>OZ023264.1:161406654-162047654 GCA_964006375.1 Tillus elongatus
TCTGTATTATTTTAAATAACATTTAGCTACCTGTATTTATGCCTCTATATATCTGCAACATTTTCTTTCCTTTAAAATAACTAATTAAGTATATAAACTAACATAACATTATTCCCACAACGTAAGTTTTGAAGGGCACACCTACGCCTATGGAATATCCTGGCTGGACTTGATAAAGTGAAAATGTACTTAAATATTTCACATTGAAAATGACATATTTTCTGTTTGCATTTTCAAAAATAATAATGTGTCACTAATACAGTAAGTGAAGTGGGAACATTTTTTTCCTATTTCAACAATTAAAGCATAAAAATGTAAGGAACGTTCTGAAAGTAATTAGGTTAATTTTATATCTTACCTGTGAAAAGTAATACCGGGCTCTTTTTTGTCACTGTGGCTATTGCAATTGAAGGCGGCACAATAAACCATTGTTCTTAATACAAAATATTCACAATTTATTGCAAAAAACACTAAATATACCTATATAAAATTCTGGTACCATTCGCTTTGTTTGGCTCCACAGCATAAAATTGCTTTACGATTCGGGCACACTTCGCCCACACGCGATAAATCTCGTGTTACGTGTCCTAAGTTCTTACTGGTCTAAGGTGAAGCCACAGAAATAGCCTCCACGTCTGTATTTAAAATGAATTAATGCTTAATATCACTGAATTAAAACTAAAATCAATTTCAGAGATTTCACTGTTCAAATGATAACGGCTGGCTCAATTGGTTTTTGAAATTTAGTAAATAGCTCCATCAGTATATGACATTTGCTACGCTTGCCTATTTAACTCGACTTGCTTTTTAATGACCCTGACAACTGTTGGAAAATTTTAGTCGAACATTGTATCCATTCTCATCACTTTGAATTGGAGTTCAGCATTTATTACAATGTCTTTGCCGTGCTGTTTGATAGGTGTGAATATAGAATTACGATCATGTAAATCAGTACATGCTGCTGTCAAAATAGTTCCTGTCAACCAATTGCACGCAGCTTTAGTTCAACAAGACATTTTCTGACAATAATATTGAAAACTTGGAGACAATGCATGTCACCCCAAGCTACCTCTCCATTTAGTCGAATTTTGATGTGCTTTTTTTTTTAGTTGGCTTGCATCTTAATTATCGTGCCAGATGTCTGATAATCTTCAATGGCTACTATGTATTTTTTTGATAGAAAATAAGCGAATCGAATATCATCAAAAAGAATTATGAAAATTCGCTACTTGGTAATACACCGTCTGTGTTCGTGGTAAAGATTTTTAAGAGGAATATTATTCAGTGACTGTAAAGAGGATTTAACTGCGAACATATCGAACACAAAGGACTATTGATTGAGGTAGAAAATCACATCCTAAAAATATCTTAGCGCCTCGAAGAATAAAAATGAGAGACACAATTGAATGTCCTTGCATTGTATTTTGATATCTATTCATCTGGGAATAAATATGAAAATAATTTCATCACACAAGGTTAAGAAAAGGATTTAGTTCTAGAACAGACAAAGGCAATTTCTTTTATGTAGATACATCTTCAGTTGTAAGCAGTAAGCAGTTTTTGAATTAATGTTAGCAGAATGAACGGTAAGTATAAAAATTAGGTTGAAGGGTTACATGGATATGATGTTCTAAAATGATTGACATCTGATGGTTCATAAACTTGAAAGCTACCCTCAAGACAATTAGTGTGACTGGTTACATGACTAAGGTTACTCTGCAATGATACAGAGTATGCTGGTTTACAAAAAATTAAAATCTGCACATCAAGACATTCAGTTTGAGTTGTTGGGTAAACAAGCTCGGAATATGAATGTCTCAAAACAAATTGTTCTTTTCTTAGCGTTGTACTTTATATAGCTTTTGATATTTTTATTATTTAATTAATGTTACCTTAACATAATTAAGGTACCATAAAATCTTGTGTTAGCAGAATTAACTGTACGTATAAAATTGATATGAAGGGTTACACATATTTCCCAGGGAAACCGGGCGACCTCCCTGTGTAAATGCCTATTCATGGGATGCGGGGCTCTTCCATGGAGGTCTATTTTCCCTTGCTGCTCGTGGGACCAAACATGGACACGACTTACACAGACCCAATAGAGGAGGTGGCAGGATTCAACCTTCCACTGGAACCTCCAGAGGGTAAAAACAGGGGAAAGGACAGTCCACCCCTAGGACGACTACCAAAGGTAGACCCTCCTATAGGAAGCTTGGTTATCGAGCTCCTAAAAAGGAGGAGGAACCTGCACCATAATTCCCTTTTCCTTTAAGCTCCTTAACCTACTCCTTTATCCTCTATACACTCCTATATTCCTACCCCAATGCCCACCAACTTAAGGTGCATTCAAGCTAATCTGCATCATGCTAAGGCTGCGACATACCTCCTTAGCATGAAATTAAAGGAAGAGCAAATTGATATTGCTCTTCTCCAAGAGCCCTGGACCGCTAATTCGGAACGAACAAAAGGGCTGGGTAACACTTCTGGTAAGATAGTAGAGGTGGGCTCTGGTACTAACCCCAGAGCCTGTATCTGGATCAGAAACAACTTGCAGTATTTTACACTTTCAGAGTACTGCACCAAGGACATGGCATCCATCCATCTCGTGATCACATCCGGGGGGACCAGGCTGGAAGTAGTGGCCTGTTCGGCCTATTTCCCTGGAGACAGAGATGCAGAACAACCACCTCCAGCAGAGGTGCGGAAATTGATCGCCTACTGCAAGAGGAACAATTATCACCTCGTAATGGGGTGTGATGCGAACTCCCATCACTTGGCTTGGGGGAGCACGGACACTAACAGACGAGGTGAATCATTATTTGAATACATTTTAGGGGAGGAGCTGGTTGTCAACAACATAGGCTCGGAACCCACCTTTCTTACAGCTAACCGGAGAGAGGTTTTAGATCTTACGATCAGCTCAAGGCTTTTGAGCTCAAAAATCCTCAAATGGAGGGTATCGTCTGAACCCTCATGTTCAGACCATGCCCATATCCTATTTGAAATTGAAACAGGCCCTAGACCTGTGTTAGAATATCGGGACCCGAGGAGGACGGATTGGGAGGGATACAAACAGTCCCTCGCCGGCAGACTTGGGTCCGCAATCCCCACAGTGAGGGATTGTGATGAGATCGAGATTGCGACCGAACAGGTTAGGGAAGCTGTGGTCTCTGCCTATCACGAAAACTGTCCACTGAGGTCAAAGAGAGACAGTCGGGGGTCTACTTGGTGGAATAATAACCTCGATAAACTACGAAGAGAAGTTAGACGTCTCTTCAATCGTGCTAAGATTACAGGCAACTGGGAGCAACATAAAACTGCTCTAACACATTATAATAAAGAGATCAGGAACGCTAAGAGGGAGTCCTGGAGGAGGTTCTGCGGGGACATTAATAATTTGCCCAGCAGCGCCAGAATCCACAGGATTCTCACACGCGACCGAGTACAGGAACTGGGATCGATAAAACGACCAGATGGTTCCTTTACTGAATCTCGGAAAGAAACGTTAGAGCTCTTAGCACACACACACTTCCCAGATTGTCTGATCCTGAGCAACGGTGAGGTCCTACCAGCTGAGGGACGATCTAAACGCCCCCAAAGGGAGGACTGGCTAGTTGCTCGGAGAATAGTTACAGCCTCGGCAGTGGAGTGTGCTGTGAATCATTTCCAGCCATTCAAGTCGCCAGGGGAGGATGGGGTGGTACCGGTCCTACTACAAAAGGGACTGGAGATTCTCCTACCCTTCCTTATCAGGCTGTTCAGAGCCAGTCTGGCCTGGAACTATATTCCTTCCAGCTGGACGGTGGTTAGGGGGGTTTACATTCCCAAATTGGGACGTAATGACCTCCTACCTACTTCACTGAGACCTCTCAGTATTACATCATTCCTCCTGAAGGGATTGGAAAAAATACTGGACGGACACATTAGGGGGAACATCTTACCCAAGAACCCCCTAAATACCCACCAGTATGCCTATCAAACTGGCAAATCAACTGAGTTAGCGCTCAATAACCTCGTCGAGAAGATCACACACTCTCTGGAAAATGGAGAGGTTGCGGTGGCGGCATTTCTCGACATAGAAGGAGCATTTAATAATGCATTACCGATCTCCCTCTACGAGGCCACTATCGCTAGGGGGGTGGAACCTACCATCTGTGGCTGGATCGGAAACATGCTGCACAATCGGACCATTATTACCTCATTACGGGGAGAGGTGGTCAGCGTTAGGGCTGCGAGAGGGTGTCCTCAGGGGGGCGTTCTATCCCCCCTGTTGTGGTCCCTCTTTGTGGACGACCTGCTGGCTATCCTCGGACTCTGGGAGGTTGAGGTCCAGGCATATGCGGATGATCTTGTCATAATGGTTAGAGGCAAATCTGAGGAGGAACTGTCTAGTACTCTTCAAGAAGCACTAAATGTAGTCAATGATTGGTGCCGTAGGGAACAGATGTCTGTGAACCCTCGCAAAACGATCATTGTCCCGTTCACCAGAAGAAGAAGGTTGGACAAATTAAAACCACCTAATCTTATGGGGGAAAACATTCCATTTTCGGACCAAGCAAAATATCTGGGAGTTATCCTAGATAAGAAGCTCAACTGGGACAGACAGTTAGAAAATGTTATCCGCAGGGCTAAGATGTCCCTGTGGACCTGCCGGAGAATCTGTGGGAACAACTGGGGAACAAACCCCCAACAGATGTACTGGCTCTATGTAGTGGTTATCAGACCTATGATAACATATGGAGCCATAGTTTGGTGGCCTAAGGTGCTTCGTGGTACCGCGAGGGCCAAACTGGCTCATCTACAGAGACAAGCATGTCTGATGATAACGGGAGCGATAAGCACCGCACCATCAGTCGCTCTGGAGGTCCTCCTCAATATTCCCCCACTTCACATATGGCTGGAGAGGGTGGCGAGGTGGACAAAGTACAGACTAATACAAACGGCAGATAACATGCCGAGGGAAGTCAGTCTGAGGGGGTCCGGACTCCTTGATGACAGTGATTGTCACAGGATTCTGGGAATGGTCTCGGACTTGATGCCTACAAAAATCAGCAGAGATCTGTCTTTCAAGACCGTCCTCCCGGAAAGGGAGGACTGGGACCGGAACCAATCGACCCTGTTGAGAGCGGACCTCTGCTGGTACTCTGACGGCTCCAAAACCAATATGGGAGTAGGAGCCGGCACATATGGGGGCAACACCGATGCTAGACTATCAGCTAGCCTCGGCAAGTACGCAACCATACACCAGGCAGAAGTTTATGCCATCGAGATGTGTGCAAGGGAAAGCTTAAAAGACCTATGCACAAACAAATCGATAAAGATATTTGCAGATAGCCAAGCTGCAATAAAGGCTCTTGGTTCCTACCGGTGCAATTCAAAGACGGTATGGAGTTGTAAATCTGCCCTTAACGAATTGGGCAGCTGTAATGAGGTGTCGCTGGTCTGGATACCGGGTCACTCGGACCATGATGGCAACGTTGCGGCAGACGCGCTTGCCAGGAGTGGTGCCCAGTGTGACTTTGTCGGACCAGAACCGGTGCTAGGAATAACATCTTGCACAGCAAAACGCACCTTAAAGACCTGGACAGATAGAAGGACAATTCAATATTGGCAAAATCTTCCAGGATTAGCTCACTCTAAGGCCTTCATAAATGGCCTGTCTGAGTCAAGGGCTAAGAAACTTCTAGAGTTGAACAGACAACAACTGAGTACTCTAGTCGGCCTGTATACAGGACACTGTCGCTTGCGGCATCACATGCACCGTATTGGAATCGGTCAGGAGACCGAGTGCCGACTGTGTATGGAGGATGACGAAACAGCAGAGCACGTGCTGTGTTCCTGTCCGGCAGCGGATAGGACTAGACACCTGCTCTTTGGCAAGGTAAAGCTTGCTCCAGAGGATCTGGATCGACTTTCGCCCACAAAGGTTATCGACCTCTGCAGGAGGCTGGATTTGTTGGGCGAAATATAAACATTAGGCGTGAGCCACAATAGACCTTTGGTCGCGGTGGAAGGTCCGGTATGGACCACTCACATTCAAACCTAACCTAACCTACACATATTTGTCGCTCTAAAACGATTGACATGTGATGGCTCACAAACTTGAAAGCTACACCTCAAGACAATTTGTTTGAGTGGTCACATAACTAAAGTTGCTCTAAAATGATAGAGACGTTTTGGTTTGCAAAAATTTTAATCTGTACATCAAGACAATAAGCCTAAGAGAGACAGTGCTGTCTTTACGTGTTAACACAACTTGTTTTGATTTACGTAAAAACTATCTTTCTTTATTTAGCTTGAGAAGACAATTATTTTGAGGTGTTGCACACATGCATGTATCTCTAAGAATAGTCATCTTACACACATATGTCCCAGATATCAAGTCGTTTATTAATCATTTCTGAGAAGTAACAAATTTGTTAGTTTTTTAACGATTGGAAATTTTCCACAAGGTGACACAGAGGCAGTGGGTTGTCTCGACCAATCAAAGCTGTGAATTGTTACAAGACAGATAGAATAACGCGTAAAATTTGTCAGTCAACTGCTGACCACTCAGTGTATGACTACTTCTCTGGTCACAATGATTTAAAACCCTTACTTGGTTGAGTCGAACAGTCGTCACATTCTGTTTGTGCTTCAAATAACAATCGATAAATGTATGTCTGCAGACTTTTTAATAGGCCTCATTTGAGTGAATGGTAACATAAAGTCTTTTTCTATATAAATTTCAGAGTTTTCAATGTATTTCTCTTGTTAAATTGCAGAGGCCTAGGGATAGTGTGTAGATAGAGCTGTAAAATTTAAATGATATATATTGAATGTACGACTAGGCTTAAAAATTAAATGAAAATTAATTGTTGGGCAGGTGTTGCCATATCGAATCATTAACCCGTCGTTGTCCATTTTAAATGAAGGTTTGGATTTGGAACTCCAATCAATTTTTTTGGTTCGGGTTTGATAATTCCTGTAAATTTGTATTGAAAATTGATGTCAAGCCAAGCTTCTATTCTGTTAACAAATGGTAAATTGAGCTGTGTGAAGAAGTGAGTTTCTTCCAAACTGAGCAAGTCTACCATATTTTTCTATCCCATCTAAAGTTTTTTGAACAAGAAAGGGGTCAAAGAAAGGACAGACAGGAGATTTTTTTGATATTTCTTTTAAAGTGACAATGCTACTATTTATTTTTTACTCACGTTATAATCTGTAGTTGTCCGCAAGAAGTTCAGTAATTCAATTAAATTATTTTTGTTTATATAGCTAAACTTGATGACTTAAGAACTGCTGCCCATTTGAATAATTAGAAGACGTCTCTTTAATATTTTCATCATGCAAATATAGACATTTTTGTTGTTCTGTCTGAGAAAAATTTATAGTACTTTTATCTTGATTCTCTAAAATTCAAATAACATATAAAAAAAGGAGCATTAGACTGAAATTTAATTTATTTTGGCACAGGGCATACAGCAGCGACAAATGAATTAACCTATCTGGCCAGATACATAAATTAAAATATAAGAACTACTCCATTTGAGACCCAATTTAAAAAAGCTGATTTATTATCAATATTGACTCTATCACCCATGTTGTGTCTTATATAATTAATAAAAATTATTGGTGTGTTTTACTTTTGTTCATTTTTGTAATAAATATCCTAACCAAGTTTTTCCAAGCTCAACGACTATAATAAAATGATAGTGTTATCTGGATACCTAATTAATAACTACCGATAGCAAGCACCAGAATTTTGCATTGAAGGTTTGAAGAATATAAGCATTTGTTCACAATTACCCTAAAAAAAAGTAATTAATCCTTTCATTTTATCAACTGTAATACCATCATCGTTAACTAGTTGAGTAACTGTAGAAACGTTAGAAAAATTCACTACAAAATCTGTGTTTAAAAGTCTACAATATTGACATAAATTCTTAATTTTCAACTCAATAATCAGCAGGTTTTCTTTGACACAATTAAAGTGGGGGACTGACTTTTAAAAAGGGGTTTGGGGTGTTTCACATTAACAATAAAAAGAAAACAAAAAAATGGACGAACAAAAACCAAGATAATTAATAAACATAATAAAATTGCGCTAATTAATTTCTTATTGCTTTCAATTAAACCAATTAAGTGAATTTTTTAATAACTTACCTTTTCTGGTTCACTTTCCGACCCACTACCACCAGACATGGTGGCTACACCACTTCCGCAGCCAGTATCAATGCTCTTTTTTCTCTCTTCTTTTTCAGTCATCGTCAATGTGCTGGTTACACTACTGGCCGGTGAATGACTCTTGCTGCTGCACTGCGATCCCGTACTACTCTGAAGCCCATTACCACTCAGGCTCATACTGGCCATGCTGCCTGTCAACTGGTAAGTAGTGGAGCTTGCATAACTGGGACTTGTTGGCAATGAACTAAGAGACTGTGAAAGTTCCGTCGGGTAAGTCGAATCCGAGTCTGATGGGTTGACGATGCTCAGCCGTTTCTTCTGCAAAAAATCATTAATGTAGTGACATATAAAATAAATCAGTGAGTTTATAAAGAGTAGAAGTATTACTTTTCAAAAAGTGGTGAATGTGTGAACATGTAACCAGACAGGACTACAAATGTACAGTCATGTGGTCAAGAATCTGCTGATAATAGTGAAAAATAGAATAAGAAGCAACATTGAAAATTCCTCGACGAAGGTCAGTTCAGATTTAGACACGACTGCGGAACTAGAGAAGCCGCTCTGGCACTTCAAATAATAGGAGAAAGGAGGCTTGAGAAAAGTAGAGTTTCGTTTAATGCTTTTATAAACTTGGACGAAGCATTGAATTATATGGATTTTTTTTCTCCCTCACTCAGGACTCGTCCGTGGCTTTGCCGCCCTGATAGCACTGCAACCTTTGGCTTATTGTGCATGCTCTTAGTCTTTTTACTCCACTCATTTCAAAATCACTGTGCCTTGCAACTAGTCTGCACAGCGATTGGTAGGGTGAAGTTTTATAATGCTTTATACACTTGCACAAGATGTGTTGGGCTGACTCTCCCCCTCGCCGCAGAGTCTACATGCGAGGTCCCCCTCGAACCGCCCCATTTTATGCAGGTGTTTCTTGAAGGCCATGTGTCCCATCAAGAGATCTGATATGTTTCTAAGCTGTCCTCTGCTAAGATTTAGCAGCTCCACAGCTCTCTTTGAACTGGGTTCGTTAATTAGTGACTTCCCATGTCTGAGCCCTGGACAGTCTGCCCAGTACACCTTGTGTTGGTTTCTGACCCAGGACTTAATGGCTCCCCTGGCAGTGCTCTTTGTCACGCCCAGAGCCGGTTCTGGTCCCATAAATGGTTCTGCTGACCCTCTCTTCACGAGACTGTCAGCTTCTTCATTGCCTTTGACCCCCAAGTGACCGGGCACCCAGATGAGAGTGACCTCATTCTGCCCAGCCAGGTCTGTCGTCTCGTCTCGGCACTCACTCACCAGCCAGGAATTTACCTGTGGGCTACTTAGGGCCTTAAGAGCTGTCTGGCTATGAGGACCTGCTTGTTGGTGTAGCCACGCCTCTTGTTCTCCCGCACACAGTGCAGGATAACGTACATTGCGGCCTGAAAAACCGTTGCATGGGCTCCGAGGGATATACTATGACTTACCCTCGGTCCTTGCAAATAAACACCTGCCACCGTCCCACGCTCCCCGCCGGATCCATCCGTGAACCAGACGAGCGCGTCCCGTGGTATGCCCGGCGTCTCCTCCCGCCATGCCTCGCGGTCAGGAATTGCCACTGTAAAGTTGTTTTCCCTGCAGATTCGCGGGCTCCTGAGGTCTCACCTCATTTCAACCATGAGCTACTTCCTGGGTTAATTATACGGATTGGAAAATATGTTTTCATATCATGAAGATAGCTGGATTGGATTAAAGAGATAGGTGCATTATTCTCAATCCAACAAACATTAACAGATGTGAAATTTAAGCTAAAATAAGTATAGGTGTAAGACGATAACAATTGCCATTATGGCTGTATCCGTTCAAATGATTTATAAGATATAATAAACAGGCTGAGGGAAAAAAACAGCATGAATAAGAATAAACGAACAACGGTTCCATTACATAAAGTACGGTAGTAGCTGTAAGCCAACAGGCTTACACCCAATTAAAGGACAAAGAAATTTACGCATGCGTAAGTGATGAAGAGTTATTTTAAAAACTTAAAGGACTACAAACAAAAACTAGTATGTGTGACTAGTATGCGTTATCTATTGCATTACATTTTCCAAGTGTTAGTGTGGTCGAATGGTTAAAGAACTTGCTGATAAGCAAAGGAATGCTGGTTCAAATCTCGATGCAGACTGAATTTCCCTTTTAGATTTTTTAAACTATTATGCGTTATCTATTGTTTATTGCACTACATTGTCCAAGTGCTAGTGTGGTCGATCTCCCTCTACGAAGCCACTATCGCTAGAGGGGTGGAACCTACGATTTGTGGCTGGATCGGAAGCATTCTTCACAATCGGACCGTTATTACCTCGTTGTGGGGGGGGGGGGGGGGTCAGCTTCAGGGCTGCGAGGGGGTGCCCTCAGGGCGGAGTTCTATCCCCCCTGATGTGGTCCCTCTTTGTGGACGATTTGCTGGCTATTCTAGGGCTGTGGGAGGTTGAGGTCCAGACGTATGCTGATGATCTAGCCATAATGGTTAGAGGCAAATCTGAGGAGGAACTAGCAAGTACTCTTCAAGAGGCACTAAGTGTAGTGAATGATTGGTGTCGGAGGGAACAGGTGTCTGTGAACCTCCGCAAAACGATCATTGTTCCATTTACCAGAAGAAGAAGAAGGCTGGATAGATTAAAACCACCTATTCTTATGGGAGAAGCGATTCCATTTATGGAACAAGCAAAATATCTGGGGGTTACCCTAGATAAGAAGCTCAACTGGGACGTACAGTTAGAGAATGTAATCCGCAGGGCTAAACTGTCCCTGTAGACATGCCGTACAATCTGTGGAAATAACTGGGGAACAAACCCCCAACAGATGTACTGGCTCTATGTAGTGGTTATTGGACCAATTATAACATATGGAGCCATAGTTTGGTGGCCCAAGGCACTTCGTGGTATCGCGAGGGCCAAACTGGCTCATCTACAGAGACAAGCTTGTCTGATGATAACGGGAGCGATAAGCACTGCACCATCAGCCGCTCTGGAGGTCCTCCTTAATAGGAGGATTGGGAACGAAATCAAACGACCCTATTCAGAGCTGATCTCTGCTGGTATGCTGACGGCTCCAAAACCAATATGGGAGTAGGAGCCGGCGCATATGGGGGCAACACCGATGCTAGACTATCAACTAGCCTTGGCAAGTACGCAACCATACACCAGGCAGAAGTGTATGCCATCGAGATGTGTGCAAGGGAAAGTATAGAAAACCAGTGCACACACAAATCGATAAAGATATATACAGATAGCCAAGCTGCAATAAAGGCTCTTGGCCCCTACCGTTGCAATTCAAAAACGGTATGGAGTTGTAAATCTGCCCTCAACCAACTAGGCAGCTGTAATGAGGTGTCGCTGGTCTGGATACCGAGTCACTCGGACCATGATGGCAATTTCGCGGCCGACGTGCTTGCCAGAAGTGGTGGCCAGAGGGACTTTATCGGACCAGAACCGGTGCTGGGGATAACAGCATGCACAGCAAAACACACCTTAAAGACCTGGACAGAAAGAATGACAATCCAGCAATGGCAAAATCTGCCAGGATTAGCTCACTCTAAGACCTTCATAAATGGCCTGTCTGAGTCAAGGGCTAAAAAACTTCTAGAGCTAAACAGACAACAACTGAGTACTCTAGTCGGCGTGTATACATAACACTGCTGCTTGTGTCACCACATGCACGGAATTGGAGTCGGTCACGAAACTGAGTGCCGGCTGTGTATGGAGAGTGACGAAACAGCAGAGCACATACTGTGTTCCTGTCCGCCGCCGGACAGGACTAGATACCTGCTCTTTGGCAAGACAAAGCTTGCTCTGGAAGATCTGGATCAACTTTCGCCCACAAAGATTATCGACCTCTGCAGGAGGCTGGCTTTGTTGGGTGAAATATAGACCATTAGGTGTGAGCCACAATAGACCTTATGGTCGCGGTGGAGGGACTGGTATGGCCCACTCACATTTAAACCTAACCTAACCTAGTGTGGTCGAATGGTTAAGGTGTATATATGCTGTAGCTATAATTATGGAGGAATACAAGTATAGGAGCCGTACATTGTAAACCACATTATGTAAAAATAATATAGTTGAATATTCAGATTACTCTAATTTTACTTAGACTAAGACTGATATTAAACTTGTATTATAAAATTATGTATTCCTAATATTGAATAAACGTTTTGAAATTGAATTGAGCTTGCTGATAAGCGAAGGAACGCTGGTTCAAATTTCACCATAAACTGAATTTCTCTTTTAGCTTTTTTTTTCGTCTTTGCTGGTATGCTGACGGCTCCAAAACCAATATGAGAGTAGGAGCCGGCACATATGAGGGCAACACCGATGCTAGACTATCAACTAGCCTCGGCAAGTACGCAACCATACAGCAGGCAGAAGTGTATGCCATCGAGATGTGTGCAAGGGAAAGTATAGGAAACCAGTGCACACACAAATCGATAAAGATATATACAGATAGCCAAGCTGCAATAAATACTCTTGGTTCCTACCGTTGCAATTCAAAAACTCGGGACGCAGCAAGTGCGTTATGGTAGTGAATTTTCATAGAAATGATCTGGCACAAAATATTTTATTATAACTTTTTTTTCTTGTAACATGGAAATCTAAATTTTGGTGTATAGTTTACTTTTTATATCGTAAACCTACCTACCAAATTTGGTTATCATAGATTTTTTATTTTTTAAGATAAAATTTTTTTTCAAATGAAAACTCATAATTTTTTCGGAAAACCTCGTCCGATTTTTCTGATTAACGAAATTGTCAAAGCCATTTACAAAAGGAAGGTACATGCCAAATTATATCAAAATCTGCCCATTATTCTTTGAGATAAAATTTTTTTTCAAATGAAAAGTCAAAATTTTCCCGGAAAACCTCGTCCGATTTTCCTGACTAACAAACTAGTCAAAGCCATTTACAAAAGGAAGGTACATGCCAAATTTTATTAAAATCGGTTTATTACTTTTTGAGAAAAGAATTTTTTTCGAATCAAAACTCAAAATTTTCCCGGAAAACCTCATCCGATTTTCGTGACTAACGAACTTGTCAAAGCCATTTACAAAAGGAAGGTACATGCCAAATTTTATTAAAATCGGCTTATTACTTTTTGAGATAAGAATTTTTTTCGAACGAAAACTTAAAATTTTCCCGGGAAACCTCATCCGATTTTCCTGACTAACGAACTTATCCAAGCCATTTACAAAAGAAAGTTACTGCAGGACGCTGGCTTTGTTAGGCGAAATATAGACCATTAGGCGTGAGCCACAATAGACCTTATGGTCGTGGTAGAGGGAACGGTATGGCCCACTCACATTCAAACCTAACCTAATCTAACCTACTTCATCATGGTTGTTCTTAAATTTTCACTGATTTTGAAATAATCATTTAACTTGTGATAATTCAATTACAAATGCAAATATTTTACTGCATTCAATAAATGGGCATGTCTGTCAGAAGTATCACGCTCTGATCATAGACTGTATACTTTAAAGAAAGTCTCTTGGGATTTTCAGCTATCACCAGAAAAAATAATTAACATACCAAATTAGTTTCTGATTCAGCTAGCCACCTAGAGTCTTCTTCAGATTCCCTCTGTTGCTGTCTCAATCTTTGTTCCAGCAAATGATGGTTGAAGTTTGCTGGTGGAAGCCTAGAATTTTCCAATAGCTGGTCCCCATAAATTGAAATTTGAGACGCAGTTGGCTGAAATAGATTTCAGTTAGTAAAGTTTTTTTATATTACTCTAGGTCAGCATGTGTATATAAAAATTTTAACAAAAATTACTATCTGGTGATTCTGGACTTTCATGAAACTGAAGGAGCTGATGAAAATTGTAAGTGAAAGCAACATTCCATTTCAGCTAAGAGGCTTGGGATATTACGGTTTTTATACTTAATTCTGCTTATTTTAGAATTACTTGATCTCTCTGTGTTCTATTAAATAAAATATATTCAAGCTTTTTTGTTCAGGGTTTGCTTCTCACACTAGTCTCATGGTGATGAATCTTCATTTATTTAGACAGGACAAGAAATATCATCCTAAGCTGCATCATAAAGAGAATGTTAGGCGTCCTGTAAAGGTAACAGTGTCAGTTTTCAGTAGGGCGGGGTGGCATAGGTCGCTTTTACATAATCAAAGGCATCAGACACCAAAAAAGTATTGGAGAAATTACCGATTCCTCAGATAAATGAGTGGCTTGCTGGTCCTTTTAAAGGCACTTTTATTAATGATTCCGCTCCTTGTAACAAAGCTAAACCAGTAACATCATTCATAGAAATAAAAGAAATCATAGTTTTGCGGCCAGGCAATTCACCAGATTGACACCCCATAGAGTTGGGTATTTTTGAAACGGAAAATCTCCAAAGAATCTTACAGCAACATTGGTTAAAGTTTCGCATTACGAAGAATTAAAAGAGGGTCCAAAATATCAAAAAGGGTGCAAGCTGAAATTAACACCAAAGGACTAAAAATTAAGAGTTTTTGCTAAACCTTTTGTATGTGCTTTCTCTGAAATACATTTTTTTAACACACAAAACCAATATGGGAGTAGGAGCCAGCGCATATGGGGGCAACACCGATGCTAGACTATCAACTAGCCTCGACAAATACGCAACCATACACCAGGCAGAAGTGTATGCCATCGAGATGTGTGCAAGGGAAAGTTTAGGAAACTAGTGCACACACAAATCGATAAAGATATATACAGATAGCCAAGCTGCAATAAAGGCTCTTGGTTCCTACTGTTGCAATTCAAAAACGGTATGGAGTTGTAAATCTGCCCTCAACGAACTGGGCAGCTGTAATGAGGTGTCACTGGTCTGGATACCGGGTCACTCGGACCATGATGGCAATGTTGCTGTCGACGTGCTTGCCAGGAGTGGTGCCCAGAGGGACTTTATCGGACCAGAACCGGTGCTGGGGATAACATCATGCACAGCAAAACGCACCTTAAAGACCTGGACAGAAAGAATGACAAGCCAGTAATGGCAAAATCTGCCAGGATAAGCTCACTCTAAGGCGTTCATAAATGGCCTGTCTGTGTCAAGGACTAGAAAAACTTCTAGAGTTAAACAGACAACAACTGAGTACTCTAGTCGGCCTGTATACAGGACCCTGTCGCTTGCGTCACCACATGCACCGTATTGGGGTCGGTCAGGAGACCGAGTTCCGGCTATGTATGGAGAGTGACGAGACAGCAGAGCACATACTGTGTTCCTGTCCAGCGGTGGACAGGACTAGATACCTGCTCTTTGGCAAGAAAAAGCTTGCCTCGGAAGATCTGGATCAACTTTCGCCCACCAAGATTATCGACCTCTGCAGGAGGCTGGCTTTGTTGGGTGAAATATAGACCATTGAGCGTGAGCTACAATAGACTTTATGGTCGCAGTGGAGGGACCGGTATGGCCCACTCACATTCAAACCTAACCTAACCTAACCTAACACACAAAAAAGTTTTTAATTGTATCAGAAATATCCCATTCATCTATAACAAGAAATAAAAGTATCGATTCCTCGTATTTTAAAATATTATTAAAGTTCAACCAGATCAGAATGTAATTTTTGCACATGCAACTAATAAATTGGTCACCCACCATATTTCATTGTAAAATAAATATTCCATGCTGACCCTATGAGTATGATGTAACAGGTTAAATATATTTAATATGTTTTGAAAATAATTAGCAAACTCGTATTGTTATTTACTGAATAACAATAAATTATTATTTTCACACAAAAAAAAAACATAAATGAGGTAATTAAAAATTACAAAAAAAAAAAAAAATTAAATCCAAAAATGTGCAACATGCCAAACAAAAATTAAAAATGAAGTCATTCCTATCATTAAAATAAAAATTTTGTAACTTCTAACATCGAACGTGCAACATGTTCAATTATTTACTTACATGCATTCGATCATAAATTTGAACAGATAATGGAAAACAATCAAAATGATTAATCAATGAAAAAAAAAAGGTTACTACAATGCAATTAATTCAAAACACACGGCAATCGTCTCAAGCAAGTCATGCTTGATTCGAACCTGTTGTCGCAGTTCTTGTAGCTTATTATCGATTAGCACAGCCTTTTGTATGAAAAACTGCTGTTTATGTGCACAACTCTTAACGTCGGCACCTCCGAAATCGTAGATGCTCTCTTCGAAATGTTGCACCTCTTTGGTTTTGTCACTGAATTGATAAACAGTGGGTTCAGGATGGAAACTAGGTATGGAATCTGGATTATAGGACAACTGCTGGGAATAATTCGCCATGTGTGTGTTCCTCTCCAGCGAGCCCAATTTCGGTGAAAACGTTTGTTTAGATTGCGGCCTCTCGAGTGACCCCATTTTAGGTGAACCTGTACGCGACTTTCGTTCCAACGACCCTAATTTTGGACTAAACATCCCTGATTTATCTAAACTGCTATGTGAACTATTAGAAAGCTGACCGTTATGTTCAAGAGAATTCATCCTGCTGGGAATATCGGAATTTTTTCTTTCTAAAGAACCCATCCTTGGCGTACCACTTCCTGTGCTAGTTCTGGAAGGAGTACGTTCGAGTGTACCCAATTTTGGTTTAGCTTCTGGGCTCGCTGGAGCTTCAGGATCAAGTTTTTGCAAACTTTGCATGGGAATAGGGCAGGTTTTCATGACTGGTTCTGGGATGTTTTCCTTTTTGTCAAAATCTACAGTTACTGTATTAAATACCGAAGCTGGTGTAACATATGCTGCTGGACAGAAGCCCCTCTGTTGGTTTTCCTTCATCAGATGAGCAAGCACTTCAGGGTTTTGAGCAACGATATATGTCTGAGGTCCTGTCACTGGATCACCAACCTCTAGCATGCCCGAGGAATCCATTCCTACAAATTGACAAAAAACACACTGGTATATAATTGAAAACAACAAATAAACTAAATAAGCTACATGAATAATGTAGATGATTTCTGAATTAAATCACTAGGTGATGACTGGAACCTATGGTGAGCACTGATAAATACACCACAACACATTTCAAAAGATCTGACAGTCGCGTCACTAACAAAGTTTACGTCATCAGAGGATGAAAGAATTTTTTGTCCTCTGACGATGCTTATACAGGTGATTCATAAGTGGTGACCAAAAATGAAACCCCATGTTCTTTGAACAATTTTAGAGAGGGTATGTCCTACTTCGCATGTGTAGGCTGCTATGTAAGGCACGTATTCTACCATAACAATTGAATCGGCTAATCCAGCAGTGGCGCGCGTACCCACATGTCATTGGTTATCCCCCAAGAAAAAAACGGGTAAGCCAATGATTTTTTTTCTTTTTTTTTTTTTTGAATTGGTGAACAAAATGACTCTTGATAATTTTCTGTACGACGCTTATTTTACGAGTAAGCAATGAATCAGGTAAGTGTTTTAGAGCACAGTTCATGATTTTTAACCAGTCGTTGTTTGGTAGAAAATCGCAATGATACACTTTTATGCCTCCATTGGCCTGAATACACGCACGACATCTTTTTAATATGGAAAATTTAATGTCTTGATAATTTTTTGTACGACGATTACCTTTGTTGTATTTTAGTAAGTAGTAGTCTGGTTTGCCAAAGTTGTCATTAGGTGTCACTTGACATTTAGGTTAACAAGTTATTATTTTGAATAGGTGTAAGTGGTAAACTTTATAAAATTGCAATAATTGCAATAATTGCAAGGTTCAGTACTGGGCCCATTGCTACTCATACTATTTATCAATGATATGCCATTGCATGTGCTGGGAGGGCTGGTGACTATGTTTGCTGATGACACTTGTGTTACTGTCTGCGCAGATACTAGAGAGCGGCTTCTTCATGATGTTGGCGCTGTCATAGACCAGTTCCGGGCTTGGTGTGATAGAAACAGACTTATCGTGAATACTGGAAAAACTGCACATGTAGAATTCATAAACAGGAAGTCCTTGAATAATATCGGCATTACTCTGGTGGACACTGTAAAGTATTTAGGTGTACATTTAGATGCCAGTCTATCATGGCAGAATCAGATTGACATAGTTTGCAAGAACCTGAATAAAGCATATTTTGCCATACTACAGATGAAAAACACTGTAAACTTAAAGAGCATAATAGACATGTATTACTCCTTGGCATACCCTCACATAAGTTATGGTATTATATTCTGGGGTAGGGCGGTGACTGTGAGCAGAGTTTTTGTATCTCAAAAGCGATTACTGAGGTTGCTTACAGTTCCATGTATTTACATCTTAAAATGTGTCTGTTTTGCAAGGAATAATTTGGAGCTGTTTACCTGTAACTCCTCCTATCATGATTATGAGACGCGCCACCAGGCTTCATTAAGAATACCGCTTCACAGAACAACAAAGTATAAACATGGCCCCTATTACAACTGTATTGTGTCTTTCAATGCTTTACCAGCTGAGGATAGAAAAATAAGAACTTTTGATGCATTTAAGAGGGAAGTTAAACGATTTTTAGTTGAGGAAGCATTTTACAGTCACGAAGATTTCCTGGATTTTGCTAGTCGGTGATTCGGGGTTCATTATTTGTGGGGTATCTTGATTTGTTTGTGTGAAGTTTGTCGTTTATATTAAACCATTTGTTTGTATATTTTATTTAGTGACATGCTTGTGAATTTTTGAGTACATATATGTTGTTTATATTTGTGTGTGTTTAGGTTCTTGACATGCTGTTTTTTATTTATACATATGTTTTCTTTTTTGATTGTACATGTTTTAGACTTTAACTTGTTCTGTCTTTGTTTACAGACATTTAACTTTTTAATTAGTCTTTGTTTTATCACTTGTTTTGGACTATATTTTTGTTCATGTATACATATGACCTGTCACATGTACTGCTTGTACCCAAGGTGGCCAATAAAAATTATTATTATTATTATTATTATTATTATTATTATTATTATTATTATTATTATTATACTTTGCATTATATAGTCATTTTTATTAATAAATAATCATAATTGAGTCCCGACTTTTATTTATGTGTTAGACATCTCCAGATTATAAGACACAAAGCCCACCTTTTATTTACATTAAATGTTAGCTCACCACTGACTACCTAGGTTACTTTTCTTCTTACAATTAAAGTTTAATTTTTTTAACATTACATCATAAAAAAAAATAACCACTCACTTTGGGGGTTATAACATTCAATTTTATTGAATTTATATCCGTTACTTTATAGACACAGTGTATTTATAACTACAGTTTTGCTGAAGTTCTCAGCTTTGTCAAATATAGATTGAAAGTAAGATTTTAAAATTCCAAATATCTACTCCATGTCGAATGATTAGAATTGAGACGTTTCTGTCTTCTCAGGTAAGCTAATAATGGTACAGTGGTGAAATCCACTCGGAACTACCTGTTTTATGGGGGCATTTATAACATACTGCAGGTCCGTAAACTCTCATTGCTTAATTATTATTTCTTGCAAACACAGAGTAGATCTTTGGAATTCATTAAAATCTTACTTTCACTCTGTATTTGACAAAGCGGAAACTTCAGCAAAACTGCAGTTATACAGGACTTTCATTAATTCCCGGACCCCACGTGACCGGATTCTGTCTCTCTCTTAGTGGAATATGATTTTATGAGTTGGCAGTCCAAAAAGTAACCAAAAAAACCACTAGGCTAGGGAC
This sequence comes from Tillus elongatus, assembly GCA_964006375.1. Lineage (NCBI taxonomy): Eukaryota > Metazoa > Arthropoda > Insecta > Coleoptera > Cleridae > Tillus > Tillus elongatus. The sequence goes on from OZ023264.1 coordinate 161,426,487, forward strand.
CCTAAAGTTACTAAATCAATTGACAATTGACAGTTCAGTCCATTGGTGCTCAATTCCTTTTGACAGTTATTTTGTACGTATATTGTGCATTTTCCAAGTTCGACCAGTGTTTACCTTCTTCAAATAATTTTCTATCTGTTGGACAATAAAAATAAACAGTTTTTATCAAAACTTAGCATTTTCATTCCGTTTTTACGTAAGTTAAAAGTGTAGGTATGTTAAGGTTATGTTGTTAACGATATTCAACATCGCATGGAATGAAGTCCTACCAAATCTACCCAAAACAGGTACATTATTTGTTCAATGTTACACAATACACATTCATAAAGCGGTAAATTAGAAATTTAAATAATCGGACCTAAATTTGTTTACGTACATTACAAAATTTTGATATCTTTACAAAATAAAAGAAATATTTTATATTTTTTTTTATTTTTTTTTTGTATGCAGGAGGGTGAAATGCTCATGCAGACCCCGTAGGTTCCGTGGAATATCGAGGTACTGTGAGACTGTACTCACTAAAACCCCCTCCCTGGGAGTACCGGACCTTAGTCCATACCTCCGTCGGAAAGAATTACACACAATGACTTTTTGGGTATGAATGTTTCCATTCTGATTTTGCCACGGGGGCGTTAGCGGGTAAGTAGAAATATTTTATTGCTTTTAATTAATTTTTTTAACAATCAATAACAGTAAACCATACATGAACAGACTTGCTGTTAAAAATACTAAATAATAAATACATTTAAGACATTTACTGTTTCACCTTATTATAATTTTTATATTTTTTATAAAACCCCAAAGGAAATATGAGACAACACTGGCATCTTAGGGATTTCATTAATTCAGATTGTACAACCATGTATGCCGGGTTGCCTAACTTAAGCGGTCACTTGGGGTTCGGGAAATAATGAAATCCCTGTACATAGTACATAAAATAGTGTATAGCAATTTGTTTGTTTATCTAAGATTTAATACAGTTAGGGCAACAAGAATAAATGATTTCTTAGGTTTCCAAAACAAAGTTAGAAAATTAATAAGACTTACCTTGCATTGGATACCTTGATGGCTTTGGAGGTGGTGGAAAATCATCAGTGGGACCCCAGGACATTGCTGCTACTCTGCGATTTTCTCTCCTAAGTGTTTCCTGTTGTGCTGATCTTTCTTCTAATAATATTTCACTGCAACAAATCAAACAATAAATAATGCAAAAGAAACAGAAAAACTACAACTTGGATTAGTCAATGGAAAAACACTTACTTTAAAATTTCTTTGACTTCCTTAAAGCTGGGCCTTTTACTTGGCTCATAAGACCAACACTGCGACATTAAAGAATACAATCTGGGGGGACAATTTTTCGGCAGAGCCAATCGTTCCCCGTTTTCTATTTTTCCAATAACGTCATTGTTCTTAACGCCTTGGAATGGCTTAACACCTAACATAAGAATCTCCCACATACACACACCTAGAAAAATATAAGAAAAATATAATATTATAACTAAAATATATTAATTTAATTCGTTTAACAGGTATAAAAGCCCAACTACAACAATATTTAATACAGGAGATAACAAAAACAAAAATATTGAATAATTATAAGGTGCAAAGTGATTCATTAAGATGTCTCGAGAAGGAAGCCACAGCTATAATTTATGAAAATATCGGTACCAGTTTATTACAAGCTGAACACATAAAATAAATGGAATATTTCAGAAGGATATTTGTTTTGGCGATAGGAAAACAGCGGCGCACGAAATGGAAGCCACCTCTCTCGAACAAATGCACAGTACAAGCATCTCAATAATCAATGAAAGGCTTACAGGTTCTCAGTATAAAGCCGAGTTGTCTGTAAGATGTGTTAACACACTCAAGATAATGCTCACTAAATGATAACTTTCTATCAAAAATGACACCCAGATCCTTAACAGTACAGGTCTGCTAATTAGTGTATTATCCACCCTATAGTCAAATCGATAAACCTGCAACCCCCTGGAGAAAGATAGAACCGAACATTAATCAATATTTAAACGAATTAAATTTTTACGACATGATTGCTCAAGCCTAAATATATTATCTTGCAGATTTATCTGATCACAGGTGGACGACGCCCTAGTAAAAAGCTTCAAGTGGACTGCATACAGCAGTGCCTCAACAGAAAAGTAATTACAGATATCATTAATGAAGATGTTAAACAATAACATGTTAAACAATATGTACAAGGCACCTATTATTTTTGCAGAAAGCAAAGGTTCGACAAAGTTTGCAAGTTTATTGGGTGAAAATGCCATCTAGTGATGATGGATGTGTCAATATTGAATCAAAAACACAAAAAAGTATAATAAAAACTTTTTTAGATTTCTACATCTATAGCTAAGCTCAATTATATATATATATATATATATATATATATATATATATATATATATATATATATATATATATATATATATATATATATATATATATATATATATATATATATATATTAGCTATAGATGTAGAAATCTAAAAAAGTTTTTATTATACTTTTTTGTGTTTTTGATTCAATATTGACACATCTATCATCACTAGATGGCATTTTCACCCAATAAACTTGCAAACTTTGTCGAACCTTTGCTTTCTGCAAAAATAATAGGTGCCTTGTACATATTGTTTAACATGTTATTGTTGTATATGTATATGTATATATATATATATATATATATATATATATATATATATATATATATATATATATATATATATATATATATATATATATATATATATATATATATATATATATTATATACTTTTTGTCGTTTGGTATTGTCAAGCAGTTTTAACAGTCTTTTAGATTGAGGGGGTTAAAGTTGAGCATGTAATAACCACTTGAAATTTTAATACTGTGTAATATTGATTGAGAATATTTAATTTTGATTTAGCTCATTGTGAAATAAAGCATGTTCAACCTAGTATTTCCGGACGGTAGTCTGCAATTATTGTCATAAATTCAGAAAAATTAAATTAACAGTCGCTTTTGAACATTTTCATCATAATGTTGTAACCAAAAAAGGCGCTGAGATGCTAGATATATAAAAAAATTAAATCTGTGATTGTTAAAATGGCTGTCAGGTCCCAATGTGTTGCACCAACTGTCAAAAATATGCATTAGTGAAACAGGGTTTGAAGTGCTGCTACTGAGTTAACTTCGCTTAACTTTGGCAGCTTTCGAAGTATATAATGTTCAATTTTGAAGAACGAACTTCAAACTATTTCGGAGAATTACGTATTTTTAACTCCTTTAACATCTCCGGCGTGTACAATTTTTCGGACCGAAGATTCTGTTCAAAATTTCAAGCTTATTAATTCTAGGAGCGCTAAGTGGCACGAATAAAAGGGGAACATGTGTATGTATGTATGTATGTATGTATGTATATATATATATATATATATATATATATATATATATATATATATATATATATATATATATATATATATATATATATATATTCAAGATAAGAAGGCATCACAAACAACAATTAAAGTGTTTACAGATTTACAGATACAAAATCTCTGGAGTCTCTAATAGTAAATCCCAGTGATTTCACGGGGGTTTTTGACACGTCTGCTACATGAAGGTTAAAACAGACTATGATCATACAACACTTTGAGATCAGAAACTGTCTCAACATGTACTAAGTAGATATCGGCGATAAAATAAATACGTTGAATCCAGTTAACCTTATCAGTGAATGACATTACCTTTGATTTGTTCGCATTAAGCGACAGTTCATTAGTGTTACACCAAGAAAGTATTTTGTTAACATTTGTCTGAATAGTTGTGCAATCTACATTTGATTCAACACAATAGAAGAAAAAAGCTATGGAATATTCATAACGTTATCAAGGTCATTAACAAACAAAACATGTAAAGGTCCCAGCACAGAACCATGGGGGATACCAGTAACAGGAAACCGGTTCATTTATCTATATTTTAAAAGTGCATAATTTATAACACATCTAATATGATTAGACCAACAAACATTAAAAGATACTATTTCAGAGGTTCAAAGTTCTAAGCAACCTATTTTCTTGGGTTCGTGCATAGTTCGGTTCGAGAAAAACATGAGTTGGCACAGCTCTAACGTAAACAAAGCGTTAGTTAACGTATCTCAGACGATTTATTCGTAGGCTGTTTGTCTTCTATGCAGAAGGTTCCGAGATGGATTCCCGGTCTATAAATGTATCGAATTTTTTTTTTCTTTGACATTTCGAGAAAGAATAGTGTACAGATTTCATATGTTTTAAACAAGATCTCATTTTTGTTTAAAACACCTGAATAACTTTGTCACCTTTGAGCCTAAAATTAAAAATTTCAGCAGACATTTGGTTATTGTTGATATTGAAAAAACCGCTTTGACTAGGTTAACTAAAACGAAATTATTCAGGCGATTAATAAGAAAACATAACTGCTACGTATATAATTTGGCAGATACTTTACTCTTCTACATATGAATTAAGTTTCCTTCTGGAAAGCTTTTGTAGCTTTAATGAAATTTGTAATAAAAGTTTATTTTAAAGAGACTTACACTATCTATAGATATAGCAAAATTTAATTTTCTAGCTTCATAGAAAATTTAGTTTTGGGCATTTTCTTCTCAAAAGGAGTTACACTTTACTTTACTAATATGCCGTAGAGTAACAGTGTACAATTCTTATGAAAATTCAGTACGTTAACACACTTGCTGCCTCCCGAATTTTTTATATTTAAAAAGCACTCTACAAGCTATCAACCGATCTGATTGATTCAATCGGCAATGATTTAATGTTAATCAATAAAGTGACTTACTTGTCTTAAAAATAAATAAATCTTACCTACTGTACCACAGAGAAAGTGGAGGTTTTTCACATATTTAATCCTTCCTAAATCTATAATTTTCACATTGGAAAGGACAGAAAAAATATGGACTGAGGAGAAACATTCACACTTCCTAACTACAATTTAGCTACTAGCAATAAATTATTTGCACTAGTTAATCATAAGCACATCCTCAAAAAGTAGGGGAGATATTATTAATGTGGCATTGAAAACTAAGTGAGGAAATCATTGTCCATGATCAGGACCTGCTATCAATTACTCGAAAATTCTACTTTGTCTAGAAAATTTTTATTGTGATACATTTAAAATAAGATTTCTATTGTTATTAACAAATTATTTGCGATAAATGTCTTTAATTTAACAACGCAAAAGAAAAATTATTTGAATACTGAATCTTATTTTATTAGCGAATTTTCATAAAGAAAATTTTGTAACGACTTTTGCATTTTTTAAAGAAAAATCCAATGAGCACGATTTAGAGCCCCCAGTATCCACATCTGAGGTTAGTTTCCAGCGGTATATGTTTATATATTTATATATTAAAATTACAACATGATTTGCAAAGCTACACCACCTAAAGATTTCCGTTTTTTTTTATTACACTGTAAAATTATTTCTCCAAAATGCTAGTTGGGTGATCTCATACAATTGGAAAAAGTGCCACTAATTAAAACTGCCCATTCATCTATGAATTAAAAACGATAAAATCCAGTTGCTGACCATACCTTTATTAGTTAATAACCATAAAATCCAGTCATGTGACCATCCACATATATACCTAGGCATTGTGATTTTTTGCTTGCATATAATAGAATAGAATAGAATAGCTTTATTAGCCACAAGAGCATACATAAAAATGAAATTGGCCAGTCAAGACAAAAAATTATACATTGAGAGGGGGCGTAAAGCCGTCGGTCCCATGTCCATGCAATGTTGGGCACATTAAAGATCCCTAGCCTCCTTACAGAAAGGTAGGGGATCCGCAAAATTCCCAGGATAGTGTAGTGAACCTGCTCCTGACACCGGTGATTGGCCATAGTCGCGGAAATAGACCAACGTTAAAAGAAAAAAAGAACTATTTTTGCACTGCAGTTCAAGTAGCTAATAACAACCATGTTACTACCAAGTAATGGGCCATAGAGATTTTTATAATTGGCTTGATTATTCATCCGGGATTAAACTTAAAGACGTAAGCCATCCATGTCTTGCTGATTTAGTTTGTTTGAAAGCTATCAGGGGTAATTTCACCCAGGAATATAAAAGGACGAATGATGAGACTGGAGATTTCAAAGAACTAAATTTTTTGAACCAATCTGCTATGAAGAGAGGTGGTGTGCCCCTTCCCATTAAAAAAATCAACCCTATGGATTTCATGAAGAGAATAAAGAGAATGTATTACACAATTTTCGTAATATTCTCTCTGAAACTCGAAAACCATTTTGGAGAAGTTGTCATCAGTCGACCGAAGAAGCCATAGCAAAGAGAGAAATCAAAATTACAGACTATCACTACCTGAGCCGATCGCCAGAAACCTCAGCACAGAAATGGAAATCAAAATGTCTATCCTTACAACGTTGATGGCTTATTTTAAAAGTATTTGTTCAGATATTATTTTATTACAGTTTATATTATATATTTTCAGTTTTCTTTTATGTAGAACCTGCATTCTTATTTGCTTTTGATATTCTATATTTTAATGATTCACTGGACATAAGCCAAAAACGTCGCATTTACTTTGTTTTAATGTTCATATTTTCGTAATTATAAGTATTTGAATCCAAAATATGTGTTTTGTTTCCTCTAATTGAACAAAACAACAATGACAATACAAAAAACAACAGTTAACAAATTCCACAATTCTGAAATCATATTTGTTCCTGTTCAAGTCATTATTTCAAGACTATCCTGTTAGAAGCAACTGCACTTCTGCTTATGGGGGCAGTAATGGGATTATGTAATTCGCAGCCTCAACTAAGCCTTCTTATGCTAAACCAGTAACTACTATAAATTAATTTGTCCTTGTTTTCTTTTTTCTTCTTTCTCTTTCCGGAATATTTGATAGGTGAGGTATTAATTGTATAACGGCAGATCAATAAGTCCGTAATTTTTTGAATTTCCCGTCTCTTCACAGGAAGGACAACACTGCTCCTGTCAAGAAGCATTGATTTGCCTCCTATCAAATTTTAAAAAAGCTGCGTCATTTAGTTTGTGTTAGATAGCCATTGAAAGCAGACAACATCTTGAGTTATAACGTAAATGGAGAAAAGTGAATTTCGTGTGCTCATCAAACATTATTTTTTGCAGAAAAACCATCACTCAAACAAAGGCTAAGCTTGATAAATACTATGGGGACTCTGGACCATCAATTTCTACGGTAAAAAAGTGGTTTACTGAATTTTGTTGCGGCCATACAAGCACAAAGGACGCTGAACGTTCTGGACGCCCAGTTGAGGTCGCTATACCCGAAACAATTGAAAAAATTCACGATATAGTGTTGGCCGATCGGAGATTGAAAGTACGGAGATTGTGGAAGTAATACGCATATTTCATGGGTGAGTGGTTTCGATTTTGCATGATCACTTGGGTATGAGAAAGCTATCCACAAGATGAGTGGTGCGTTTGCTCACAATCAACCACAAACGCAATCGTGTGACAACTTCAAAGGAGTGTTTGGCATTGTGCAACCGCAATAGGGACGAGTTTTTGCGCCGTTTCGTAACTGTGGACGAAACATTAACCACAACACACCAGAAACCAAGCAGCAGTCAAAACAGTGGTTGTCTCCATGCAAATCAGCCTCAAAGGTGGGTTTGTCAGCCAATAGTCATGGCGACCGTTTTTTGGAATGCACGCGGTATAATCTACAGTGACTACCTTTAAAAGGGAAGAACAAACAATGGCGAATATTATACCAACTTACTGGACCGATTCAATGACGATTTGAAGAAAAAACGACTGCATTTGGCTAAGAAAAAAGGTCTTTTCCACCAAGACAATGCAAGGATGCATAGATGTGTAGTCTTCATGGCAAATTTTCATAAATTGGGCTACGAATTACTCCCTCATCTGCTCTATTCTCCGGATTTAGCCCCGAATTTCTTGTTACCAAACTTAAAGAAATGGCTTAACGGAAAGTGATTTGACTCCAATGATGGAATCATCTCACAAACAAATACCTATTTTGAGGACCTCGACATATCTTATTTTTTGAAAGGGATAAAAAAATTGGAGAAACCTTGGACGAAGTATATAGAGCTCAAAGGAGACTATGTTGAGAAATAAAATGATTTTGTCAAAAAACCTGTTTCATTCAAAATGTCACGGACTTATTGATCCGCCCTCGTAGAATTTAAATTGTTTTTATTTGTTTGAATGTATGATATTCTGTACTTTTTCATTTTGCACTGTTAATTAAAGGTTGTTAATTTCAAATTACTTAATCATCATTGGCATCCCATACTGTGACCTTACAGCCTCGATTTTATCTTTACTTATCCTGTAATGTATCAGTCAATATCCTAAGTATGTTAGAATTTGTTATGCAATGTAACTGGTAGCCCCTGATAACTGTACATAAAAATCTAGAAGCAAACAGTTCACAATATGATACTAACTTCCCTCTTTTCATTACACTTTTTGATCGAACTAACTCAGATGACATGCTACAATAGAAATATCTAACCTTTCATTTTTCCGTGTTTAAAATCTTTGCAAAGTAAAATATTTAAAAGAATACATAACACAAGTTGCAACTTTAAACTCACCAAACATCCACACATCACTAGCCGTAGTAAACCTTCTGAAATTAATGCTTTCAGGGCTCATCCATTTGATAGGCAGCTTCCCTTTGGAGGCCTTATAATAACTCTGGTCGTCTCCCATCCAGCGGGATAAACCAAAATCTGCCAACTTAACACACGAATGCGAACTGACTAGCACGTTCCTAGCTGCTATATCTCTATGTACATACTTCTTAGATTCTAGATAGCTCAGAGCCGTACTGAGCTGGAATGAGTAGAGAAGGAGTGCTGCTAAATCTAACCGCGACTTGTTGTTCTGGAGGTAGGCTCGTAGTTCACCTAACTTTGCAAGTTCCATTACTATCCACACAGGTGATTCGGAACATACACCATAGAGTTTGATAATGTGCTGGTGATCAAATTTTTGCATGATATCTGGAAACAAAAAAGATTACAATTGATAAATCAACCACAATACTCCAACAAAAATGAAATACCAATATAATTTTAAAATACAGGGGACATTGGCAGTTCCATAATAATTTACTAGCACAATACATATTCGACCAGGTTACTCATTATTTCGTGCGAAATTAGCATGTAAACACCTTTGATTAACAATCAGCAAGCAGTTAAATTTTGACGAACACCTAAATAATGTAAGGAAGAAAATATATAGGCCATTTGATCGTTGGTCTTCACAGTTTTTTTCTTCTCCCTTAGGAGTCGTTCGCGTCTTTGCAACCCCGATTTGGGGTGTCTTTGGGGGCGCCTTTGGCTTATTTTCTTCACAGCTACTATGATTGTAGTGAGGCATGTGCTTTATGATGTTTTGGATGCACATGTTTCTCTTTATAAAGTGCAAATTCAACTCTCAACTTCCAGATCAGTTTCTGGCTTTTCTAGTAAGGGATTGTTTAGAAGTGCTGACTGTTCCTGTTCGTTATTTATTCAACCTATGCATTGCTACATCTCCCTTTCTAACTGCATGGAAATTGGCACACATATGTCGTGTTCTCGAGTGTGCCTTCTTGTATAGACAATTATCACCCAATAGCTCTTCCAGGGTACCCAGCAGAAATTAAAAATTAAATTACCTGACATTTCCAGGCCCCTCGAGTACATTTTTCATAACACTCGAAATAAAAAACACACATACCTGAATACCTTGTTTAGAAACTTTGAATGAAAAACTTACATAATCAAAAACATAAGTAGGCTTAACTCCGTTAAATTTATAATATATAGCATTTTCGAGAAGAAAATTTGCAGTCTTTTCATGGAATAACTTGACTTTCATAACTGTCCGACGAACTTAGCCTCCGGAAAGAATTTTCCAGTGTGATGGAACAAACCAGAAGTCTCTAGGTGGCGTAGAAACTTTGCAAACCATGTTGTTGGTATATATAAATTTGGATAACTCTCGGAAATGGGTTCCAAAAGCTCAGATTCGCGCCCTTAAATTTTTTTTTTTTGAAAATTCGAAAGTCGTCACCTCTCTAAAACCGAAATTTCATTTATGAAAATGCGCTGAAAAAATGAAACGAGACTGTTTACATACGCCCTATACAAACGGCAAATATTTTGCAACTTAAACATGATCAAAAAGGGTAAAATAGAATAAACACATTGACAGCACAGCTCTACCCAGCCAATACCTAAAACGCATTTTGCATTTTATGCATTCAAGGAAGAACATTCCAAGTGAGATGTACATATGAGCCATGTTTGAGGTAGATGAAGGAAACGCTATTTATCTCGGCCCATGATGTGGCATACGCTGCATTCATTGGGGGATTTAAGTGATATTGGTACCCAAGGTAAGACGCATTGTTATCAAGATATATTGTCCTAGGTATGAGAAAACTATTCACGTGAGAAAATTCATAGAATAACGATGAAATCATAATAAAAATGCATCTGCTAGTGACGAAATTTTACGATCATATAATTTCCAGATCTACTGAATGATTTCCACGACATTTGAGTAAAATCACAAACTTCCCTGACATTTCCCTGGCATTTTAGGGGGTATTTCACATTCCCTGATTTTTCCAGGTCAGTGGGTACCCTGTATTCTCTGTATCTTTGCCAAGGCATTTGAAACAATCTTGCATGACACTATCTATTTTTAAGTAAGCTCATTGATATCGTCCCACTAGCATGGATATGTAGCTGATAAATCAACTATAACAAATTTGACTGCCTTACTCAGACAGTCTCTAGTGCCATTGATGAGGGGGTTAGCTTAATGTTGTGTATACAGATTTCTCAAAAGCGTTTGATCTCATAGACCACTCACTGTTTTTGAGAGGATTAGTGGAATCTTATGGGTTTAGTCATACCTTTTTGAACCCACAACTGCTTCAAGTCTGTTGAATTCATGCAATGCCTGGATTGCCTCAGGGTTCAGACCTGGGGCCGCTTTTATTTATATTGTTTATTAACAACTTGGATAAGAAGTTGCAGGTGCTAGGTCTTTTTATAGAGATGATCTGTAGCTGTTTGTAAGAGTAACATCACAGTGGGGTCATTTCAGATTTGAGGGACGGTTTGACTCTCTCCATAAATAGTGTGTGCAGAAAAGATTTGAGTTAAATGTAAATAAGTGTAAAATTAAGGGTGAATTTGCAGATTAACTCCCGAACGATTTTAAAAACATCGACTGCTGATAGATAAAGTTTGCTATCGTACATGCACGGTAACACTATTCTTACTTTTGTTCTTTTCTTTTTGCTGAGTTATTGACATTTAAAATTCCTTACACATTGCACACGTTTTTTATAATTTCCCAATACGTTCCTGTCTCGTGACATCCCTTCCCCTCCTAAACAATACATTTCACATAAAGTTCACTTTGATTTTGGGAATCCCTTGAACATTCTTGACTCATGGGCCATCGCCATTAACTGCCAGTTTATCACTTCGCTTTTAGTACGGCACTAGTACGGGTACGAGTTTAGACAGTTTCTTATATATTCGTGTGTTGCGAATGTTATTTATGAAATTGTGCAATGTTTACCTTGTTCTGTGAATAACTGTTGGTGTTGTAGTGGCTTAAGGTACATGTGTGGCCTTTTCTGCTTCACTGTAGGGATTTTCCTTTCCCTCTCGCGTGCGTACAGCGTACAACCACCCTCGTTGCATAAACCCAAATAAACATTTCTTGTTCATACCCCCTAAGGAAGTTACGGGACCTGGCCCGAATAGGGGTGCTCTGCAGAGTAGGCAGAGTTTTGGGGGGATATGAGGTCAGGATGTGAAAAAGACAGCTTTCAAGCAGTTTTCTTCGCATTTTCTGCTCATATTTCCTTTTCACTACCTACCCCGCCCACTCCTAGTCCTGTAACGTCCTTGACGGTTGTGAACATGAAATTTTTCACGTGGTTTGTGCATCCAGAGGGGGTCCTAGGCATGTTCCAAAAAAAATTTCAAAAGCGTTCGGGAGGTAATTTGCAAATTTACCAAATTACGACTTATACTTGTAGAAAATTCCCTGTACAGTTCAATTATTGTATTAAATCCTCCACACTTGATATAATATAATGTATGAGGAGAGGTACAGGGCTATGCGGACGACATTGTGATCATAGTCCGAGGAAAAGTCACACAGGCAGTGTGGGAGTGCATGCAGACTGCACTGATAGTAGTGGAAGTGTGGACGGTTGATCAAGGGCTCGGGTTGAGCCCCGAGAAAGCAACCATCATGCTGTTTATGAGGAGGAGGAAGTGCGACAGTCACAGAACTCTCACTCTATACGGTAGGAGCATTCCAATGGCCAGGGAGGTAAAATATCTTGGGATCGTATTGGACTCTAAGCTAACCTGGAATGGTCACATTGGAAAAATACTGCGTAAGGCAGTCATGACCTTAGCCGTCACTAGGCGGCTATATGGAAAAACAGGACTAAGACCTAGTATGGCCCACTGGCTGTACACAAGGGTGGTCAGACCATCGTTAACATACGCAGCACTGGTCTGGTGGCCTAAGGTGACACAATCCAGTGCCAAACAAAAACTAGGCAAGATCCAAAGGATGGCTTGCCTAGGCATCACAGGGGCCATGTCTTCAACCCCAACAGCCTCCATGGAGGTGTTGCTGGATCTGCCGCCGCCCCCCCACCCCCCCCCCCCTACACTTAGTTATTATGGGGGAGGCCAGGCTAGGACTAGACAGAGTAGCCTGCAATGGTAGACTGAAGATCAACCCAGGCTTCAGGGGCCACTGAAGAATTCAGGAGATCGTGAAGGAGCCCATGCTTGAAATGAGGTCAGACTTCGCGAGCCCACGAATGTGCAGGGAAACAACTTTACAGTGGAAATCCCCGACCACCAGGCATGGCGGGAGGAGACGCCGGGCATACCACGGGACGGGGGCAGGTGTTTACTCAGAAGGACCGAGGGTAAGTCATAGTATTTCCCTCGGAGCCCATGCAACGGTGTTTCAGGCCAAAATGTACGCCATCTTGCACTGTGTGCGGGAGAACAAGAGGAGGGGCTACACCAATAAGCGGATCCTCATAGCCACTGAGAGCCAGGCAGCCCTTAAGGCACTAAGTAGCCCACAGGTGAATTCCTGGCTGGTGAGTGAGTGCCGAGACGAGACGAGCGACCTGGCTGGGCAGAATGAGGTGACCCTCATCTGGATGCCGGGTCACTAGGAGATTAAAGGCAATGAAGAAGCTGACAGTCTCGCGAAGAGAGGGTCAGCAGAACCATTTATGGGACCAGAACCGGCTCTGGGTGTGACAAAGAGCACTGCCAGGGGAGCTATTAAGCCCTGGGTCAGAAACCAACACAGGGTGTACTGGGCGGACTGTCCAGGGCTCAGACATGGGAAGTTAATAATTGACGGACCCAGTTCAAAGAGAGCTGTGGAGCTGCCAAATCTTAGCAGAGGACAGCTCAGAAACACAACAGGTCTCTTGACGGGACACATGGCCGTCAAGAAACACCTGCATAAAATGGGGCGGTTCCAAGGGGACCTCGCATGCAGACTCTGCGGCGAGGGGAAGGAATCAGCCCAGCACATCTTGTGCGAGTGTAAAGCTCCGGACCGCAAAAGACAACTGATACGGTCAGTCTAGACCGGAGACAGAGCAATATAAAACTTCACCCTACCAATCGCTGTGCAGACTAGTTCAAGGCACAGTCATTTTGGAATGGGTGGAGTAAGACTAAGGGTATGCACAATCAACCAAAGGTTGCAGTGCTATCGGGGCGGCAAGGCCGCGGACGAGCCCTGAGGGGAAAAAATGTCTGAGGAACTTGGGTGTCTGTTTTGGTGAATTGTCTTTTAATGTGCATGTAAATGAGACTGTAAAAAATGTCAATAGAGCTCTTGATGTTATAGTGCCGTTCTGCACTCAATTTACCAGGGTGGATATGCTTAAATCACTGCATTGTGCCTTTGTCCTGGCTCCATCAAACTATGCATCTCTTGTATGGAATCCATATTGTTCAGCCATAAAAAACTAAAGTTTTATTATTCTAGCAAATAAATATAGCATCCAAGGGCCCCATTGAGGACAACTCGAGTTCCTGTCTATTGCCTTTGATAGATAAAAGCACAGTCAGGCTGCATGTATCGATCACAACTGCCTTTTGCATGTAAGGTAGGTGTTCTCTTTTATATTTAAAGCAAAAAGACCTGGCTCGACTGTGACTGGTATCTCTCGCGAGGTGCTAATCACTGTTGGTATCACGGTAACTTGCCTCTCGCCACATGTCTGTCGCCTCTTCAGCCAGGGGTAAATATTTTGAGATTTTCCTTATTTCTTCTCTATATTTTCAGGAAATGGAATTGTTACATCTATAAGATTGGTTATCTGTGTTTGCCTATTTGTAAAACTATGGTAAACCTATTATTATTATTATTATTATTATTATCATTATTATTACTTACATGCTTCTTCAAGGAACTTCTCCATAGTGGCAAGATCAGCATCCCCTTTACAAGTTTTCACAGCCACGGGTATTGAATTCCCGTCTTTCATTTTTAAATTACCCTTATGGACATCACCAAACTGTCCTTCCCCTAAAATTTCCCCTAGGTCTATTTGGTTCCTAACTAGTTCATAATTTCGAGCTGCAACAAAGAAAAAATTGTGTTATTTTCAATTGTATGATGTCTACCTACAATAAGACTTAATAGAGGATAGTGTTAAAATTATAAAAAGTCTTTAGTATGGTAGATTTAGAAAAAGATTATTATAATTCAATGAAGAAAAGGTGGGGAAACTTACTCGCCGGAGTAGAATAATCCCCTTCTTCATCCACTATTTCTGCATAATCTTCAGATAGCATGGTTTTTGTAGGATCATCTGTATTCACTCTTCCAGATTTTGACTTGTGCTTGGAAGGATGGGCATCTAAAATGAAATTATAACCTAAACATAAAATAAGAATGTTGTAAATAAAATTAAAAAAAAAACATTGTTGCTCATTGAAATAAACTACACACTATTTGCATTTTTGAAACAAAAGAGTTTTGTGTTGCTGAAATTTAGGGTGAATCTAAGCATATAAGCATGTAAAATGTAGCCTATAATTTTTTATTTTTTCGAACTATCATTAGCAACACTACAAATCCTAAAGATGGATACGCAAGATAAACTAACCGCCTAAACTTCGTTAAAAACCATTTTTCACTCATGTGCAAAATAAAGAGCCACTTGCTAATATTGAAATGTTCTACGAATGTTTTACCCCAGATATAAAATAAACAGGTTATTTACTAATTTTGGAACATTGAAAAGTTTTTAGATTTTGGCACTTAAATTATTATTTATTTGCTTTTTAAATTTTACAATGTAAAAGACCAAAATCTTATGTTCGTATTAAAACATAAAAACTCTAAGACGCAGCAAGTGCGTTATGGTAGTGAATTTTCATAGAAATGATCTGGCACCAAATATTTTATTATAACTTTTTTCTTGTAACATAGAAATCTAAATTTTTGTGTATAGTTTACTTTTTATATTATAAACCCACCCACCAAATTTGGTTGTCATAGCTTTTTTAATTTTTGAGAAAAAAATTTTTTTCGAATGAAAACTCAAAATTTTCCCGGAAAACCTCGTCCGATTTTCCTGACTGACGAGCTTATCCAAGCCACTTACAAAAGAAAGGTACGTGCCAAATTTTATCAAAATCGGCCCATTATTTTTTGAGTTATCGGTGTGATACATACATACACACATATATATATATATATATATATATATATATATATATATATATATATATATATATATATATATATATATACATACATATATATATATATATATATATATATATATATATATATATATATATATATATATATATATATGTATATACATACATATATATATATATATATATATATATATATATATATATATATATATATGTATATATATATGTATAAAAATTGAAACTAACACCGGATATGGGTTCTAGGGGTCCTAGTTCACGCTCATTTGCAATTTTTTTTCAAAATTCAAAAGTCGGGATCTCCCCATTAGTGAATTTTTTCTACGAAAATTCACTAAAATACTGCTTGCTTATTATTAGGTACGTCTAGTACTTCTATCAACCAGATTTTAAAAGCAGCAACTGCAGTAAATGATTTTTGCTTCCTTGCCTTGTTAATTCAATGATTAAGGTCAAAATTATTTATTAAGTTCCAAACATGAAGCACAAGACATATTTTTTCATATTCACTACAAAATAAATGCAAACTCGGTTATACCATTAATCAAACTTTGACATTAGGATTGATAAGCTTTTATGTGATGTAAAAAACTGTATTTTTTATTACAATAAAATTTAAAGAAGTTTAAGTGACAGAGCAAAAGAAAATTACAAATTATCAAAGATATTTGTAGGTATGGATGGGCGCTTCTGCATCCTCCCCTCCACCGGCTAATACGCATGCGTGTGACGTCAGGGTGACGAAACAAGATGGCCGTTACATAGTGTCACCAGAGGTCTGACTTGTGGTGACTTGATCCAAGATGGTGGATCTAGGCTAAGAAATAAGGAAATAAAATTTGAAAAGGTATCTACTAACCTGAGCATTCTAGACAAGAGGATCCGACATTTTGGTTTAGCATAAATATAAATATATAAAATATGTAAACTCTTTACTTTTTGGTTTAGAGGTGTAGTGTGAGGTATCATCTTTTTTTCTCTCTCCCTCAGGGCTCTTCCTCGGATTTACCACTCCGATAGCACTGCAACCTTTGGCTTATTGTGCATGCCCTTAGTCTTTTTACTCCACCCATTCCAAAATCACTGTGCCTTGAACTAGTCTGCACAGCGATTGGTAGGATGAACTTTTATAATGCTCTGTCTCCGCTCTAGACTGACCGTAGATCAGTTGTCTTTTGCGGTCCAGAGCTTTACACTCGCACAAGATGTGCTGGGCTGATTCCTCCCCCTTGCCGCAGAGACTGCATGCGAGGTCCACCTCGAACCGCCCCATTTTATGCAGGTGTTTCTTGACGGTCATGTGTCCCGTCAAGAGACCTGTTATTATGTTTCAGAGCTGTCCTCTGCTAAGATTTAGCAGCTCCACAGCTCTCTTTGAACCGGGTTCGTCAATTATTGACTTCTTATGTCTGAGCCCTGGACAGTCTGCTCAGTACACCTTGTGTTGGTTTCTGACTCAGGACTTAATGGCTCTCCTGGCAGTGCTCTTTGTCACGCCCAGAGCCGGTTCTGGTGCCATAAATGGTTCTGCTGACCCTCTCTTTGCGAGACTGTCAGCTTCATCATTGCCTTTGACCCCCGAATGACCCGGCACCCAGATGAGGGTGACCTCATTCTGCCCAGCCAGGTCGTTCGTCTCGTCTCGGCACTCACTCACCAGCCAGGAATTTACCCGTAAGCTACCTAGGGAGGTATCACCTTACTCGCCTTGGTGACTAGCGCTTAAATAGGTAGACAAATAACAAACAAAAATTCTGTTGGGAACTCAAGTGGGGGGTAATAAGGTCTTAGCAACAAGTGTTGGTAAGACAGGAAGTCGTGATTTGATTTCCTGTCAGCAGCATATGACAAAAAATGAGACTACCTTGCTACCAACACTTTGCTACCAGCACCTTGCTACCAACACCTTGCTGCTAGGACCTTACAACACCACCAGGGTTTCTAGCTATAGGTTCCCAGCGGACTTTTGTTTTATTTGTTTACATATTTAAACTATACTCACCAAGACGAATACGGTGATACCTTACAATATTCCTCACAATATACCTCTAAACCGAAAAACTAACGAAGTTTAGTCTGCCCATACGTCAACCGCCATATTTACATACGTGATTATATGCTAAATCAAAATGTCGGATCCTCGTAACTTGAATGCTCAGGTCAGATACATTATCAAATTTTCTTTTCTTATTTCTTAACCTAAATCCGCCATCTTAGATTACCTCACCTAGGTTAGACTTCTAGTGACATTATCGAACCGCCATCTTGTTTCGTCACCCTGGCGTCACACGCATGGGTATTAGCTGAAAGAGGAGAAGGATGCAGAACCGCCCATGTATACCTATTGACATTTCTCGCCCATTTATTTTGCACCTGAAATTATAAGCATCAACTTGATAAACTAAAAATATTTATATTGTCTTCGAGATTCTAAAACAATGTGAAACAGATTGAAAATAAAAAAATTGTAACTAAATAAGTTTTGTCTATTACCAACCTTTACAAGGGCAAGGAAATTGCTTCCAAACAGTAGCTTGAAAACAATAGATATACAGATTAATACAACTAGACTAAAATACTGCTAGAATTCATGACAAATAAATCTAAACAAAAGCTAGAGATACTCAAACTAACATAGATAGTTGGTTTTTTAATCATCTTACCTTTTTTATTCCAAATCGACGACTGGCTACCAGAATAGAGCCTACAGTAACCATCTATGAGATCAGCCAAATTCTCTGCAACCTCCAAATTTGGACAGGTGAAGAAGAGGATTTCTTGTGCACCTGCTATTTTCAGCTGCAACGTAGCTTTGGCGTGTTCTTCGCAGTCGCTCACCAAAGTTTGTATGGCTTGTATCGCTTCGAAATCTGCTATTTTCGTAGTCATCGATGTCTGGACATTAACATAAGATATTCCTAAATCTGGCCCTATCACTAATTCTACAGGAACTGACCAACTGCTGCCGAAATCTACCCTAAACCTCTCCTGGTCATATTTGTAATATAACTTTAATATCTCTAAAAACTTGAACATGCATTCTTTTTCGCTCAGATTGGCATACTTTTTAAACTGAGTTTGTATGCTTTTCCTAAGTGACTTTGGTTTCATAGATTCTAGTATGCTAGCTGGTACAAACCTCTGCATGCCTAGTTCTCTTTCTAGATATTCGAAATTTGATTTCTTTTCTAATGCGTTCGGAGGTAAATCTTTGAAGAACCTTCGGATTTCTAAACAACATACTTGTACGGCTACGTCAGGTTCTATTCTAATATTTGAATCGGATAAGTACTCATTTTTTACCTGGAAATAACAACATTATTTACAAATTTACTCAATAATTAATTAATTAATTTACGATAGCTCTTTTGCATCAATCGGTCAATTTTTTTGCAGCAAACAAAAATCATATATCGGAAGTACACAACCTGTGTCAAGGCCTATTAAGGAAATTATGGGGGGAAAAAACAAAGTTGTACATGTTTGCTTGCAATAAAATTCGGCCAATCCCAGCTATCTCCCAATATCCCTAATTGAAACAACCTGGAATATAGAATCTAATTATTTCCAGCACTTCTGTGTAGTCTATATATATATATATATATATATATATATATATATATATATATATATATATATATATATATATATATATGTATATATGTATGTATATATGACATCAGTCACCACCCCTCTTGGTCATTCAGGCCACATCATGGTCACTGCTTCCTGCGCAATGCAACCGGAGGTCACACAGTCATCACACGCACGTATCAACTGGGACGATGTGCGGGATTCCTTTTCCTCATTTCCATGGGCGTCTGCCTGTTTATCTCATCCTGACCCTTCTGATATCTCACAAAATGTCACCGAAATCATCCAAGCTGGCATGGAATTAATTATTCTACGTACACAGAAAACCTCTTCAGCCGCTCAAAAGCCCCGGTTCTCTAAATCCTGTCACAAGGCTAGACTTGAAAACGTCAAAGCTCACAAAACGCTTCTACACAATCCCAGTCAAGAAAACCGTCAGGCATTTAACGACGCAAGAAACCGCTATGTCCGCATTCTTTCTGAGGCTAAAAACTCGTTTAATAACCATATCAAAACCAAAGTCCTCTCAAGCTCCAACGGCAGCAAACCCTACTGGATTCTTGCTAAATCTATTGCGAATAATTTCTGCAAGAACACGTTCCCACCTCTTGTTTCAGGGGATAAAATTGTTTCTACCGCCCTGGACAAGGCTGAACTTTTTGCCTCGTTCTTCGCCGGCAATTCTACTCTTAACCCACCTCCAAATGTTCAACCACCAACAGTCCCCAATGTCGCGCATAAAATGACTGTTATCATCTTCAAAACTAAAAAGATACGAAAGATGATCTCTTCTCTTAATACCAGGAAAGCATCTGGCCTTGACAAGATCCCAGCAATTGTTCTCAAAAAATGCGCACCCGAACTTGCTCCTGTCCCGACTCGTCTGTTTCAGACATCTTACAATAGAGGCATATTCCCTAGTAACTGGAAAACTGCTCGAGTACAACCCGTCCCCAAGAAAGGATACAAAGCGCTTCCTAGCAACTACAGGCCTATTTCTCTCCTTCAGTCGCCTCTAAAGTGATGGAAAAGTATATATAGATATAAAACATGGCGGATGTAAACAGAGGCGTTTTAATGGCCGAGCTCAATAAGCTCAGAAAGAACGAGTTAATCGATGTAATAATAAACCGTACTTTACCTGAAACGGTAGTTAGTGATGTGCTGATGCAGTTTATAAAAAGCTATGACAGTGGTGGATCTAATAAGTGTGAATTGTGCTCAGAAAGACTTGACTCCTCGATTTCGTCGGGTGAAAGTGTGGACACTGTTGTAGAAACTGTAAGTATTCGTTCATCCAAATTTGAAATTATTAACAAGTTATGCAGTCAAAAAGACATAGTGATAAAGAATCAGCAGTTGACAATTGAATGTTTAATTGAACAGAAACAAATGTTAAAGAATATAATGCTATTAAAAGATAATGGCAATGCTTGTTTCTCGCCGCCATCTACATTAAATGAAATGAACGACGATAGTACTTTACTTGATTCTGTAGTAAGTAGTGATAATAACGAACGCCAACAGCGTGTGGAAAGGTTGGACGAAGTTGCTGCTAAACCGTCTACATTGAGACAAGAAAACGTACGACAGAGGTCTCTGGTTGTAAACAGCTCAAATAATCGAACCTTTAAAGAATATACTGATCCCCAATTAAAAACGGTCAAAAATTTACCTAAGAATGGTTCAGTTATTGATATGCATATGCAGACTAAAAATGGAGGAAAGAAGGCGCATATTGTGATTGGTACTGGGGCAAATGATTTGAAAACTAAATGCAAGTTAAGGGCAATTCCTAGTTTTTCGTATTTCCATGTTTATAGATTGCAGCCTGAGACGACTGAACAGGACCTTAAGGACTATTTGGGTGGGATGTTTCCGGAAGTTACATGCTCCCAACTTGACTCAAAGCATCCAGATATTTATTCGTCTTTCAAGGTTGGGGTCCTTAGGGAGAGTGGTGATAAACTCTTGGACTCTTCTATTTGGCCACAAAATGTTAGAGTGGGAAGGTTTTTTCATATCAGAAAGAAAACTCAAAATGTGGGGTGAGCGAATGTGATGATAATGTAAGTTTTTTGAGTCTGTTTCACATTAATATACAGGGTTTAAGTAATAAAACTGATGAGTTATCATTTTACCTTAGCGATTGTGACTATGCACTTGTTTGTATAAGTGAACATTGGTGCAAGACAAATGACTTAAAATGCTTAAATGTAAGTAAATATAAGTTAATGACTGCATTTTCTAGAATAAATCATGTACATGGAGGTGTGTGTGTATATGCGCGGGCTGACGTGAATTGTAACGTACTTAACGTTGAACGCTACTCAAGGGAGATCGACTGTGAATTTAGTGCAGTTGAATTGGTTAGCCAAAAAATAATGGTGATATGTTTGTACAGGTCTTGCCTGGGTGACGTTGAGATTTTCTTAAGTATGCTAGATAAGTTATTGTATGATTTTAACGACAAGTATAAGCAAATTATAATTTTAGGAGATTTCAATATAAATTTTGCCGGTTTTTCTAGTGTTATCAGATCTAACCTGCATTATTGAAAGTTATGGTATAGCAGCTACAATCTCGGGTTTCACTAGGGTCTTTAATGGGTCTGGTAGTTGTATTGACAATATATTGACAGATATCGATGAGCGTTGCTTTACTGCCGCAGTGGTTGATCCATGCCTCTCTGACCATTATGGACAGGTTATTAAAGTAAAAGTCGATGTGAATAGTAAACGGCAACAACGAAAGGTTAGAAAGATAACTTGTCGGGGGATTCAGGACTTCCAAGATTATCTTGAGGGCATCGATTGGTCTCTTTTTTATGAGTCAAACAATATTGAATATTTGGCCACAGGTATAACCAATATTTGTCAAAATTTCATACTTCACAATTTTCCCCTGAGACATTTAAATTCTGGTAAACCGCCTGTGCATTGGTTTACTCAGGAATTGAGAGATATGAGAACATGTGTTTCAGGTGTTAAGGTTATAGCTGATGTAACTGGTGACTCTTCGGATAGGGAAGTATACAAGCTGTTATTGAAGAACTATAGAGATGCCATAATATTAACAAAAAAACAGGCATTTAGTAACTTTATAGCCACTTCAGAAAATAAAGCAAGGGACGTTTGGAAGGTCATAAATTATGAACGAAACTTTGACAGAGCGTCAAAATTGGATAGCAAACTAACAGCTGATAATATGAATGAATTTTTTGTATCGGTGGCAGCTGACATTGTAAAAACTCTACCAGTAAACTTGGAGCTACAAAGACAGCTAATTTCTGGCATTCCGATGGCCTGTAGCTCTTTTGTTATGCTGCCGGTTGTAGAAAGTGAAGTCTTGGACGCCATTATTTATCTTAAAAGGTCAAATGCTTTTGATATATATAACATTAATAGCATTATTGTCAAGGAAGTAAAGGAATATTTGGTGTCGCCGTTGACACATATATTTAACCTTTGTGTATCTCAGGGGACATTTCCGGATTGTTTTAAAATTTCCAGGGTAATGTCTTTGCTAAAAAAAGGGGATGCAAATTGCTTGGATAATTACCGCCCTGTTTCTATTGTACCGCTGTTTGGAAAGATATTTGAGGTAGTAATTCACAAACGACTCAGCCAGTATTTTGAAAGTGGGGAATTGTTGAGTGACTGTCAGTTCGGTTTCAGAAGGCGGCGCTCCACTGTGCAGGCAGTCAGCAAGGTTGTTGGGGATATAGTTGCGGGTCTTGAGGTGGGTAATCATGTTGGCCTTACTCTTTGTGACCTAAGCAAGGCCTTTGACTGTGTCTCCCACGACCTGCTGATTGAGAAATTGTTCAGATATGGTGTTAGGGGCCCGCCGTTAAAGTTAATAAGTTCATACTTACATATGAGAAAGCAGCGCGTGTTTTTTAACGAGGAAGTATCGAATCTTGGGGCTGTGGGAAGTGGGGTGCCGCAGGGTTCTGTCTTGGGGCCGCTACTTTTCATAGTCTACATAAACGATTTATTCGGTTTTATGTCACGAAGTCGTTGCATCTGTTACGCTGATGACACGTCGCTTATTTGCCAAAGCTGCGACCCAGAAAAGCTGAATGTTGAAATGTTCTCTACTGGGAAGTTGGCAGAACTGTGGTTTACACAGAACAACTTAAAATTAAACACAGAAAAAACTGTTACGGTAATATTTTCCACAACTACGGAGGTGTCGGCGAAAAATAATGCTAATCTTCTTGGCATTACTATAGATGGAGCCCTTAAGTGGGATGCTCATATTTCTCAGTTGAAGAGTAAGTTGTCAGTCACAATTTTTGTGATCAGGAGATTGAGGAATTCGGTTGATAGAAGTTCACTTCTGTCAGCCTATTTCTCCCTGTTTCACGGCCACCTATCGTATGGCACACATTTGTGGGGAAATTCATCAAATTCTATAGAAATCTTCAGGCTACAAAAAAAGTGGTTAGGTTGATTGCTGGAGTTGGCTGCCGTGAACACTGTAAGCCGTACTTTATTAGTCTGGGAATCATGACTCTTCCCACGATATACATCTTTAGTCAGTTATTAAATATACACAGGGATAAATTTGATTATCGGCTAAATTCTGCATACCATAACTATAGTACAAGATCGGCTGGTTTGATACGACCGCAGAGATTTAGACTGCAAAAATCTGTAAATAATTCTTTGCATATCGCCTTATATAATAAGCTACCAGTTCACATAAAGTGCTTAGATCATGGGAAATTTAAAAATGCTATAAAGCATTACTTTAAGCAAAACGCTTATTATTCAGTCCGTGAGTACATGGATGCCTCCATAGTGCTATAGTCTTTGTATCTCGCACATGTAGTAATTTGTATTTTACAAGGTTCACTTATTGTATAGTTAATTTTAACTAATTTATATGTGTGTGTATTTTGCTTTGTACTTTTAAAACTTTGATTTTTTTGTTAGTGTATTTCGACTTGCCACAATTATTGAATTTTTAAGTGTAAAAAGTGGTCAAATAAATGTGTCTATGTCTATGTCTATGTCTATAAACACCGAATTACTAAAATTTCTTGAAATACACAGTCTAATCCACGACAGGCAGTATGGATTCCATCAGCGCAGATCAACTGCCGACCTCCTTTCGTTTGTCACCCATTCTTGGAACAAGGCTATGGAACTACTTGGTGAATCCCAGATTGTCGCTCTAGACATATTCAAAGCATTCGGCCAGGTCTGGCACGCAGCGCTGCTTAAGAAACTTCCGGCCTGTGGCCCAGCACCAAAACTCTGTACCTGGACAGCAAATTTCCTCTCCAACCGGAGCATTTCTGTTGTCGTGGATGGCCATTCCTCTAAACTGTATCCAATTAATGCAGGAGTCCCTCAAGGTTCAGCTTTAGCCTCTACTTTGTTTCTTCTCCACATCCATGACCTCCACTCTAGCACATCCAACCCAGTTCACAGTTACGCGGATGACAGTACCCTCCACTCAAATATACAATATTCTAAGTCTGTCTCTTTAGCCCAATTAGATGAGGATCGCAGACTCATGGAGGGTTCGGTCACTGTGGATCTCCAAAAAATATTAGACTGGGGAAATAGAAATCTTGTACAATTCAACTCCACCAAATCTCAGTCTTGCTTCTATCTCATAAGAGATACACCAGCCCTAGACCCACACAATGAACAACCAAGTTATTCAAACTAATGAGTCCTTTTCACTTGTTGGCATTTCTGTGGATCGAAATCTCAATTGGCACCAACATGTCACAACAATTGCAGAAGCGGCTGCTAAGAAATTAGGCTTCCTCTTCTGGGCTCGCAAATAGTTTTCACCAGCTATTCTCTATACCTCATATATTTCACAAATAAGGCCAAACCTCGAATATTGCTCCCACATCTGGGGTACCGCTGCCGCTTCTACACTCGCTATCCTAGACTCCATTCAGAAGAGAGCTATACGTCTCACCTCACCTCTCTATTAGCGATTTTTTAAAAATAAAAATTCGCCAAAATGTATTGCATGTTAAGAGCATAGGTTCGACTTTGATAGTGAACGTACAGTTTTGTATTAGCGAATTTTTCGTAAAACGAAAAATTCACTAATGAGGAGATCTGTGTTACCTACAGAACACCTCTTTTAGTATCAATGTAAAAAATTGATGAATCAACAGAAATAATAATAGAAAATGTACATTTCTACATCCAGTGTTAAACACAGAACATAAATTCTAACATTATCTATCTATATACATAATTACGACTTAACTATTTCTTCGTTAGCCTTCCAAAGGTAAATAAATATAATTTATTACCACTTATGAATATTACAAGATATTATCTGGGAACAATACGCTAATAACAAATATAAACACCGATCAGATAACAAAAATACTAGACGTGTTACCAAGGACATCTGCTCTCTCTAATAAGGAAGAAAATATGCATTCTTTAAATATACGCAGGTACAGTTGTAACAGGGGCTATATATAACTAATGTAATTTAAATGTCATCTTTGTTTACATAAATCAGCTGTTCAGGACGTAAACAAACAAGATTAACACACCTAGTAGTACAATAAAAATTACAGTTCTTGTAGAATTACATCATAAGAAATCTAATAAAATAATAACACGATATTGCACCTAGATTTTCTATAAGTAGTTGGAATTTTTAGTTCCCTTGTGAACATTCTTTTTTGTGTATGTTGTTACCTAGGTACATAATTTATGCTGTGCCTCAATTTTAGTCTCTTTCACAAGAAACATTCTAATTCTTTTATATGGAAAACTATGGGTGGTTTATACATATTTGATTTGGTAGTTATTTACTTTGCGCACATACGAACGATTCTTTTACAATTTTGTATACAGACGTATTTTAGGGTGTAGATGATGAAAATCACAATAAAAATTAGGGCAGAAGCAAACTTTTGGAGTTATTTGGATTTTTTGTAGGAAAAGCGTAAGTAGTACTCACAAACGGGAGTTCTTAGCAGATGGACTGGCCCGCTCAAGCCGTCTCTCCTCGACATACGTTATCCGTACCTCCACGGCACGGTGCCTTTTTAAGTGACCCCGGCGGTAATTTAATTAATATTTCAACAATTTTGTATTTTGCTCGTTATTAATTCATTTATTAGCGCTCGGTTTACGCGATAATTAGGTCCATTACAATATGTACAGTAACAAAGTAAATATTTTAAAAACATTGAAAAGTATGCATCAATTTTTAGCAAATTTTGCAAATGGAGAAATATGAACAAATTTGTTTAGATTAGTTGTAGATATTACGGCATTAAATTTTCTCAAGCACAGTGCCACAAGCTCAGTTGATGTTAATTTTACAGTATGTACTGCTCCTAGCAAAACCCCTCTCTTCTGTAAGGAACATAGAGATCTTTAACATTCCCAAAATCGCATGGTACACAAGACCAACGACTTTACACCCCCTCAAAAAGGCATTAAATTTGCTCAAACACAGAGCCACAAGCTCAGTTGATGTTAATTATGTACTGCTCCTACTGGGATTTGAACCTACAAAAGCCCAGGTCCTTATTACAGTGCACCAAAGCTGCTGTTTTTATTAGAAGCGCAAGGTTATACTCATTTATAGTGTGGAACTGAGAACGAATATACTATATATTATCTCCAGAGGGTATTATGTTTAATCAGGGGAAATGTGGCACAGGATAAGTCTTAAGAATAGAAGGTAGTAGGTTAGCGAATGTGATATTATATAAAAAACGAACACATAAAATGCTGCCAGAAATGTAAAAACCTTCCTAGGTTCGTTCCTTCCGCCGTCGATTTCGTGTACCATCCGATGTTGGGTAAGTTAAAAATCATTACGCTCCTTACAGAAGTGAAGGAACTCGGCTTAATTTACAACATGGTGAGGTGAAACTACTCCCCAGACATACCACAAAACACATTAAAAAAATAACTACTTCGCTCAATAAATAACGAAAATTCGCTAAAAATAGAAAAATTTCGTGTTTAGTACCTTTTCCTCTTTCACAATTTCTGAAAGTTGTTAAATGCATTTCATTTTTTATACAACGTGATAGACAAATGCATCCGAAACGGGATTGTAATTTATATTATATATTAATTATAAGTCTGGCAACAGTGCACGGGTTCGTTCGATGTTGGAGGATGTGCCGGGTTGTGAGAGTCTTTGTTATATCAAAGTATAAGATTAAGATTACCAAATTTTGTTGGTGTTGTTAGAAAACATGTTTCTGATATTAGCAACATAATTAAAAAATTGCACTGGGGGGAGGACTGGTACAACAAACCCGCGGGAGGATACATGTTAATCAGTAGCGGCTCGTGCGTTAATGCATTGGGGGTGCGCAAGAAAAAAAATGAAGGGTTCCCCTCTTTTTTCCCCGAAAATGTATTATAAAAAAACTTACTTACTAAACTTAATAATTATTAACTACTTACACAGTTTTCCTCTAGTTAGTTATAGGTTATAGTAGTTAAAAATGTCCTTTCCTTTGATAATTACTAACTATATAATTTTAAATGTGTTGTTTGATATAATGACATGACAATATGTGATCTTTGTCATTTTATACTTCACGTATCTTTTCAATTTTATTATATTTATTTATATGTTCATTTACGCGTCTATTAATTTCAAAGGTTTTGTTTGGCATAAAAACATGACAATATGTGATCTTTGTCGTTTTATACTGCACGTATCTTTTCAATTTTACTTTATTTATTTATGTATATATATATATATATATATATATATATATATATATATATATATATATATATATATATATATATATATATATATATATATATATATATATATATATATATATATATATATAAACTTGAAATTTAAGATTGAATGAATTTTATGAAAACATGCCAGAATGCCGTACTTGATAGACGCAAACTTATAAATTTTGACTAAATAATTTAATATACTTTAAAATGTCTAAATGTGAGATGCTATTCACGAGGATCTAATCTATCGTAGTCATATTCCTTCTACTAACACAATATTTTAGACTATATTTAATTATCGTTGTTTCAATTACGTAATATTTTGCTGTATACAAATCAAAAATAACATTGCTTTAAGAAAGATAATACGGTCGTGGCGGTAAAATGAGCGATTACGCCTGTGATTAAAGAACAGCATAACTGTATGCCGAGTCCCACCCTGGTCCGTTAAGCTGGAGCAATGTGGACAAGGTCAAATATTCTATTCTCGCAACATCAAAGGGCCGCCCTACAAGATTCAGTGCTGGGTCTTATTATGCTGTGCTGCAAGTATGGAATTTTAAATCGCAAAACGGGATGGCTTATTCGGTCGTTTTCGACGAAGATAGTCGATCATTTCGTATTGAAGTTTCCCATTTAGGTAGAGCGCCGAAGAATACACACCGATGAAGGACTGTGTATACGGATGTATATAACGTCTGCAACCATTAACACACTATACTTCCTCTGATTCTGTATTAATGGCTGCCGACTCTGCTCCTCGATATACTAATTTTGTTTGTGTAGAATGCAGGAGGTAAAAAAAAAATTATTAAAATATAGCATAGCAAAAATATAATTTTTCCCCGGCAGGCGGCAGTGCGCTCGCACGGGCGCACTTATTGAAGAGCCGCCTCTGATGTTTAATGTTGTAATATTATGGGTAATACCTAACTTTTATTTGCAGAAAATATATCTTTTAAAAGGATAAGAAAGACGGACCAATAAAGTAAACTCACCTGGTCGTAAAAATAATGGAACGTAACTTTGTCTTTTTCATACAGGTCTAGTAGATTAACAGGTATATACCTAACCCTCAACTCATACCTCCATTCTAGATTCGGTTGTCTTTTTAGGTATTTTTCTTGTACTTGCTGCATTGTGGTGTCCTGATGTAACCAATGACGCTGAAGAATATAATTGAAAATGTTTTATTACAACGATAAGATTAAAACAACTGACTTCGTTTGACAGAAATAAAGAGGATAAATGTTACTCAAATTTTTGGATTTTTAAAAATACATATAAAAGATACACAGTTACCTCTCTGCTTCCTGAAGATGTTAGCCTACTCAGTCGCATAGCATATACTCCCCTATAGTACCTTTCACCAGCAGACAGCCGTTCCGTCACCGTTGAAATTATTCCCTTTATATCTATCGTATCTCCATATTTGACTATGTTAAATCCACCATTTGGTAAGTGTACCTATAAGCAAAGGGGCGCTAGATAATATTTTGTCATTCTTTTGTATACAACAAACGCGTTAAAAAGTTAAAGAAAGTGAGGAGCCTAAAAATTGGAGGTACAAAATTCGAACCATGTGATACTTTCAACAAAACGTGTTCTTATAAATCCTAAAATGAGAAAATTATGTGATTCAGGCAGAATCAAATATGATAGTGCAGCCTCCCGGTTTTGAAAACATTTTACAGCTCGTTGTTTGTTAGAACAGAAATAAGCCCGTGCAGTTCTGTTAAATAATGGTAATCCAATTTTGCGGATTTTTTTTTTAATTTGGGAAATTACGCGATTTATATTCCTTGTTAGAAAAGTATGTAATTGTCTAGTACCATAGCATATAAGCAATTTTGCTGAAATTTTGCATAATCACGTAATTTTGTGCATAGATGACGAAAATGACGAAGAAAATTAGGACACATGCGTATTTTCCGAGATATCGTCATTTTCCGACGGAAATTTTCATCGTCTTCATGATCGTGTTTTTCGAATTTTGACACCATATTCACTCACTCACTCTGAACACAGTACAAATATCACCCACCTGTTTGATATTTACCATTTTTTGTACATAATTTCCTCAAAAGTGTAGATAAACCACATGAAAATGCACTTGATATGCAAATGTCAAATTTAACCAACACAAATTTGCACGAGCGTCTCGCGACAGTAATTAACACGGGCCGCGACAGTAATTAACACGGGTCGCGACAGTAATTAACATGGCTGCGACTTTTTTCCGTTTTAACGAAATAAAAGACCTCCCTGGCTTACTGTTTACACACGATTCTGCCAACTGACCTTACTGGCATGTCCTGATATCACTTTGCCTAATTAAAAGCCAAAAGAGGGGAAAAGGGGGAAGGAAAAGTATACATTATGCTCACTTGACCTTGATGTATGGCAAGGTTGGTTTTTTATTCTTTTCCTTCCCCCTTTTAGCTTTTAATTAGGCGAACTGATGTCAGGGCAGGTCAGGAAGCTCAGTTGACAGGGTCGGGTGTAAGCAGCACTGCAGAGAGGTCTTTCGTTTCGTTAAAACGGCAAAAAAAACTCCTGAGTCACAGCTATGTTAATTACTGTCGCGTGACGCTCGTATACGATTACGCCTGACGTACGTTATGGAACGACAACTTCGTGTTGATTAAATTTGACATTTGCATACCAAATACACTTTTATGCGGTTTCTCTGCATTTTTGAGGAAATTATGTACAAAATGGGTAAAAGGTAGCTTATAGAGGTCCAACTAAGCTGGTTTTTTCGAACTTACCGCTCACATTTCCTTTTTATCTTCTTCCCAGCCCAGCACCCCTATTCACTCCTGGTCCTGTAACTTTTTTAGGGGCTGTTTGCAAGAAAAATTTCTTGTAGTATGGGCAACCAGAAAGGGTTCTAAGCATATTTTTTTGTATTTTGGTAATACAGTACCTACATGCATTGATTAGGGACCTGAATCTGATGTACACAACCACTTTCTTATTTGTTTGATTGGATGTTAGAATCTTAATATACTACAGTCACAGTGGAAGGC
Source organism: Tillus elongatus (assembly GCA_964006375.1). Classification (NCBI taxonomy): domain Eukaryota; kingdom Metazoa; phylum Arthropoda; class Insecta; order Coleoptera; family Cleridae; genus Tillus; species Tillus elongatus. The sequence goes on from OZ023264.1 coordinate 161,457,649, forward strand.
ATTTGTTAAAGTTATGTTAAAATTAAAGGTTGGGTTATTATTTACCTACTATTTGTATTCTAGGTAGTTGTTTTATATTCTGAGATTCTAAGATATTAGCGGAGTCGATTTCGAGGTTGTGCGCAGAGCGTACACGTTTCTCTCATGACTCCTGTCAGTTAATAAATGACAAATAGTGTTTTCAGATTAAATTAGAGAGATGGAGATGGCTTTTAAACACCGTGAAAATAGGAAGCTTAATATTTATACATAATAAAACGTAGTTCTAGATTGCTTTTAAACAAATTAAATCACTTTCATTAAAATTTCTGTTTATCTAAGTTTTCTGATATCTACAGATTGGGATAAGAGTTGTCGTAAAAGGCAACCCCGCGGATTTTTATTGTGACATATTTTCGTTTAAAACTTAATTTGGAGATTTTGTTTGCAATGGCAGCGGAACCCTGATTTATCTGTCTGACCTTCCCTAACATTATATGCATCCATTTAGAGGTAATTTCAAGTCATATCGTAGATTATTGATTTTTTATTTTGTTATAACTCAATATCTATTGAACCACTTAAGTTCAAATTTGGTAGGTAGGGCCACTTGTTCAATGTCTACGTGCTTGTCAAGTTTTAGTTTAATATTTCTAGTAATTAAAAAGATATTGCGTGTTCAAGCAGTATTTTCCATTATTTTTTTTTTCTAAAGGTTTTTGAGTGTCAAAACTGCCTAACGAACTCATCCAAGCTATTAACAAACTCAAGGGAATTGTCAAATTTGGTTTCCATTGGTGAATTATGTTTTGAGTTACCGGTTGGATATATATTATATATATATATATATATATATATATATATATATATATATATATATATATATATATATATATATATATAAACTTTTTAACTGACCTTGGATTTGGGTTCTAGGGGCCCTAATTCGCGCTCAGTTGAAGAAATTGTCCAAAAATCTCACCATCCCATACAGCACAAGATATTCTCAGAATGGTCTCACAATGTGAGAACATTCTTTTTTCAGAATATTTGTTTTGGAATGTTCTAGTAACATTTATGGAATTACAAGCTTTAATCTTGAATATTCTGAGTACATTCATTCAATCACTTCCTAAGAAAATTCTTCATCAATATACTGAGAATATTTGAATAGATTATTATACCGAATATTCGCTCAGAATGTGCTTGAGATGTCCTTATAATATTATATAACTTTAAAATTTAATGAAAAAGATAGATGATGATTACGGTATCGTGGTGAGAATTATAATTGTAACTATTTTGCATGTTTGATTCTGTTACCTGTCTATGGTAAACACATATATGTATATTTAGGCAATCTATTCTTTAGGCATAGAACGCATGTCCATGCCGCCGGAAAGTTATAAGCCTTCAGTGGGGTTTCAAATTTCGAAAAATATCAGTATCTCTGTAATATTTTAACTTAGAAAAACCAAGTTTAGTACCGGTTTGGAGCGTACCAACAGCATTAATCAATGGTAAGTAGAGTTCAATTAAGGTATTTAAAAGGGTTTATTAGGGGTGATGCACCCTTAAAATGTCACAATTTTTTAACAGATTGGTGAATTTAAAAACATATTTCATTTTATGATGAATTTTACTCTAAAACTGTTACTCCTGTTATTTTCAATGTTGTTTTTAAGAAAAACACGAATAAGTAAAGACACATATTTTATCAATCTTAGTAAAAATCATCGAAAATTAAATATTTGCCAATAAACTTATGTATAGGTCAAATTTGACAATCAGGAAAAAAGTGTGAATAAGTACAATTTATTAGAAAACAGACAACTCAAACAACAGAAATTAAAAAAAATTGCTGTCAATAAGTTATAGAAATTCTTCAACATGACAATTTCAGACATCTATTGAATTTTTGATTATTTTAAGTAACATTAATATATGTGTCTTTAGTTAGTCGGGTTTTTTGAAAAATAACATGAGTAAAAAAAATTTAATTTACTTCCCCATAAAATGAAATAATATTTTTTTAGATCCGCCAATAGGTTAAGAAATTCTGTCACATTTTATGGGTGCATCACCACTATTCAATCCTTTGAAATGCTTCCATTGAACTCTACTCACCAACGAATAATGCTCTTGGTACACCCAAAACGTGTACCAAATTTGGTTTTTCTAAGTTGAAGTATTACGGAGATAATGATTTTTGGTCGAAATTAAAAACCCCACTTTGAAGGCCTATAACTTCTTAGGGGTGCACCTTAGTATAGGAGTAAGTTACGTTAAATCACCATATTTTAGGTTCCCCTACATGCCCCTGCTCTGTGTCATTTCTTATGTGAAACACCCTGTATACCTTTTTTTAAACACAATGTTCCCATGCGTATATGTATGAACATTTTGAGAAGATTCATTAAATGTTCGTGGAACATTTTCAGAAGATACTGTGAGCTCCTAAGAATATTATAAATAACATTCTAAGAACCTTATTAGTATGACAGAATCTGTCCAATTCTCATGTTCATAGAATGTTCTATGAATATATATTGTACGTTGTGAGAATGTTCTGGGGATCTTTGAATATTATTTCCAAACATTCCTGGTATATTCTCAGAATGTGTCTGTGCTGTCTGGGATCGATACCTCTATATTAGTGAATTTTCTTAACGAAAATTCACTAAAATTGAAGATATCAAACAGATACGTTACAATTGGGTGATATACTATGTTTAGAGTGATAATAAGATATGAATATGATGTCAAAAATCGAAAAACATCATCATGAAAACGAAGAAAATTTTCGTCGGAAAAATAACGATATCTCGGAAAATACGCGTGTGTACCTATTTCATTTGTCATTTTCATCATCTACGCACCAAACTAAGTGGTTATGCAAAATTTTATCAACACCGCTTATATGTCAAGGTACTAGACATTTACCGAAAAGTAAATTACTGCGTGATATAAAGTAAAATAAAATAAACAAAGATAAACATATTAAATAGTTTTGGTCAGCATCGTTTTTAAACAACATAATTTCACACGATGTAAGTGACATTTCATATTAAATTGATGAACAAAAATTTAGACGCTTTGGAGTGGAATTGGATACTATAGCGTCCCGACTTTTTTTAAAGTTTCTTAAATGTAAATCAGCTAAACAAATTAAAAATCCTTTGATAATGTGATTCTAAATTTCCCCTTTCGTTTATGACTATGGATCAACTTACGACTTACGGTTGTTGAAATTCTTAATACTCACTTTGACTGTCGCCTTGTCGGCGTTTGCAGGACTGTTCTGCGGTGATTTCTTTGGACTTTCCATGTTAGGTCTGACCTGGACACACCGCACCGGTGAGCCTGGATTAACGGCTGGACTTGGTGATACATCACTGCAACAAAACATCAACATTAGTTACGTTTATAACTCAAAAATGTTAACACATTTTAACTAAGGATTTATTATCAGGCAGAGAATTGTAAATTTTTACTGAGAGACTAAAGGAGGTTTTGTCCATTTGGTTCAATCTGCACGTGGGATGTACAAATTATTACCCGATTTAGTGTATTGTGAATGTATTTCTCCGTACGTAACAAATTAACCTATATTTTTGTGAATATAACAAGAATGTATCTCGAAGAATCTTGTTTTTTTTTCTTCATACATGCCACCCGAGCTACCGTAACATATACGTTTATCACGTGTAAATATGTGTGTCAAACTACTGCAGCCTCCTTAGGGCAATATACGGGGGTCAATAAGTCCGTGACTTTTTGAATGAATCACAGGTTTTTTGACAAAAATCATTTTATTTCCAACATAGTCTCCCTTGAGCTATACACTTCGTCCAACGTTTCTCCAATTTTTTTTATCCCTTCCAAAAAATAAGATTTGTCGAGGTCCTCAAAATAAGTATTTATTTGTGAAATCTCTTTCCGCCGAGCCATTTATTTAAGTTTGGAAACAAGAAATTTCTATTTCCCCAGTCTAATATTTTTTGGAGATCCACAGAGACAGAACCCTCCATGAGTCTGCGAGCCTCATCTAATTGGGCTGAAGAGACAGGCTTAGAATATTGCATATTTGAGTGGAGGGTGCTGTCGTCCGCGTAACTGTTAACTGGGTTGGATGTGCTAGAGAGGAGGTCATTGATGTGGAGAATAAACAAAGTAGGGGCCAAAGCTGAACCTTGAGGGACTCCTGCATTAATTGGATACGGGTTGCACTGCGCAGGAAGCAGTGACCATGTCGTGGTCTGACCGACCAAGGGGGGTGGTGACTGATGTCTTATAGCATTCAGGTTTTGTAGTAAGAAGGAGATCCAAGGAATTTGAGCCGTGTTGGGATGCGAGGAAAGTAAGTAGGTTGCTGAACCATATTGGCTAATGAAGTGCTGACTGCAAAGGCCTCCGCTGCTCTCCTTTGTGGATCGGTTTTTGAAGATCCTAGCCATTCCTTATTATGGACATTGAAGTCACCAAGAATAGTGACCTCCTCGGAGGAGGGATATTCAGAAATCAGATAGTCGGTTTATTCAGAAAGGTAGTCTAAGAGCTGGACAAAGTTGTTGTCAGAAGGTGACCGGTAAATGCAACAGATGAATTTAGTTGCAGCCCTGAGAGAGAGTTTCATCCAAAGTATGTATTTTCTCTCAGCTTCTAACTTGGGGAGTCTGGTACAGGGTAGATTGCTACGGACATATGCGCACACGCCTCCGTGCAATCTAAAGGAAGTAAGGAGCTCATACCCCGGGAAATTAAGGTGACTAGTGGCTGTTTTGGCACTGACTTGGGTTTCGGTGAGGAAGAGGAGTTGGGGCATATTAACCTGGAGGAAATGGTGGACGGAGTTCAGGTTAGAATTTAGACCACATATATTCGAGAACGATATGTTAAATCTTGATGCCGGCGCTCCCTGCACACCCCTCTTCCGGAGATCTGAATTGAGGGGTATTTTATCTCCGGAATCTTTTGTACAAGGAGGAGCCATCATCATTTTTGTTTATACGGGAAACCGACTGATACACCAGAACCGTAAACGTCCGTTGGGACTTCATCGGCCCCCTCGGGCGTGAAAAAAATCTTTTACTATCGCGTAAAGGAAAAGTCCACTACCTTGAGGAAAACTCCCCATTTTTGTTCTTTAAATGCCTATAACTTTTTTGTCTTTTAACTTAAGAGATCTAAATTTTGGTACGTAATGCATCTACTTTTAAAGAAGTAAATCTGCGTACCAAATTTGGTTGCCCTAACTTTGTTATTTCCGGAGATATAAAAATTTTCCAGAAGAAAGCGCAAAATGTTTCCGGAAAAACTGTAACGATCTTATCCAAGCCACTAGCAAAAGGAAGGTACTCATCAAATTCGGCACATTATTTTTTGAGTTATCCGTGTGATTATATATATATATATATATATATATATATATATATATATATATATATATATATATATATATATATATATATATATATATATATATAAGCGTTCGCGCTCATTTGAAGAATGTTTTTTAAATTCAAATTCGCCATCTCCTCATTAGTGATTTTTTTAAAGAAAATTCAGCAGAAAATTATTTGTGAAAAGACAGGCCCATTTCTGTACAGTTCCTTAGTTGACCAATACCTCCTTTAAACAAAAACCCGACACTGCGTCTAAACAAGGCGAGTAAAGTTCTTTTAGTAGACGGACCCCTGGTAAACATAAGCTGTGAATGTTTGTTTGTGCCCATTGACACGTTGGATAATGGCACAATAAATTCTTCATTTGCTAACACTTAAACCATAATTTTAAAACATTTTATGCCGTAAAATAATGCAGGTTTCTGATAGGCTCTTTGTGAAGCAGACTGTTTAGGTAAAATAATGATAATGAGACTAAAGACAGTGTATGAGCTTAACAAAGTATATTCTGAATTCTGTGAGGTTTTCATTATCCTTATGTGTTAGAAAATTTAATGGGACCTCCATGTCTATTCAAGAACAAACAAGTGAAGACACACAAAGTACATAATGCTGACATGACAATAAAACTACACACAGATGTAAGATAAAAGAAACACAATAAAATTGAGGACAACACATGTTGCCTCTATCTACTGTTTACTATTGCGGTTATACTAAGCAAACTGATAAGAGTATCAGAATAAGATGTCAATGTTATATCCGTTATTTTGTTTCTTTCAATACCGCGAAAACCATATAAACAGAATCACTTTAACACTTACTCACTGCGGTTACAATAAAATGAAATCATCTCTGTTGTTAACATCAGCACATATTGGTGACCCCGGGGATTCAAACTCTTTGTCAAAACCACTATATTGAAAAACCGACAAAAGAAACGGCCACGCGACTGTTCACCATGTAGTGTTATATAACTGATACAACACTTAATAGTATTTAACTGGTCGTAATTGCCATAATAATATCACAAGCGTCAAGTGAACAGTGTGTGGGACAAGATAAAAACACCACCGGGAGCTTTTTGTTTTCGTAGGTCATTACACTGGATAACACACTCAGTGCATACAACATACTGCAGATGTTATGCTTTTGAACCAGGCGGAAAACGTAAATTCACATTAGTAATGTGACGACTCAACGTAATTTGGCAGAGTTTGATACAGTGCCAAGTGAAAGAGCGGCGTTTGATGTTTTCGTGAATGTTAAAATATTAATTTCGGCCAGCTTGGGTTACCTATTTGTGACCCATTGACACCATTCTCATTGTTAACGCTATTAACTAAACTGTTCCTTTAGAGATATGTAAATATAAATTTCTGGCTGGTATATTACAGGCCTGCTTATAAATCATGCATTTCAGAATCAATTCATCATACACAAAAAGCTCTTTATCTATTTGTTCCTATTTTTAACCGTTCCGCCTTATAGTTCTTTTCAGTCCTCTATCATAATAACGGCAACACATCAGTGCGATCACCGAAGTTACGCAACGTCTGACACGGTCAGTATTTGGATGGGTGACCATCTGGGCACATCGTGTGTTTGAGTACCTTCGGAAGACAAAGGCAAACCACAGTCTATTTGGCGATCAACTTTCCTTCGGCAAACACAGATACTCGAGCTAAGTTGCAGTATCCACTTTTATCCTTACGTTTGATTTCGTCATATTTATCTTTAGTTTGATTCTTCTTTGATCCAGAACACTGAATATCCTTTGTGATTCTTTTTCCTTTTTTCGTGTCAACGTTATGTCGTTTACGTACATTATGTGCAAGAGATCAAGAGACCCGTTGGTCAGTGCTGCCACGTACCCTAAGTTTAATATTGGGGTACGTCGTCTGCGTACCTTATCCAATGAGAACCGTTGACCAGTGTTGTCCCGTGTTCTACGTGTGAAATCCAGGTCATTTTGCAAATTATTACACGGTCAACATTTTTGCCAGAAACATGCTTACAAACTCTCTTTATACACAAGATAAATGTAATGATTTTAATCCCCAAGACCGCTAAGATAGGGGTGATAGACAAGGAAGAGGGTAAAAAGGAAATATAAATATGCAAAAAATGTGAAGACAGCTTATTTATATAACTCCAACTTGCGATTATATACGCTGCTTTTTTTCACATTTTGTATTAATACTTCATTTTAATCGTCTTCCTCGTTTAATCGTCTAGAGAGGTCACGATGAATAGTTTTCGGAAATATTTCTACAGACGAGCGCGAATTTGGGACCCTAGAACCCAAAACCCAGGTCCGTTAAAATTTATATATATATATATATATATATATATATATATATATATATATATATATATATATATATATATATATATATATATATATATATATTGGAATATTGCACTACACTGTAATCACTTTTAAATATACACTTTATTTGTTTGCTGTACGTTTGTGATTTCTTATTGGTTTGCGCGGACTGCAGTTTCGTACCGTCCCGGTTCATCATCAGCACGCTACTGACTGTTATCTCTCCAGACGTAGACCACACAGGAGCGATAACAGTCTAACAGTCAGTAGCGTGCTGATGATGAACCGGGACGGTTCGAAACTGCAGTCCGCGCAAACAAATAAGAAATCACAAACGTACAGCAAACAAATAAAGTATATATATATATATATATATATATATATATATATATATATATATATATATATATATATATATATATATATATCTGTGTGTGTATTTATCCGGGCAATGACTCAACAAATACTAAACTGATTTGAAATAAACTTGTCAAAAATCTTGTTTGGGCAAAAGCCGAGGTCGAGTTCGTTCATCAGCATTTATGCTCAAATTTTTCCGGTGGAAAATCGGGGAAGCCTTTTTGAAAACGCTATATTTTTGTAAGTATCAGAGTAACTGGAATGAGACTTTACATGTGGCTAGAAATAGTGCAAATAAACATATGTTTATTTACTTGCTACACAATATTTAGAGTTTTTTTTCCAAATTAAAAATAAAATCGCAGACATGCGTTGAGACGACTTAGTGGTTAAACCCCAATGCCTGCTAGACAGAGTAGTTAACTACCACGCGTAGATTGATTCATACAACAGGTATAAACCATACATCAACGGTAATCAAACTAAATATATACCAGGCATAATACATACTACCCGAACCAACAAACGTGAAATCGCGGCCGCAATTATCGAAAATGACAGACATGAAATTAGAAATTTGCCAATTGATTGTTATTTAACTGGGAAATTCAATTAATCATTAAAAGACACCATATATGTAGCTTTATGAACGGCCTCAAATACAGTTTTAGCGTAGCATAGATACATTATGCTGCCGTATAATATAACCAATAAATCAAGCCAAGTCTCTATAAAAATGATTCTAAAATAGTTTCTTTTATAATAATAGTAATAATAAAATAGCCTTTATTCACACAGTAGATAATACACAATTAAAAAGAAAAAAAAATACAACAATACAACTAACTTTACAAAAACACAGTTCCATGTGCATAATTAAAAGAATAATAATAATAAACTGTGTGAATTGGGCGAAGTTCAGACGGATGTAAAATCATCCCCTGCTCTCCCACTTACGCCCATATGCAAAAGTGGCAGTCAACAGCCAACCCGGCAACCTGCTCAAACACCACGCATAATCAGCAACAGTTTCTTTTTGAAGTAACGCACAGAACAGCTCTTCACATTAAGACCATTGTATATAGCGTATATCTGATAGGTAAAAGACCGTTTAAACAATGTTAGCCTGTAATTAGGTGGTGAAATTAAGTCATTCGACCGTATGTTGTTATCTTCAAACTTAAACATAAAACGTCATATAAGACCGAAACAGTCGTTGGATGTGTTTCAATAATAATTCTATTAATTCTGTAATTAATTAATTATGTAGACTTTGAATATAATATCCCGGGCATGAAGCCGATCTAAAGTATCACGCACATAAAACCTTTGCTGACGTGTGCCTAGATAGCACAGGGGGTACCGCGCTTGCCTCCTGAGCAGACGGTTACGCGATCGAATCCAGCGAGATGAATGTAGGTTTTTCTTTGATGTTTCATTTTGACATTTGGAGAAACAATAGTGCACAGATTTCATACTTTTTGAACAAGATCTCATTTTTTTGTTAAAAACGCCTGAAAAAATTTGTCACTTTGAGCCTGAAATTACAATTTTGTTATTGTTGATATTGAAAAAAACCGGTTTGATTAGGTTGATTAAAACGAAATCATACTCGTGATTAACAAGGAGAAATAACTGATACGTTCATAATTTTTGGAGGAGATAAAGCTTGGACGGAAGCAGAAGTAACAGATTTAGTGCGATTAAGCGAGAGAATAAAAAACTATGGAAATTCGAGAAGCCATCTGTATAATTCTATGGAATTTGAGGTATTAGGACGCACTAATATTCGAGAACAACCTTACTCCGCATATTGGGTTAATTTACAACGACATAATGAAAATGTAACAAAAAATAGATACATCTTGTCAAAAATCATAAACTGTATAAAGTTTTGCGGCGCTTTCGAGCCAGCACTGCGAGGACATGATGAAAGAGATAATTCCGAAAATCCAGGGATATTACGAAGGCTCATAATTTTTTCGGCGGAACTTAACGCTAGGTTAATTGAACATTTAAAGAATGCGTCAACATTTAAAGGCACTTTCAAAGAAATCCAGAAAGATATTTTAGAGTGCATGCTAGAGGTATGTTACGAAGAAATAATTAGTGAAATTAATCGTGCTTTACTGTTAGCAGTCATAGCAGATTAAACCACAGAGGTTGGAATATCTCAACTGGTCGTGATTTTTAAGTATATTCTCGGAGGTGAGCTGATTAAACGTTTTTGGAAGTATGTAAACCCAACAAAATGTGACGCCCAAACTCTTAGTGAAACTATTTTAAATGTTGTGGATCCAATAATTAAAAATTGTCCTAATAAATTTATTGCACAAAGTTACGACTGCGCAGCAGTGATGAGCGGGCAACACGCGGGTGTTCAGGCATTAATAAAAAAAGCGATTTCCACCCGCGCATTTTGTGCATTGTTACGTGCATCAATTAAATTTAATAATGACTAAATCTGCTTCTGCAAACACACAAGTACGTGTTTTTTTAGAAATTTACAAAAAATTCCTCGGTTTTTACTAATTCACCGCAACGTGTGGAAGTATTACAAAAAAAAACTGTAAACTGTAACTCCTCACGGCGCTACTACTCGCTGGAATTTTAACATACGTACAGTTAATGTTGTGCATGAAAACAGAGAGTCCCTCATTGAGTGTATTGAAGAAATAGAAGAATGGTTTTTAAACAAAACTGTTTGTAGTACGGCTTCTTCTATTCGCCGTACATTAGATGACTCAGTTTTCGTGTTTTGGTTAACTTTTTTGCATCATGTCATGCCCCACGTAGACATTTTGTTTAATCAACTACAGCAACGGAAAATAGAACCTACACACACAAAAAAGATGCTTCGGATAATTTTGAAGAAATATTGTTCATGTTTGAAATACAATTGACGATATTATTAACGAGGCCACAAATGTTAGTACCAACTTAGCAGAAAATAAACGAAAACGTCCTTGCAATAGCAAATTTGATCATCGTGTTTCTGCATTGGAAGTGTGCGATGTCATCATAAATTGTGGAAAAGATCGATTTGAGTTTACAGACTATCTTGTGGCTGCTTCACTATTTTTTTCAGAAAAATTTGGAGAATACTGCAATAACTTTCCTGAAGCCCAATTAAATACTATATGTTCAACTTATCCTGTATTTGAAAACGCACGACTGAAAACTGAGCTTTCCAATATTTATTCGAGAAATGATTGTAGAGGTTTAAATGGTGCATTACCCCTTCTGAAATTGTTGATTGCAAATAATTTATCAGAGACTCTTAAAGAAACCAGAAAATTATTAGAAATTATTGTGACCACTCCGATGACAACGGCAGAGGCTGAACGATGCTTTTCAATGTTAAAGCGTGTCAAGGCATTTCTACGAAATTCCACGACAGGGGATCGTTTAACTGCACTTTCCATGCTATCCATAGAAAAGAAATTCGTGTCAGAAACAGAAAACTTTAATGAAAGAGTGATTGATAAGTTTGCTGCAAAAAAGGACCCCAGAATAGAATTAATGTATAAAAAGTAGGTGAGTAAAAAGTAAAATAACAATTGAATCGGTGAGATCAGAAAGGGCATGAGTCGCATTTCTTCAGAAAATGATATTATGTTTGACTTGGATTCTTTATACGTAGACGCATATTTGGTGCAAAAAGGGCATCCGACCTCAAGCTGTAAAGCTTGTTTATGGGAGCTAATAAAATATAATGAGCGCAGAAACGGCTTGAGTCGTTGACTCATGCCCATTCTGCTCTCACTTAATACCGACAATACGCGAATACGCCCGATTGCCTGATACAGCAACATTTTAACAAGATCAGTTGTTCACATTATTTATTTAGTGGTGTCGAGACCTAGTGGATTGTTTTTCAACAACATTATGTACAAAAATTCGGACAGTGATATAGACATTGGTAATCCTCATAGAGGTAAAAAAACGAAAGAGAAACGAATATGCACACAAACGTAATATTATTCGTGATTCAGGGGTTCATGGACTAGAACACATTAACTGGAAAGGCCAGAGAGCTCCAAAAAGACAAACAGCACCGGATTGCAGGTTAGTATTTCTACGATTAAACTTATTAAGCTTAGCTAATTAAAATTCACGATTTGTAAATAATAATGATATAAGTATAATAGGTACTTGATTTCAACCGTTTAACAGTTTTTATTTTGTAAAATGCACCTGAAAGAACAGGTCTGTGCATAAAAATGCTCGCATCACAAAAGTCACTACGTATAAGTATTGCCGTGTCCGTATTACGTTGTTAATAGAGAAAGCTCTGTGAACCTAGTTCATTACAATTTTTATAATGTAAGTAAATTTGTACTTGTATGAACTTGTAACTTATTCTTTTATAGCTAATGTACTCTAATACTATTTTGCATTTCTTTCAGATGCCCAAAAAAGTGTTTTGAGAGTTTTAATAACGCTCAGCAAGAAAATGTTATAGAAAAGATAAATGCCTTTGAGTCTAAGAACCATCAGGATATTTATCTTCAACAACTGATTCAAAAAGGAGGAAAGAAACATCACCCATCCAGGAAAGAAGTTCCTAAGGAAAGAGCGTGCAATTTCAAACATTTTGTTTTAAGAGACGATAGTGTACGTATTAACGTTTGTAAAAAAGCCTATGCTAGTTTGCATGATATAACTAAGAAACGGATCCGCCGCTTTGTAATCTGCTTAAACAAAATGAAACCCATAAAGATAAGCGAGGTAGGAACATAAAACATGACGCAATTCCAGGAAATGTTTGTGAAAGAATACACATTATTCTGGTAAAGATATGTCTTATTTGGATGCAAGATTGGACGTTAATCAAATGAATTCTCTCTTTATAAAAAAGTATCCTAATTTGAATGTTAAGTCGAGTTTTACTTGACATACTTCAACGAGAACTTCTCTCTTAGATTTGGCCGACCTCAAGTGGATACCTGTATAACCTGTGAGGAGTTGAGTGTGAAGCTGAAAGCAAATTCTTCACTTTCTGAAAATGTAAAAATGAACACAGCAGCTGAGTTATTGATACACAAGCGACGCTCCCGAAAGTTTTACAACAAAATCAAAGAATTAAACGAGTTGTGTTCTACAAGAGATGACATTTTGGGGTTAACCTTCGACTTTATGCAGAACATACCGTTACCCAATATTACAGTGCAAGATATATTTTATCTACGCCAGTTATGGATATATTGTTTTGGAGTGCATGACTTAAAAACTGGTCTTTCAAAATTTTTCGTATATCAGGAAGGTGTCGCTAATAATGGAGCAAACGAGGTCTGTTCTATGTTGCTGAAATACATTGACAAGTATGTTCCTAACACTGTCAAGGAGTTACATATATTCTCAGATGGATGCCCAGGGCAAAATATAAACCTTACAATAGTTCGATTTCTTCTTGCTTTGGCAGCTACTAACCGTTTTGTTACTATCCATCATTTCCCCATCCGGGAACATTATTTTCTTCCAAATGATCGTGACTTTGAGAGCATAAAAAGAAAAATGAAAACGTATGCGCCTAATGAATATAGCAATTTGATCATATCAGCAAGTACAAAGTTTGATGTTAAAACATTAGAAAGTAATGAAGTGCTAGATTTCAACGGTTGGTGGTCAAGCGTTTTTAAAAGAACATGATTATCATCTGATTCGTATGGTAAAGAAGTATGAAGAAGCCAAAAGAAAACGTTTCGGCCATCTTTCTACATGCCGTTCACATACCGCTCTACATCTATCTAAAGGTATTGTCGAGGCACAAAGGTACATTCAGGGATTTATTGTAAAAGAATTTAATCTGCTAAAGTCGCATGTAAAAGATGTTGCTCTACCAAAGCAAAAAGCATACAAGGAAGATGAAAAAAATTCCTATTAAAGTAAAGAAGACAGAAAACATCCGCTTCATGCTTAACTACATCCCAGAACCTCACCTTCCTTTTTATAACAACGTACTCCAATGGCCCACGGCTGTGGCCGAAGATAATGACAGTGGAGATGGGGGATATTAGTATTGTATAAAAACTTGTAAACCGCAATAATTTCGAAATGTATTAATACCATAATAATATTATTATCAATACTTACGATTTTTATTTTAATCGAGTGCAGAAAGGGCATGTGTCTCATTGTTTAAATATTTTTCATCTGGTCCTCTGATAACTAAATTCTTTTCCTGCTTTCATATTTCCACTTGATAATGTTATATTACTGCAGATAGATTTGCAATAAATAGCTTTTGCTTGTTCTGATAAGTTTTTTTCAATTTCCCGAAAGTATCAAACCAATGACTTATACCCTTTCTGATCTCACCGATTCAATTGTGTTGGAGGCAGAATATTGCAAAACACCCACTGTCTTTAATCACGAGCCGCCACTGAGGTGAGGTATTCAATAAAGCCTATATATAACTTATTGATTAGCGGACTATTTTTTGCATACAATGGAAGTACAAATTTCGCTGCTAATATCTCTCTTCTGCAATGCAGTGGCATTTCTTCACATTCCGCAAGAAGGTTATGTATGATGTATTTCTGTCAAATTAAAGAAAATCCATCATACTCTAAACTGTTATGGAAAAAAAATCGCAATTTTTACCTATTAGTATCTTACTATGGGTACTGGCTTTTACAGTCTTCGATTTTCCAGTGATTTCCGGTAAATCAGAAGCTGGTTTTGGTGATCTCATGCGGTAATTATTCTCAGGTAACAACAAAACACATTGGTTTTATATAACTAACAAGCGAAATAATAAAAATGTTTTACTAAAGGATGATATATATTGTGCGCTTGAGTTGTCCCTATTTCTTTGTGGACCTAGGTATAAGATCATAGAAAGGTATTGTTGACTATTGGTTACTAGTGGACTGTATTTTGATGATGGTTAGTTGAAGTTCAAAACAGAGAAAGTTAAACTTAACAATACTATCTTTATTATATACACAAAGGAGACTATACAATGGACCGACGGAAAGGTCTGGTCGCTTCCAGATCGACATACAAATAGGCAGAAGCAACCCCTCACATCTTACGCTTACAATTTAATCTCAGGGGTGCCACCGTTAAGACAATTTAAGGTATTTTTAGTACAATATTGGTAGTTATATACGACTGGGGTGCCTCTGGTTAAATTATCTAGTAACTACAAACTAAAAATATTATATACAATTCTGGCGGGAACCGACAGGTATATCAACCTAAAAAAATATCTAGTACTATGACGCGATCTACGTGCTAAAACCTACCCAAGAAGCCACACATCGCAACAATACTTCTGCAACACGATCATGTAAAAATCCTCATAAAAAACGTAATACCCAAGAACCAGAACGTTTTTCAGACATAATGCTGCGATTAGAACTCGATTAATCTAAAAGTGAGGTGTCACGGCGAACGCACCTCATGCTGAATATCAATGAACGATACTGGCAAAGGCCAGAGCTGGCTTGATGAAGGAGCGACATAATAACACGCGAAAATAACAGTCAGTTGTTCGTTCTCTCGTTGAGAATCACGATGACATGTCCACATATACAGGTAGACAAACTGGCGGACAAACCTATGTAGGTGGATACTATGGTTATGACATCAGCGATACTGCATAATAACATCCTATTCGAACGTTTGTATAACGTTCACTTGTTTTATATATAGGTAAGAACCACGGCACACTAGACAATCTAAAATACTTTTACTTTAAATGACGAGGAGGAGTTTCTTGATTTATTGCCACCTAGTTGGCACATTTTTTAGTTTTGCAAGTTTTATTTTGAGGTCACGCAACTATGATTGGTATGCCTTGATTTTGACTCATATAAACGTTTTAATAACCAAGCAAGAAATAATCTCTTGACATTTTTTTTTGAATATTTTCCAACGTCCTTTATTTAAATCTTGAAATTATTGTTGTATAGACAAATCGTAACCAATCATTACTGGAATTTCAGTTTTTGCAGTATCAGTAATATTGATACTCATATTGATGAAATAAACACTTTTAAATATTTGAAATAAATACTACTATATTAGCATTCGCACTTGACAAAAACGCCACTTAATCCTACAGAGCTCGCGCGCGGGCTCTCAGTCCGCAGCAAATCATTTTTAACCCTACAGTGGTGACGCCTGGTCTAAGAGACCCAACACAATTGTTCCCGCCTATAAAACCGTAGGGGTGGGGCCTACAATCATGCGCGTCCAGGTACCTTCCCCATCTATTAGCTAGTTTGCAGACCAGTGTCATCAAGATTGCACGCGTCTTCATTCGCTAATTTTTTAGTGAATTTTTATTTTTAAAAAATCCCTAATAGGGAGGTATCGATGGTGAGACTTTGCAAAAATTCGTTCAAATGAGTGCGAACTAGGACCCCTAGAACCCATATCCGGGGTCAGTTTCAATTTTTATATGTTATCTTTTGGATGCATATTCTTGCCCTTGTTGGAATGTCGTAAACAGATTTTCTAATAATATCTCTTAACAGACATTGTCTATTCTTTCAAGTAGTTCATCCCCACTACTTATGGGAGTAGAATAAACTTTGGACTTCAGATGTCCCGAAATGTGGTAATCCACAGGATTACAGTCAGGTCATCTTGAAGTCCTATGTATAGGATCTCCTCTGCCTATCCAATTATTAGAGGCATTTTAGTTTAAAAATTGCCTCATAATTAGCCTGTAATGCGGGAAAGCGTCATTATGCTGGCAATACATTCCGGCTATGTCTACAACTGCATCGTCTAATTCGACGAAATATTTGGAAGAAAATCTTAGTAAAATTCGCCACTCAATGTCTGAGGTCAAACATATGGTCCAAATAATTTATTGTCATAAACGCCGCATGCATAGATTAGTCAGGTGATCTTGATGTCCAATGTATAGGACCTCCCCTGCCTATCCAATTATTAGACGCATTTTCGTTTAAAAATTGCCTCATAATTAGCCTGTAATGCGGGGAAGCGTCATTATGCTGGCAATACATTCCGGCTACGTCTACAACCGCATGGTCTAATTGGTCAAAATATTTTGAAGAAAATGTAAGTAAAGTTCGCCACTCAATATCTGAGGTAAAACATATGATCCAATTAATTTATTGTCATAAACGGCGCATCACACGTTTACTGAAAATCTATGTTGTGAATGGGCATCTCTTGTACGAAATGGATTTTCTTCCGACCCCATGTGGGAGTTCCTTAAGTTGAACACACCGTCTCTAGTTAACTGGGCCTCATCGGTAAAGATATATCTACGTACAATTCGTCGATTTCAGATGATTCACCTACTAAAATTCATTCTCAGAGTAAAATCATCTGACTCTAGCCTTTGTACTTATATATATATATATATATATATATATATATATATATATATATATATGTATGTATGTATGTGTGTATCTGTCTGATAACTCAAAAAATAATTAACCGATTTCGATGAAACTTGGCAAGTGCCTTTCGGACGGGGTTTTCCGGGAAAATTTTGAGTTTTCTTTCGGAAAAATTTTTTTCTCCGAAAGTAACAAAGCTGTTTTAATGAAATTGACTATATATGTTGCCTCATGAGAGATTTTACTACGTACCAAAATTCAACTTTCTAAGTTTAGAGAAAATTGAGTTATTTAAATTTTAAATTTTATTTTGAAAAAATTTTTTTTCTCGGAAAATTACAAAGTTATTTTAATGAAATTTTGTGGATATCTTGCCTTAAGAAAGACCTTACTACGTATTAAAATTAAACTCTCTAAGTTTATAGAAACTTGAGTTATTTAAATTTGAAGCATTTAATAAAAATTCACTACCATAACGCACTTGCTGCGTCCCGAGTTTTTTTAATCATACAGTCTGTCAGACCAAGCGCCACCGGCGGGGTTCTAAAAATTGTTAGTGGCAAAACTTAGTGTGGTTAAATTATTTATGTTGGTAAGTAGATTTTTGGAAATCTAAGTCATTCTATATTTAGGTTACACATTTTTTTAGTAATTATGAGCTACGAAGAAGAGCAGGCAAGACTTATTCGGCTTTGGGAACGGGCAGAAGCTGAATAGTATCCCGATGATGAGGAAGATAATGCAAGCGAACAAGATCTAGTCGAAAACCGAGAATCGAGCAGCGAATCTGAACAAGACGCAGAAGAATATGTGGAAGAAGTGTTTGTGTATTATTTATTACTGCGGACTGTGAGTACCTGTGTTATGAACTTTATGGGAATAACATTTTGAAAAGGCATTTTTAAGACAACGTAAAAAATCTAGTAAGTTTTTGGGTAGGTACCCAAAGAATCGAAATTAAGCAAGAGATTACCTTTGTTCTCGTTGTACAATCCATGTTGACGAGCCGTTTTTTTGCAAATGGCCCAGAGATTTTCGATTGGGTTGATGTCAGGGGAGTTTCATTCTAGCACTGTGATTTGATTCTGTGTGAACAAACTGTTACTTTTTTATGAATGGCATGGCGCGAAATCATGGTGAAAAATGGCCTCGTTGGAGGAATAGATCTTACAGAGCTACCGTATCATATTATTTGATAAGATCTCACTGTATTGGTCCGACTTCATCATCCCAGTGGCTGGTACCAGTGATCTAGTGTCATGATAGGAGAAGCAAACCCAAAGCATCTTAATTGGGTGCTTTACTCTCTGTCCCAAGTGAGCAGGAGAAATGGGATCAACAGCTGTTGGCCAAACGAACGGCACATGCTGCGCCGCACAACAAAATGTGTTTCATTGTAGAAAATAACTTTACGCCAGTCTTCAGCTGCTGTCCAGTGCTGGTATTTCTTCGCCCAAACTGGGAGTTTTTTCATCATGACAGTAGTGGGTCAGAAGCTCCTTCTTTATTGGCTTCCTTGCACTTCTAACAGATTCAAGAAGCCGTCGTCTCCCTGTAATCACGTCAACATTGATTACAGATTGATGAAATTCCCTGTTTAAGTTGACTGCACTTATGCGTGGATCTTTTTTGCTCTTACGAATCAGATTTTTTATTTGGCGGTAGTTGTCCTCTTCCCACCACATTTTCCTGTTCGTTTGATGTCCACCGCTCCCGTTGTTTGTTTCTGCTCGACAATCCCGCTGACGGATGCTACGCCAAATCCAACGTTCTCCGCTATGCGTCATCGAAGAGTTTTCAGCAAGTGCGATTATCCGTTCCAGTTTTCTTGGAGCGCTATTAAATTACGCAGTCCAAACAAAATAGAACGCTCTTGTCGAAATAACAATAGATTTACAACTGAAACAACACCAACATAACCTAGAAGCGAGAATTCAGATCCACATCAGCCACAGCATATGAGTTATAAATAACCAATCAGGAAAATATATAAAATTCGTAGTCGGGGAGTCTCCGATACTACCCGAATAGGTCCGTATTTTATTTAAAAAAAATAGCTTCGGAACATTAAAGACAGGTTACATATACATTTCTACAGTTTCATCCGAATGTAGAAAAAGAAACTACCTCCAACATTTATTTCAGAATGAATTTTCCATTCATTTGCAATACCATTCAACTTTATAAAAAATTTCCTTTATCCTTCCCTTTCTCAGTTTCGGTAAAATTATGCCAAACTGAATTTTTGAAAAGATATTCCTCTTCAGCCAATAAATCGATAAACAGATAAATCATAAATAGTCTGTAGTAAAGGTGCAAATGCATGTAATCTTCGGATTTTAAAAGGTTTTTATCAAAATTTTCAACCATAATTATCTGTGTCCAGACTATTTTTCCGCTATCTTTGAAGCTGGATCTTAAAAAGGAGTATTCCCAATTTTCTTAGTATGTATTAACACTTTGTCCATTATTAAACCCTGTTCATAAAAAATACTCTCACATAATATATTATAGAAGAATGTATCATAACCTTACCCTATGGGTACAACATAATAATAATGTATCTTGTATAACTGTGCCTCATTTATTCAGAGTATCCTAATTTACAAACTAGATTTGTTTAATTACGTTTTGTACTGATGTACCACATTTTATTTGTTTTTGTTTATTGATTAACTCGAAGGACCTGATTATGTTTTGGTAAATTAAACGCTGATTTTAGTAACACTTAACGTTTAATAACAACTGTAAACTTATACAAAATTACTTATAATATGGTATGCTTTAGAATCCATAAGAACTCTACGAAATGAGCAGCGATTATGTTAGGCACAAGCTGTTGCTTGTTTGGAGTCTATAGAAGAACTGAGATGAATAAATATCGAATTTCCCACGCTATATAATTCTACCTGAGATAGGTTAGCAGTCTTATGGTCAATTGTAAACAAGAAATGACCCTTGTTGGGTTATTCCTAATCGTCCTTAAAATTGCATTGTACAGATGGTAAATATTATAACAAAGAAGGCTACTAAGAAATATATAAATGTGAGAGGTCTAATCCTCCAGACGAGACGCCTTAACAAGATTAAAGAACCAAAAAATAAATGACGATAAGCACACTTAGAGAACCCAATCACCAAAACACATTTTGTTTAAAGACCTGACGGTCGTTTCACCAACAAAGTTGGCGTCATATCAGAGGATGAGAAATCTTTAAAAAATGTGTTGTGGTAATTTGGGTTATCCAATAAGTCTACTTATCAGGCAGGGTTCCCACTAAAAACCGCATATAAATTTCCCTGACTTTGATATTCTACAATATAACCCCAAAATGTGTAACTCACTACTATAGAGTACAGTAGCTCTTTGCCTCATGGAGAAAAACACACTTTCCAAAAACTACATTTGTAAGACACAGACAATTTTCCTTACAAATAAACGAAAACGCTACTTATACAAATATGTACCTAGCTTTGTGTCTTAATTATTTATCATAAAACGAAAACAAATAATTTTTCCTGACAAGGACAAAACTCCCTGACTCTCCAATGTTCACAATTTTTCCTGATTTCCCTGACAAAATTTTTCCTTCTACTTCCCGGTTTTCCAGACGAGTGGGCACCTTTTTAGTGCTCATCACCAGTGGCGATTTCTCCTAGTGAGCTAGGTGTGCGCCGCACACCCTAAAATATAATCAAAATGTGCACAGTTAAATATGTGTTTTATTTCTTTTTCCCTTAGTCTTAATACACTACATATTTTATGACAATCAATTTAATTTACTTAGATGATTTCATAAACAGTCGGTTAATAGTGACTAGGAATGAAGTAGATACCACGTCTTCTAACATATTCAGAGAATATGAGTAGGTCAATAACAACGGGGAATGAATAATTCAGGTTAGGTGTACGTTAATATTTCCGAACAACTTCAGTCGATCGAGTGGTATTGATATACAATGCAGTCCCCCACCCACGTGTTTAAAATAGTGAAGAAAATACCATTGGTTTCAACACTGGAGTGAGCTGTAAAAACATAGCTCAAGACGAATGAAAGGAACCCCGGTCTAACCAACGTTTTAGACATTTTATTATTTAGTACCATATTAACATTGAACTACTTTTAATGTTTTCAGTTTTCACCCCGTTCCGGACAGTGCTAACGCTAACACAAATTTGTGTGAAGAGAAGAGGTTGTATAATAATTCCATGTTCTTTTCGTGTTTTAAAGTTTTAAGTGACTTTTTAATTTGTTAGTGTTACGGTGGGAGATTAATTTATTTATCTACCTATTATTCCCATATAGGTACAATATATATACATTTAGTGTTAAATAATGTAGGGCGCTAAAATTCAAATCAAATAAACTGTCAATTTGAAAGTGGGTGGTACAATTACTGCCGCTGAATTCCTAATCTGGTTTCTGATTGGTTGCCTGGTAATATGTATGCTGTGGCTGATGTGGATCTGAATTCTCGCAACCTAAAACGCTCCGATTTGACACTTGACATGTGTTCGAATAACCGACAGGTTCTAAATACATGGCCAGAATAAAAAATATCCCAGATAATTGTAAAAAACGATATAAAAGTTAAAATGTGTTACTTATTTCGCATGGTACTGTAGGTAAGTACAGTGATACAGAGAAATTGAATTGTGATTGTGTGAAATATTTTCCATTTTTAACTAGCTAAATACAACTGTTCATCGATTCCCCTTAAAATTATTATGAGAAAGACAACAGCACTAAGACAAGTCTTAACTATATGATATATGTGACTTTAAACTGATGTTAGGTTAACTAAGAAGAGTCCATGAAGTAGACAAACATTAAGAGTCGACTAATTTAATTTTAGCCAACGTATTCATATACATTACCTCTCAACCGTCATATAATGGATGAGGTATTTCCTACTGAGAAGAAGAATGAAAATAAATAATCGTGGACAAGAATAGCAAGCAGACAAAAGAGACCTTGTCATGTGAAATTGATCGACAAGTTAATATCTATTCATAAAGTATAAATACTAAATGGAAATTATAACATTACTTCTATGTACTGAAACAAATGACAGCTTTTCCTGGTATCTGATGTTGTAATATCAATTATCATACACTTAGAAAGTTATATTGAATATGTCTTCAATTGCTAATACAATACAATAGCATAGAAAGACAAAATAATAAACATAGAATATCTTCTGTTATATGTAATATAATAATGATAATAATATTTATAATAATTCAGTACAAAGAAGCCCTACAATTAACGTACACAATTTTTTTCGTATCTTGTTTAATAACGGATATATTGAACTTTATCGATTTTTTACGAAAATTCCCAAAAAAATATATACCATTAAGCGATAGACTATATATAACCAAAGCATCAGAAAAAGGGTCCATTTGAAATGAAATTTCTGGAACTATTTTGGTAAAATGAAGGGCAATGACGGTTGAAGCTGAAACTTAAGGATGTACAGAACACTCTTCTTGCGACATTTTCTTTACATAATCCGTATTCGTTTCAGGTTCTTTGCCTGAATGTTGTCAATTTTGACGTTTCAAATCGCGTCTTTGGCGTTTTAAGGACACCCCAATTTTTTTTCTTTAAATGCCCGTAACTTTTTTGTCTTTAAACATACAAACCTAAATTTTGGTACGTGGTTCACCCTTCATAAGACAGATACGCTACCAAATTTGGTTTTCCCTTACCTTGTTATTTCCGGATATAATATTTTTTTCGAAAGAAAACACAAAATTTTGCGAGAAAACCTGCGGCGATTTGCCTGGCTAACGAACTTATCCAAGTCACTTGCAAAAGGAAGGTGCTCAGAAAATTTGATCAAAATCGGCCCATTATTTTTCGAGTTAATGGTGTGATATATATATATATATATATATATATATATATATATATATATATATATATATATATATATATATATATATATATATATATATATATATATATATATATATATATATATATATATATATATATAGCGGCGCACTGAAAACGAAACAGGCTGATTTGCGTCCAGAGAAATTTTTCTTAAGAATCACTGAAACACGTCAAATTTAATATTGAGAGGGACATGTTTTGACATAAAACTCAACTTTGTCACGTCAACCCCTTAAGGGTGATGATAACAACCCTTATATTTTAAATAGGGAAGATGGGTCGAGTGTTACATCATTTGAAAGCTCTTTCTTTTCTGAATTCCGCACACTAAGTTTTTTGGAAGTTCTATCAACTATTATTATTATTCACAGTTAGAGTTGCAAGAACGTATTTCATTCATTGTGATAAGAAATGCACTAATTAGTCAATTTTTCGTTAAAAAAAACTAAAAAAACTAAACCAAACGTTCAAAAATGTTTATTCAGTTAAGTAAGTGTTCAAATCGTTGACCACCAGCTTCCATACAAAAGTACAAATTTTGTTCAAAACGAGCTCTTACACTCTGGAACATTCGTGGAGTTATTAGACGGCATTCTTCAACAATGCGTCGTCGTTATTCTTCCAGAGACTCCGGTTCTGTTGCGTAAATTCTACTCTTTAAATGGCCCCATAAATTTTGCCGAACCGCTGCCTTTCTGTAAGGAAGGTATGGATATTTAACGTGCCCGACATCGCATGGATACGGGACCGACGACTTTACGCCCGTCCCGAAGGGCTGAATGTGCAAATATTCAACTTGCTCAGATCCAATGTCAAACTCTTAGGTTAATTATACATGCAGTATGTACTGAAAATGTGGAAGAGGAATTCTGATAATCAAACCCAGTACCCTTCGGTTCAGACTCACACGTTCTTACTCCTGAACCACAGAGCCTCTCAATAAAATCTTATTATATCCAAACGTAACGACTTGTTCTCTGGCTTCACAAATCCTTGTCTCCTCTCCAGAGAAGATGAACAACAATAATGTTAGTAAGTCTTCTCATTTAAGCTGGATTTAAATTTTGAGAACCAGTTTGAACTCTGTTTATTAGGTCTTTTAGAATAATAATATAAGAGAACAAATTTTATAGGCGGGTTTGCGTCATAACAGGTAAATTACGTATCAAAATTTAGATCCGTAGGTGTAAAGACAAAAAAGTTATAGGGATTTAAAGGAAAATTGGGATTTTCCTCTTAAAAGTCAAAGTCGCGATATGAAACATCAAAAATTGGCAACACTTAGTCAAAGAACGTAAAACGAATACGGGTTATGTAGAGAAAATGTAACAAGAAGAGTGTTTTGCAAACCCTTAGGTTTCGGCTTCAACCTTAATTGTCCTTTTTACTAAAATATTTGCAGAAATTTCATTTCATAGAGACCCTTTCTCTGATGCTTTGGCAGTAGTTTCATTATAGAGTTTATCGCTTAACGGTCTATAATTTTTAGAGAATGTTTGTAGGAAAAAGTCGTTAATGAGGAGACCACCACTTTTAAATTTTGAAAACATTTCTCAAATGAGCGCGAACTAGGCTCCTTAGAACCCACATCCGGGGTTATTTTCAGTTTTTATCTGTTTTCATATATAAATGGTGACGCATTTCTACGGTAAAGCTCAATATATCCGTTATTATACAAAATATGAGATAAACTTGTATCAGTTTTACACTCATACGTGGCCCATAAGCTGTTGGTGATACAGATTTTTTTTAATTTTAAATAGAACACACCTTATATTATTACGTTTTTGCATTTTCCATCGAAATATAATGCATATACAATGCCAATATAATGCGTTGTAAGAACAAAAGCTCAGGACGCAGCAAATGCGTTATGGTAGCGAATTTTCATTATGTTTCAAATTTCAATGGCACAATTTGCTATTATCTTAGCGTTCGTTTTTTTCCTCTCAGGGCTCGTCCGCGGCCTTGCCGCCCCGATAGCACTGCAAGCTTTGGTTGATTGTGCATACCCTTAGTCTTACTCCACCCATTCCAAAATCACTGTGCCTTGAACTAGTCTGCACAGCGATCGGTAGGGTGAAGTTTTATATTGCTCTGTCTCCGGTCTAGACTGACCTGACCTGACCGTATATCAGTTGTGTTTTGCGGTCCAGAGCTTTACACTCGCACAAGATGTGCTGGGCTGATTCCTCCCCCTCGCCGCAGAGTCTGCATGCGAGGTCCCCTTCAAACCGCCACATTTTATGCAGGTGTTACTTGACGGCCATGTGTCCCGTCAAGAGACCTCTTGTGTTTCTGAGCTGTCCTCTCCTAAGATTTAGCAGCTCCGCAGCTCTCTTTGAACTGGGTCCGTCAATTATTGACTTCCCATGTCTGAGCCCTGGACAGTCCGCCCAGTACACCTTGTGTTGGTTTCTGACCCAGGACTTAAATGGCTCCCCTGGCAGTGCTCTTTGTCACGCCCAGAGCCGGTTCTGGTCCCATAAATAGTTCTGCTGACCCTCTCTTCGCGAGACTGCCAGCTTCTTCATTACCTCTGACCCCGGAGTGACCCGGCACCCAGATGAGAGTCACCTCATTCTGCCCAGCCAGGTCGCTCGTCTCGTCTCGGCACTCACTCACCAGCCAGGAATTTACCCGTGGGCTACTTAGTGCCTTAAGGGCTGCCTGGCTGTCTGTGGCTATGAGGATCCGCTTGTTGGTGTAGCCCCTCCTCTTGTTCTCCCGCACACAGTGCAGGATGGCGTACATTTCGGCCTGAAACACCGTTGCATGGGCTCCGAGGGAAATACTATGACTTACCCTCGGTCCTTCCGAGTAAACATCTGCCCCCGTCCCACCCTCCCTGCCGGATCCGTCCGTGAACCAGACGAGCGCGTCCCGTGGTATGCCCGGCGTCTCCTCCCGCCATGCCTCGCGGTCGGGAATTTCCACTGTAAAGTTGTTTTCCCTGCAGATTCGCGGGCTCACGAAGTCTGACCTCATCTCAAGCATGGGCTCCTTCACGATCTCCTGAATTTTGCAGTGGCCCCTGAAGCCTGGGTTGATCTTCAGTCTACCATTGCATGCTAGTCTGTATAGTCCTAGCCTGGCCGCCCCCATAATAACTAAGTGTAGGGGGGGTAGATCCAGCAACACCTCCATGGCGGCTGTTGGGGTTGAAGACATCGCCCCTGTGATGCCTAGGCAAGCCATCCTTTGGATCTTGCCTAGTTTTTGTTTGGCACTGGATTGTGTCACCTTAGGCCACCAGACCAGTGCCGCATATGTTAACGATGGTCTGACCACCCTTGTGTACAGCCAGTGGGCCATACTAGGTCTTAGTCTCCACGTTTTTCCATATAGCCGCCTAGCGTTCGTTGACTAGAAACAGGTTTTTTCGGGAACATTTTGAGTTGATTTGATAATTTTTTTAAATATTTTCAAACAATAAAGTTATTTTGATGAAACATGGTACATTGTTTCTACTATATGGGTTATACTGGTAACCAAATTTCATGACTGCTTTATTTAAAAGAAAAGACATATTTGCTATTAAAAATATTTTAATGAAAATTCACTACCATTCACGCACTTGCTGCGTCCAGACTTTTAAAGTTTTTAGCACCTAAAAAATAGCCAACCTCCAACAAAATTCTTATCTTGTGAGTTTCCAACACATACAAAGTATTCGACTTCGGGTACGACACTGTAATTTTCAGAACTAATCTTAGAGAAATAATATATGTTATGACATCTACAATAGTACTCTCGGTGGTCCAGGGGTAAGAACGTGTGCCACTGAACCGAAGGCTACCGGGTTCGATTCCCAGGGTTTCCCTTTCACTTTTTCAGTACAAATTGTAATGTAATAAATTAACATCAACCGAGGTTCTGGCATTGTATTTGAGCAAGTTGAATGTCTGCATGTTCCGCCTTTCGGAGGGGGCGTAAAGCTGTCGGTCCCGTGTCCATGCGATGTTGGGCACGTTAAAGATCCCTATCCCCCTTACAGAAAGGCAGGGGTTCGGCAAAATTTCCAACATAGTGTGGTGAAACTGCTCCCTGACATCGGTGATTGGCCATAGTTGCGGAAATAGGCCGATGTTAAAGTAAAAAAAAAACAACATATACAATCATTCCAACTTTGGAGTTGAAGCAGAAATCCAGAAATATTTGGTAGAGTTACATACCTTAAATAAAAGCACAACGCGAGCTACGATATTCTTAGCAAACTTTAAGCAATTTGGTATTGTTCGAATCTCCATCTAGGAAGCAGCCCTTAAATACTTAACGCTTGGCAAACAGCTCAAACAATGTCAGAACAAGAAGTTCAACAATATGTTGAAATTTATAACAAAACTTTTAACTTATTTCAAACATTCGTTCATTAGCCGCAGTCCCAGAAGACGGTTTCTGAGGTTAAAGATTCAAAATTTAATTACGCTTAAGACCATTATGAGCAAGCATTTCTCATTAACAAATCATTGAGGTTTTTGTAAATTATAAATCGTGAAAGGGGCGCAGAAAATTTCAGAAAGGTTCATAAAACTTATCTTACACGAGAAAGTATTCGTTGCTAAAATATTTTACATTTCAACTGTACAAAAAAGCAAGTGAGTTATGGTGGCGATTTTTCAGTAAAAAAATTAAACTATTAATACAAAAGTCTGGACGCAGCAAGTGCGCTTTGGAAGTGAATTTTCATAAAAATGTTTTTAATAGCAAATATGTGTCTCTTATGCAAGCAGGCATCAATCTGGTTACCTGTATAACCTATATAGTAGAAACAATGTACCATATTTGATAAAAATGGCTTTATTGTTTGAATCTGTGCAAAAATTTTCGAAAAATAAACCTAAAATGTTTCCCAGAAAACTGGTTTCCTAGCCACTCAACCTTAGGTTAATAGCAAATTGAGTTATCGAAATTTGAACTATTTTATGAAAATTCGCCACCAAAACGCACTTACTGCATCTCGATTTTTTTGTAGGGATCACCAACGACTTATGGACCAGCCTGTGATTGTCAAAATATTTTTTAAGGTGCAGCTTAAGACACCCTATAATTAACGTATACAATTTTTTCCCGTATCTTATATAATAACAATTATATTGAGCTTTACCGTAGAAATGCGCCACCTTGTACATATGCAAACAGATAAAAACTGAAAGTAAACCCGGATATGGATTCTAGGGGGCCTAGTTTACGCTCAATTGAATAAATCTTTTTAAAATTGGATAGTCGCGGTCTCCTCATTGACGATTTTTTTCTACGAAAATTTAAAAATTATAGACCGTTAAACCATAAACTTAACTAAACCTACAGCCAAAGCATCAACTTAACAAAAACATACAGCGAAAGCATCAGAAAAGGGGTGAAATGAATTTTTTGTAAATATTTTAGTAAAATGAAGGACAATGGCAGTTGAAGCTGAAACTTAAGGATTTGCAGAACACTTTTCTTGCGACATTTTCTTGACATAATCCTTGTTTGTTTTCAGTTATTTGCCTAAATGTTGCGAATTTTGACGTTTCAAATCGCGACTTTGACGTTTTGGGGAAAACCCCACATTAATTTCTTTAAATCCCTATAACGTTTTGTCTTTTAACTCACAGACCTAAATCTTGGTACCTGGTTCGCTATTTATAATACAAACAGGCGCACCAAATTTGGTTGCCCTTACATTGTAATCTCGGGAGAAAGAAAACACAAAATTTTTCGGGAAAACCTGGCCCCATTTTCCTGGCTAACGAATTTATCCAAGCCACTTGCAAAGGGAACGTAGGAATCTCCTAATTAGTAACTTTTTTTAAATAAAATTCACCAAGGAGGGCAAATAGTTGAAGAGTTTTAGAAATTTTAACAATAACTTGTAAAACTTCGTTGTCTAGCTTCCCAAGCAACAAATTAAGGCATGTTAACCAGCATTCAAGTCGAAATAACCTAACCAAGTTGTAACTTAGTAATAATTAACCAAAATGTTGCCTTGATTGTCATAATGACTACAAATTTGGAAATGCGGCTCCGAACTAGCTTATTTTTTACTATTAAAATTACTCCAAAGTCAGTAACTTACAAGTAACTTAATTGGGAAAAAATTGGTCAATTTTACTCATAAAATATACTTGAATATACTTTTGTGTTTCAATTCCAGAGTTGGTAATTTTTAGGTCGAAGTGTGCCCTAAATTGGACTGAAAATCGACTACCAGGCCCAGATACCTGAAATACCTACTTTAAGGTAATTTATTACCTAATATGTCTATGGTATAGTAAATTGGAGGTCTTCTTATGAAGTCCAGCTTACATATATATTACCCATTTCAGTGCAATACAGCACAGGAAATATTTTGGGCACTGAGCTAACCTAAAATGGCTTTCTGATCGGCTATACAGTCATAATTACTGCAAAAATGGTCTTCCAAGTCAAATTGCCTACCTTCAAGTTGAAAACACCCATAAAATCTGACGTGAAATAAAAATTGTCCTCAAAGTTCAAAGTGGACAGCAGTGAAATACATTTGTGAATCTGAAAGGTGTGTCAGTTGATAAACTTCATCAATAAAAGTTTATTCTTGTTGTCAATGTGCGTGCACCAGTAACAAAAATAGTGTTACAAAGCCCCCTTTGAAACCAATAAGTTTACATATATACTACAAATTATTATAGAGTAGTAAAGAATGCTTGTATTCAGTTCGCTTCATATTAGTAAATATTATTTCGATAACGTTCTCTGTGTAAATCCTAAAAAAGTATGACAACTTTATCGGCTACTACTACTAAGTATATGAAAGTAAAACTGAATTTCAATTATATGCTGGTATCAAATCAGCATGTTTCCCTTTTCAATATAATACATCCATTTTCATGCCAAATGGAGTGAAGCATTGGCAACACAGTCAGCTGTCATGTTTATTTACTGATTTTATTTTGTTTCTATTTTCTATTAATGTCTATATATTATGGAAGCAAAGACCAAAAGCGCCATATAATCATTCCTATATGTCTCTCGGCTGTGCACGGATATAAGTAATATATATTTTTATAGACGAAAATGTTTCATTTCTGAAGAATTCAACAAAATTCGTTTACCATATAGTTGAAATTCCCATAATAGGACAAAATGCCTTCAAAGTTTGGTTAGTTTGCACTGTCATTAGGAATTGTGACTTATAGGTAAAAAAATAGAGCAAAATTAACTTTCAGGTCAATAATGTTAGCAGGGCAGCCATATTAATTTAATTTTGCGGTATCCATCTTGATTGTATTGGAAAACGAAAAATAATTTTTTCTTGAATAATGTGTAATCAAATTTTAGTTCAAAAAAAACATTAAATAATGCTTGTATACCGTGACGACAGGATAGTCTTGTGTTGTTTATATCACCAATCCTCCAAAATCAGAATTTCAAGAATTTTGAATAATTTTTTATTTTCACTAATTTTACCTTTTGCACAGGCGCTCGAATTTTATCGCAGTATCATCATCATGTTAACAGAAAAAACATAACCGCAGTGGTTCTTTTCTTTATACAGTGCGAATCTCCTTTATCATTGTTCCAAATATTTAAAGTAAGTTCTTTGATCATTCAAGATGTAATTTTTTAACAAAGATGGACAATATCTCTACTACTCTACTGCTTGTTTATACATACATAACCACAGATTCTACAGAACCGAATAATGTCACATGCGTAGTTCGTTGTTAAGAACGTCACGGC
Source organism: Tillus elongatus (assembly GCA_964006375.1). Lineage (NCBI taxonomy): Eukaryota > Metazoa > Arthropoda > Insecta > Coleoptera > Cleridae > Tillus > Tillus elongatus. The sequence goes on from OZ023264.1 coordinate 161,488,667, forward strand.
ACTCGGCGCGTAGATGTCAGATTCAAGTAAAGCGTAGCACATATTTAGCAATATATTACGTTCATTGGCCCAATGTTGGATGAAAATGCTCTAAATATAACTAAAACGCCTTGGTCGAAACGCCTTGCTGGACCTATTATCGACTTCCATATTACTTTGACTTTATTCCCCACATTGGTAATATACACTTAAATTTTACTTGAAAATGACCTGTGGTGATTTGGTCGCCGACCTATTGGTAGGGCGATTTTACGTCAATTTGACTTTAAATGTTGCTTGGGTTAAGATTAACAGTTTTTCGGAAGCCAAGAAATAATTAATATTTTTAACGAATTTTATTTCAGAGCAATTCCCCCATGCAATGATGCCATATCACCAAACTGATTGCACATGGGAATGATATGCATTTAGGGCAACTTTAACACCAATGTGGCTTGTTACGCTACACAGCTGATAAAACAAAGAAGCGATTCTAGGAGGCAAATGATCCAAATAGAGTTTCCAGGTGAGCCTCGGATACATCTCCACAACCAAAAAATCTACGCTACTGACATCTTCAATTCTGGTTCCCTCTATATCAACCGTAATCCAACTCTCAGATGTGTATTTGGAGTGAAACAACAAAAGCTTTCTTTTATTTAAATTTAGCGTAAGGCTGTTGTCATCAAACCATTGTTTAAGACTGTTGTCTTCAAACCATTGTTTAAGACTGTTGTCTTCAAACCATTGTTTAAGTTTGTTTAGGGTTTCACCTGTCGTTCTCTGCAGAGAATCACAATGTGAAGTGCTTTCTGGTGCATCACTCTCATGAGCATATCAGACTGAATTATTTAATATGTTAGATAAGCATTGACGTACAAAATAAACAGCACGGGACCCAGAATTGATCCATGTGGCACGTCCCCTCGTTACATTGCCTGTCGGAAACCAACGTTTCTCCACTCTGTCTTATCTGAACCAGTAGTCGTCTGCCGATCAAGTAAGATGTCGAGTCTAAACAGGTGCCTTTTATTTCCAGTGCTTTTATTTTCTTAACAGTTGACAATGATCTACTGCATCAAATGCCTTTGAGAGATCTAGTGATATACCCAGGGTCTTCTTTTTATTATTAATTGAACTAACTATGTTGTTTACCATTTGAAATATACCTCTTTCCGTTGACTTGCCATGCAAGTAGCAGATGCACTTACGAAAACTATTGGAAAATTGGGCCTAATTGATGAAATGCGAAATAATCATGCTTCCAACGACAAGGCGACACCTCCTTCAATATTTGATGATAATTGCTATCAATATTTATACATGGGATAATATTTTCAATGCGACAATTTCATATATATCATTACATTTTACGCTTAATAAGGAATATCAAAGACGACAAGCGGATTCATTATTCATCCAAGAATGATAATGGGTGAGTGTTGAAGCGCCTGATTTACGTTCTGATGCAGTTAGTTTTCTTTTTAATTAGAAATTATGGAAATGGAGTTCATAAACCTCGAAGTTAAAAATATCCAAATGGAAACGAGAAAGCTTCAAATTATAGTATGCATCACAAGTGGTCGTTAAATATAGAAGAGGAAAAATGTTAGAATATTCTCTGGGTTCGCTGAGTGGATGTTAGATTGCAGCTCATTAGGTTCAAGTGACCGATAACCGCCTCTTTATTACCTAAGGTTCAAGCTTCAGTTCATAAAACTTTCTCATATAAAATGGAAATGTAATTTCGCTTAAACGGGTAATTTGGGCAGTGTTCGTAGCAATTAATGCTCTCTGTGAGTAAAGTTAGTTTCAAATTAAGCAAAGTATGGTCACTGTACAGTCCGAGAAAACTCAGGACATCACGAAAACTAATACTGAAACGGGAGAGTACTAAAAGTTAAGCGGCTTGAAAACTCAGTAGGTGTGTCATGGTAGCGAATTTTCGTAAACGTTTCCTTACAAATATTCAGTTATTAGAGGAAAACCGCATGTTCAAAGTGAAATACCACATGATTAGTAGAGAAGTACCGCATGAAGATCAGAAGAATATCGTACGCTTATTAGATAACTTAGATTAACTGAAAAATCAGATGCATTTAAGTTGATAGATAAGGAAGAATTGAGAGATGTTATTTTTAAATCTAGTCAAAATGAAGTCACAATTGAGGGGCTTGAAATATCATTTGATGAGCAAATATTTAGCAAATATAATAAATTCCTCGCTGACAGGGTGTGTACCTAGAAAATGGAAAATATGTACAATAATACCAGTAAGAAAAGTGACTAACACAATAAAGCACCGGCATTTAGAACTGTTAATACATGTATATCAGAAGCCAAAATAAAAGAGAGAACAGTTTTTAAACAGTTTTCAGATCATGTTGAATATAATAATATTTTGATGAAAGATCAGTCTGGCTTTCGGAAAAACTATAGTTGTTAGACTGCTTTTCAGTGTGTATTAAATGAATGGAAGAATAGTATGGATGATAAGCGTGTACCAGTTGATTGTTTTTAGATTTAAAGAGAGCTTTTGAAACTGTTGATATAGGGAGACGCTGATGAAATTGAGGATGTATGGAGTGGAGGAAGTTGTATATAAATAGTTAGAGAGTTACCTAACTCAGAGGGTACAGAATGATTAGTGTAAAGCGGAGGTACCAGAAATAAAAGAAATTCCATGGGGAATTCCTCAAGGCAGCGTACTGTAAAGCGGAGGTACCAGAAATAAAAGAAATTCCATGGGGAATTCCTCAAGGCAGCGTACTGGGTCCTCTTTTATTGGTGTTATATAAATGACATTGAAAACTGCTTAACGCACACTAAATATCATTTACTTGCAGATGATGCGGTAGTTTATATAGCAGGGGATGTTTATAATGAATTAATTGGAAAGTTACAAGGATATCTAGAAAACATTAGTAAATGGTTGATGATAAACGGATCAAAATTATATCTTGATAAAACAAAAATGATGTTTTTTTTAATGTTGCCAACTTGGTAATGCAGATCAATAATGCAGTATTGGAATAGTGGATTCCATAAAGTATTTAGGTATAATGGTGAATAACAATTTGAAGTTTAGTAAGCATGTAGATAATTTGTGCAAAAAAAAATTCGAAAAAGTTAGGTGTTTTAGAAAGAGCCAGTCCTTATTTATCGATATAGACCAAGAAAACTATTTATAATACGATAGTCCTGTCACATTTTCATTACGCCTTCTCAGTTTTGATTTAGCAAATACAGAAAATGCAAATAGGTTACAATTACTTCAGAGTAGAGAAATGAGAATAATATTAGGTTGCAGTAAATATGAGAAAATCGTAAACATGTTGGGGGCGCTAGAATGGTTAAATGTTAAGAGACTGTTAAGATTGAATGTACTTGTTTTTCTACATACAATAAAAAAGGAAGTATGCCAGTCTATCTTACAGAATGTCCAATATATTTCAATGAGGCGCACAATTATGGGACAAGAGGTAAGAGTTACTTCTTTCTAGAACACAGAAACACAAAGATGGTACAAAATTCATTTTTTAAGGGTGCTAAGGAATATAACTCACTTCCCAGTGATATTAAAAACATATAAAGTATTGGGTTGTTTAAAACTAAAGTTAAAGAGTACCTGACAAAAATATAAATAGTTTTAGTTTTAAATTGTTAACATTAGTTTTGTGTAAACAGTTATGTTTGCTAGAATCTTTGCGGTGAAAGTATACGAGTAATAAGTGCTTTTAAGACTGAGTTTTATATTAGTAATAACTTTTTGGTTTTTGAATTTTTATTGTATTTTTTATGTATAGCATTTTTGATGAATAAACGTGGTTATTATTATTATAAAACCGCATGCACTCGCCAGAAGGTCTTCACCTTATTGAGCCTAAAAATAACTAAAAGCCTTAAGCATATAAGGCTAGATGCATTCTCACCACAATTAGAACCGCAGACCGGTTTCGCTCTAATTAGAGCTCGTCAGTACGGCATGCTAATTGTAGCGAAAATACACCTATAAAATAATACAGCTATTGTAGCCAGCCTTCTAACACTAAGTGAGTGGTAAGACACGAAGCAACGTGCCGCCACCTAGTTGCGGAACCAAGTGTAGTATGTTGCCACGCCAGATCCAAATAACACAGTGTTAAAAAATAGAGACTGTATACAACCAACTAACAATTTAGTAAATTTTCAGCCCTGGCCCATTTCTACCCTAATATAGGGACAAAGCATGTAAGGCTAGATGCATTCTCACCACAATTAAAACCGCAGACCGGTTTAGCTCTAATTAAAGCTCGTCAGTACGGCATACTAATTGTAGAGAAAATACACCTATAAAATAATACGGCTATGGTAGCCAGCCTCTTAGGGTAGAAATGGGTCAGGGCTGACAATTTACTAAATTGTTAGTTGGTTGTATACAGTCTCTATTTTTTTAACACTTTGTGTTATTTGGAGCTGGCGTGACAACATACTACTTGGTTCCGCAACTAGGTGGCAGGACGTTGCTTCGTGTCTTACCACTCACTTAGTGCCTTAAGCATAACAAAAAAGAACCCTGTTTTTTTTAATATCTTCAATGTATTGCGTACATCATATCCGCTGCTTCATAGTTGTTTCATTTAAATTGTCAATATTTCATATTTCGTCAGAAAAACAGAAACTAGTATTAATAGTTAATATGTCAAATCTAACGAGTCTACAATACGTCTGCACCTTACCTTAATTAACTGGGCCATCAGAAAAAAACCAGATCCAAGCATGTGCGTTATGTTAACGAATATTTATAAAGATCTTTAAAATTGAATTTTAAATTTAGGTAGAAACTTAAATAGGGTAAGCTAACGAAGCCATTAAATACATTTACAGGACACGTGCCAAGTGGGAGCTATATTAGAGAACCAAATTACAGGCCCTACTCAAATTATTAGACATATTTGGTTCTCGGGTTGAACCGCGTCCAGCATTTATTGAAACTCGACATTTAGGTTCCTGTTTTGGAGCCATTTTCAAGAGGTAAAGGAAATATGTAACGACATGAACTCAAAGGCCCCAATCTGCCTATTGCTTAGAGCGGTGTACAAAGGTGAATTGGGTTGTTGTAGCTCGATTACGAGGGCTCAACCTGCCTACTCCCCAAATCTCGACGGAGATCGTCTCTAAGGTCTCAGTGTGTTAAACCCTGGGCCTGCTTGTTTCTTAGGTTTTGTCGAGGTTTTTGTTCCATTTTCGAACTAAGTTTGCCATGAAATTCGAAAATTATGAAAAATCGGACATGATTGTCTGTTTCGTACAATCAAATGAGAATGCAGAGGCTGCAATCAATTTGTACCACGAGAGGTATCCAAAGAGGAGACAACCCTTCGAAGATATTTTCGCAAGATTGCGACACGATCTAGTTAACAGTGGTCAATTTGAGAAGAAAAGACCCAAAATGTATGCATCAAGTAGGAATAGGAAGTTAGAAGAAATAGTAAATTTAGGAACTGTCGAAAATAATTAGAAAACCTCAATGCGGAAGCTAACGCTATCGACACGACTACCAAGAACTAATGTTTGGCGGATATTGAAAAAGCACAAATTTAAGCCATACAGGACCACAAAAGTTAATCACCTTAGACCAGAAGAACGCCGGATGGATTTTTGCCAATGGTTCCTAGAAAATTGTAGCCATGTGCGCAATTTTCCGTTGAACTATATTTGGACAGACGAAGCTTAGGTAAGTAATCCTTACAACTGTTAAAATTGGGCACAAGAGAATCTCCACTTAATTGTGGAGCAGAGAAATCAATGAAGATTTGGGTTTAGTGTGTGGAGAGGTATTTGCAGGGGTAGAATTAATGGTTCATATATTTACAATGGCACGCTGTATGTATTTGTAAATTTTGAGGCGACAAATAGAACCTCTTGTCGACGAACTGCCGCTAATTGAACTCAGGAGCGTATTTTTCAGCAAGAGGGGCACCGCCTCACAACGCTGCAATTTCATAATGAGCAGCAAAATTGAGAATCGCCTGGATCAAGATCACTTGGGATGTAACCAATAAGCTATTAAGGTGATTTGGTAAACAAATACGTTTTTTAGGCACGAGAACTTATATCTTCTTTTAAAGTTCTTCTTCGCCAGGGACCCCTATTCGCTCCGGGTGCCGTAACTTTATTGGGAATCTAAACCAAAACATTTCTTGTGTGATTTATGCATACAGTGGTTGGTTTTAAAGTATATTTCAGAAAAAAAATTGCTGCAAGCTCACCGTGTGATAATCTGAGAAATTGCCAAATTTTGTTTTACAAAAATATTGAGTTTTCTATTATAGGCTAAGAATTTTTAATGCCCCTCGTACTTTGTTTGGCACTGCACCCTCAAATAATTAATTATTATTTTCATACAGTCTTTTAGGGCCTACCGTATATAAATTACAGTGCATGCCTCTGTACTGCAACTGTTTTATTGTATCTACTCGATGGCATGGCTATAAAAAGCGATATTAGTGTTGACGGGCGGGCTGACAAACAAAAAGCATTTCCGCCAACAACTTTTACGACTGCACATAAAACTTCAAGACCGTCGGATAAAAAAGTTCATATTTACTGTACATCTATTATATTGCGATTTGTACATTAGCTTATCCTGTAGGTACGCCTGCTGTCTTCATTTTGTCGCGCATTAATTTGGTGATATATTAAGTCTTAAAATTATCCTGGTCTGCATATAATTTTTTAGATTAATAAAAACATAGTGCAAGCATTTTGTACAGGGTGATTCTTTATAATGTCGTCCCCCTTCAACTTTGTTATATTAAGTGTCCCAAAAAATTTGAAAGTATGGTAATGTAGGTGCTAAAAAATACTTTTTTCTACGTATAAAAAAAATGAAAATATACAGGGAAAACCAAAAAGTTCATTTTTTTTAATGGATCAACCTATATATGAATTTATTTTTCGATTCCTCGTAAAATTCTAAGCATAATTTATATAACATACCGCATACTTAAAATGAATAGTTTTTGAAATATTCGCATTTTAAACGTTATCATCACAAATTTTATTAAACCAAAACAACTGTTACAAATCAAGAAATCTAACAATAAATAATATAACAAAAACAGTTTCTAATTAAATATAAGGATGCTCTACCGGGCCTACATTTTCTTCAACACATTGTATAAGGGTTCTTCGCATTTTCTCTAATTAATCTGTTATGAATGCTGGGTTATTTTCATTTAAATTAATGATTTCATTCCGTATCAAATCTTTAAGATGATCTAGATTTTCAATTTTGTGGTCGTATACACGGTTTCTTATATAACCCCAAAGAAACGCATCCATAGGTGTCAAATCTGGGCTGTTTGAAGGCCATTTAATTGACGCATTTCTTCCGATCCATTCAGGAAACCTTTCATTTGGGTACTTAAGCACAGCACGAATGTTGTGATGGGGTGCTCCATCCTGTTGAAAAATTATATTTTGTAATATATTTAAAGGCAAATCATCTAAATATTCTTCGAACTCGTTTTCCAAGAAATATAAATAGGGGCCTCCATTAAAAACAGTATCAGAAAATTACGGGCCGAAAACTCGATCTCCCAGGATACCATTTCACACATTCACGGATTGTCGCCCTTGGAACTTAAATTCCATATAAGAATGTGGATTCTCTCTTGCCCATTATCTGGGTTTTTCTTTCGGTTAAACAGGCCACTAGTAGAAAAGGTAAACTCGTCAGTCCTAGAACTGTTTTCAAACAATTGTTATTTATGTTTATTCTGTCTAGAATCAGTTGACAAAATGCGACCCGATCATCTTTTTGCATTTGGGTAAGCTTTGTAGTGGGTTTAATCTTATATGGCTTTAGATTCCATTTTCTTAATGTTCTTTGGACTTTACTGTATGATGTTCGCTGAATATTTTCTTGTGTTGCTCGTAATGTCTTTGAAATGTTTCTTATGGAATTGTTTGGATTCTCTTCTATAGCAAGTAAAATATTCAATTCTACGTTTTCATTTTACGTTCACAGCAATTATTTTTCTCCTTTGTAAATTTGACGTTTCTTTAAACTTCCTATATATATATATATATATATATATATATATATATATATATATATATATATATATATATATATATATATATATGTGAACGTTTTTCAAGTTGGGACATGCATACCGGGATTATCTTCTATCATATTTCTAATGGCAGCGCGAAAATTCAAATTATTTTTAATATAATAACTTAAGATAACTCTTCTTTCTCTATCCCAGTACGGCATTTCTACTTACTAAACAATACAACAACAATATTGACAGAATGTCAGTTATTTGTTTTCAATTAAAAGCGTGGTATCCTAGGACTTCTTGATTTGTAACAGTTGTTTAACAAAACATTTAATGATAACGTTTCAAATGCGAATATTTCAAAAACTATTCATTTTAAGTATACGGTATGTTATATAAATTATGCTTAAAATTTTACGAAGAATCAAAAAATAAATTCATATATAGGGTGATCCATTGTAAAAAAATGAACTTTTTTGTTTTCCCTGTATACTGATCATTTTTCAAATTTTTTTATACGTAGAAAAAAAGTATTTTTTAGCACCTACATAACCATACTTTCAATTTTTTGGGACACTTAAAATAACAAAGTTAAAGGGGGGCGACATTATAAAGAATCACCTGGTACCTATATACCTTCGAAAGACATGTGCTAAAACATGCAACCAAAAATCTGCAAGCAAGAAATAGTTTCATACCTCATCCTGCTAATTCAAAGATAAACAATGCCGCTCTAGACATACAAATTTCGAAACAGATAGAGCACGATGTTGACAGAGACATAAATGGAAAATGCAAATATACAGAACGCTACGTGTAAATTAAAAGAGCGTGTGGGATTCACCTCGAAGTATAAGCTTCGTTTCTGGGTTTGTAGGATTCTAAGATATTTCTGATATCATAAGATTTACATTTTTCATAATTAGATGACATTTACATTTAAAGAAAAAGCGTATTTGATTGACCCATCTTTTATTGAATTTTCATTAAGAAAATTCACAATTTTTTTTTTCATTCAGAAAATTATGCATTTTTTTTATCAAGAAAATTCCCTAATGGAGAGGTAACGATGGTGAGACTCTCGGAAGAGAAATTTCACATCAGCGCGAATTAGGACACCTAAAATCCACATCCAAGGTCGGTTTGAATGTTTATATGTTTATATATATATATATATATATATATGTTATATATATATATATATATATATATATATATATATATATATATATATATATATATATATATATATATATATATATATATATACGAGGGCGGGTCAATAAATGCGTGACTTTTGAATTTCCCGCCTCTTCACAGGAAGGGCAACACTGCTCCTGTCAACAAGCGTCTGTCAGTTGACTCTTGTCAAATTTTGAACAAGCTGCGTCATTTAGTTCGTGTTCGATAGCCATTGAAAGCAGACAACCTCTTGAGTTATAAGGAAAATAGAAAAAAGTTATTTTCGTGTGCTCATCAAATATTATTTTTTGCGGAAAAAAACCATCACTCAAACCAAGGCTAAGCTTGCTAAATACTATGGGGACTCTGCAGCATAAATTTCCACAGTAAAAAAAGTGGTTTACTGAATTTCATTGCGGCCGTACAAGCACAAATGACGCCGCACGTTCTGGGCGCCCAGTTGTGGTCGCTACACCCGAAACAATTGGAAAAATTCACGATATGGTGTTGGCCGATCGGAGATTGAAAGTGCTGGAGATTGTGGAAGCCATAGGCATATCACATGGCTCAGCATGTTTCGACTTTGCATGATCACGTGGGTATGAGAAAGATATCCGCAAGATGGGTGCCGTGTTTGCTCACAATCGACCACAAATGCAATCGTCTGACAACTTCGAAGAAGTGTTTGGCGTTGTTCAACCGCAATAGGGACGAGTTTTTGCGCCGTTTCGTAACCGCGGACGAAACATGGATTCACCACAACACACCAGAGACCAAGCAGCAGTCAAAACAGTGGGTTTCTCCGTGCGAATCGGCGCCGAAGAAGGCCAAGGTGGGTTTGTCAGCCAATAAAATCATGGCGACCGTTTTTTGGGATGTACGCGGTATAATCCACATCGATTGGCTTCAAAAGGTAAGAACAATCCATGGCGTATATTATATCAACTTATTGGACCGATTCAATGACGATTTGAAGAAAAACGACCGCATTTGGCCAAGATAAAAGTTGTTTTCCACCAAGACAATGCAAGGGTGCACACATGTGTAGTCTCCATGACGAAATTGCATAAATTGGGCTATGAATTGCTTCCTCATCCACCCTATTCTCCGGATTTAGCCCAGAGTGACTATTTCTATAGCCAAACTTAAAGAAATGGCTCCTCGGAAAGAGATTTGACTCCAATGATGAAATCATCTCAATGACCGACGACATGAAATTAAAAATTTGCCAAGTGATTCTTATTGAACTGGGGGATTCAATCAATTATTAAAATAGACTATATTTGTAGCTTTATTAACGGCCCCAAATACAGTTTTAGCGCAGCATAGATATGTCATGCTGTCGCATAATATAGCAGAAATTAATAAAATCAAGCAAAATCTACCATAATGATTCTAAACTAGTTTCTTTTATCTTTAAACTTAAATATAAGAAGTCATATAAGACCGAAACAGTCGTGGGATGTGTTTCAATGGTAATTCTACTAATTATGTAATTAATAATTGTTACGTATACTTTGAATATAAGATCCCGGGCATGAAGCCGATCTAAAGCATGACGCAAATAAAACGTTAGTTGACGTGTGCCTAGAAGGCGCAGAGGGCATCGACCTTGCCTCCTAAGCAGATGCTTACGCGATCGAATCCAGCTCGATGTAGGTATGTTTTTTTATGCTTTATTTTGACATTTGGAGAAACAATAGTGCACAGATTTCATACGTTTTGAACGAGATCAATTTTTGTTTAAAACGCCTGAATAAGTTTGTCACCTTTGAGTCTGAAATTATAATTTTGTTATTGTTGATATTGAAAAAACCGGTTTGATTAGGTTGACTAAAACGAACTCATACTGGCGATTAATAAGGAAATATAACTGCTACGTTTATAATTTGGCAGATACTTTACTTTTCCAAATATGAATTAAGTTTCCTTCTGGAAATCTTCTGTATAATTTTAATGAAATTTGTAATACAAGTTTCTTTTAAAGAGACTTGCACTATCTACAGATATAGCAAAATTTAGTGTTTTAACTTCATAGAAAATTGAGTTTTGGGCATTTTTCTCAATAGAGTTAGAACGCAAGATTTTGTGATAATAGAGAGAAAGCGATGGTAACACTTTCAAAAGAATTCTTCAAATGTGCGCTTACTAGGGCCTCTAAAATCGATTTTCAAGCTCTGTGTAAGTTTAAAGTATTAACTTTAAGATAGAGTTAAAAAAAATCGAAAGAAAACAACATTTTCCGGGAAAACCTGGGCCGATTTCCCTGATTAAGAAACTTATCCAAGTCACTTGCAAAAGAAAGGTATGTACCAAATTTGATCAAAATCGGACAATTATTTTTTGAGTTATCAGTGTGTGATACATATACATACACATACATACATACATATATATATATATATATATATATATATATATATATATATATATATATATATATATATATATATATATATATATATATATCAGAATTGAAACTGAGCCTGGATATGGATTCTAGGGGGCCTAGTTCGCGGTCATTTCAAGAAATTTTTTTCAAAAGTCGGGATCTCCTCGTTAGTGATTTTTTTAAAGAAAATTCACCAAAAAGGATACAAGAAACTAATTTTTCAGTCTTTGCAAAGAAACATGATTTATTAGTGAAATACCTGAAAGACTTGGGCCTGGGCCTGTGGAATTTCCAAGTGTGACTCTGTTGCTGAATATTATTAGATGTGTATGTATCCTCAGAGTTGACGGCGCATAGCAAACTCCTGGGTCTGATATTTATATGCGGCTTCACACTTTTATTATCCTTTTTCCTCAAGTTGATCAACTGTGCACTGTAAGTGGTTGGGCCGCCTATCATGCTTGCTCTTTTCACTAGCTCCAACATCCCGACGGTCGTTTTTTCATCGATCCATTACACAACACTGTCGTAAAATTATATAATAAACATTGTTACAATTATAATAAAACTCATATAAAAACGTGGGCACTTCGCAAGACGGGTCGAATCGAACTGAAATCTTTAAATGACACACTTCAGGTGGGCCGACTCGACATCGGTGTTTCACATTATAATGGACAAGAATAGAGTGGGACGAAATGCAGTCGATAAATCTTTTCACAATTTTCTTCAAGTTCTATTTTTCAGCTGGTTTGTTAGATAAATAGGCAGTAGATCGTAGATTTCTTAAGCGGTTTAATATTTGAGTTAAGTATTGAAAAATATACTGTGGTTTTCTGCACTGATACGAATCGTCGAAAATTCTTTCATCTACTGCGATTTGCGATTTTAGTGAATTTTCATCAAGAAATTGGCAACTCCCTTCATTCTGTTAATAGCTTGAATGAGTTCGTTAGACAGTTTTGACAGTCACGTACTTTTAAGAAAAATGTGGAAAACTGTTTGAAAACGCAATATCCTTTAAATTGCTGGAAGTATGAAACACGTAGATATCGTACCAGTTGTCCTTTCTACCAAATTTGAACTTATTCTGTTCAGTAAATTCTGAGTTATAACCAAATAAAAAATAAATAATTTACGATATAACCTAAAATTAGCTCTGAATGGGTGCCTATATGTTAGACAAGGTCAGACAGATATATCAGGGTTACGCTGCTATTGCAAACAAATACTCCAAACAAAACTTCAAACGAACAGCTTAGAAAAATATGTCACAATAAACAATCAGCGGGGTTGCCATTTGCCAAAACTGTCATCTGAATTTGAAGATATCAGGAAAATATACAGTAATAAATAAAATGGTAAATTTGCAGATTTGGTCCTGAACGCTTTTCACAAAATTGTTTTCAGAAACATTACTAGGACCCCACCTGGATGCACAAACCACAAGTAAAATTTCTTGTTCACACCCCCCAAGGAAGTTACGAGACTGGGAGTGAATATGAGTGCTGGGCGGAGTAGGTAGTAAAAAGAAAATATGATCAGGCAGAAAATAACGAAGAAAACTGCTTGAAAGTTATTTATTTGAAGCCATATCCCCATTAAGCCCTGCCTACCCCGCACAGCACCCCCTATTCACCATAGGTCACGTAATTTCCTTGGGGGGTATGAACAAGAAGTTTTTCTTGTGGTTTATGCAACGAGGGTGGTTGTATGCACACGAGGGGGGAAGGCAAATGCCTACGACGAAGCAGATCCCTCTCCCCGGTTCGACTTGCGACAGGGGTTGGGGGTGGCTGCTTCGTCGTGGGGATTTACCTTTCCCACTCGCGTGCATACAACCACCCTCGCTGCATACACCACAAGAAACATGTTTTGTTCATACCTGCCAAGGATAGGGGTGCTGTGCGGGGTAGGCAGGGTTTAAGGGTCATATGGCTTCAATATGTGAAAAAGACAGCTTTCAAGCCCGTTTTATTCGAATTTTCTGCATATATTTCCTTTTTACCACCTACCCTGCCCAGCACCCCTGTTCACTCCTGGTCCCGTAACTTCCTTGGGGGGGTGTGAACAACAAATATATCTTAAGGTTTGTGGATCCAGGTGGGGCCCTAGGCACGTTTCTGAAAACAGTTTTTTGAAAAGCGTTCGGGAGCTAAACTGCAAATTTACCAATAAAATTTTTAATGAAAGTTATTCAATTTGTTTAAAGGCAATCTAGAACAACGTTTTATTATGTATAAATATTAAGCTTTACATTCTTCATCTAAAACCCATCGCCCTCTCCTAGTTAAATCTGACAACGCCAGTTAGCTATTTGTCATTGTCATTTATTATTTTGCAAACTGACAGTAGAAGGGGGGTCGAATTCGAGGTTTTCTTCTTCTTCTCTTTGTTTACAGACGTCATAAACAAATAATAAGACTCAGCTAATACCTTAGAATCTTGGAATAAGGTACTTATTGTTTACGTTTAGTTTTTAGTGAATTTTCATTATTATTTACTCTTTTGTCGTATATAGAAAATTTGACATAAATGAAACTACATAATATCATGCAGTAGTTTAAATTATACCAATAAATAAATGTTGTGTAAATTATTCAAATTTTAATTTCAAAATTTTTTATTGTTTATATTTATTTACTTCATTTTCAAAAAGTATGGATACAGCAATAGTAAATAAATGTCGAAAAGGGTTTAGGTGACGAATTTTCGTAAAAATATTCCAAATGGTGATAATTCAATTTCCCATTAAACTAGAATCTTCAATTTTGATACATACTAAAACCTATATAAAAGCAGCGTGGGTACTAAATTTAAAAAATAACACAATCAGCTTCACAAGCAACGATAAATTTGTTTTATAACCATTTTTGTTATTTTGTTTGCAGAAACTGTTTCGATTGAGTGGACTTAAACGATCATCCAAGCGACTAATAAGGAAAAATACCTGCCACGTTTATAATTTGGCAGGTGCATTCGTTTTGTATATAAATATAAATTTTTCGGTAAATTTGCAGATTAACACACGAGGCTCTTTAGAAACAAATTCAGAAACATGCTTAAATCTCCTTTTGGGTGCACAAACCACAAGAAATATTACTTGTAAATAGAAAGTTACGGTACCAGGAGTGAATAGGGATGTTGGGCGGGGAAGAATATAAAAAGTAAATGTGAGCACAAAGTGCGAAAAACCCAGCTTAGTTGGACCTCTATAAGCTGCCTTTATCCCATTTTGCAGCTATATACCTCCTTTAAATTCTGTTTATCTCGCTCAGAACCCCTATATTTACCGCAGGTCCCGTAACCTTCTTGCGGGTTGCTCCCAAGAAAGTTTTCTTGTTTACATTGTTCTTGTTTATGCATTGACGGTGGTTGTATGTATTCAGAAGGGGAGAGGAAACCTCTGTAACAAAGCAGCGAACCAAGATTTTCAATTTATGTTTATATTGTTACCCCATTTCATTTGTTTGAAATATTTTTCCAAAAATGAAATTTAGGTTGCCTTGTTTGTCAGAGACTGTATCACTGTCCAGTCTTATGCAAATTTTAACAGAAAAATAATGTATCACCTGTATAGTCAAGATGTAAATTAATGATTACAGGAAAATGGGTAAGCTGTACCTATTTATGTATGGCCAAGATATAATTGACAGGGTTCATTACAGATATTGAAGATGTAAACGATAACAGCTTCAGTTCTACACTATTAGCAAATTATAATGAAGTTTAAAGCTGGAATACTTGGGCCCTATCAGGAGAGGAGCGAAGTATGCGTTACTTAGAAATACAATGAAGGGAAAACTCAAAGGTAAATCTACGCGAAACACGGTAATATTGGCTATGATGATTTCCAATCTCCGATAGGATGGGAACCAGAAGAAGAAGAATAAAGTTTTAGCCAGTTTTAATAATTATTAATATAACTTAGCTGGTTTCCAATGAATGAAATTTAAATCGTATAAGAAAGTGCACGACTGGACACTGGTGAGGCGACAGTAAATTCATAATTTAAATAATATGGGGGAGGGGGGTCCGCCAGCCTCATAATTCATGTGGTGTCAAAGATACAAGTAAAAATCAAGACTCGGTTATAGTTATATGCATCTAATGGAGTGTGGATACAGTTTACGGACGTGTGCGCAGGTCCATTTACAAAAAAAAACATAAGCGATTCTCTTGAAGAAAGAACCACTTAGGAAAGGTTGTTATGCTGGATTATCACTGTCGTCTAATATAGTTTGGATGCAGTTTAGCGACATATCACAGGTCGAGGTGTTAAATAAAAATGAAGACAAAATGTTCTTCTAAATGAGATTCAGTTTCAGTTTAACGACTTGCTCAGGTCGATGGCAGGTTAGTATGACAATTAGATGACGATTATTACTGCCATTTAATATAGTTTGGATGCAGTTTCGCGACGTACCACAGGTCTATTTAAAGAAGAAGAAAAAAAAAGATAAGCAGTTGTAATAAAAGAGATGAAAAAAGAAGACGGTAGAAGAAATGCATTTTGATCAATGAAGTGTTTTTTCCTAAATCACCTATAATTTGTGAGGAATCTAATTTTATATCCTTGATATGAAAATCGCCCACAATACCGCTATCTAGATCCTTTAAAATATAAATCAGGGGTGATATAACTTTACGAAAAATATAAGGAACATATGTGGGAGCCAACTTAGCGCTAAAGTCGTCTGCAGCTTTAGTGGGCTGAAAGTAGCAATGTGTGCGCCAAAGATATACCAAACCTGCGAAAATTACGAGATATTGTCTTTGTTGTAAAAATATATATATTTTGTAAAAGAGTAAGGCAAATAAAATTTACTCGGAAGTTTATGTTTATTTTGGAGTAGACGTAATTGTCCCGTAATACGCTGTTTGCGGTAATCCGGAGGTACCCAGGAACTGGATGCCCTGGGTTTTCGAGATTCTACTGTATTTAATAAGAAGTATATGGATCCGCCCTGGTAACATAATCGAGTCGAATACTCTTTCTCGTACTTCCGTTTTCCATTGTATTATTATTATTACCTTTATTATTACCTTTATTGTTTAAAATTATACATGTTTATTCAATAAGTCTAAGACTTGTGGTGAATATTAACATAATTTTATACATAGTTGCATCCAAAACTGCTTGACACCACTCCAAATTCAACAACCTTAAAATTTTGACATTCCAAAAAATTTATTTCCTCTTCCATTTCGTTCTTCTAATGTTTCACCTCATACCTCCATTTACAATTAATACTAGTCACTCCATAATACTTTTCCAACTGCGAACCTTTCTCAACTACCCATATTTTTGCCGAAATTGTAAATTTTGTACGAGACCAAAGTCGTCAAATATTTTAACTATTGAGGAGATCTCGACTTATATATATATATATATATATATATATATATATATATATATATATATATATATATATATATATATATATATATATATATATGAGAATGTATGTATGTATGTATCACAACGATAACTCAAAAATAAAGGGCCGATTTTGATAAAATTTCAATAAATCCTTTTTGCAAGTGGCTTGGACAAGTTCGTTGGCCAGGGAAATCGGACCAATTTCTCCGGGAAATTTTACGTTTTCTTCTGGAAAAAATTCATATCTCCGGAAATAACAAAGCTATGGCAACCACATTTGGCAATCTATTTTATGTTGTAAAAACCAAATCCTGCACCAAAATTTAGGTCTCTATGTTGAAAGAAAAAAAAGTTATAGGCACTTAATGAAGCAAAATTTTAGTGCCACTAAAAGAGAACACGCAATACGAAAATATTGTATGTAAAATGTATATTAGAATGTTTTGGATTTATGCTACACTTCTCATTTGTTTAAATAGTTGCAAGATATGCCTCCAAAAACCTTAAACATTACAAATACATAACTTAAGACCATGATCGGTTGTCTATTTTTCTTCATTGCGGTTTGCCAGAAGCCCTAATGGTGTAATGGTTTATATTCCCGTCTGATGAGCGCAGGGACGCGGGCTCAAATCTCACCGGTGACTGATTTTTCTTTTAACTTAAAAAAAAAATTCGTCTTTGATTCCATTTTAACGTTATCTGATCAGATTGTGTAATTCCAATATATTTTTAGTGACTTTTTGTTGAAAAGGAAAGATCAGCACTTTTAAGACTTTTAATTCAAGTTTAATAGTAGCTGTTGTTGCCCTTACTTGGTAAAAGCGTGCCACAGTTAACATAGACGTAGAGATTTGTGACATGAGAGGAGGTCGTTTTCTTCTCTACAGCAGGATTCAATTTTTACAGCATCCACAGGCAAAATAATTTTCTCTGTGAAGCCACAGAAAAAAGTATCTAGTTCTTTATTCAGATCAGATTTTGAATATTTGTTAATTCACTTAATTTATTTCTATTTCTATTAGTTAATTTTCTTGTACAAAATGTTCTTTTAATAGCAGATTTTCTTATAAATGAATTTAATGAATTTTCTTTGGAAAAATGTTTATTGCAAATTTTTTTATGAAAAATTATTCAATTGATGGAAAATTTTTGAAACGAAATTCATCGAAAATAAGGTTTTAATGGATTTTCGTGTGAACAAATGATTTTATTTCCAATTTAAATTACAGATTAGGTATATAATATGAATTTTATGTATTCTTTTTGCAAAAATTTTTAAAAAAGATATTTTGCCAGTTTTCGCAGAAATTTTCTTGTGCTTCGTAGAAATAATGTTTTGTAAGATGTTTTTGTGAAATTTTGGTAATTAATGATAAATGTATAACAGGTTATTATAAAAAAAATGTTTACGGATTTTCTTGAAAAATTGTTTGCAAGTTTTCATGAAATTTTTGTTGTCTCGTCGAAAAGGTTTTTGTCTAAAATTATATTTTGGGAGGTGAGTAAATAAATTGAAATGGCTGGTTGTCCAGGAAAATCGGACCAGTTTTTTTAAATTTATTTAATTTATTTTTATTAGCGAATTTTCTTGTACAAAATGTTCTTTAATAGCGATTTTTCTTATAAATGAGTTTAATGAATTTTCTTGGAAGAAACGTTTGAGAATTTTTGTATGAAAAATTATTCAATTGATGGAACATTTTTTAAATTAAATTCGGCGAAAATAAGGTTTTAATGGATTTTCGTGCAAACAAATTATTTTATTTTCAATTTTAATTACATATTAGGTATATAATTTGAATTTTATGTATGCTTTTAGCAGAATTTTGTGTAAAAAATATTTAGCTTAATTTTATGCCTGCTTACATTAAGAGAGACATATCTGCAATTCAACACATTTCTATGAAAATTCACTACCATAACGCACTTGCTGCGTCCAGAACTTTTTTTTAATATTAAGATAGGAAACATAATTTCAATTAAAATATTTACTAATAATAACTATTTTTGCATCAATTAATGAAATAACAGTTACTATCAGGCTGCAAGGCATCACTAACACACTTTTAGTGAATTTTCTTAAAAAAATTCACTAATGAGGAGATCCCGACTTTTGAATTTTGAAAAAATTTCTTCAAATGAGCGCTAATTAGGCCCCCCAAAAAACCTATCCGGGGTCAGTTTCAATTTTTATATGTTTATATATATATATATATATATATATATATATATATATATATATATATATATATATATATACTTATCCAAGCCATTTGCAAAAGGAATTTTTTCACCAAATTTAATCAAAATCGGCCCATTATTTTTTGAGTTATCGGTGTGATACATATATATATATATATATATATATATATATATATATATATATATATATATATATATATATATATATATATATATATATATATATATATGTATCACACCGATAACTCAAAAAATAATGGGCCGATTTTGATTAAATTTGGTGAAAAAATTCCTTTTGCAAATGGCTTGGGTAAGTTCGTTAGCCAGGAAAATCTGCCCAGGTTTTCCCGGAAAATTTTGTGTTTTCTTTCGAAAAAAAATCATATCTCCGGAATTAACAAAGTAAGGGCAACCAAATTTGGTACACAGGTTTACATCTTTATAAGTAAGTTACCTACAAATTAGCTATGTAGCTCAAAAGACAAAAAAGTTATAGGCATTTAAAGAAAAATAAATTGGGGTTTTCCTCAAAACGTCAAAGTGGCGATTTAAAATGTCAAAATTGGCAACATTTGGGCAAATAACTTGAATCTAATACGGGCTATAGAAATAAAATGTCTCAAGAAGAATGTTTTACAAACCCTAAAGTCTTAATTTCAACCGTCATTGTCCTTCATTTTACTAAAATATTTGCAGAAAATTCATTTCAAATAGACCCTTTCTTTGACGCTTGGCAGTAGCCTTAGCTACAGAGTTTATCGTTTAATGGTATATAATTTTTGTCGAATTTTCGTAAAAAATCAATAAAGCTCAATATATCCGTTATTATATAAGATATGAAAAAAATTTGTATATATTAATTATAGGGTGTCTTGAGCTACGTCTTAAAATAATATTTCTACAATCACAGGCTGGCCCATAAGTCATTGGTGATACAAATTTCCTTTTTTTTTTAATCAAACACGCCTTATGTTATTGCATTTTTGCATTTTCCATCGAGATATAATGCATGTTTGTAAGAAAAGAAATTCTAGACGCAGCAAGTGCGTTATGGTAGCGAATTTTGATCAAATGTTTCATATTTGAACAGCTCAATTTGCTATTAGCCTATAAGGTTGACCAAGAAACGTGTTTTTTCGGGAACACTTTAAGTTTACTTTTGGAAAATTTTGTACATTTTCACACAATAAAATTATTTTGATGAAACATGGCACATTGTTTCTAATATATAGATTATACTGGTAACCAAATTTGATGCCTGCTTTCTTAAAAAAAACACACATATTTGTTATTAAAAACATTTTTATGAAAATTCACTACCATAACGCACTTGCTGCGTCCAGAATTTTTTCTATTAAGATATGAAACATATTTTTAATTAAAATATTTACTAATAATAAAACTATTTTTGCATCAATTAATGAAATAACAGTTACTATCAGGCTGCAAGGCATCACTAACACACTTTTATCTGAATGAATTAGTGATAGTGAAATAAATTGTGAATAAATTTTTATAAACATGGCCTGGGAACGCGAATTTGCTACTAACAAAAATAAAAATGATAACCTATAACCATGACAGCACGGTTAATCTTGTTATTGAAGCTATCAATGGCAGACAATAACGATGGTTATAGCAATAAATTGCTTAAAAGAGTTACTGATACTTAAATCAAACGGTTACCAGTAATAAATGCTGTAATAAATTAAGAACGGTAGAAGATTTACCATCTAGAATCTAGGATAACAATAGCTCGTTTGGTTCATGTTCATTATTCTGTGCCCGTCCGCAGATAAAATGCGAAATATACCACCTGACTTGACAAGACAATAAACTAGAATCAATTATGCACTAGCTTCATGATTGCTTAAAAAGAGGAGAAAAGAATGGACAATCGATGCGACTGGCAGAACAATTTTAGGATTTAACTTGCAAATTATGCTGTTGGATAGTCAGGGAAGCGAAAGAAGTAAGAAAAATATAAAAATCCGTATTTTCCGTTACGATATCGGTGGAAATAACTACATAAGATAAAAAATCGCTACACCTTAGCATTTTTGTTCGTTTGATAGACCCGCCAAATTTAAATTACGAGAAGTAATTGAAAACGTGAAATAATCAACGAATATATAACCAAAAACTGTTTATAATAAATATCATCTCTAGTTTTCCAGGCGAGGTAAGACAAAATTTAAGTGCCTAGAAGTCAATTTTACGAGGTGTCCAATTAAAACCCGTCTTTGGTCTACGAAATTTTGTTTAGAAATTTAATTACAAAAAAATATCGGGACGCAGCAAGTGCGTTATAGTAGCGAATTTTCATAAGAATTGTACACTATTATTATACGGCATATTAGTAAAGTTAATACTTCAAACTTACACAGACCTTGAAGATCGATTTTAGAGGTCCTAGTACGAGCGCATTTGAAAAATTCTTTCGAAAGTGTTACAATCGATATATCTCTATTATCGATTTATCAATAATTCATGATAAAGAGTTTTTGGTTATATATTGGTTGATAATTTCACGTTTTCAATTACTTCTCCTATTAGCGCATTTTCATTAAGAATAAGTATATATATATATATATATATATATATATATATATATATATATATATATATATATATATATATATATATATATATATATATATATATATATATATATATATATATTGTTACAAAGCATTTCAATAGATGTAGGTGCGGTGTTGCCATATCTCCAAAACTTCCCCAACATCTGGGAATTCTTGGACAATCTGGCAAGACCGCCTCCCCACCCCCTGGGGGTGCATGGGGTGACCCCCCACAGGCGAAATCTCAACCCTCTAGGACCAAAAATAACGAAGTTACCAACTTGTACCCCGTCGGAACGGATAACTGAGGTCTGCGCATTCCGAACACCCTGTATATACACCCTGTATACGCAGAGAACCCTTACACACTGTATACGCAGAGAGATCTTATAGTACGAGAAACACCTCTTATGTAACATAGGAGTGATGACCACATTTGGATCCCTGTATATACATCGCCCTGTATATACACGGGGCCGATCTGTATTCACAGAACCTTCTAGCAAAAGAAGGCCCTGGAACATTCTGGAATGGAACACTCCCGAAACGAGGTGGAAGGTACGACGGGTATGTAAAGGCGAAAGCAAGCCAGCTCAGGTAGTTCAGTTCAATTAGAGAATGTTGAAGGGACTCGAAGAAGCAGTAACCAGTGTGAAGTTTTAGAGAGTATCGACTGTAGTTCCAGTGTAGTGACTTTTGTCCAGATTAGTGATTTTAAGGTCAAATAAACGAAGTGTTTTGTGAGAGAGACATTATAGAACTTTTATTGTATTCATAGTTAGAGAGTAAATAAAGTTGTTTTGTTAGAATTTCTCAAAAAGTCTCACTTATCCAGAACCCGGAGAAAACGCAACAATATTAATATATATATATATATATATATATATATATATATATATATATATATATATATATATATATATATATATATAAACTTTTAACGGACCTTGGTTTTGGGTTCTAGGGACCCAAATTCGCGCTATCTGAAGAAGATTTTTTAAAGGTTACCTCTCTATTAGCGAATTTTTCTTAATGAAAACACGGTTCACAATAACATTTTGGTTTATTTCACAAACTAATATTTGGTATAAACAATATTGTCCAAGTTTCATACGTTTGGACCAAGATATTATTTTTTTTAAATTCCAGGAAAATTTTGTCGCCTGTAAGCCTGGAATTATAACTTTTAGCAGACATTTTTTTATTTTGATAAAAAAAGGAGAGAATGTGTTTTTAAAAAACTTTTTTATTGTTGGAAAAATACCTTCCACATTTATAATATGGTAGATACTTTCTTTTTCTAAATATAAATGAAGTTTTCTTTTAGATTTGTATTAAAAGTTTCTTTTAGAGAGACTTACTGTACCTACAGTAGGATACCAAATTTTAATTTTCTAGCTTCATAGAAAATTCAATTTTGGGAATTTGTCTCAAAAGGAGCTAGAACACAAGATTAAAATGTTATTTTTTTGATAATAGAGATATCGATTGTAACACTTTCGAAAAAAATTATTCAGATGAGCCTGTATTACGGCCTCTAATCCCAATTTTCTAGGTCTGTTTAAATTTAGAGTGTGTATTCTAGTAATATTTTGTACCAATAGTGGACAATTTTTATAAGAATTCACTAGGAGAATGCACTTGCTGCGTCCAGAATTTTTTTATCTCCCGAAGGAGAAAAATAAATGCCGATTGTCGATAATACAATTTTCTATAAAGCTGGAAAAAGTGTGTTATAAACTGGTCTTTATAAAGATAACCTGTGTGCAGAATTTACCTAAAATGACTTTGTTTTTTGAAAGTTATAAAAATTTTCCGGAAGAAAGTGTTACATATTCCCAGAAAAACTGGTTCGATTAAGCTGGCTAACGAACTTATCCAAATTTATAATATTCCCTTCGTAAATCAAACAAACCTTTTTTTTTATGTCAACAACACACCACGAGGGCTTACAGCCTAAATACTATCGTACCGTGGGTGTTGACAAGGAGGAAAGAGGCAACTTGTTAATTCTGGACTTGAAGGTTTGGAGGTTCGGAGGAGAAGGAAAAACATGTGCCGGCAAGGAATTCCACAACTTGGAAGTCCTCGGGACAAAAGAGCGGGCATAACAAGATGTTCTATGTCTGGTGACCTGGACAGTAAAAGGGTGCATTCGCTCTGTTCCCCTGGTAGATCTGCTGGGGGCAGCAGGTGGGGGAATTATGGAGGAAAGCTCCTCTGAGCAGTGCCCGTGCAGATATCTATAAAAGAGAGAGAGGTCACCAACGGCACGTCGGTGGGCAAGGGATGGAAGCCTTTGGGTGAGGGTAGGGTCACCGATGAGACGTATAGCTCTCTTTTGAATGGAGTCCAGGATAGCGAGTGTAGAAGCGGCTGCTGCACCCCAGATGTGGGAGCAGTATTCGAGGTTTGGCCTTATTTGTGAAGTGTATAAGGTATAGAGATTAGTTGGTGAAAAGTATTTGCGAGCCCGGAAGAGGAAACCCAATTTCTTAGCAGCCGCTTCTGCAATTGATGTAACATGTTGGTGCCAATTAAGATTTCGATCCACAGAAATGCCAACAAGAGAAAAGGACTCATTACTTTGAATAACTTGGTTGTTCATTGTGATGGGTCTAGGGCTGCTGTATCTCTTGTGAGAAAGAAAGCAAGACTTAGTTTTGGTGGGGTTGAATTGTACAAGATTTCTACTTCCCCAGTCTAATATTTTTTGGAGGTCTACGGAGACAGAACCCTCCATGAGTCTGCGATCCTCATCTAATTGGGCTAAAGAGACAGGCTTAGAATATTGTATGTTTGAGTGGAGGGTGCTGTCGTCCGCGTAACTGTGAACTGGGTTGGATGTGCTAGAGAGGAGGTCATTGATGTGGAGAAGAAACAAAGTAGGGGCTAAAGCTGAACCTTGAGGAACTCCTGCATTAATTGGATACAGTTTAGAGGAATGGCCATCTACAACAACAGATATGCTCCTGTTGGAGAGGAAATTTGCTGTCCAGGTACAAAGTTTTGGTGGTAGGCCATAGGCCGGAAGTTTATTAAGCAGCGCTGCGTGCCAGACCTGGTCGAATGCTTTGGATATGTCTAGAGCAACAATCTGGGATTCACCGTGTTGTTCCATAGACTTGTTCCAAGAATGGGTGACAAAGGAAAGGAGGTCGGCAGTCGATCTGCGCTGACGGAATCCATACTGCCTGTCGTGGATTAGACTGTGTTTTTCAAGGAATTTTAGTAGTTCGGTGTTTATATACTTTTCCATCACTTTAGAGATGACTGAAAGGAGAGAAATAGGCATGTAGTTGCTAGGAAGCGCTTTGGATCCTTTCTTGGGGATGGGTTGTACTCGAGCAGTTTTCCAGTTACTAGGGAATATGCCTTTATTGTAAGATATCTGAAACAGACGAGTCAGGACAGGACTGGGATCTCG
The DNA here is from genome assembly GCA_964006375.1 of Tillus elongatus. Taxonomy (NCBI): domain Eukaryota; kingdom Metazoa; phylum Arthropoda; class Insecta; order Coleoptera; family Cleridae; genus Tillus; species Tillus elongatus. Next base: position 161,513,868 of record OZ023264.1, read on the forward strand.
TCAAGGCCAGAGGCTTTCCTGGTATTAAGAGAAGAGAGCATCTTTCGTACCTTTTTAGTTTTGAAAATGATATCAGTCATTTTATGCGCGACGTTGGGGACTGTTGGTGGTTGAACATTTGGAGGTGGGCTGAGAGTAGAATTTCCGGCGAACAACGAAGCAAAAAGTTCAGCCTTGCCCAGGGCGGTAGAAACAATTTCATCACCTGAGACGAGAGGTGGGAACGTGCTCTTGCAGAAATTATTCCCAATAGACTTAGCAAGAGTCCAGAAGGGTTTGCCGCCGTTGGAGCTTGAGAGGACTTTGTTTTTGATGTGGTTATTAAACGAGTTTTTTGCCTCAGAAAGAATGCGGACATAGCGGTTTCTTGCGTCGTTGAATGCTTGACGATTTTCTTGACTGGGATTGTGTAGAAGCGTTTTGTGAGCTTTGACCTTTTCAAGTCTGGCCTTGTCACAGGATTTAGAGAACCAGGGCTTTTGAGTGGCTGAAGAGGTTTTCTGTGTACGTGGAATAAATAATTCCATGCCAGCTTGGATAATTTCGGTGACGTTTTCTGAGATATCAGAGGGGTCAGGATGAGAAAAGCAGACAGACGCCCATGGAAATGAGGAAAAGTAATCCCGCATTTCGTCCCAGTTTGCGGAGTTGTAGTGCCAAACGATACGTGGGTGTGATGACTGTGTGACCTCGGGTTGCATTGCACAGGAAGCAGTGACCATGCCGTGGTCTGAGCGACCAAGGGGGGCGATGACTGATATCTTATAGCATTCAGGATTTGTAGTAAGAAGGAGATCCAAGGGATTTGAGCTGTGTGTTGGGATACGAGGAAAGTAAGTAGGTTGCTGAACCATATTGGCCAAAGAATTGCTGACTGCAAAGGCCTCCGCTGCTCTCCCTTGTGGATCGGTTTTTGAAGATCCTAGCCATTCCTTATTATGGACATTGAAGTCGCCAAGAATAGTGACCTCGGAGGAAGGATATTCAGAAATCAGATAGTCGGTTTTTTCAGAAAGGTAGTCAAAGACCTGGACAAAGTTGTTGTCAGAAGGTGACCGGTAAATGCAACAGATGAATTTAGTTGCAGCCCTGAGAGAGAGTTTTATCCATAGTATGTCTTTTCTTCCAGCTTCTAAATTGGGAAGTCTGGTGCAGGGTAGATTGCTACGGACGTATGCGCACACGCCTCCATGCAATCTAAAGGCAGTAAGGAGCTCATACCCCGGGAAATTAAGGTGATTAGTGGCTGTTTTGGCACTGATTTGGGTTTCGGTGAGGAAGAGGAGTTGGGGCCTGTTAGCCTGGAGGAAATGGTGGACGGAGTTCAGGTTAGAATTTAGGCCACATATATTCGAAAAGGATATGTTAAATCTTGATGTTGGCGCCCCCTGTACACCCCTCTCCCGGAGATCCGAATGGAGGGGTATTTTGCCTCCGGAATATTTTATACAAGGAGGAGCCATCATCATTTTTGCTTATAAGGGAAACCGACTCATACACCAGAACCGGAAACGTCCGTTGGGACTTCACCGGCCCCTTGATGTATGGGGTGGTACCTCCTCGGGCGTGAAAAAATCCTTTACTGTTACATAAAGGAAAATTCCACTACCACCTGCTATGGATTGGATTGGATCAATGTCTACCCCTTTAAAAATAAGATTAATAAAGGGACTATCAATTGTCCAGTAGTTATGATTTTCGACATAGTAGGAGGATACAAAACATTTTCATCATTTTGCATCCATGCCTACATTCTCTATAAAAAAAAAATTCTCAAACAATTATGTAATTTCGAAACTAACCATTGTAAGGCTAGATGCATTCCCACCATAATTAAAACGCATACCGGTTTCGTCTCAGTAGAGCTCGTCAGTACGCTATACTAAGATTACAGTGAGAACATACATATGAGGTAATACGGCTAGAACATTGTAAGATGTACGACAGGGTCGCCATCTCGGTGCGGATTCAGGTAGTATGTTGCCACGACAGCTCCAATTAACACAACATGTTATAAATAGTGACTATGTACAACCAACCAATAATTTTTGTAAATTGTCAGCCCTTGCCCATTTCGTTCCTAATACTACGACAATATAAGGCTAGATGTATTCTCACCATAATTAGAAACGCAAACCGGTTTCGCTCTAATTAGAGCTCATCGGTGCGCTATACTAATTACAGCAAGAACACACCTATAAAGTAATACAGCTAATGCAGCCAGCCTACTAGAACATTGTGAGATGTACAACAAGGTCGCCATCTTGATGGTACCGCGACAATGCATACATATAAGCGTAGACGTACCTTTACCATAATTAGATACGCAGACCGGTCTCGCTCTCATTAGAGCTCGTCAGTGCGCTATATGTACTAATTACAGCGAGAATACACCTAAAGTAAATCGCCATCTCGACCTTGTCGTACATCCAACAATGTTCTAGTAGGCTGGCTGCCTTGGTTGTTTTACTTTATAGGTATGTTCTCACTGTAATTAGTATAGCGCACTGACAAGCTCACAAGCTCTAATAAGAGCGAAACCGATCTGGGTTTCTAATTATTGTGAGAATACACCTAGCCTTACATACATTGTCCTGGTATTAGGGAAGAAATGGGCCAAGGCTGACAATTTACAAAAATTGTTGGACACAGTCTCTATTTAAAATATTTTGTTAATTGGAGCTGTCGTGACAACATACTACCTGATTCCACACCGAGATGGCGACCCCGTCGTACATCTCACAAAATACTAATTATTATGTTATTTTTGGTATTTGGAATATTATTTATGAAAAATCGCTATAATAACGCATTTGCTGCGTCAAGGCCTTTGGTCATAACAAATGGCACAAACAAAACCTGAGTAGAACGTCAACTATACAATGTAAATTAAAAAAAAAATCCGTGAAGGTTATGAATTTCGAATTCAAAATTCATACAAATTATACTGAAATCAATGATCTACAACAAAAACAAAAAACCTGAGGACGCAAATTACATTATTCACATAATCACAGAGCATGTCGAAAGTGAAAAGAAGAAGGCATTCAGTCGAACGTTAACATTCCAAATATGTCAAAACAACTATTTTCCAATTATTCAATGTACAAGGTTAAAATATAAAGGCAAATTCTGTGGATCACGTCACAAAATATTTATAAACAATGTAGGCGTCAAATTAGTCATTTCAAATTATTGTTAACGTATTTCTAAGTCAATAGTAAAACAGCGATTTTGCCATAGATTTTATCATTAACAGGTGTAACCTTTAATGGGTACAGGTCTCATAGAAAATTTGCTGACTACAATATAGTAAAATTATTTAAAAAACAATTGAAAAAGTAATTCCCGATGAACCGAGGGCTCTCATACATGTCATTGTTGATGGAAATAATTCAGTCATGTTCCTAGACGTAATGATAGATTTTAGCATTTATAAATCTAGATGTAAATTTTGATCTTACTACAAGGTGTATTGTAGTATATTATGGCTGTATTATATTGTATATGTGTGTTCATTAGAGTAATTTCAGGCATCACTAAGAGGCGAATGGTTGTAACCCAAATGTAATTAGTGAATTATTATTGAAAAATGTACTAATAGAAAGGTAGCGATTGCGAGACTCAGAACATTTTTTCGAATGAGCGCGGCCCCTAGAACCATTACCCAAGCTAATTAAAAATAAAATCTGAAAGACGTGAATTGAAAAGACTTAAGTGGTTAAAGTTGTTACGGTCGAGTTTTCAGCTACCGTATCATTTTGCTATTCTACAAATTGTCGGAGAAAATTTTGATGGTCATTACATCTGTTAATATTGAATAGCGAATAAACTATTGAATTTAAAAAAAATCGTTAAAAATTCGCTATTGTCTTTGCTATCATAAGACACCTCTGACCCTTCTGGAATATTCTTTTAAAGGAAACGTTATCTAGTGAGCATCGAAAAGTTTAACCGATGGAATATCAAACACAGTAAAGGTTTGTTTGATCTATCGGTCTATGTATTCTCGGAAATAATATTCAGCGGCATTACCAAATGACTCTCGACCTGAATAGAATATGTAAAGTCGATTTAATATATCACACATACTTCTTTTAACAGCGACGTTATAGTTTCAATGCATAAGCAGAAGAAAAATCAATATTTTAACTGGTAGAGGTGACCTTTCGCATTCTCTATCCTTGTCGTTCAAGTTGGACGATACCTTAGGAGATGTATTAAGACGCAGTAGTTTTCAGTTAAAATGCGACGGATAGTTTGAATTATAGAAGTTTCTAGTGACGTGGTAGTAGGAGCTGCGCTGTTTAGGTTTCCACCAATCATGTACTGGCGCATTTGACCGCGAGTTCAAGCGTAGCCGTCTATAAATACCGGCAACTACGAAGCGAACAATGGATTTAATTTTCGGAACGTGAAACAATACCACCTCTCGACAATAAGTACTTTAAACTTCTCAATTTTTCTGGGCAAATAATTACTAATGTCAGCAAGTTGAAATTAGTGGTTTCCCTGTCAGTTAAATTGTATGTGCAAGATCTCATTTCGAACATTTTTGGTAAGCAATGCTAACTTCTTAACTAGGTTACACGATTTTAAAGCGCATTTTCTCTTTAGATAGTGCAGAGTTCCGGGCTACCGGATATTGGCTCACATTTTCTTATCTTCCTGGCTGCAGGACAGTAGCTAGCATTGAGTAATCTCTTTGGGGCACAGGCTGGAGTATACACTCTGCCTAATCGTAGGGTAGCCTTTCTAAATACAGGGCGATGCAATGGTTTCTTATAAGTGTACTGCCTCTGGGTAAATGATTGTCAGACAGGCGAGCGATGGGCCATTTCACTGCAAGTTGAGTTCTCTTTCATTTCAAATATCAGTAGCTACACTCCCATCCAGAAACTATTTTGGAACAAACAAGCCAGAAGATTGAACTTTTTACGTTATTTTTGCACCAATTTTCACTTAATTATATTCATTTCTCTTCATTCGCGATATATTGTGGCGTTGCTATAAAATATTCTTTTAATAATAAGGCAGTGATTTTGAAGTCAGTAATTTTTACTTTTAATATCTGTAAAGTACTGTAAGCAATTATTTTCCCTAAGTATTTAGGATTATTAATTTGTTGAGAAAAGCTGCCTATTAAAAAAAAGTAGAGTTCATTATATATATATATATATATATATATATATATATATATATATATATATATATATATATATATATATATATATATATAGATATATATATATTAAGTCATTATCTTGGTCATCATGTAAATTTTCTTACAAATATAGTTAACAAATATCTGTACAAGTCTTTATACAATTTTCTTAAGGAAGTTTGAACCTTTGGTTCATTTTCATTTTTTTTACTGAGTTTAATAAAATAATTAAAATTTGAGTAATGGGCTTTCAGCCTCATATTATGTTTGATATAACTGGGTATGCTTCCGTACACTAAATCAAAAAACTATCTGGCCAGAAGTAAAATTGGTCTTTTAAGAGTATCTTTAAGAATTATTTTAGTATACGCTATCTATTATCTAAAAATTATTACTATTTGATATTGATTATCTCTACCTAAAAAACATATTTATTGCTGATTAGATTTTTATATGTTTAATAAAGATGATTGCTGAGTTTTATTCCTGATAATTTATTGAAAGCAGTGATACTGGTCCTTTCTTTTCTTTCACGCTAGTGATATTAGAGTGTTATCTTTTAGCTAGATATCTAAATTAACGATTATCGACAGTAGCAAAAATTTTCCACTGTAAGTCTTAAAAATATGAGCATATAGACAAGCTTGCTTCCCAGCCAATGTAAGTAAATTTTTTTATTACTTCTCTCTGATTATATTAATTTCAATTTAACATCTTTGATCATCAAATTTAGTATCAAACATTAGAAAACCACTAAAAAAATAAGTTTGTTTTAAATTTATACAATTGTAACATCAAATTAATTAATTAATAAAGTAAATAGTGGGGATTCTCAGGGTGGATTAAGATATTTTTTTTGGGAATAACTGTTACAAAGTCCAATGCCTGATAGACAGAGTAGTTAACTGCCATGCGTAGATTGATTCATATAACAGGCATCAACGACAACCAAACAATATAAATAACACGCATAAAACATACTACCCGAACTAGCAGCCAAGAAATCTCGGCCACAAAAATCTCAGGAACCGTTTAAATCGTTTGGCAGCAATCACGGGTGTGTTTTAAGTCACAATTAAATTAATTCTGTAATTAGTTGTTAAGTTCCCTTTTAATATATAACATTTCCCGGGGCTCGAAGTCGGCGTCACGTGCCTATCCGGTAAACAGACATTCCGCAGTGCGTATTTGGTTCAGTGGTAGAATGCTCGCCTCCTATGCAGACGGCTCGGGGTTGGTTCCCGCTCGATGCATGTTACGTTTTGTTTTGTTTCACTTTAATATATCTGGTAGAAACAATAGTGTACAGATTTCGTAGGTTCGGCACAAGATCTAATTTTTGTTTAAAACGTCTGGATAACTTAACACCTTCAGTTTCACTTAAAACCCTTCTATATGGTAGCTTTTTAAGAATTTTTAGGAGTTTTGTTGATTTTATTGTAAACTTTTAAATCTAAGGACAAATTAACGTTTTGTTACGGTTCAATTTGACTTGGTAGTTGTGTAGTTAGATAGCTTTTTAACTTTTGACTTAACGTTGAGGTCAGTAACTGGCATCTCCTTTATATCTCTTATACTTTGTGTTGTGCCCTCGCAGAAAGAGCCTACCAGAAAACTCAGTTTTTCTGACAAACCTTTTGTAAATTCTAGATTCCCCTGCGGATGACCGATTAAACGTCGAAACGCTTCGGGACAAGAATTAAACATTTGTTTGGAAAGAAAAAGCCTTTTTATTCAACTCACCAAAGATAATTTTACCGATATGCCGTACTGAAAGTGTAAAATTCTTATCAGAATTCACTACTATAGCGCACTTGCTGCGTTCCGAATTTTTTTATTTTTAAATCCTCGCACACAAATCCTTGGCCCCAGCGAACTTATGTCTATTTGCAATTTGATACTTCGCTGTTAATGTTATTGCATATAAACGTTTTATAATTTTTAGTGATTTTTTATTTTAAAAAATTCATTAATAGAGAGGTCTCGGTGGTGAGAATTTGCAAAAAAAATTTCAAATGAGCGCGATCTAGGATCCCTAGAACCCATATCCGGGGTCAGTTTCAATTTATATATATATATATATATATATATATATATATATATATATATATATATATATATATATATATATATATATCCGTCTGATAACTCAAAAAATAATTAACCGATTTCGATGAAACTCGACAAGTGCCTTTCTTTATGGCTTGGATGAGTTCGTTACCCACGAAAATCGGACGGGGTTTTCCGGGAAAATTTTGAGTTTTCTTTCAAAAAAAAATTTTTTCTCCGTAAATTACAAAGCTGTTCTAATGAAATTTAACGAATATATTGCCATAGGAGAGACCTTACTACGCACCAAAATTCAACTTTCTAAGTTTATAGAAAATTGAGCTATTCAAATTTTCAATTTTCTTTCGAAAAAAAAATTTTTCTCCTAAAATTACAAAGTTATTTTAATGAAATGTGACGGATATCTTGCCTTAGTAAAGACCTCACTACATACCAAAATTAAACTTTCTAAGTTTATAGAAAATTGAGTTATTGGAATTTGAAGCATTTAATAAAAATTCACCACCATAACGCACTTGCTGCGTCCCGTTAGTTTTTATTTTATTATTATAATATGTTCACCGGTTATTTTGAAATAATTAGAAAAAATCTTACTTATTAGGTTTTCTGTGGAAACCGCCACAGAAATGCAGGGAAAAACACATTAAAATCTCCGCCACAGAAATGCAGGGAAAAACACATTTAAATCTCCTACACTACAGAGCTAAGAATGTTTCAAGTTACCGTCTTCACAATCATCTGAAAGATGACAACCGTTCTTCGTGCAGGTTATGAACTGAGCAACAGTGAACGTCTATTTACGAAAAAAAAATTAATATTGCCTTTCCTGTTAAGTAATTAACTTACTATATTAAATGTTAACACCAAAACTACTCATTAGAAACTATATAATTTAACTCGTATACATAGTTATAATTACAAAACAAGCATTACGATATTAATTTAAGCCAACTTTTAGTTGTAAATTATCAATACAAGGATATCAATTTCAGAAACTATGAAGAGGATACGAGGGTATTTTGATTATCTATAGGTGGCCTAGAAACTTTCCAGTAAGCAAAATCGAGGTTAGTTGCTCCGATGATAACTACGATGTTTTATAGATAAAACTGCCAAAGTTCGAGATCCAAAAGTTAGATAGTGATAAAACTCATTTTTTTTGAACCGGCATGTTTAAGAGAATGCTAGATAATTTTGATAAAAAAAAAAGGTTTTGAAGAGTTATAAGTATTTATTTTTGGAGAATACTCGGGCAAGCAAATGCTTGCTGATACCATATTAAACCTTAGGTCACCAATTGTCTTCGTATGATAATATTAAAAACTGGGTTTCGCAATTTAAGAGACGATGGTCAAATCTCAAAGAAGAGCACCGCTTGATTCTAGCCATTATGTCGACGAATTGGGCTGAAACGTATAGTACCTGTGTTTCACATTCCCAAAAATGCCTGAGAGCTGATCAGAAGCACTCTTGTTCGAAATAATTAATCCACGAGAATATAATGAAGAAGCAGCCCCCATCTATATATTTTTTTCTGTGATACACACTTCACTGTTCAACATCTCCTTGTGCAATGTCCATTATATGAAGCAAATAGTGTAGCCTTAAACATACCAAAGAATCAGTTACAACTTTTAAGATCCAACAAAAAAAAGTTCGGGACGCAGCAAGTGCGTTATGGTAGTGAATTTGTATTAAATGCTTCAAACTTGAAGAACTCAATTTTCTACAAACTTGAAAAGTTCAATTTTGGTACGTAGTAAAACCTTTTCCAAGGCAACATCTCCGCCAAATGTCATTATAATAACTTTGTAATTTTCGGAGAAAAACATTTTTTTCAAAAGAAAACTTAAAATTTGAAAAACTCAATTTTCTATGAACTTAGAAAGTTGAATTTTGGTATGTAGTAAGGTCTTTGTCAAGGCAACATATCCACCAAATTTCATCCAAATCACTTTGTAATTTTCGGAGAAAAAAAATTGTTTTCGAAGGAAAACTCAAAATTTTTCCAAAAACCTTTTCCGATTTTCCTGACTAACGAACTTATCCAAGCCATCAATAAAAGAAAGGCACTTGCCCAGTTTTATTAAAATCCAATAATTATTTTTTGGGTTATCGGTTGGATATATATATATATATATATATATATATATATATATATATATATATATATATATATATATATATATATAAATCGAAACTGGCCCCGGATATGGGTTCTAGGGGTCCTAGTTCGCGCTCATTTGAAAAAAATTTTGCAAAGTCTCACCAACGATACCTTTTTTTTCATAAAAATTCACTAATATTACTCCGCTCCTGATATTCCTGAAGTCAAGCCCATTATTCAACCAGATCTAATACTAATAGACTTTAATATTTCTTTCTTATGATATTTATTGTTGTTACCTAATTATTTAGTATGTTTACTTTAATCATCCCAGGACCTGCTGATAATCTTTTAGGTCGAAGCGGGATATTTCCTTAAAAAACAACAATGACTAAATTATTTAATATATTCATCTTTGTTTATTCCATTTAATATAAGTAGTAATGTCCTTTTCTAGCAAACAGGAATAATATTTGTGATATGCGGCATTTTCAAAATTCTGTTAAATTTTATTCTGGAAAACCTTGAAATAAAACTGATCAACAAAATTGAATTTTGGCACATTGCATCTGTAGTTCGGTGGCAATGTACGAGTTACATTTTGTAAAGATCAATTCACGAGTTTCAAGAAAATATTTAAGAAGAAAATTTGCATTTTTACATGTAAAAACTCGAGCCTTAGGACTCGCTAACGAACTAGCACTTTTTTAGCCCTAACAGAATTTGTAGCATTCCACTCCTAACGGGGGAGACTTTCACCTCTCTAAATTTGAATCCGGATGGTACGTCGAATGGCACCTTTTTGGAAAGCTTCTTTGATTTTCTTTCAAAGTGGCACTTTCAAAAATCTATCACTTATTTTCAATCTACCAATTATTCTCACCATCCATATCACTTTATTAGCGAATTATTTTAATGAAAATTCTCTATAAGCAGTGGAAACGCTGCGATCTTTAAAGTTTAGTAATAAACCACATTATTTGTATCTATTGAGTTATGATCACATACCTTTCGAATTTTAAACCTTATAATGCATAAAGCGTTGAAAAAAAAACATACCCGGCTACACAATGGTTTTTACGTCAATTTTTAAAGCGTGTTTTTTACCAGGTTTGCCTTAAAATAAAAGCTTTTGGCCGTGGTTGATATTTTTTCTCTCTAAAATGCCAAATTTGCGAAAAAAAGCATATAGTTTGTTTTTGTAATCTCAGTTTTATTATTGCCCATAGAGGACTCGTTTTCTTGTCTAGCTAGTGTGTTTGCTGATTTGTGACTCCGATCCTCTTTATTTTGAGTGTTGGTGTTTTTATTGTGTTGTACTTTGTTCTGTTTGTAAATTTAATATTATTATATGTTTTGTTGTTTTACGCTGTTTATTTTTATTAATTATCTAAGCGGAACTAAGATCGATAGAGGTGTAAAATTGCAAATAAATCAATGTAAAGTACAATTTGGAGGACCCAATTAATCACAATACAGTTTTTTTTACAGTTTATTCATCCATCCGATAACGCTAACTTAGTTAGCGAAACGATCGTCAGGCCTAAAAACTGTATCGAGTTGTATTGGGTTCTCTCACTTGTACTTGTCAGTGCTTATCACGGGTTCCAATCTTTATTCATTAAATCAGTGTTTTCCAAACCCAATAAATATTTAATACAGGCTGGTTCAAATGTATTGGTAATGGCAGTCGATTCTTGGCTATTAAGATTAGGCAAACTAACCTAAGTCCAAAGTTTCAAGGGAGTATTTATACGAAGTCTTTCCACAAAGATGGATTGGATGAAGAGGTTTCGTAGAATGGCCCGCTAGATCACCGGATCTTACACCTCTTGATTTCTTTTTATGGGGATACCTTAAAAACAGAATGTGTGAAAAGCAACCTGCTGATTTAGATGATTTGAAAATGAAAATAACAACAGAAATTAGGAACGTAACGCCTGACGTGTTGAACAGAGTTAGGGAAGAATTCCAGAGCAGATTATTTCGTTGTGTGCAAGTGAATGGAGAACATTTTGGACATTTATTATAAGAAAGGGGCGTTTTTAATAAGTTTATTTTCGAAATTTGAATTTCAGGGTAAACTGTTTAGTTTTAGTATTTCGGTATTAAATTTCCAGCCTGTATTGAAAACTGTAATATTAGACCATACATATGCGGTATCTCCGCATTCAGAAAAATGTGATCCATCGAATTGTGATGAAAAATGTAGTTGCTATTTAAAAAAAATGGATACAGTGGTGGGGGTTAAATGGTGGGAGTTTAATTTTTTTAACTATGAGTATAAGATAATGTTCGACAAATTAAACTTCACCTGCCTCAGCGTTTTCCACAAAAACTATTTTTTGCTGAATAATGAATTTTATTCCATAAGTGTGTTTCACAGTGTATATATATATATATATATATATATATATATATATATATATATATATATATATATATATATATATATATATATATATATAGTGTCTAAAGCCGACCTCGGATTTGGGTTCCAGGGGTCATAAATCGCGCTCATTTGAAGACTTTTTTCATAATTCAACAGTCGAGATCTCAATAGTGAATTTTTTAAAAGAAAATTCACTAAAAGATACAGGGTGTTGAAGTGCGGTCACCAACCACTAATGAAATAATATCAATAGCTTAAGATATTTTTAAAACATCTAAATAGACGTCCTAATAATTAAAAATACATTAGACTAACAAAAAAAAGTTCAAGGAAAACTCAAGAGGTGTTCCGCATTGGAAAAATTCAAAGTTAACACCTGAAGAGACCGTTTACTTTTGCGAACCACATTCCTTCGTTCGCGTTTAGTGATAACAATCACTAAGCCAGATGTGTTAATTAACTTTTTTTGTCCTTATTTGCTACATTGAAAATTAATTAGTACTGATCACTTAATCCTGACAACATACAACTTGATACTAACTTAAAACATTATTTACTTGTTTGTCAGCATTGTTGCAACATTTGTCGCCTACGCACAAATTCTGATGAATATTGAGCATTTACGTTCTGAAGTGACTAGAAAGTGTTGTAAGCAAAGTCCAATGATTCTGCAAGAATTGCTCTTTTGTTGAGACTATGAATCAAATGTTAACGTTCAACGCATAATTGAGCAAAATTGTGTAAGATGTAATCGTCTTTACGCACGATAATTTGACAATTTTATCTATTAAAGGGTTTATTAAATTTCAGTTTTCCATTAGATAAGGTCGCTGCTGCACCGTACTACATAATCTGTGTCTTTCTTTCCTCAATTAACAGGTGAAGAACGCTTATTGCTATCTTGGGATGTGGAATTGGTGCTAATAATATACAGCACCGTACTGCTGTGTTTTATCTAAAAATGTTCGGAACGCAGCAAGTGCATTATAGAAGTGAATTTTCATAAGAATTGTACACTATTAATATATATATATATATATATATATATATATATATATATATATATATATATATATATATATATATATATATATTAGTAAGGTATATTTTCTTTAAATTTAAATGGACCCAGGAGATCGGTTTTAGAGGTCCCAGCATTTTAAGACATTTCAATTTTCTATGGAGCTAGAAATTTATAATTTAGTAGATATATATGTAAGTACTACAGGTCTCTACAAAAATTATGTTGCAAATTGCATTAAAGTGACAAAAGTTTTCTAGAACAAAATTAATTATTTAGGGAGATAATGTACCTGCCAAATTATAAATATGGCAGGTATTTTTTCTTTTAATCGCTTGGATGGTTTTGTTTCAGTAAACCCAATCGAACTAGTTTTTGCAAACAAAGGTTTTTTAAAACCAATTTCTAGTTATCCACGAAGCAGTAGTAGCAGTAGCAGTGGTGGGGAGGCTAACGCCAAGCAAGAAGGACACAATGGGCCCTTTTTGCCAACCCCAGCAACCAGGCTCTACTCTTCCTCGGTTCCGTCGCCAAACCGCCTCGACCTCGAGATGAAGGCTGTGACGGTCTTCAATTGGAAAATATTTACCTGATTCATCTGCAAAGTCCCCGAACCGAACAATTATGCTCGAAGACTCCCAAAAGCCTCGCCGCATTCCTGGCAAATGGGATCCCTCTCTACGCCTATCAATGTGAGGTGTCTTCTAAGAGCGCAGTGGCCTGTTAGCACCCCAAGGATGCAGCGAAGCGTAGGTCGACTTCTACCGAGTAGCCAGACAGCTTTATCTCTGTCCGGCCTCTCCACGAAGTCCCTCGCCTGCCTACAGCCACCAACCGACCCCCAGTGCCTCTCCATGGCTTCCTCAGTCCACCTGTCTAAGGCGACAGAGACAGTCTTCCTACTTATGCCTATCGCAAGCTCCGGGCCACAGAACGGCCGCCGGGAACCAAGCCTTGCGTGATCATTCGCTACCTCATTCCCCGCTACGCCACAGTGTCCCGGAACCCACACCAGTTGCACCTCCTTTGTCCTCGCTAGTCCTTTGAGGGCGTCACCGCACTCCTAAACCAGTGTTGATCTGATTCTGGCCGCGTAGACTGCCCCGAGAACGGCCTGGCTATCCGAGCATATGTATATACATTTCTCGGGGCTCCTCCTCACATCCTGTCAATTGGCCACAGACAGGATAGCGTACACCTCTGTTTCGAATGCCGTGGTATATGCGCCCAGAGCATAACTCTCGCGCACCCCCAGGCCCTCGATGTATATTCCTTCCCCGGAGGATTGTTGATTCTCCAGCCGCGATCCATCGGTAAAACAGACCAGGCTTGCAAGCTGGAATGCAACCTCATTTTCCCTACACTGGTTCCTACTGGGGATCCTGAGGGTATATGGCCTAGTCAACCTAATATCGTCCTCGGCATTCCGTACCTTTATGGCGGAAATCGGAATATCCTGTTCCACCTCCTTGGAGACTCTTGCATGTGCTATTACTGATCCCTCTCCGCACCAGTTTCCAGAGTCTCGCATTCTAAGATGCGACGCCATATCCTCCCTTCTGATACAGATGGGAAGCGGTGGCAGCACCAATAAGACCTGCAGCGCGGCCTGAGGGTCTCGTCATCACAGCGCCTGTGATACCCAGGATTTCCAGCGTTTGGAGTTTGACCAGCTTCCTGGTAGTAGTTTGGTTCACGCCACACCACCAGACCAACGCCCCATAGAGGATTCTCAGCCTGACGATCGCAGTGTAAATTCAATGAAGGATCCGAGGATTAAGTCCCCAGGTGCTCCCTATCACTCGACGCAGCTGCCAGAGGGTCGCTACTCCCTTCCTGTCTACTCGTTCTGTTTGCGACCCCCATGTTAGCCAGTTTGTAGTTATCCACGAAGCTCATTATGTTATTTTTCTTTAATTTACTACCCATTCTGCGTTTGCATAGGTGTTACTATGGTTAAAGGTTAATGATTCTAGCTTAATAGGAAATTGAGTTTTCGGATTTCAAATATTTTTATAAAAATTCTCTACCATAATATATTTGCTGCACCCAGACCCTTTACAACACTTATTTACTGTTTCTGTACCCACACTTTTTGATAGCGATGACATATTGTAGCTCTCCATGTAAGACTGACAAACAGGGCAACCTCAATTTCATTTCTGTAAAAAATTTTAAACAAATGAAATGGGATAACAATTTGAACATAAACTTAAAATCTTGGTTCGCTGCTTTCTCGCAGGGGTTCTCCTTCCCCTTCTGCATGCCTACAACCACCCTCAATGCATAAACAGGAACAATGTAAACAAGAAAAGTTTCTTGGGAACAACCCGCAAGTAAGTTACGGGAGCTGCGGTGAATATAGGGGTTCTGTGCGGGGTAAACATAATTTTAAGGAGGTATAGCTGCAAAATATGATAAAAGCAGCTTATAGAGATCCAACTAAGCTGGGTTTTTCGCACTTTCCGCTCACATTTCCTTTTTTATCTTCTTCCCGACCCAACGCCCCATTTACTCCTATATATAGCTATAAAATTCACAAAGTAATTTTTCTGGTGCATCTTGATCCTTTCACAAGAAACCTTTTTAGTTTTTTTTATATCTCAAAAACCAAAACAGCTATAACCCTAAAACTTCGCCAGTTAAGAGTTTCTCTACATCATATAATTTCCGAGATAGTGGTAATCACCAGTATCAAACACTCTGTATATATTTAGTGCGTGTAGTATTTTTTGTGGTTGATACAGTGTCTACAGCTTGTAATAAAACAAAATATAAATTTTTGATATGTCTCAATAGAACTGCCAGACCTTTGTACTACAACTATCGCTTCCATAGCTTTTAACGCGTTTTCGTCTTCTATTTCCAATATTCTTCTAATACTTTTTGTCCGTTTTCAATTAGAAACCTTTAAGTGAGCAGCGAGTCCATGGAATAGTGATTGATAAAAAATAAACAAACGGTTATACCGCATGTTGTGCCAACTAGTTTCAGATAACTCGACTGCTGATAGATGAACTTTTTACTACCTTGTATGCCACTTTGATACTATTTTTTATGTTGTGGAAATTCGTTTTTACATTGTGGAAATTAGTTGTTGCCCAGTTATTGACAGCATTAGTTCGCCGCTGGTCACATACATAAACTAACTTTTTTTTCTCGTAAAATCATGTTCTTGTGTTTTCTTAGGTTGTCTCCAACGTTTTATTGGTCTTAGGTCAGGTCGAGTGGTTCAGGCCTGCTTGGTAGAGTATCAAGAAAAATGTTGTCCCTTCAACCCCTAACGAGCTGGGGGACGTAGAGCAAATAGGCCTGCTGGAGGGGGAAGAACATTATTGAGGAAAAGGGCAACTTATCTGATTATATATATATATATATATATATATATATATATATATATATATATATATATATATATATATATATATATATATATATATATATGAGACAGGCTTGGTTCTCGGGTTAAACCGCGTCCAGAATTTATGGAAACTCGACGTTTCGGCTCCTGTTTTGGAGCCATTTTCAAGAGGTAAAGGAAATATGTAAGGACACTCTAAGGCCTCAATCTGCCTACTCCTTAGAGTGATAGACAAAGGTTGGTAAAGGAAATATGTAAGGACACTCTAAGGCCTCAATCTGCCTACTCCTTAGAGTGGTGGACAAAGGTGGGTAAAGGAAATATGTAAGGACACTCTAAGGCCTCAATCTGCCTACTCCTTAGAGTGGTGGACAAAGGTGGGTAAAGGAAATATGTAAGGACACTCTAAGGCCTCAATCTGCCTACTCCTTAGAGCGGTGGATAAAGGTAGGTTGGGTTGTTGTAGCTCGATTACGGGGCCTCAATCTGCCTACTCCCCAAATCTCGCCGGAGATCGTCTGTGAGGTCTCAGTGTGTTCAACCCCAGGCCTCAGAGAGATCTGAGTAATAATTAGCTATTTGTTAGATTAGCTGCTTTTGAAGTTCAACATTATTTTTATCGAGCAGATTTTGATTTTTTTTTTTTGAACGTGCAAGCCAACAAACACATCTCCTATGAAAGTGAGTTAAATTCCGACATTACTGACCCATACCTCTCATTCTCAGAGAGAGAGAGAGATATATATATAGCAGCAATCACGGGTGTTTCCAAGTCAGTGGTCAACAGAATCAAGACAAAAATTGATCAAAACCTACCCTTGAAAGCCAATCGTATTGGGAAATGTGGCAGAAAGAAGATAAACACCCCTCGCGGTGACCATAAAATAAGGGACGTGTGCATACAAAATAGAAAAATGAGATCACCAGACTTGTTAACCAAGGTGGAACGAATGTTTCAAGGAGAACAGTGCAAAGACGATTGGCCAAGGAAAATCTCATTGGTCGCCGCACAGCCAAAAATCCACGCCTTACGCAGGCAATGAAGAGGAAGCGCTTGGAATGGGTCAAAGAGCACAGAAATATGTCTGTTGAGGACTGGAGTCGTGTAAGTATGGCTTCCATGATTTGATATGTCTGAATAATTGCTTTATTATGACAACACCTTACAGTAGATGTGTGCTTTTCCGATGAGTCCACCTTCCAAATTTTGACGGATAAGAGCTCATTTGTGAGGTGACGCTCTGGAGAGAAATTCCATGTAGACTGCATAATGAAGAATGTTAAACATCCTGTAAGCGTTATAGTATGGTATGTGATCTCTGCTGGAGGTATGGGACGTCTCTACATTATAGAAGGAACCATGAGACAGGACCAGTACAAGCATGTACTTCAAAACCGCCTTCTTCCTCAGGTCAGATAATGGTTCCTTGATAAAGATAATTATATATTCATGCACGATTCGGCACTGTGCCGTAAAGCTAGGCGTATAACAACTTTTATAGAAGAGAAAACTGTCAAGAGTTTTGCCCTGGCCGGGCAATTCCCCGGATATGAATCCAATAGAGAACTTGTGGGAACCGACCAAACGTGAGATTGCCAAAACTGAGATAACAAATAAACAGCGACTCACAGATACCCTCATTAGAGTCTGGCATCACGATCCCAAACTGCAAGACAATGTGACGGCCTGCATTGAAAGCATGCCCCGGCGTTTGGAAGCTGTCATTGCAGCCAAGGGTGATATCACTAAATACTGATACTGTCACCCTAAAATATCTAGCCCTTTGTTTTGTGATTAGAATGAAGAATGTTAAACATCCTGTAAGCGTTATAGTATGGTCTGTGATCTCCGCTGGAGGTATGGGACGTCTCTACATCATAGAAGGAACAATGAGACAGGACCAGTACAAGCGTGTACTTCAAAACCGCCTTCTTCCTCAGGTCAGATAATGGTTCCTTGATAAAGATAATTATATATTCATGCACGATTCGGCACTGTGCCGTAAAGCTAGGCGTATAACAACTTTTATAGAAGAGAAAACTGTCAAGAGTTTTGCCCTGGCCGGGCAATTCCCCGGATATGAATCCAATAGAGAACTTGTGGGAACCGACCAAACGTGAGATTGCCAAAACTGAGATAACAAATAAACAGCGACTCACAGATACTCTCATTAGAGTCTGGCATCACGATCCCAAACTGCAAGACAATGTGACGGCCTGCATTGAAAGCATGCCCCGGCGTTTGGAAGCTGTCATTGCAGCCAAGGGTGATATCACTAAATACTGATACTGTCACCCTAAAATATCTAGCCCTTTGTTTTGTGATTAGAATGTAAATTAGAATAATAAGTTTATGTTGCTTTCGTGTTATGAATGAAACAGAATAATAAAGAAATTATTACATCACTTACAACTATGAATTTGAATCCATTTCGCAGCTAAAACTGCAAATTTTCAATTTTAAATAGGTGTCCCTAATAATTTGGCAACCCACTATATATATATATATATATATATATATATATATATATATATATATATATATATATATATATATATATATATATATAATTAATAACAATAATAATAATTTATTGAACAATATACATTTTCCTCACAAAACAACTTACAAGATTAATCAAGATGCTGGTTGTTCAATAACGTTAAAAGTCACCTAAGTCGAAGACTTGTTGGTGATACTTGTAACATCATTCTCTCTAAAAATAAGCTAGTGCACACACTCTGACACTGTAAAGAAATACAAACAAAAACCACAACTGCGGACGAACTCCAGGGATTCGCGGAAAATATAAAAAGTATAATTATCCTTTTTCGAGTATAGATTAAAAAAAATCCCAAATGTTTTAAGCGCTACACTATGGGTAACCTACACACCCTTACACATGCGCGGGCACACAGGTCAAACGCCAGGCACAAGAAACACAAAATATAAAGGAAAGACCACTACACCAGCATATCAACTTCTATGACCCTGTGGATTACTTCACGATCTACTCCAACTATCCCCTTTTTTAAACCGATTTTAAAATCTCGAAGTCCATGCTGCTGGCGAATTTGGGCTGGTATAGAATTATATATTCTTACGCAAAGGTAAGCATAGGAACGCTGTGCAATAGTCTTCTTAGCTCTTTCCGTTCTAGATGCGTGTACGCAGTGTCTCGTATTTAAGTTGTGACTCAACTCCTTCGATGCACATCGATGAATATACTGGTATACAGCAGCGTTAAAATAGAAAATCTGCCTAATACCCAGCAGTTTTATCTCGGCGTATAAAACATCAGTAGCATATCTGTGTTCTTTACCACAAATCACCTTTATGAGACAATTTTGAGCAATCTGTAATTGAGATATATGGCACCTTGCAGCACCACCCCAAGCTATCATTGCATAGCGTAAGTGACTCTCCACTAAATAATAATATAGAGTCCTCAGGTGTTTGATGTGTAGCATCTCTTTCAATACTCTAAATTTTACTATCACAGAGCGAATCTTTTTAGTTACATTTAAAATGTGGTGCTCCCATTTTATGTGTGAATCTATAGTAACACCTAAATACACTGCATGCTTCACACTCTTTATCTTCATCACATATTTCCAAGGTGGTAAAAGTTGTTAAGTTTCTTTCGTAACATGAAAATGGTATATACACTGTCTTCGCCGCATTTACAGTTAAGAATCGGTTTTGAAACCATTCCAGGATTTTTCAAAAACCGATTCAACTGTAGATTTGAGTATATACCATGATGCTGCGTTATAAAATATAGCAGCATCATCCGCGTATCCAACAACCTTTTCTAACGATCTAACATTAAAAAGGTCGTTTATATAAATATTACATAATAAGGGTCCTAGAATGGTTCCTTGCGGAACACCACAGTTCATTTTTACCACATCACTCAGAACACCATTCACACACACCACCTGATATCTGTCAGACAGATAGCTCTGCAATAGCTGTTGGTGTCTCCCCCTAAACCCCATTGTCTCCAATATTTCAAGCAATCTTGTGTGATCAACCCTATCGAATGCCTTTTTTAGGTCCACCAAGACACATAATGATGGTCTGGTGTTATCCAGACTCTGATAGATATTACTCGTCAGTTCAATTATGGCATCCTGCGTAGATGTTTTTGTCCTGAAGCCATACTGCCTCTCAGATAATAATCCGGATTTATTTATTTAGATAACTATCGAAGCGTTTTTTCAGGAGACACTCAACGACTTATACATATATACACACACACACACACACACACACACATATATATATATATATATATATATATATATATATATATATATATATATATATATATATATATATATATATATATATATATATATATATAGTGCAGCTAAGCTATTTTTGTCGATGTTCCTTCTTTATTTTCATCCCTACAGCACACTGGTTTACTCCGGGTCTGTAACTTTGGGGACGGCGTATTAACACAAAAATTTTCTTCTTGCTTACACATACTGGAGTGGTGAGACACAAAAAAAATCGAAAATTCCAAATTACCAAAATGAACAAGTACATATGTAAGTACACTTGGAGAATCCATATCACCAGAACACAAATTTCTAAAGACCTGACGATCGTTTCACTAACAAAGTTAACGTCATTAGAAGATTAAAATTGATGAAAAGTGTAATCTTTCATCCGCTGATGACGCTAACTTTGTTAGTCAAACCATCATCAGATCTTTAAAAATACGTGTTGTGGTGATTTGAGTTCTCTAGGTGTACTTATCAGTGGTCATCACAAGTTTCTTCACTTAGTGTAGTTACGTATATCCTACAATTTTATTTTCCACTGTAGATTTAACCGTTGGGCCTAATTTGTGACGTAATTAGCGCTTTATGGAGACATTATTTTAAGTAAATAATTAATTAATCAAAACACACCTCTGACAGCAGGACTTTTACACCTTAGGTAACAAAAGTTCTAGTTACTAAATCACTCGTGGAAATAAATGAAGGCTTAGCGTGATAAAAGTGCGTTCGTTTGTTGTTTTATTAGGCTTCAGAACAGTGACACGAAAGGATCAGGCCCTTAAAAGATTTACTAGTTATATTAACAAGCATTTATCAAAGTCGCCTCTTGCAAGAATAAATACTACTAACCGAGTCGGAACTTGCCCAACGTTCCATACCATTTTAAACCCTTCTTTACCCTTTATTCTATAGGTAATCAGTTAAATTTCCTTAAAATAAAACACTGATTGGCAATATATCATCGCGACTTATGAATTTTGAAAAGATTTCTTTAAATGAGCGCAAACTAGAGCCCCTAAAACCCATATACGGGGTAAGTTTCAGTTTTTTGTTTGTTTAGACATATACAGGGCGACGCATTTCTACGGTAAAACTCAATATTTTCGTTTATATACAAGATACGAGCAAAAATTGTATACGTTAATTATAGGGTGCTTTGAGCTGAATCTTATAAAATTATTTTAATAATCACAGCGTGACCCATAAGTCGTTGGTGGTATACACTTTCTTTTTTTAATAGAACACCCCTTATGTTATTGCATGTTTGTATTTTCCATAGAATTATAATGCATGTTTGGAAAAAAATAATTGATATCTTCATCATTTTTGAGTTATTTCAATTGTTTTGCAACTTTTCACATTTTTGGCACATTGCACAAACATATATCACAAATTGTGAAAGGGCGTTTTTACCAATAGATATCGGAGCCCCATGGTTACGCATTCAGAGAGCTTTTGCTTTGTATTACTTGTCAAGAAAATCGAGCTGCTGTATACAGGCACTCTCAAATAGTGGCTGAATTTGAAAAGTTTTCGCAGAAATGTTTTCAGTGTTTCCGTACAAATCATTTTTTGTAACATGTTTTGTGAAATGTTGGTAATTAATAATAAATGTTTAGTGAGTTATTAAAAAAAAAGTTGTCGACTTTTTGTGAAAAATGTAATTTGGTGTAACATTACTGAAGGCAATTTCGGCAAAAAAAATGGTGAATTTTTATTAAAATTTTTTTTTGCAAATTTTCATTAAAATAAATTCGCTTGGGTCATAAAGCTCTTTGTCAATAATTATACCTTGGCAGGTGTATGAATAGCTTGAAGAGGTTCGTTGGCCAGGAAAATCGGACCAGTTTTTTTCTGGAACTTTTTAGGTTTATTTTCGGAAAACGTTTGTACTTTTTGAAATAAAAAAGCTTTTTTAATGAAATGTTGTACATTGTTACTACTATATAGGTTATACTGCCAACCAAATGTCATTTTAAAAACAAGACATATTTGTCATTGAAAACATGTTTACCAAAATTTGCTACAGCAACGCACTTGCTGCGTCCAGACTTTTATAAATTAATTTTATAAGGTGTTTTATATTGGTATGGGTAATATTACCCGTAAGTTACCGGTAATATTGCCCCTTTTTATATTATCGCTAATTTTACATCACTATTTAAACAGTTTGTTCTTTTACCTTTAAGCTTACAATTAAGACGTCATCTAAGATCGAAACAGTCGAATGTGTTTCGGCGAACAGTTCACAATTTAATTAATTCTGTAAGTAGCTGTTTACTGACATTTCCTTGTGGGATGTAATCTATTTTGTAGGGAAGCTGCCGTCTGTATAACTATCACGTAAACAAACAATTTATTAGCTAGCATCCTCGGTTCAGTGGTAGAATGCTTCGTTACACGCGGGCGCCCGGGTTCAATTCCGGCCCGCATGTAACATTTTGTTTTGTTTCACCAACCTCAATATTTGATAGAAACAATAGTGTCCAGATTGCAAACGTTTGGACCAGAACTAACACCTGGATAACTTTGTCATCTTTGAGTCTGGAATTATAATTTTCAGCACACATGTTTTATTGTTGATATTAGTGAATTTAATAAATTTTACTAACAGAGAATTTGCTTTTCAAAAACTTTTTTGTTGGAAAAACTGGTTCAATTAGGTTGACTAAAACTGCAACGTTTGGAATTCGGCAGATTACTTTCCTTTTCTAAATATGAATTAAGTTTTCTTCTCGAAAGATTTTGTAGTTTTAATGAAATTTGTGATAGGAGTATCTTTTAACCCTAGATTAATGGACTATTTGAAATATACGTTAATACTGGAGTATCGTAAAATTTACGACGTTTAATAAAACACCAAATTTAGAAAAAGCTTTTATTACAGAAAAATCTACAAAAATTTTACAAAATACAGTATACTATTGAGCTTGTAAAAAAATATTTTTAAGAAGTAAAGTCTTAAACAGTTGCACATACAGTACATATATTTCCTCGGTGTTCACCACATATGGCTTGCTCGCACTGGTTACAGTATGTGGTGGTCATGCGTCTTTTATTACTGGGGCAGTAAAAACAAATTTTTCGCTTTTTATTTTGATACTCTGGTGTCACACTTTCCAAAGAAATATTTAGAATATTACCAATATCTTGCCGAATATTACGCCGCAAAGTTTTATTGTTGAGCCTCTCTTTCAACCATGGTTCCGCAAGACATTGGCTTACTTCAATCATATATTGATACCTATTCAATGGTTTTTTGTTTAGTTTCAGTAATTTTGAAGTATAAAGTACGTAAGAATTTATGCTTGCAATATTTACCATGTCATAAAATATGACCATCGGCCACCTTAGAGTTTTTCGACCAGAATTCATATTAGAACACATCTGGTCGAAAGTGTCTACTCCTCCCTTTGTTTCATTATAATTCTTTATAATTGCAGGTTTTCCTGTGGCTAATATTTCAGCCCCTTCGTGAAGAGTAGATAAAAGTAACACAATTTTGTTCTTTTTTGGCATGTACGATACCATGGTTTTCATCTGATCGTGACAAAACATAGACGTATTAGGATTTCTACCTTTAACATCTAACAGTTCCTTGGGAATTTCCTTTTTGTTTTTACGGACGGTCCCTATCAGAGTAAGTTTATAGGGATCTTTCAGTAAATCATCAGCCAAACTTACTGATGTAAACCAGTTATCCATGGTAATATTTCTATTACTACCATGGACAGATTTAGTAAGCTCTTGTACAAAATACGTTGCCAATGGCAATCCATTTGTTTTTGTGTTTTTTCCTAAATAGGGGCTGGCATCTAACATGTATTTCGAAGACGAATCGCAAACCATGATTATTTTTATTCCATATTTGGACGGCTTACTCGGTATATACATACGAAAGGGACAACGTCCGCGAAATCCAACCAGCTGTTCGTCAATAGTCAAGTAAGAAGAAGGTGTGTAGGAGTCTCTACATATCGCAATAAAAATATCCCATATTTCACGGATCGGTGCGAACGAATCCACATTTCTTCTTTCCGATCTGGTTTCTTTGTCATCAAACCTAAGACAATTTATTAGGAACGAAAAGCGCTCACCACTCATACAGGCTTTATAAAATGTTCCTGATAAATTGGTGTTAAACATATATTTTGCAGACAAATGATTATCTTTGTTCGCTGCCGCCCTTATCAAAATTGCAAAAAGGGTCTTTATCTCGTTTTTTGTCGTTTGCGATACATTGGCATTACTTTTATATTTTTGTGCTTGTCTAAGAATTTCGGCATTTGTATGCAAAAGTATGGTATGTAGTATTTCATTAGAAAAAAAGTGTAAGAAAAATTCATCTAAAGTTGAACACTTTTTAGCATCCCCTTTAGGACCTGGTACAAAATGAATAATATTTCTTGCTTTGGTTTTTCCACGCTTGGAAGGTAATACCGTTGACCATTTATGACCATTTTTTCCTTTCAAACTGGTGTTGTTGGGCTTTATTATATAGCTAGATAAAAAAGGGCTATTTGCTATATTCCTCTCTGATTTATCACTTTCAGCAGGTAGGCAGTAGTCAGGGAGACTGGACTGATCCTCGTTGGTATGAAATTCCTCTTCAATGTCATCGCCATTTTTTTCTACTAAATGTTCTTCTTCGGCAGTTGAAGAATCTTGGAATTGATTGGACTGATTGACGTTGGGTGGGGGCTGTGGTAAAAACATATCGTCATCACATTCATCATCTGAACTTTCCGCTTCGAATTCTACATGGTCCTCTTCCCAATCACTTCCACTGTCTTCAAAAGGATCGGGTTCTGAGTCTTCACCAGCCATTATACGCTGAATTTCGGCCTCTATTTCCTTTTGTGTTAAGGGTTTACGCGCCATCTTAACAAAAAAACAATTATCTAAGTATCAAAATATCAAAAATGTGCCTTACCTCTCAAAAAGATAACAACTAGCCCAATTTATCGACGCACCAGTCACAATAATTATTACAATAAAAACTAACGTAAACACTGGACTTTCGTTAAATTTACGACGAGCCCGCGAAATATGTCACTTAGCGGTAAAAAATGCGACAACCGAATGCACCATTGGCTAGCTGTGGACTAATTAGGAAAATAGCTAGAGGCACGCGGCGATGCATAGCCCGGAAGTATTCGAACTTTAACGACTTTAAGCTCGCGTCGTAAATTTTACGAATGTCCAGTATTCTAGGGTTAAAGAGATTTACTACAAGTACCGAAATATACCAAATTTAAATTTTTTAGCTTCATAGAAAATAGAGTTTTGGGCATTTAAAGTTTTTTCTTAAAACGAGTTAGAACACAAGATAAAATACTTTTTATGATAATAGAGAGATATGGATGGTAACACTTGCGAAAATGTTCTTCAATTGAGCGCTTATTAGGACCTCTAAAACCGATTTCGAGGTATGTTCAAATTTAGAGTATTCATTTTACAATTCACTACTATAACGCACTTGTTGCGTTCTGAATTTTTTTTTAATTTGCACAAATTTTGCTGCTCTTAATACATGTGTAAATTAACCGCAAAAAAAAACATGTAACCTACAACAATTTTAGGAGAACCCTGAGAACTGGCTGTGGAAGTACAGAAGAAACGCCTTCGTCGTAATTAATTTATGATGATATACATGAAAAAATATTTTACACTTATTTAGATCATTTATAATAGCAAATTAAGCTTTCGCGTGATGAACGCTCGTTACTTTTGAACTTTTATAACGTTTTATTCAAATAAAGCAGACATGAAAACCTTGAACTCTGCAAGATATATGAACTCACATTTATCACAGTTGAATTCGCCCTTTATTATTAATTTAAAAAAATGTCTCATACCACTAACCGGGTTAACAAAATCTATAGAAGTTCTCGTTCGAGGCACTTCATTTGCATCTGGATGGTTGCGTGCATTGAAACCGGTGTCAGGCCATGTGAACTTTTCAGTTGAATCGATAACTTAACGAGATATGGACATAATTGCCAACGGGCAGTAGATACACAAAGTGAGTCACCCCTTTCATTTACAATTGTTCAAATGATAAAAGGAGTTGCAGATGTTCAATGTCTTTGTAGTTTTGACAATGTTTGCAAGTACATTAGTATCAGAAATTAGAATCATCAAAGCTGTCTCTAGTACAGAAGCGTAAGCTTAAAAAAATCAACAAAAACATACGTCCTCTTTTCCGCGGACACTGTCCTCTTTTAGGCCCTTCCACTTCAGACTTCGTTACAGCCCCGATATATCAGATCATGACAATTTAAATTATCAAGTATAAGAAAAATATATAAAGTTCGAAAGGATTTTTTTCTGTTAACCCAGATACTCCCGAATTAATTTCTTTCGCCGTTTTGTGATTGATACATGTTTACTGAATATTTTCTTACAAGAAATTTTCTTTGTAATGTCAACAGTTTGTGAGATACAGCCCGCGTTTTATAAAGGCCAAAGGTATAATGAAAATAGTTTTTTTAATTTTTTTATTTCAACAACACACCACGAGAGCGTACAGCCTAAATACTATCGTACCGTGGGTGTCGACAAGGAGGAAAGAGACAACTTGTTCATTCTGGACTTGGAAGGTTTGGAGATTCGGAGGAGAAGGAAAAACACGTGTCGGCAAGGAATTCCACAACTTGGAAGTCCTCGGGACAAAAGAGCGGGCATAACAAGATGTTCTATGTCTGGTGACATGGACAGTAAAACGGTGCATTCGCTCTGTCCCCCTGGTAGATCTGTTGGGGGCAGCAGGTGGAGGAACTATGGAAGAAAGCTCCTCTGAGCAGTGCCCGTGCAGATATCTATAAAAGAGAGAGAGGGGTCACCAACGGCACGTCGGTGGGCAAGGGTTGGCAGCCTTTGGGTGGGGGTAGGGTAACCGATGAGACGTATAGCTCTCTCCTGAATGGAGTACAGGATAGTGAGTGTAGAAGAGGCAGCAGCACCCCAGATGTGGGAGCAGTATTCGAGGTTTGGTCTTATTTGTGAAGTATATAAGGTATAGAGATTAGCTGGTGAAAAGTATTTGCGAGAACGGAAGAGGAAACCTAACTTCTTGGCAGCCGCTTCTGCAATTGATGTGACATGTTGGTGCCAATTGAGATTTCGATCCACAGAAATGCCAACAAGTGAAAAGGATTCATTACTTTGAATAACTTGGTTGTTCATTGCGATAGGTCTAGGGCTGGTGCATCTCTTATGAGAAAGAAAGCAAGACTGTGATTTGGTGGGGTTGAATTGTACAAGATTTCTACCTCCCCAGTCTAATATTTTTTGGGAGTAGAATTGCCAGCGAACAACGAGGCAAAAAGTTTAGCCTTGCCCAGGGCGGTAGAAACAATTTCATCCCCTGAGACAGGAGGTGGGAACGTGCTCTTGCAGAAATTATTCCCAATAGATTTAGCAAGAGTCCAGAAGGGTTTGCTGCCGCTGGAGCTTAAGAGGACTTTGTTTTTGATGTAGTTATTAAACGAGTTTTTTGCCTGAGAAAGAATGCGGACATAGCGGTTTCTTGCGTCGTTAAATGCACGCAAGTTAGTTAGGATAACGAATTTTTTCAGATATAAACTCAACAACATCAAAACCCATAAAAAGAAATAATGATAAAAACGAAAATAGTGATAATAAGAAACTTGAGTTGTACCAAAAAAAAAACAAAAAAACATTTCGTATGGTATTTCAGGAAGCAAGTCTACATTACACTTACTGCACAGAAACTGCACTTCTTTGTGGCATAAGCGACATCTGATTTGAGTTTCCCTATAGATTTTTTTTCCCCAAAATATCAGGCGTGAAATAGCTCACAACAAACGAATCTTCTAAGGTATCTTGACTATAAAAGAAGACAAATCTGAACCGTGACACCTCCTGTCAGGTTTAATTAAAATCGGTCCGAAACGCAGAAAAGATAAAACAGACCTAATATATGGGTTATATAGGATTTATTTCGAGCTCATTCGAAAAAATTCTAGGTCTCATTTGCGATTTTTTCTACACAAATTTGCTAGCTGTGTGAGTAAATGAAGGTAGCAGAAAAATATGTAGAGCCACATATATCTTACTTATTATTCTTTATTTTTAATTAAAGGATGCTAAAATATAATTAACACGAAATGGACCTACATTTCTTTCTTTTGTAATGTGAGTCCGTAAATATTGTAGGTGTCTTGAAGTCATTAAATTAATCTGTGAAATCCTTAGTAACGGAAATTACGACGACAAAGAGGCGATAAGGTGCGGAAGCTACTAGAAGCTTACTGCTAATTACATCAGTCTCGTTTTGTCTGCTTTGTAACGAAATGTACAGTTTTCATCTCTCGTTCGCGAACTGTCCCGTAACGATTTTCTGTCTAATACAGCATTTTTATTGAAAAATATCGTTCAAAGAACTGTTCCTGGAATGTAATGATTATAAAAAGGAATTGGTCTTTTGTAGGATATTAAAAATATTAATATTCAGAAAAAATCAGGTTTCTAAAACGCTGAAACGTCAAAGTTCTTAATATAATTGGAAATGTGACTTTAATTTAATTTTAATTTACCAGTTCTATCTATTTACTATTAAAAGGTTATTGCTTATTTGTAATGATACACTATGCAGGCTGTTAATTAAGTATGTGGCCAACTTCAGCGCTTTATTCCTTATTAGTGAATTTTTATTTAAGAAAATTCACTAATAGAGAGGTATTGATGGTGAGACTTTGCAAAAATTTTTTCAAATGAGCGCGAACTAGGACCCCTAGGACCCATATCCGGGGTCAGTTTCAATTTGATTTGATAACTCAAAAAATAATTAAGCGATTTCAATGAAACTCGGCAAATGCCTTTCTTTTATTAATGGCTTGGATGAGTTCGTTAGCCAGGAAAATCGGACGAGGTTTTCCGGGAAAATTTTGAGTTTCTTTCAACAAAAAAAATTTTTTCTTCGAAAATAACAAAGCTGCTTTAATGAAATTTACTATACATGTTGGAGAGACGTTACTACGTGCCAAAATTCAACTTTCTAAATTTATAGAAAATTGAGTTATTCAAATTTTAAATTTTCTTTCGAAAATTTTTTTCTCTCCGACAATTACAGTTATTTTAAGGAAATTTGGTGGATATTTTGCCCTAGGAAAGACCTTACTACATACCAAAATTAAACTTTCTAAGTTTATAGAAAATTGAGTTATTCAAATTTGAGGCATTTAATAAAAATTCACTACCATAACGCACTTGCTGCGTCCCGAGTTTTCCTACTCTTTGTTACATCAAGATGCTAAATATGTGGATTCTAAATTCTAGGGGCATTATTTACGACTTACTGAGAAAATAAGCATTGAAGCTGATCCTAACTATAATAAGAAATATTTTTTAGTTTTTTTTACTATATAGGGTTGATATAGAACATGGAGCCAAGCAAATAACTTTAAAAGGCAAACGATATTGATTAGCAAACGATATTGATTAAATTTTGTAAGCAAGTGTAAGGACGCATAATGCATCTGAAGAGATGTTTTTGTTGCAAATACACTTCCAGTTAAAAAGGAAGCACCCTTAACTTTATTTAATTAAATGGGACACACATATTTTCGCAGATTAAAATAGACTTTTCCCATGACGATATACAGGGTATTTCGCATAAGAACCGACACAGAGCATTGGCATGAAAGGAAACCCAAAATATTGTGATTTAACGCAACTTACCCCTATACAAAGTTACACCCCTGAGAAGTTATAGGCCTTCAAAGTGGGGTTTCTAATTTCGAAAAAAATCAATATCTCAGTTATGCTTGAACTTAGAACAACTAATTTGGTACACATTTTGAGTGTACCAAGAGCAATAATCGACAGTAATAAGAATTCAGTTGAAGCATTTTAAAGGGTTGATACGGGATGATTTACCCTTAAAATGTGACAGAATTTTTAAGCTATTGGCGGATTACAAAAATTATTATTCCACTTTATCGGGAATTTAATTCTAAAACTTAGAAATTGTTCAAAATGATCACCGTTCTCTCTCAGGCATAAATTTATTCTTAATCGAAAATTGAAGTATACTCTTTCCAACAACTGTTAAATATTTCTATTGAGTGGGCATTTATGTTTAATGCGTTTCCACAATTCGGCTCGAGACGCAATTGGCGAGGAATACACAATTTTTTTTTATATTCTCCAAAGAAAAAAGTCACATTTATTGAGGTCTGGCGATCGTGGAGGCCAAACTTGTGGGCCATTATTTCCTCTTCCAATCCATTTATTTGAATACTTGTGGTTTAAACAGTCTCCAACAGCAATACTGAAATGAGGCGATGCACCATTGTGCATAAAACAATGTTCCAGTCCAAGTTGTAAAGGCACCTCGTCGAGTAGTTTCAGGAAATTATTTTGGATAAATTCTAAATAAGTTTCGCCATTTAATCGATTCGGTAAAATAACTGGACCAATTAAATACCGATCCAAACATGTATTTTAAACTCGCGTTGGAAACGTAGAGGAGTTACTGAATGAGGTTTTACATCAGAATATACATGATTGTTATGTAAATTTGTATTACCTCGGCGGGTGAAACAAGCTTCATCAATAAAAAGAATTTTCTTTTGAAAATTAATTTCTTGATGCAAAATAAACTGACAGAAATTCACTCGTTTAACTAAATCTTCCGGTAACAATTCTTGCACTTTCTGAATGTGATATGGGTGCGGTAGATTACGTCTTATTACTTAGTGAAAAGAAGTTTGCGATATACCAGTTTGGCGAGATACATTTCTAGTACTAATATCTGGGTCATCTTCAATTGTATTCAAAATAAGTTCTTCATCTTGTGCCGTGGTTGCAGTAGCACGTTCTCGACTGTTACTGAAAAACTTGCCTGTTTCTCTAGCCCCTCTTTCAACATTGGCAAATGTTTCTCTACGAGGGATTACACGATTAGGAAATCTTCTCCGATATTCTTCAATACTTCTTCTGTAGTTTCATTCACAGAAACCTGACACCAATAGCATATCAACTTGTTCGCTAAATGAAAACTTCCCAGCCATTTTCACAACACTCAAAATTACACTCAAATATTACTAAAATAAAATGACTTATTTTCCTGATTGTCAAGTCTGACGTCAAATTTCATAGCCAACGTTTGAATTTCCGATGATTTTAAATAACAGCTCTAATACCTGTATTTAGTTATTCGGAATTTTATTGAAAACGACAAAGTTTTTTGAAAATTAATAAGAGTAATAAAAGTTTTAGAATTAAATTCTCCATAAAGCGAAATATATTTTTTTAAATCCGCCAATAGCTTAAAAAATTCTGTCACATTTTAAGGCTGAATCATCCCTTATCACCCCTTTAAAATACTTCGATTGAATTATTATTACTGTCGATTAGTGCTCTTGGTGCACTCCAAAGGTGCACCAAATTTAGTTCTTCTAAGTTCAAGCATAACTAAGATATTGATTTTTTTTCGAAATTAGAAACCCCACTTTGAAGGCCTATAACTTCTCGGGGGTGCTAATTCGTATAGGGGTAAGTTCCGTTACATCACAATATTTTGGGTTCCCCTATATGCCCCTGCTCCGTGTAGGTCCATATGCGAATCACCCTGTAGATAAAGCAGTTTATATTTACTGTTTAGTTTTTAAACATTAGAGTAAAAACCATGGAGATAAGCAACATGTACCATCCAGTAGGTAATTATTAATAAACAATACTAATTGTGCAGTATAAAATGAGACATGGAGCTACTTAAACTTTTAAAAGTCATCTAGAAATCATGTAAGTGTGTCATATTTTTAACGATTTGCATCCCGAAAGAACTATAACACGTTCAGCTGCTACTTAAACAATACAAAAGTTTTAATTTAACTAGGATGGTCAAACATTTGTCAGAAACTGGAAGACTGCAGACCGCCACTAATGAAGATATTAGAGAAAACGTCGCCATTGAATTAGAAGAATCACCTCAAACTTCAAGCACAACTTTGGCATTAAACCATGCTATAAGTTGTCGCTCTGTAGGCAACACATTGAAAAGAGAAAAATACCATCCGTATAAGGTGCAACTGGTTCAAGAATTATGAGACGACAATTTCGACCGAAGCGACGGCTGGAGTTTTGCGAAAGAATTATGGAAATCTGTGAACATTTTGCAACTAATGTGGTATTTTCAGACGAGGTAACTTTTTGTTTAAATGGAACACTTAATCGCCACAATTCGAGGTATCGGTCAAATCAGAATACCAAATGAATGCATGAAGCTCATAATCAACCTCCACCAAAGTTGAACGTTTGGATGAAAATTATAGAAAACAGGCTTATAGGTCCAGTGTTTTTAGAGAAGAAAATTTTAATGAAGAAAGGCATTTAAATCTCTTCATTAATCAAATTGTTCCTGCTCTTCGACACAATGAGCACTTAGCTCAAAATGTTTGGTTGGAACAGGATGGAGCGCCTCCCCACTATGATAGACGAGTTAGAAATTTGTTGGATGCTACCTTTTCAAATCGATACATTAGACGTAGATGGTTTATAGAGTGGCCTACTCTTTCCCCAGATCTTTGGGATTTGAAAGAAAGAATAGTCTCTGAATACGAATTAATCCGAAAATGTTTGGTTTCAACAGGATGGCGCGCCTCCCCACTATCATAGACGAGTTAGGAATTTGTTGGATGTCACCTTTTCAAATCGATGCATTGGACGTAGATGATTCATAGAGTGGACTACTCTTTCCCCCGATCTTTGGGATTTGAGAGAAGAATAGTCGCTGAATGCGAATTAATCCGAAAATGTTTGGTTTCAACAGGATGAAGCGCCTCCCCACTATCATAGACGAGTTAGGAATTTGTTGGATGCCACCTTTTCAAATAGATGCATTAGACGTAGATGGTTCATAGAGTGGACTACTCTTTCCCCAGATCTTTGGGATTTGTGAGAAGAATAGTCGCTGAATGCGAATTAATCCGAAAATGTTTGGTTTCAACAGGATGGAGCGCCTCCCCACTATCATAGACGAGTTAGGAATTTGTTGGATGCCACCTTTTCAAATCGATACATTAGACGTAGATGGTTTATAGAGTGGCCTGCTCTTTCCCCAGATATTTGGGATTTGAAAGAAAGAATAGTCGCTGAATGCGAACTAATCCGAAAATGTTTGTTTTCAACAGGATGGAGCGCCTCCCCACTATCATAGACGAGTTAGGAATTTGTTGGATGCCACCTTTTCAAATCGATGCATTGGACGTAGATGGTTTATAGAGTGGCCTGCTCTTTCCCCAGATCTTTGGGATTTGAGAGAAGAATAGTCGCTGAATGCGAACTAATCCGAAAATGTTTGGTTTCAACAGGATGGCGCGCCTCCCCACTATGATAGACGAGTTAGGAATTTGTTGGATGTCACCTTTTCAAATCGATGCATTAGACGTAGATGGTTCATAGAGTGCACTACTCTTTCCCCAGATCTTTGGGATTTGAGAGAAGAATAGTCGCTGAATGCGAATTAATCCGAAAATGTTTGGTTTCAACAGGATGGAGCGCCTCCCCACTATCATAGACGAGTTAGGAATTTGTTGGATGTCACCTTTTCAAATCGATGCATTAGACGTAGATGGTTCATAGAGCGGACTACTCTTTCCCCAGATATTTGGGAGTTGAAAGAATAGTCGCTGAATGCGAATTAATCCGAAAATGTTCGGTTTCAACGGGCTGGAGCGCCTCCCCACTATCATAGTCGAGCTAGGAATTTGTTGGATGCCACCTTTTCAAATCAATGCATTAGACGTAGATGGTTCATAGAGTGGACTACTCTTTCCCCAGATCTTTGGAATGTGACAGAAGAATGGTCGCTGAATGCGAATTAATCCGAAAATATCCGGTTTTAACGGGACGGAGCGCCTCCCCACTATGATAGACGAGCTAGGAATTTGTTGGATGCCACCTTTTCAAATCAATGCATTAGACGTAGATGGTTTATATATAGAGTGGACTACTCTTTCCCCAGATCTTTGGAATGTGAGAGAAGAATAGTCGCTGAATGCGAATTAATCCGAAAATGTTTGGTTTCAACAGGATGGAGCGCCTCCCCACTATGATAGACGAGTTAGGAATTTGTTGGATGTCACCTTTTCAAATCGATGCATTAGACGTAGATGGTTCATAGAGTGGACTACTCTTTCCCCAGATCTTTGGGATTTGAGAGAAGAATAGTCGCTGAATGCGAATTAATCCGAAAATGTTTGATTTCAACAGGATGGAGCGCCTCGCCACTATCATAGACGAGTTAGGAATTTGTTGGATGCCACCTTTTCAAATCGATGCATTAGACGTAGATGGTTTATAGAGTGGCCTGCTCCTTCCCCAGATCTTTGGGATTTGAAAGAAAGATAAGTCGCTGAATACGAATTAATCCGAAAATGTTTGGTTTCAACAGGATGGCGCGCCTCCCCACTATGATAGACGAGTTAGGAATTTGTTGGATGCCACCATTTCAAATCGATGCATTAGACGTAGATGGTTCATAGAGTGGACTATTCTTTCCCCAGATCTTTGGGATTTGAGAGAAGAATAGTCGCTAAATGCTAACTAATCCGAAAATGTTTGGTTTCAGCAGGATGGAGCGCCTCCCCACTATCATAGACGAGTGAGGAATTTGTTGTATGTCACCTTTTCAAATCGATGCATTAGACGTAGATGGTTCATAGAGTGGCCTGCTCTTTCCCCAGATCTTTGGTATTTGAGAGAAAGAATAGTCGCTGAATGTTAATTAATCCGAAAAAATATTTCGCGTTTACTTAGTTCATTCAATAATCAAGGCGCGTGCTGTAAACATACCGTCAAAACCATGACCTCCAGAGAATTTATGTATAAAAAGAGAAAACGGGACGTTACTAATTACCAATAATAAAAGCATGACAGTCACTAGACATTTCCTCTTCCCAAACTACCATAAGCACCCTATTGTTATAAAAAATACCTGAATTTTCGCATGAAGCTCAGTCCATTCAGAAAAATTTAACCGTAACTAATTGGTGAGTTCTCTTGCGTCAACTATCCATTCACTAATTAACAAACCAAACAATTTAAAAAAAAATCGCATCATAATTAATGAGCATGCAGGATGACGTTTATTATAGCAAGATATTGCAGATATATGGTGCATTCCCAACTGATTTATGCAGTAATTACATTATGCAAATTTTTAAGGAAGTCTGTGCTACAAGAAACTGCATATTCATATGCTGTAAGATTAGGTTAACAACATATACTCTAGGTTATGCAGAATAAATAATAAGGAAAAAGTATCTTCTAAAGCATTAAGATTTAATTATGTAAATTAACAACAAATAACAGTAGTTTGTATATTTACGATTCCATGGATATCTGAATAAAAATCAGATTTGCGGCTGACTTGCATGGTGTGACACTAAAGTATCCAGAATTTTAAATACATGTCCCAACGTTGATTTCACGTTTTTTCAGTGCTAGTTATTCAAAGAAAATACAAAAACGATCGGGAATGTACACTAATTAAAATATGCAATGTGGAACTGTAAAAATTTAAAAAGGAACCCTATAACGTCAATACTCAACGCTGAAATATCTGTATATATGCAATTTAAAAATGGTTTAAAGGCATCTGCGAAAAAAGTAATGTGCAATAAGAAACTAGAACCAAGCAAAGTGTGGATTTTGCACAATAAGTCATAGGCTGCAGTGCTATCGGGGCGGCCAAGAAGCGGACGAGCCCTGAGGGAGAAAAACAAGTGTGGATTACACTAGAAATACTTAAGGAAACACTAGAACGCAACACCTAAAAAAAGGTTAAAAACGAAAAGACAAACAGAAAATATAAAGAAATTAAAAATGTGGTTAAAAAATCTAGGAAAGGGCACGAAGTATGAATTAGAAAGAAATCCAAAATTTCATATCAAGGGTAGGTCCGATTAAGCTTACCAGCAGATAAGAAGACTGGAATACAAGTGAGGAACAAAAAGTAAAGTTATGAAGGACAAGCTTGTAAAAGAAATACTAAACACTGGAAATATATTATAACATTTAGTTATCGACCAAAAATATATAATAATGGACGCAGCAAGTGCGTTATTGTAGTGAATTTTCATTAAAATGTTTTGAATGGCAAATATGTGTGTTATTTTAAGAAAGCAGGCATCAAATTTGGTTACCAGTATAACCTATATAGTAAAAACAATGTGTCATGTTTCATCAAAATAACTTTATTGTGTGAAAATGTACAAAAATTTTCAAAAGTAAACTTAAAGTGTTCCCGAAAAAAACCGTGTCTTGGTCTACCTTATAGGTTAATAGCAAATTGAGCTTTTCAAATATGAAGCATTTAATCAAAATTCACTACCGTAACGCACTTGCTGCGTCCCGAATTTCTTTTCTTACAAACATGCATTATATTTCGATGGAAAATGCAAAAATGCAATAACAGAAGACCTGTTCGACTAAAAAAAAAAAGAAAAGAAAAGAAAAATTGTACCACCAACGACTTATTGGCCAGCCTGTGATTGTAGAAATAATGTTTTAAGATGTAGCTCAAGACACCCTATAATTAATGTATACAATTTTTTTTCATATCTTGTATAATAACGGATATATTGAGCTTTATTGATTTTTTACCGCAATTGAACAAAAATTATATACCATTAAACGATAAACTCTATAGATAAGACTACTGCCAAGGATCAGAGAAGGGGTCTATTTGAAATGAATTTTCTGGAAACATTTTAGTAAAATAAAGGACATCGACGGTTGAAACTAAGACCTCAAGGTTTGTAAAATATCCTTCTTGAGACATTTTCTTTCCATAGCCCGTACTAGATTTAAATTGTTTGCCTAAATGTTGTCAATTTTGACGTTTTAAATCGCGACTTTGACGTTTGGGGAAAACCCCAATTTATTTTTCTTTAAATGCCTGTAACTTTTTTGTCTTTTAACCTACAGAGCTAAATTTTGGTAGTAGGTAATTTACCTATAGCGATATGAACCCGCGTACCAAATTTGATTGCCTTTACTTTGTTATTTCTTGAGATATAAATTTTTTTCGAAAGAAAACACAAAACATAAAAATTGAAACTGACCCCGGATATGTGTTCTAGGGGGCCTAATTAGCGCTCATTCGAAGAAATTTTTTCAACATTAAAAGGCGAGATCCCCTCATTAGTGATTTTTTTTAATTAAGAAAATTGACTAAAAATACAGGCAATCCTCTAACCAATACAATATAGGTTAAAAATTACAGAACCTATACATTATACAGGGTTCCCACTAAAAACAGCATATCAATTTCCCTGACTTTACCCTAATTTCCCTGACATGTCAAGACGTATTTCGCTGACGTTGATCCTTACACCTACCCCCAAAGTCTGTAACACACTACTACAGAATACACTAGGTCTTCGTCTCATGGCGGAAATCACTTACCCATAATTACATTTAAGAAACACACATTTTTCCTTACAAATAAATGCAAATTTAATTTGCTTTCATTTTTATTAAAAGTCTTTTTTACAGTGCACCGATTCCGAGATATAATAAGCAAAAAAAAAAAAATGGAACCTTTCCACGCCCCTCCCGCCTTTACCTCACCCCCCAGGGGCGAGGACTTTTAGTATGTTTACCTCCTAACTATTCCTAACAAAGTCCTGAAGTCGAAAATTCTTGCATATCTCATGCACTCTACAATGCATTGATTGATTGGACTAGTGTAGTGGATCTTTTCAGAGATAAATGTACAGGGTGAGCGAAACTCGATGTCTCGGCTCTATTGTAAGAAAAAGAAAGGCGTAAGAAAAAATCTGAAAAGGGGCTCTTAACTGGGATCGAGGAAGGTTCATTTAAGCCAAATTTGCATATTTTTGGATATTTGGAAACTGAAGTAATGACGTCATCAAATATTTTTTTCCAGAAAACATACCTATATTTTGGCATGTCTAAAAAGAACTATTTTTTCTGGACAGATAATGCAAGAAAAAAAATCTTTTTCCGTTAAAAAGTAATAATCAAATTTGTAGAAAAAAGTATAACAAAAAATTCGCGCAACCATCACGATAAACTAGAAGCTATTGGAAACAAATAGCAGAGTTTTATCTGTCATAGCAACGTTTTATCTGTCAATAATTAAACAAATGGTTTACAAATATTGTTTTGTTGTCATTTCACTTTGAAAAGTGTTTACGCACAACGAAAAAGTCGATATGTTATTAGTTTATGGTGAATCTCAAAAGAGCCCTAGAAGACCAGTTCGCCCAGAGATACCCTGAACGTGTTATTCCAAGCTTAAAAATATTTGCAAGATTAGAACGCAAATTACGTGCAAATAACGAAGCATTTTCTTCTCGAAAGGGAAGAAAAATTGCTAGAAGGGTCAATTCTGACAATACTGTTGCCACTGTTTTGCAGTATTTTTCAAGGAATTCGATTCAGCAAGTATGTCGCGACTTGAATTAAAAATATAGTTCGGTACGAAAATTTTTGAAAGAAAATGGTTATCACGATTATAAACTTCATAACTTAGAACACTTGTCAGAGGAACAAAAAAAAAAAAAAAAAGATCAACAACAAAGAATTAATTATATTGCCCAAGTGATGGTAAACTTGATCGATGACAATCTTTTTTTTTCAGCATGTGTTGTGAACGGACGAAAGCCGTTTTGCTAGTAACGGTAAGCCCAATAAAAAAATGAGCATATTTGGGCTACTGAAAATCCACATGTTGTCAATCCGATTGAAAATCAAGGACACTTCGGAATTTACGTTTGGTGTGGTATTATTAACGAGCATTTGATTGGTCCATATATTTGCGAAGGAATTTTACATGGTGAGCGATATTTGCAATTTCTCTAAGAACAACTTCCTATGCTGCTTGAAAATGTGCCATTACAGCTGCGAGCAAACATGTGTCTCCAACATGACGGAGCCCCACCGCATAAAGCAAGAATTGTATAACAATATTTAAATGAAACTTACGGAGAAAATGGGTAGGTATAAAAGGACCGATACAGTGGCCGCGTAAATCACCGGACTTTGAAAAATAAAGTTTACAAAACACCATCTGTTAACTTAAAACAGTTAAAAGAAAAAATCAGAAATGCTTGCGATGTACTATCTAGCGAAACGTTTCATAAGGCTTCAGTGCGAAAAGTAGGGCGGAAATTGGATAAGTGTTTGGAGGTAGGAAGGAGGTGGTCATATTGAAAATTTAGGGGTTGCTGAAAACAGTTTTTTTTAAAAGCGTTCGGAAGCTAATCTGCAAATCCACCAAAAATTCGATGACGTCGTTACTTCAATTTCCAAATATCCAAAAATGGCTTAAAATGGACCCTACTCAATCGCATGTAAGAACCTCTTTTCAGATTTTTTTTCTATCGCTTTTCCTTTTCTTACAATAGAACCGGGACTCG
Source organism: Tillus elongatus (assembly GCA_964006375.1). NCBI lineage: Eukaryota > Metazoa > Arthropoda > Insecta > Coleoptera > Cleridae > Tillus > Tillus elongatus. The sequence goes on from OZ023264.1 coordinate 161,553,697, forward strand.
AGTTCCGCTCACCCTCTACACTTAATACTAGTTTCAGGTATAAAAAAAATCTAGATAATACAGGCGCCGTGTAGCACCCCTGACTCGTATAATCACGGTTTATATAAACAAACCAAGCTATAGGCTCGTGAAATAACAATCCAAGCGCCGTTTTCCGGCCCTAACACAATAAACACCCGTGTAAAATCGGGGCATAAAAATTTAGAAACTATCAATTTATTTAGAAACATAAGAATTCTTATGCTATGCTTTAAATTTGAACTGTGATAAGTTTGGCCAAATTATAATGATTTAGTGACAAAAACCTACTGCTGTTCTGTGTATTCATACTTTTGGTCCAGCCTGTATTAATCTACCTGTCGGAAACCATATAATTTGGGGATTACAAAACGCTAAACAGCACAAAAGTAATAAACAAAGAAAAAATGAGAATGGAAAAAAATTAAGAACAATTATCGATGAATGAATTATAAAACTAATACAAAACGTGATCAGGTATTGCATAAAATTAATTTCTTTGTCTAAAATTAGAATCGCTTTTTTTTCGCTCTCGACATGATTACATCAACAAGAGTCACGATTAACACGTGGACTATGTCCAGAAAAACAATGTATTTTATTTATCAGTGAATCTTTACGAATTTATATATAGGTAAATAGGTAAGATATTTTACAATTTTCTTTTAAAAGCAAACCACGTAACATGGAATTCTACAGGTATCTGAAAAAATAAACAGGTGACAGAAAATAAATAACAATAGTAACGAATACTGCATCTATAAATAAACCTGGCGTAAACAAACGTTCTAAGTGTAAATCGACTGCCACTCCTTTCCGTGTAATATAAAATCTAATGTCTAACATTTTATAGACGTCTTGCAAAAGGGCCCACGCTTATATATAAACAACAAAATTGTATAACATACTTGATACTAAGGAGGCTATATCTCTTACTTTAGTGGATAGTCACTAATTATCAGTGTTTCCCTCGCTGTTGGGGTTCTGGTATACGCACAACACCTTGTATAACTCATTCACTAATTAGGTTTAACGTGCAGCACGCCGAGATTACTCACACCACTCAGTCCCACAGCACAGCACTACAGACAAAAGTGAATTTACTAACTGTTACATTAGCCTATAGTGCATATGTCTATATTTACTTGTTTAGTCGGTTCCTAATTACTTTCCCGCAACTGTGATTGGCGAACTTGACTTAAGATATTGGACGTACGGATGAACTCGGGGCTTAATTATCTCTGTAATATATAGGAAAAGGAAAAAGATAATCAAGCACACATAGCATGTGGTAAATTTTCCGATAACCTCACGCACAGTTTCAGATTATTTTTTTTATATATTTCCACAACACACCCGAGGGCTTACGGCCTAAACACTGGCGTACCGTGGGTGTCGACAAGGAGGAAAGAGGCAACTTGTTAATTCTGGACTTGAAGGTTTGGAGGTTCGGATGAGAAGGAAAAACATGTGCCGGCAAGGAATTCCACAACTTGGAAGTCCTCGGGACAAAAGAGCGGGCATAACAAGATGTTCTATGTCTGGTGACCTGGACAGTAAAAGGGTGCATTCGCTGTATTCCCCTTGTAGATCTGTTGGAAGCAACAGGTGGAGGAACTATGGAAGAAAGCTCCTCTGAGCAGTGCCCGTGCAAATATCTGAGAAAGAAAGAAAGAGAGAGTGAGAGAGAGAGGGGGGGGGAGGGAGGGAGGTGTCACACACGGAACGTTGGTGGGCAAGGGATGGCAGCCTTTGGGTGAGAGTAAGGTCACAGATGAGACGTATAGCTATCTTCTGAAGGGAGTCCAGGATAGCGAGTGTAGAAGCGGCAGCGGCACCCCAGGTGTGGGAGCAGTATTCGAGGTTTGGCCTTATTTTTGAAGTATATAAGGTATAGAGATTAGCTGGTGAAAAGTATTTGCGAGCCCGGAAGAGGAAACCTAATTTCTTAGCAACCGCTTCTGCAATTGATGTGGCATGTTGGTGCCAATTGAGATTTCGATCCACAGAAATTCCAACAAGTGAAAAGGACTCACTACTCCGAATAACTTGGTTGTTTATTGTGATAGGTTAGTGTATCTCTTATGAGAAAGAAAGCAAGACTGAGATTTGGTGGGGTTGAATTGTACAAGATTTCTACTTCTCCAGCCTAATATTTTTTGAAGATCCACGGAGACAGAACCCTCTATGAGTCTGCGATCCTCATCTAATTGGGCTAAAGCAACAGGCTTAGAATATTGTATATTTGAGTGAAGGGTGCTGTCGTCCGCGTAACTGTGAACTGGGTTGGATGTGCTAGAGAGGAAATCATTGAGACAAAGTAGGGGCTAAAGCTGAACATTGAGGAACTCCTGCATTAATTGGAGAGAGTTTAAAGGAATGGCCATCCAAGACAACAGAAATTCTCCGGTTGGAGAGGAAATTTGCTGTCCAGGTACAGAGTTTTAGTGGTAGGCCATAGGCCGGAGGTTTATTAAGCAGCGCTGCGTGCCAGACCTGGTCGAATGCTTTGGATATGTCTAGAGCGACAATCTGGGATTCACCGTGTAGTTCCATAGACTTGTTCCAAGAATGGGTGACAAAGGAAAGGAGGTCGGCAGTTGATCTGCCCTGACGGAATCCATACATCCTGTCGTGGATTATCCTGTGTTTTTCAAGAAATTTTAGTAATTCGGTGTTTATATACTTTTACATCACTTTAGAGACAACCGAAAGGAGAGAAATAGGCCTGTAGTTGCTAGGAACCGCTTTCGATCCCAGATAAACCGATTGGTGATAATAAAATTTGGCGTCTTACATGCACGTTGGCACTATTTTTACCTTTTAGTTCCTTCTCTTTGCAGAGTTATTTACATTACAACTTTTTAAACATTTTACGCTTTGTCAATAGTTTGCCCGTACAGTTCTGTTCAGCTACACCTCCTTTCCTTCCTAAGTTTTAAAATTTGACGTAAACTTAACAATGGGATTCACTGGAATTTTCCAATCTCAGCACAGGTGGGGTTTCCTTATTGGTTCGGAAGTTATTGTTCTTTGCTGGTTCAATTTTAGTTGGCAAAGTAACGGTAATCAGGTTATGAATTATTATCTTTATGCGTCCGGAGATCTTATCGTTAACATTGTGCATTGTTTTGTTTTCATATAATGACCCTTATACAATCCACTGTTGCATTGGTTGAGGTGTGTACCTGTCGCAATTTCGTGATCTGTGGCAGATATTTGTTGCCTACATTGTTTTTGTAATGGACAAAATGTCAGGCCCTCAGTTTTTCGCTGAGGGAGTGTGAATTTTGGTGGGGTGAATTGTGATGTGATTTACCCTTCCCCTACCTCTATAATTGGGCAAAACCTTTACAATCGTCTGTAAATTGACTATTATTTTTTCAAATTTCGATTCGTATTTGCTATGCGATGTTCTTCCTTCCCCAGGCTTTTTTCGAAGACATTAGGGCAATTCTATTGTAACGTGGTTTCCCTTCTCATAGCTTTTCACTTGGGCGAAACAGAGGTCTTTCTTCGGGGATTTCTTGCACGTATTTTACGGCAACAAAGCTGAAACCACCCCTGAATGCATAAACCACAAAACAAATGTTGTTGTTTCATCCCCAAGACGGTTACAGGTCCCGGGGCGAATAGGTGTGCTAAGCGGGGTAAACGGGATTCCAAGAAGGTATTGCTGCAAAATGTGAAAAAGGCAGTCTATAGAGGTCGTCGTTTTTTTTTTCGAAATTTCCGTTTATCTTTCTTTTAATCTTCTTCCCGGCCCAGCACCCTTATTCACAGAAGTGGTTCGAAGCATGCTTTTGATTAAAAAACTTCAAGTCAAACACTGGCGGAAGTCTGGCCCAGACACCCTCTGAGAGACGTTATCTCTCTTTGAGCTTCGAAAAGGGCAAGCGACTTCACTTGGATGTCAATAAACCTGGCAAACCAACTTTCAGCCTCGAAAATATCGTTTGATATCTCTGATGAGTGGTATACAACCGAAATTTGAGGCCTCCGCTGTGTGCTTCGAAACGGACGGACGGCCTCGCTTGGGTGATGCTCGTTAGCGGGACTCAATGAGATGTCGCCACGAGTCTAGCACTGGTGGGTGCCGGGTTTAGAGGAACCCGGAGGACAGCTGAGATCTCTAGGGGTGGATTACAACTGGAGATGGGATGCTGCGGGACACAATGATACCGCCTCGAGTCAATTACTGACGAATGTCGGGTCCAGACGAACTCGAGAGAGGTTATCTCTCTTTGAGCTTCGAAACGGACAAGCGACTTCACTCAGATGGCAGTACACCTGTCAAACAAACTTTCACCCTCAAGAATTGACTTCCGCGGGGAGCTAGATTTAATGGGTGAAACTTAAGCAATTATACGTGAGCCACAATAGACCTGAGGTCGCGGTGGAGGGACTGGAAGAGCCCACTCACAGTGAATCTAATATAATCTAATCTACCCTTCGGCGTTGAGGTGTGTAGAAATATTTGTACTCAAAAAAGTCATATGAGAATGCATTTACTTCTTCTTTTGAAACTCACTGTATTAAAGTTTATTTGTTACAGATTTTTGGGGTTTTACACATTTTATTTTACTTCACATGTATGGAAGCTTGTTAGGTCAAATCTTGTAAGTCGATTTTAAACCAGTTCGCCTTATCGGATTGGGCTGAAATTTGAAGCCTGTATGTCATGTGAGGATGCAACATATCTATCCGTTATCATCATTAATTCAGTATGACGGACGCCCCAAAATGGGGATTTTTCTTCTCACAATCCCCCTGACATAAGTATCAAATGAAAGGGCCCTACGAGTAACATACAGCAGGCTAGGTAACGCTTGAATTCAAAATGGCGACCTACGCAAGAATCTGGAGTATTTGTTCCTCAACCACACCCATTATGTGACTATTAAAGTAAAGAGCTACATTAGTAAAATGCAGTAGGCTAATGCTTAAATAAATTCAACTTAGCGACCGACGCAAGATGGTGGAATGTATATTTCTCAACAACCCTCTTGAGTGGGTATCAAATAGAAGAGCTTTACAAGTATAATATTCAGTGTGACACACTTAAGATGAAGACACGCCTGTATTTTCTTTATTTTTAGAGATAAGAGATTTCATTTTATGTACAAATGAAAAACGTCATTTGGCTGAATAGCCTACTCACTTCAAATTTCAGATGTCAACCCAGCCTACTATGATTTCAGGAATAGGGCCTTCTCGATATTTCGCGATGCGTTAGAGATATCAAAAAAGTTACTTTAAAAAGTTATTGAGAATTCTATTTTAACTGCAGATACAGAGTTTCAAGTCAAAATTCGAATTTTTTACTTTTTTGTCAATATCAAAAGAAAACAATGGTACGTGATTTATTCAACTCAACTTAAATATGAACTGTAACAAAAGTACAATTGAATTGAATATAAAATTATTAAATGTAGTCTGCTTCCACTAGCCCACCTTCGAGCCTGATGCATTTTTCAATCCGTTTACGATTATTGCTGACAACTTTCCTTAGTTCTGCTATATTTATTTCCCGACAAGCCTGCCTTATTTTCTCACAAAGTTCGTCGCGACATTTGAGCCTGTCGTTGTACACCGTATTCTTAACAGAATCCCAGAAATAGAAGTCTAGTGGCGTAATATCAGGAGACCGCGAAGGCCACTGTTTAAAAAGAGTATTCCTGCCAATCCACCTTGATGGAAAATGCATATTTAGCCAATTTCTGACTAACTGAGAGTTGTGAATGGATGCACCGTCTAATTGAAAATTCATATCTTGTCGCACTTGATAGGCATATCTTCGATATAGTCCCATAATTTATTATTAAAAAATAAAGCAATGGATCTGCGTTCAAGGTGTTGTAAAAAAAAGGACCAATTATTCTATTCCCTAAAATTCCACACCACGTATTAACTTTTTGTGAATATTGGGCTTTACAATTGATAACACAGTGAGGGTTTCCAGCAGACCAATATTTGGAATTTTGGGCAGATGCTATTCCATTGGTAGTGAATGTTGCCTCGTCCGTAAATAAAATTTTACTTAAAAATTTTCTATCATTCAGAAAGTTACCTTGGGCTCAAAGGCAATAATCTAATCGTTTCAGCTCATCACCTTCTCTCAACGAGTGCAGAAACTTTGGCTTAAAAGGCTTTATTTTATGACGCACAAGGCATCTTCTGATTTATTTTCTACTTACATCCAATGCAACAGCCCTTTGAGGTAAACTCATCTGGGGATTGGCTTGAGTTGAAGCCAAGATTATGCTATCATCACTACTTTGATTTCTAACAGCCGAGATATTGTTCACCACAGTTCCCGTTTGAGAAAATCGTGCATTCAGAGCTGCTGCAGCTCCGCGCCTAATTGTATTTCTCTGTGGATGTCTCTGATTAAATTCATCAGCAACTTCTCTGCTATTTCGAACACCATCACCAAACAATCTTATCGATTCAATTTGTTCTCTTACACTGAGACATTCAACAGGCATTTTGCTGGCAAACTCACAGTTAATGTCAATTTGACATTTATCGCAATACTCTACAAGGTGCTAATTTGTTTCCATGGCAATCTACCTGTTAAAATCAGATGGAAAATTTACAAAAAAGTAAAATTTCGAATTTTGACTTCAAACTCGGTATCTGCAGTTAGAATTGGATTTTGAATAACTTTTTAAAGTAAAAACGCATCGCGAAATATAGAGAACCGGCCCTATTCCTGAAATCATAGCAGGCTGGGTTGACATATGACATTTGAAGTGGGTAGGCTATTCAAACAGACGTTTTACATCTGTACAAAAATTTAAATCGCTATCTCTAAAAATAAAGAAAATACAGACGTGCCTTCATCTTAAGTGTGTCACACTGTCGAAGACTCTATCACTCTTTTATATTTTTAATATGGCGGCCGACGCAAGATGGTGAAATATATTTTTCTTCGCAGCTGCCCTCGACATGAGCGTCCAAAGAAAGGGCTTGCCGAGTAATATACAGGGGGTAGCTGGAGTTTTCGTAGATTAAAAATGACGGCCGACGTAGGATTACGGAATATTTCTCATATGTATCAGGTGAAAGGTCTTCATGAGCGAAATAGAATAGGGTACGTGACGCTTTCGTTAATTTAATATGGTTATTTTTTCGGTTTAGTACACCTAAATAAGAAGAGCTTGTTTATTAGATACAGGTATACTATCATACATAACTTTTACTACTGTTTTCGCAGAACTGTAATTTTCTAAGAAATTAGCAAGGACAAACATTTCACACAGACGAAACTGAAGGTGAGAGCTAGCATACTTATTACCCAAACCTTGGATACAAGTATCACGACTACCTTTCAAGGCTATTAAAAATTACACATAAACTTTTATCATGATTATTCACATCGTAGTCTGATTAAAATAAGTAGATAGTGGGACACCTGGGTCCATCCCCTCCACTTTTTACTGCGCATGCGCGATGACGTCATGCGCATGCGCTGACCTGCGCAGACCTGTGACAGTTGACAGCTGACCTGTCAGATTTGACAGGTGTCAAATGTCACTGACCTGACAGCTGTCAGCTGTCAGCTAACCTGACAGCTGTCAACGTCAGCTGTCACCTGACCTGACATGTGTCAACGTCAAATGTCACCTGACCTGTCAGATGACGTCACAAGCATTCCAAGATGGCTGACCTGTCATAGACAGTTGCAACCCGGGTTCTCTCTATGGAACTAACCTGAGATGACGTCACAAGCATTCCAAGATGGCTGACCTGTCATAGACAGTTGCAACTCCGGGGGTTCTCTCTATGGAACTAACCTGAGATGACGTCACCAGCGTTCCAAGATGTTTGACCTGTGTGTCCATAGATAGCCACAAGTCAGGTTAGGTATTAACTGTCTTGTGATGACGTAAGATGTTCCGTCTGACCTGTGTGTCCATAGATATCTACAAGTCAGGTCTCCAAGTGTGTATTTGAAGAATACCATCTGTCTGATTGTTTATTAAGGTTATGTATGTATGTGTTTATTAAGGTTAGGTGTTCGTATACAGACTGATTACCAAGCCATTTTGATTGTTTATTAAGGTTATGTTTGTATTTGTTGATTAAGGTTATGTTCGCACACACACACACACACACTACTGTCTGTATTTGTTTATTAAGGTTATGTTCACACATGTTGATTACCAGTCATATGATTGTTTGTTAAGGTTATGTATTTGTTATTTGAATGCAAACAGAGATAATACAAGATTGTACTTACATACAACAAGAGACGTCAGCCTTCTTTCACAGCTTAATACACACACACTACTGAACAGGTGTCTTCTGTGTTGAGGATACAGACAGACAACTGATTGCCATTGTTGAAGCTTGTACATGCTGTTTAACAAACACGTCATGACAGTTCAAAGTCTTTGCTTAAACTGACAGATGCATGTGTATTTGAAAGAAAAGCATTCGCCTGAACTTAGATTTGAACCCACGAACCTCGAATCGGCCATAGACAGCTTTCTCAGATATACACTGTCCCTAAACCAATAGCTCCACAGACGCACACGTTAAAAGTTTGTTCGCAGTTGTATATATAAAACAAAAGCCAGTTGTTGTTTACATATGAGGTTAGGTGTTCGTATACATGTTGATTACCAATCATCTGATTGTTTAGTAAGGTTATGTTTGTATTTGTTATTTGAATGCAAACAGACATAATAATAAGAGTGTACTTACATACAGCAAGAGACGTCAGCCTTGTTTCACGACTTAACACATACTGAACAAGTGTCTCTGTCTCTTGTATTGAGGAAACAAACTGATGTAAGAGAGAGAGGCCTTACAAAGGATAAACAACGTTTTACAGTTGTTAACCTTGATCCTGTTTGAGCTTGTCTGTGTATCTGTTTAATATACACAAGAGAGAGGCCCTCTTAAAGGTAAACAACCTGTCAGTTGATGACCTTGTGTTATATCTGTTCAATAACCCCCTACATTATTCGTGTTTGAGCTTGTCTAGAATACAGTCATTAGAAGTATGACATCATCCATGTAAAAACAAATACAGTTTAAAACGGTTACTGTGTGTAACATGTATAAATTGGCTACACACAGACACTCTTAAACATATTCACAAGTCAGTTGTTGTTGAGAAAAGACTTACTGCAGTTTGTTCTAACCCAAATCTGTTTTAAAATGGCTACATTAAGTGATGTGTGTTACCAACAAATTAAAGACAACTTCTGGTATGGTCTATTTGGAGATTTTCAACTTATTATCGATAAGAACACTGGCTATTTTAATGCAACTAAACTGTGTAAAACTAGTAATAAAAAATTATATCATTGGATGGAAAATAAGAAAACTAAAGAGTTGATTGCCTATTACAACAGTCGGCTGAAGGAACAATTGGGTTATCGGAATACCGAAAAGCCAAATATTCCAACCGAAGGAGCCCACTTAGAGTCGCTTCCAAAGGGTCGAAATACCAATACCCTAAAAACGGACGCAGCATCTCAAGTAACACCAGCAACAGCTACATACGTATTAAACATTGGTGGAGCGCTCGCTGAAAACGAGTGTATCTGGTACATATGTGTGTAAAGATTTGATAGTAAATTTGGCTTGCTGGATATCCAATCAGTTCTATGACAAATGCAACCAAATTATTTTTGATTTTTTCCTAAACGAATTTGATCAGAAATACAAGGACAACCTAGATGCGATTGAAGTAAAATTAATGGAGATAAATGATGAGGTGCAACGTATGCGAGAAACAAATGCTAAAGTCACAGAATATCTTGAAGATATATCCCCAAAGCCAAGTAACCTGGGAAAAATAAGTGTGTTTGGTTTACTTGCAAGAAACGAGACAGGCGCCCCCTATCCATATCATGCTGTAAGAACACAAAAGAAAAGTTTCCCCAGGGCTGTGAGGAACTTTAAAAATAAACACCCCAACGCCCAAGTGATCCTAAACAAGCTGTACGATCCAAATTCAGTAAATCTCTTTAACAGAATAAAGACTGAAGTGAAATACCTTACAGCACATAGAAACAACCTACATATAGCTGATGTAGCACAAGATAAGTTTGTTCAGGATATTATTGCTTTAAGACATACTTTTTAATTGTATTACAAAATAAAAACACAGTAATTTTAACAAAGACTTTTATTTGATTCTAAGTACAAGTATGTAAACTCTTGGAATACATTTATAGAATTATTAACATAAGATGGTTCAGTGTTGCGTTGGTGCTGTTGTTGTTGTTGTCGTTGGTGTCTCTTCATGGCTGTGGGCTTACTAGGTGATAACACTAGCTTCTTTTAGTTCTTCCAAGATTGACTGAATTTCGTTGTTATGAGCATTATTACCTGCAACTTGGGAAGCCACTAAAAGTCTAAGTCTGTCAACCAACTCGTTTATGTCATTCCAATACACATAGGCTATTTGTTTGTTATTTTGTATCATATAGTTGTTGGTGCTGATGTTGTTGTTAGGGCTCATGCCGTTGCTATCGCTGCTCTTATCACTCTGAGTTTTAAGTTCAGTCTTTTGTTTTTTGTTAAGATGTCTGTCGTTGCTGTCGTCATCGTCTTCCTCGTAGGTGTAACCAAAACCTTGAGGTGTTGAGGATCTACGACCTCGTGGATTTATCACTGGTTTTATTAGAGTCAGATACTTTTCAGAGGAACAACCCTTGGTTCGTGCGTTAGGATCATAGTTCATTTTATGAACACTAGTTGCTTCTAGAATATCTCTATAGTGTTGAAGATCATCATAGGTATACCCTCTAGGTGTTTTCATAAATATCAATTCTAGCAAACCTTGTGTTTGCGGGTATCTCCTTTGGCCCAGTTGAATCTCAGCATCAGTAAAGTCCAAGTATTTGTTGCCAAGACTCCAGCTACCAGTATCTTTAGCGTAGCGAGCACCATACGTTTGATCAATAGTAGCAAGCCTCGGTGGTTCAGTAAAATACTTGTCTACATAATATCGAACTCGGTCAGGATATTGCTCCAAAAATTCTTGATATGCAGGGTTGGTTGTGACAGTTTGTAGGTCTGCCTCAAGCTCTTCAAATGTTGGGATGTCCTCATCGGAACTTGTCGCCTCAGCCTCTTCCCTTGGTTCAGCTTCAAAAACTTCATGGTCTTTAAGGAACTGTACTTGGGGTTTCGTTTCTGGTATATCGACTTCGTCTTTGATTTGTTCAACCTTTGGTGGTTGCGATGGCTGTTGCTGCTGCAGTGCTGCTGTGTTTTTAGATATTTCACTTAGGGGCTCAACAAGTGGTTTATATAAACGTTGCAGAGCATCATCATTCTCAGCTCTGTTAAGTTTAAGCATTAAATGTTTTTTTCGAATATTGTCAGCAAGTTGTAAAATCCTTCTCTTAACTTTTCGCTCTTCCTTACCCAACACTTCCATTGTGCTACAACTGTTTTTGGTGTTACCAGTCGGTCTAATCATTTGTTTGAGCGATACAGGTTGTGTGGTGGTTTAACATATACTGACTCTGTCACGGTACATGCCTTCTTATTTATCACGATGTCCGGCTGTCTTGTTAGACAGCTGTGTTAGACAGCTGTGTTAGACAGCTGTCTTAGACAGCTGTCTAAGACAGCTGTCTAACACAGCTGTGTAAGACAGCTGTCTAACACAGCTGTCTAACACAGCTGTCTTAGACAGCTGTCTTAGACAGCTGTCTTAGACAGCTGTCTTAGACAGCTGTGTTAGACAGCTGTCTTAGACAGCTGTCTTAGACAGCTGTCTTAGACAGCTGTGTTAGACAGCTGTGTTAGACAGCTGTGTTAGACAGCTGTGTTAGACAGCTGTGTTAGACAGCTGTCTTAGACAGCTGTCTTAGACAGCTGTCTTACACAGCTGTCTTACACAGCTGTGTTAGACAGCTGTCTTAGACAGCTGTGTTAGACAGCTGTCTTAGACAGCTGTCTAACACAGTTGTCTAAGACAGCTGTCTAACACAGCTGTCTAACACAGCTGTCTAAGACAGCTGTCTAACACAGCTGTCTAACACAGCTGTCTAAGACAGCTGTCTAACACAGCTGTCTAAGACAGCTGTCTAACACAGCTGTCTAACACAGCTGTCTAAGACAGCTGTCTAAGACAGCTGTGTTAGACAGCTGTCTTAGACAGCTGTGTTAGACAGCTGTGTTAGACAGCTGTCTTAGACAGCTGTGTTAGACAGCTGTGTTAGACAGCTGTCTTAGACAGCTGTGTTAGACAGCTGTCTTAGACAGCTGTCTTAGACAGCTGTGTTAGACAGCTGTGTTAGACAGCTGTGTTAGACACCTGTGTTAGACACCTGTATGACATCTGTGTTAGACACCTGTGTTAGACAGCTGTCTGTCCTGTCTATCATTGTTAGAATAATATATATCTATCGAATCCTTTTCTATATCGACCTTTGTGTACATCGTTTTCCTTCACAATCACCAACACACCATACTTATTATCTTTCCAGCATTGGTGGCAGATAGTTTTAAATTGTTTAAAGTCCATATCGGTGGTTACATGATCGTCGTACACGTGTTTTAAATTGGTTTCATCTTGCTTGAATAACACAATAACATTGGTGTTGTCACGTACCAGATGTTTGGGTATTCGTGTATATGTTTGACAGAGATAGAATGAATCAATATTCTTATGTCTGCCAATACTGAAGTATGCTCTTATTTTATCTTGTTTGTCACAAGCTACATCATCAAATATAAACACAGAGTTGTCCTTGGCATCTTCCGGATCTAATATTTCATCGTTTTCTCTATAAGGATAGTAACCAACACCTTTTGTTGCATTCATCACCTCCTTTAACATCTTGTATTTCGGTTGATACAGAGACTTTGAATACACATACACGTTATCAAATTTTAAACCGTTTGCTTCAAACAATAAACTCAGCATGACATTAGTTTTACCACAACCACTCGGACCACATATGATACAGCGAACGGTGTTTGGAAAGAGAGGACCATGCCTCAGTTGTTGTTGAGCTGTGTCCGTAACAACATCGTCTATATTTGTAATGGGTAAGGCAGAAGCGTGTTTGCTGGTACGCATCTTAACTTAAACTAAACTATATTTTATTTGGGTGTGTATATATATGAATGCAAGTGAGACAAAGGCATGTATCTCAAGAAACAGCGCTCCGGTTATGGGTTGTATCTGCAAAAACCATTGCAATAAAAGACTCAAACAGTAGCCTGTGTGTATCAGTCATGGCGCACACCTTTGTGTTGAAAGACCGCAGCTCCCATCTGTCGTCAGACTACCATCCACCAATTGTTTTGGATGGTAATTATGCTGTTGCCTTGATAGGCTTTCACACCTACAACAACATACCCAACATCTATGAAGGTAAAAACAAATTTCATGTAAAAGAAGGAACCGGTTGGCGAACCATCACGATACCCACCGGTGCTTATGAAATAACACACTTGGAAGAGTTACTTCAAAATGAACTTGTTGGTGCTACAGCAACACACGAACAAAAGCAACAGGCTCTGATTCTGAGACCTAATCCGAACACCATCAAATGCAGACTAAAGTGTTATACAAATGTCAGTTTTGAATTTGATGGTTCGATTGGGCGAATGTTGGGCTTTTCAAAACAAGTTCTTCAGCCGGACACCTTTTATGAATCTGATTTACCTGTTGATATAGTGGATGTTAGACAGATTCGCATCGAAACCAATATCGTGTCTGGTTCCTATTATAACGGACAACCCTCACATACGCTGTATGAGTTTGCTCCGATGGTTGATCCTGGCTACGCAATCGACATAGAACCTAAAAATTTAATTTACTTGCCGGTGAACAAGCAAGAGATTTCCAATATAAGCATCGACATCGTCGACCAAGATTCAGTTCCTGTCAACTTTCAAGGTGAAGAGGTGTCTGTTCGCTTGAAACTTATAAAAGTTGCTTAGTATGTTGGTCTTCAAGGATATAAAAGCAAGTGCATCTACCACATCAAATTCAGTTGAGTCAGACACGTCAAAGGGTACGCTTCGTCCCGATAATATTGAGTTCCTGCAAAGCCTGGGTTATCATGTCGTCAAAACTAGAAATATTCAAAGAACCCGTGTTTGATGATGGCATCGATCGAGAAGAGCTGCGCTCTTACTATTCACCAACTAAATCGTTTGGTAACAGCGATGAAATTGAAATAGCCATCAACCAACAAGATGCGTTCGTATGTCTGGCCGAGTCAGCTCTAATAATCGAAGGTGCTCTGGAACCTGTAGCAGTCCAAAATGCCACTGGTGCTTGTTATCTGTCAAATAATGGAGGAGCAGCTCTGTTTGAATCAATGACCTATGAGTTAAATAACAAGGAAGTGGAACGAGTGCGAGACCCATACACCACAACCATCATCAAAAGTCTGCTATCGTTCAGTAAGAATGAAGCCCAATCTCTTAGCAACGCCGGTCTGAATGTGTCGTCGGAGCACATCACCTTAAATGATAACAAGTTTCACATGCTCATACCTGTCTGGTTCCTCTTCAGTTTCTTTCATCATTTCAAAGGAGTTCTCTGTGGCAAACATACTTTCCGCTTTACAAGAAGTCGAAACGATTCCAATGGCTATTACAGCACAGGTACGGCACGAGCAAAAATTACCGTAACCAATATGTTTTTAAAGGTAAAACATGTATTTCCCAATGATAAAATGAAATTGGAACTGATGGATAAAATAGCCAAAGACACCTCTATATTTCTCGCCTACCGCAAATGGGACATATACGAGTTACCAGCACTCAGAGATATCAACAGAGATGTGTGGGCTGTTAAAACTGCAACCAACTTGGAAAGACCTCGATATGTGATTATAGCATTTCAAACAGATCGTAAGGATAACGTGAAGAAGAGGTCAGACTATTTCGATAACATTGGTATGATGGACCTTCGAGTGTTTCTAAATTCAGAATGCTACCCTTATGAATCTATGAATATGGATTTTGAGAAATCGAAATATGCAGAAGCCTATAACATGTATACAGATTTTCAAAAAAGCTTCTGTTATAAAAACATGTCGGAGCCTATCTTGAATTATGACGAGTTTAAAGACAGAGCTCTATTTGTGATTGACTGTCAGCACCAGAACGAGTCAATCAAGTCTTCAACGGTGGACATTAAGGTGGAGTTTATGAGTCACGCCAACTTCCCAAAAAATACTCGTGTTTATTGTCTGGTTATTCATGACAGTGTAATGGAATATAAACCTCTAACGGGTATCGTTAGAGCCATTATGTAATAATAGTATGTCATTTATGTATCAATATGTACAACTTAATTAATCCTAATAAATTTTTATTGTATGTAAAACAGTTGTTTTATTTTTATTTTGTTGCATTTTTATTAACCCCTTTCTGTCTGTCAGTCTAAGCAAAGACTTCGAGCTGTCATGACGTGTGTGTTAAACAGCTGTACAAGCTCAAACAAGATTATCTAAGATACTTGTTGGGCAATCAATTGTCTGTCTTTTATTACACAGCTCTGTCAGTCTAAGTAAAGACTTCGAGCTGTCATGACGTGTGTGTGTGTGTGTTAACAATCAACAACAGCGTCTATATGTTTTGTTTGGTTCAAGTGGATGTCATTAAACAACTGTGTTATTTCTATAAGGGCCCCCATTCAAGACCTCAACATACGTTAGTGTGTGCTAAGTCGTGAAACAAGTATGACGTCTCTTGCTGTATGTAAGTATACTATTATATTATTTATGTTTGTATACAAACATTACTTATCAAACAATCCTCGTATATCAAAGTTTAATTTAGTTGTTTTAAATCGAGTTTTGTTACTTGTGTGTTTTTGATCACTCCCTATATAAATTTAGATTCATTCATTCAAAATACAAACACACTAACATAAACAAACACGCCGGCAATAAAACCAAGTCCCCGAGTTTTATTAGGCTATTAAAATAAACTCATTAACATATCTAGATGTAAATACGTTTTTCTTATTGATATAGTTTACTTCAAACGTTTTTGTTATTAATTGATATTAGATAGGTAAATTGGTACGTGTTTTAAATTTCTTTTTACTATAAATAAACAATTGTTTTTAACATTACAGTTCCTATTATTCAATTGGAATGTAATAGAGATACCACCCCTGCCCACACACACATCAGCCTCATAAACTCGTTTTAAATTAGCATATGCAACAGGTTTTTGTTTTATATATACAACTGCGAACAAACTTTTAACGTGTGTGTCTGTGGAATAGTTGGTTTAGCGACAGGTATCTCTCTGAGTAAGTTGTGTGGTTGGGGGTTCAAATCTAATTTCTGGCGAATGCTTTTCTTTCAAAAATCATATTTCAAATTAAAATCAAAATTTCAAATTACCCGCTCAATATATCTTCCTCATATATGTATGTGTGTGTGCTAAACCGAATGACTGTGTCCAACAGATGTCTCCCATCGAGCTAGAGAATATTCTCTACACTCTACAACTTTACAAATAGAATATTCTCTAGCTCGATGAGTCATATCTCTGGACACAACAGACAAATTTTCAAACAAATTCAAATTTCCCGCCAAAAACGAAATACCCCTAACAAACTTCAATACACCTTAACAACAACAACACAATAAACAAACCAAACAGCTGTGTTTACGAACATAACCTTAATAAACAAAATACATAACCTTAATAAACAAACAGATGCATGGTAATCAACACACATGACATAACCTTAATAAACAAATACAAACATAACCTTAATAAACAAACAGATGACACGTGAGCGAACATAACCTTAATAAACAAATACATAACCTTAATAAACAATCAGACAAACACACATGGAGAGCTAACCTGACTTGTAGATATCTATGGACACACAGGTCAGACATCTTGGAACGCTTGTGACGTCATCTCAGGTTAGTTCCATAGAGAGAACCCCCGGAGTTGCAGATGTCTATGACAGGTCAGCCATCTTGGAATGCTTGTGACGTCATCTCAGGTTAGTTCCATAGAGAGAACCCGGGTTGCAACTGTCTATGACAGGTCAGCCATCTTGGAATGCTTGTGACGTCATCTGACAGGTCAGGTGACATTTGACGTTGACACATGTCAGGTCAGGTGACAGCTGACAGCTGTCAGGTCAGTGACATTTGACACCTGTCAAATCTGACAGGTCAGCTGTCAACTGTCACAGGTCTGCGCAGGTCAGCGCATGCGCATGATGACTCGCGCATGCGCAGTAAAAAGTGGAGGGGATGGACCCAGGTGTCCCACTATCTACTAAAATATGTCATTATACTATTTAGAAATTTCCATATCAATGTAAATGGACAATCTTATCTAAATGACTCAAAGTATGCAATACATTATTTACATTGCATACTCATATTAGCGTGCATTATATTCGACCCATTTAATTATTGATAATAGAACAAAGTTGTGAACAGGCTATCGTTAAGTAAAGAACATTAATAAACTAAGATTTATTAGAAGAAGAAGCATTATCAGTACATAATATTGCAAACCGAGATTACAAGAAGTAACGGGAAAGTTATTGTGTACTAATATTAATCTCGTGTTTAGTAGTCCTTTAAATAATTAAAACCATAATAACGTAGAAGCGATGATGTTTTATATTATTCTGGCATAGGCAACACTAAAATACATTGCCGCTTTATATAAATACAATCAAGAGGATAAGGCGCAATCACAGAGATATACGCAAACAATCAAGGAGCTTAGTGCGATAATACACTACTACAAGAAATTGCAGCGCCCCTTTCATAATTCGTCTTAAATTATTTCTTTTTACCACTGTTGCGTTTTCGCAATACCACGTTTTTTTTCCCTTAACAATGCTCATGCAACTTTTTTTGAATGTGTTAGCAGTCTGCCTTTGTCCTGAAAAGCATTTAGTAGTTCCAAATGGAGTCTTAAAGAAGAAACTATCTAAGTTTGTTTGGCAAAAACGTTTGGTACTAAATACGAAAGATGCTCTCTTCTCTTAATACCAGGAAAGCCTCTGGCCTTGACGAGATCCCAGCAACTGTTCTCAAAAAATACGCACCAGAACTTGCTCCTGTCCTGACTCGTCTGTTTCATACATCTTATAATAGAGGCATACTCCCTAGTAACTGGAAAACTGCTACCCGGTCTCAAGAAAGGATCCAAAGCGCTTCGTAGCAACTACAGGCCTATTTTTCTCCTTCCAGTCGTCTCTAAAGTGATGGAAAAGTATATAAACACCGAATTACTAAAATTTCTTGAAATACACAGTCTAATCCACGACAGGCAGTATGGATTCCGTCAGCTCAGATCAACTGCCCACCTCCTTTCCTTTGCTTGGAACCAGTCTATGGAACTACACGGTGAATCCCAGACTGTCGCTCTAGACATATCTAAAGCATTCGACCAGGTCTGGCACGCAGCGCTGCTTAATAAACTTCTGGCCTATGACCTACCACCAAAACTCTGTACCTAGACAGCAAATTTCCTCTCCAACCGGAGCATTTCTGTTGTCGTGGATGGCCATTCCTCTTAACTGTATCCAATTAATGCAGGAGTTCCTCAAGGTTCAGCTTTAGCCCCTACTTTGTTTCTTCCCACATCAATGACCTCCTCTCTAGCACATCCAACCCAGTTCACAGTTACGCGGACGACAGCACCCTCCACTCAAATATACAATATTCTAAGCCTGCCACTTTAGCCCAATTAGATGAGGATCGCAGACTCATGGAGGGTTCTGTCTCCGTGGATCTTCAAAAAATATTAGACTGGGGAAGTAGAAATCTTGTACAATTCAACCACACCAAATCTCAGTCTTGCTTTCTTTCTCATAAGAGATACACCAACCTTAGACCCATCACAATGAACAACCAAGTTATTCGAAGTAATGAGTACTTTTCAGCTCTTGGCATTTCTGTGGATCGAAATCTCAATTGGCACCAAACCTTCGGAACATACTACTTGGTTCCGCAACTAGGTGGCGGCACGTCCACCACTCACTTAGTGATGAAAGGCTGGCTACTATAGCCGTATTACTTTATAGGTGTATTTTTGCTACAATTAGTATACCGTACTGAACAGCTCTAATGAGAGCGAAACCGGTCTACGGTTCTAATTGTTGCGAGAATGCATCTAGCCTTATCTCCATAAAGGTGGCGTCAAGTCATATGCTGCCATATTTATTGTTTTATCTTAGCTAACCTTTGAAAATAATTATGTCTCACATTATAGATTCTTTGTTAAATCCATCTGACTGAAAGTGATTTCCTGTATCGTGAAAAACTATTTAAAAAACATAATTTTGTATTTCCTCAAGCCATTTGACAACGCTTCCGATCTTGCCGCTTTCGAAGCAACGACCTTTAAGACCTTGGCGAGAATTGAAACGGCCCAGGCTTCTGTTATGGAGATCATATCAGGCAACGGAATCTTAAAAATCAATTCGCGCTAATTTCAAAATAAAGGTTTGAATCCCGCTCATACGTTTTGTAATCATTGACGGAAGTTTTCATTAATAAGCTGCTTTTCTTCTGTGAACTGAGTTTAGCCTTGTCACGTAAAATTATTATTATTATTATTATTATTATTATTATTATTATTATTATTATTATCAACTCTAGCCTGAAGGGCTTTCACACTCCCTCAAAAGGGAACATTCACTCATCCCAGGTATCTCAGATAACAAAGGGACAGCTCAGATGGAGCCCTTTCCAAGTCCCTGAACGACAACGCGACACATCCTCACTTCCCAGCAATCTCCGCACGGTGTGGGCAGTTGCACGTATTACCGCCTTCTGCATAACCTTATAAAGATGCTCTCCAAGGCCCAGTCTCTTAATTTTCTCTCGAAGATTCTTAGGAACCACACCAGTTGACGACATGACTATTGGAATCACTCGGGCACTATCTGCTCTCCACTGTCACTTTAGTTGTGTCTCCAGGTCTCTGTACTTAATATCTTCTTGTTATACTTTATCTCTAGATTATTAGTATTTGGAATGGCGACATCAATTAGCGGACTTATCCACTATTATTATATCTGGCCTGTTGTGGGCAACTCGTTGGTCTGTGAGAACGGTCCGATCCCATTACAACCTGTATCCTAAGTTCTCTAGAACAGGCTCAGGCGTGTATCTATAGTAGGATACCGTACTAAGATTTAAAAGTCCCAGTTTCAGAGCCAGTTCTTGATGAAGTATTTTAGCAACTGCGTCGTGCCTCTATACTCTGTTGGAGCAAACGCTTGACATCCTCCAGTAACGTGCTGGAGAGTCTCTGATGACTGACACCCAAATCTACATTTGTCATCTTTGACCGAATTATCTCCAACTATATATTTAAGGTAGGTTCTTGTTGGGATGACCTGATCTTGTATGGCCATCAAAAACCCCCCTGTCTCTGGGAACGTCTGTCCGGGCACCAACCAGCAGTTCGACGCCAATTTGTCGACATGCGCCTGTGAGGTCTCATCCAGATATGGCCCATGGAAAGGCTTCTGCATCCAAGTTTGCAGCTTGTCCTGATCAGTCCGATGTTGACTTTCTATTTCACTTTCTTTTAATTGTAGCGGTGTTGAATCATCTGCTTCGCATATAGCACGGTGTAGTTCAGAAGTAAGCGCCTGCTGATGGAAATATGTACGCAGGTTCACTATCTGCTGGCTCAACTGTTTACCAATATCCAAGACTCCTCTTCCACATTGGTGTCTGGGTAGGGTTACTGGCTCGATAGCACTACGGGGCTGATGCTTTGTGGATTTTGTTAGGGGTGTTCGCACCTTCCGTTGTAGATTTTCGATGCCCGTTTTACTTCAGTTCACAATCCCAAATGAGTAGCTAAGTGCAGAATATGCATATGTATTCAGAGCTTTAGTCAGGTTCTTGCTGTTAAGATGTGATCGCACCACCTGCTTTACTCGTTTCGTAAATTCAGTTGTCAGGTCGTTCTTCATTACCGAGTGGTTTATTTTCCTCGCTTGCTGTATTCTCAGGTATTTGTAACACTCTTTTACATCCATCGAGGCAATTTGCTGGCCGTTCTGTATTTCATATACACCTGGTTGTATTTTCCCTCTGACTACACATAAGGTGCGACATTTGTCTAGCCCAAACTGCATGTCAACATCTCTAGAAAACCCTTCCACGATTTTAAGGAGTTGTTCCAGGTGGTTCTTTGTGGAGGCCATCAGCTTAAGATAATCCATATACAGCAGATGATTAGCCGCATTTGCTCCCTGCCATTGATTTTGATACTGAAGCCATATCTGATGGAGTTCAGGCGGTTTGATAGTGGATTCAATGCGAGACAAAACCACAATGGGCTTAGCGAGTCGCCTTGAAATATACCTCTTCAAATTTGTATCATGCTGGTTACGATGTTGTCACCCGTTTGTACCAGTAACTGAATCTTTCTTCTCCAGGTAGACATTGTGTGTTCAAGGAACCTCAGGATGTAAGTATCGATCTTATACATTTTCAGCACACTTATGAGCCATTCGTGTGAAAATGAATCAAACGCCTTTTTATAATGCACGCAGGCAGCAAAGATATTTCTTCGTCCATTGTAAGCTTGATTGCACACAGCCGAATCAATTATTAGTTCTTCTTTGCATCCCATAGATCCTTTGGTACACCCTTTTTTGCTGTCTCGCAATTGTTTCGTTCGCAGTGCGCATATATGCGTTTCTCAAGGCAGGATGTGATCAACTTATATATGGTCGCAAGACAAGTTATTGGTCGCTATCTGCCGGGGTCTGCAGAACAATGCTGGTCCTTTGGCAGAAGATAAGTGTCTTCTTGGGTGAAAAACAATGGCATCTTCTTTGGGTCAAGTATAACATCATTTATTAACACCGCCAATAGATGATGTGTACACCCAAATTTCTTCAGCCAAAAACTTTGGACGCCATCAGGCCCGGGTGCCTTCCAATTATGAAGCTCTTTAATAACCTCAGAGACTATATCTGTGGTAAACGGCTCATGATGCATCTGTTCATAACTCTGACAAGCTCTGTGTTCTTCGTTAATCCAGCTGGCGCCAATATTGCAGGATGTTGTTGTGACTAGTTGACTTTGCCAGAACGCTTCAATTTGTTCCTTATTTGGAAAAGTATTGGTGGCTGCATTCCTAGCTGAATTAAGCTGGCGGTAGAAAGTCATTTTAGAGCGTTCAAACATTGTATTGTCGCACTTCCTATTGTTGCTCGCTTTATATCTCCGCAACCGTTCTGCATATACAGAAAGCTTCTGTTTTAAGGTGTCCAAACATTCGTGTGTAGTGTGGTTGACTAGGTCTTGTGCTGAGTGTTGTCGAACGCGGCCTATTATTTCCTCTACTCTTATTATTATTATTATTATTATTATTATTATTATTATTATTATTATTATTATTATTATTATTATTATTATTATTATTATCGCTATTATTATTATTTAATAAAATCTTTTTGAGTCAACTCTTATCCAAAGATTTTCCGAGTGGGGCTATAATTTAGCAGAGCAGTGTATTCATATCAAACAGAGATAGCGAGACTAAGTGGACGTGCATGAAGCCAACCGCGACTAAAGTAGTCCCCAAATAAGGAGACCAGCACCTACAAAGATAAATGCTTGATATATAAAATCCATCCTTCTCACGTCAAGGTGAAAACGTGTAACTAAATAAGGACGAAACGATACCGCGATCAGTAAAATAAAATAAATCAAGTTGTAGTAATCAGAGAACGACTGCGAAAACGACAGAACAGCGGGAACTAACGGCCTTTTATTATCTAAAATGGATCACAGAATAAGAATTGAATGTTTGAGAACAAAAGAGGGGTAGTGGTCTTATCGACGTTATGAATGAAACGAAAAGGAGGTTGTGTAATTGGGCAATATGTCAAAGTTCAACAAATCCATTCATGAATTTAGATGGAGAAAGGCCTGCAGAAATATTTGGAATAGCCTAAAGCGGCGACAACCAACGTTTATACTATGAAATTCAAAGATCCCCATTAAATTAAGCAATGCTCTAGCTTGAGGCGATGCAGAAGTAGTTTCTTGAAAGATCTAACTCTGAGTAATGCAGTCCATTAATTATAAGTGCTCAGTAAATGTTAGCCAAAATTCCACCAGATAAGACTGAAGATATCATTTTAACAAAAACAAAATAGAGTGTGTGTTTGTTTGTCAAATGCAAGTATTATTTGCCCACAATTTTTTACCAAAGATGTATGAACTAACGATTTTAGGAAAACCTCGTGAAATTATATCTTGTCCGTAGAGCCAACTCTGGAAAGAACTTAAAGATGCAGGGGTCGAATTTCCTGTGAATTTAGCAACAATAATTTGTACAAATAGACTCAAGATCTATAATATTCTCATAACATTTATTCAGCAAACAAAAATCAATATTTAGTTTCACTATTAGCCTTGTTAATTTAGTAATTTTAGTTTTCCTACTGCCTTACTTTTTGATTACTACCCATGTCAAATTTTTTGCAAAAAATTATATTACCTAATCTGTAATTTAACAAATGAGGAGAGTAGCATAAATCGAGAACATGCTAATATACATTTCATGTCATATTTACCATTCATAAACCGCAATAGTTATACTAATTTTCACGTTTAAAATCTTCAGTTTAACATTTACAAAAGAAAAATTAGAAAGTTTGAAAGTGATTTTTCTCGTACTTCTTGACCTTTTGCGTCATGGAAAAATAAACGTTATCTATAATATTTAATAGATTTTGTTTAACACACAAAATATTTCTATAGAGCGTCTTCTCTGATTTTTAGTGGCACTAAAATTTTGCTTCATTAAATACCTATCTTATACTGTGCTTTAACTTCTTTTATTTGTACCATATTAATTAATATAGAAATATTTATTTAGGCAAATTTTACAAAACATCATATGACAAATAAATTTTGAAATTGTTCTTGCCCAAGATGTAATTGACCTGACCTGACCTGACTAAAGCTCTGAATACATATGCATGTTCTGCACTTAGCTACTCATTTGGGATTGTGAACTGGAGTAAAACGGACATTGAAAATATACAACGGAAGGCGCGAACACTTCTAACAAAATCCAAAAAGCATCACCCCCGTAGTGCTATCGAGCGAGTAACGCTACCTACACACCAAGGTGGAAGAGGAGTATTGGATATTGGTAAACAGTTGGACCAGCAGATAGTAAACCTGCTTACATATTTCCATCAGCAGGCGCTTACTTCTGAACTACACCGTGCCATATGCGAGGCAGATGATTCAACACCGCTACAATTAAAAGAAAGTGAAACACAAACTCACCATCGGACTGTTCAGGACAAGCTGCAAGGATGCAGAAGCCTCTCCATAGGCGACATCTGAGTGAAACCTCCCAGGAACATGTCGACAAACTGGCGTCGCACTACTGACTGGTTGGTGTCCGGACAGATGTTTCCAGAGACAGAGGGGTTTTTGCTGGCCACACAAGATCAGGTCATCCCAACAAGAAACTACCTTAAGTATATAGTTGGAGATAATTCGGACCAAGATGACAAATGTAGATTTGGGTGTCAGTCATCAGAGACTATCCAGCACGTCACCGGAGGATATCAAGCGTTTGCTGCAATAGAGTATAAAGAAAAATACTTCATCAAGAACTGGCTCTGAAACTGGGACTTTCAAATCTTAGTAAGGTGCCCTACTATAGATACACTCCTGAGTCTGTTCTAGAGAACTCTGGATACAGGTTGTACTGGGATCGGACCGTTCTCACAGATTAATGAGTTGCCCACAACAGGCCAGATATGATAATAGTGGATAAGTCCTGCAACCAAGTGACGCTAATTGATGTAGCCATTCCAAATACTAATAATCTAGAGATAAATTACAACGAGAATATCATTAAGTACAGAGACCTTGAGATGCAAGTAAAGAGACAGTGGAGGGCAGACAGTGTCAGATTGATGCCAATAGTCATGTAGTCAACTGATGTGGTTCTTAAGAATCTTCGAGAGAGCGTTAAGAGAGTGGGCCTCGGAGAGCATCTTTATAAGGTTATGCAGAAGACAGTAATACTTGCAACTGCCCACGCCGTGCAGAGATTCCTGGGAAATGAAGATGTGTCGCGTTGTCGGTCAGGGCCCAATAACTTGGAAAGGGCGTCACCTGAGCTCAGTCCCTTTGGTATCTGAGATACCCGAGACGAGTAAATGTTCCCCTTTGAGAGAGTGTGAAAGCCCTCCAGGCTAAAGTCGATAATAATAATAATAAAGAAACAAAGAAAGATTTTACATATCTAGGCTGACAGGAGAAACAAAAAAGAAACATTTTTGATGCCACTGGCAGAAAATGTTGATCAGTTCCGGTCAGATTTGTGGGAGAAACCAAAAGTTTACAGCAGGACAGCTATCTGGATGAAATAAAAGAAAGGAAGAGCACGGGCTGTGACAAATGGGGGTCCAATAGAGACAACGGTTGGTGATTTGAGACAAGTGTTATGAAGTGTGGTAACTGGAAAGCAACGGGACCTGATATGGTTCATTCCTGTAGGATAGAAATCTAAAATTGAAACTGACCCCGGATATTGGTTCTAGCGGTCCTAGCACGCGCTCATTTGAAAACAGTTTTTCAAAATTCAAAACTCGGGATCTCCCTGTTGGTGAATTTTTCCTAAGAACATTCACTAATAATAAGCACAATTTTTAATGAACAGGTTAGAGCTGTGTGGTTAAACTGTATACTGTAGCCTTACAATATTAGGGCTATATGTATATTGTATATGTCAATTTTAATTCTATTTGCCACATACATTAACGTGCACCACTTTAGCAAGCCACACGATGTTACAACAGTCATTATTTGGTGGTAGCGTTGTCAATACTGCCAAATTCAAGAAATGACATATGACATATGCCATATGCTGCAGTCTATCGTAATTTTAACTAATCTGCAACATGGACACATCAAATCGACTGTTGACTAATACCGTACAATCAATTTGTTCCGTTACATTACACTGTGTCTAAATCATTTATACGATTGTTCAGTTATTGCAGACTCAATTAACGGCCTGCCTTTGTGATTCAGTCTAGTTTACAATGGCGACAATTAAACTGCAACTGCCACACATTATAATTCCTTAAGCGTTTTATAGCAAACGTCTACATATTATACAACATCAGTTGGCTTATTTTGTTGGCAATGTAATTACTATAGAGGTAAACAATTTAAGTGTATTGCGAGCGACATATCCAAGAAAGTCAAAGAAAATTGACACTAAAGACATAACAGTGCATACAAGTTGCAAGAATTATTTGTTAGCGAATTTTTTGACGCTCTATAAAGCACATGTACGTCCATAGTTGGAATAATGTTTTCATGTCTGAGGTGCTGCGCCAAAGACAACCTTGCCCCTCCGAGATTCTATTCAGAAACGAGCTGTTCGGCTTATAAGAGATTATATATATAACATGGCGATCACCGCAAATTGTTGGAACATATTTTTTCTCAACAACCTCTTTAATATGGGTATCAAATAAAAGGTCTTTACAAGTGAAATAGAGTGAGCAACGTAGCGCTGTTATAAATCCAATATGGCGATTTTTGTTGTTTTAGTACACCTAAATAATCTTGTTTTTAAACAAATTTTCAATTTCTAACTTATTATTGTACAGGTGACGCAACTATAAGCAGGGTTTTCTCTTCAGTCAAGATAAACAGTGAGTTCGGTCATATGGGTTCGTTTATTGTTGGAAAATAAATTAGATCCTGACTGTCCTCTACCTGAGATTCGGTCCGTGTGATACTAAGCACTAACATGATCTTGGCCCTATTTAAGTCACAGAAATTATGAAAGACTTACGATTGATGGAACCCCGAGAATTTGTTTATGAGAACACGTGACATGTTGCATTTAGACTCTTTTGTTGGAATATAAAAGGCGCAAGTCGCAACTTGAAATAAAACAAGGAGATGTTAGAAAACTACGATCTCGGTGACCCTACAGCTAACTAACGTTACAGGTTATAACAGTCAATTAAAGTTTGACGCTGCAATGGCAGACATGTAAGTTGGCATCACCGCATCTCCCTTAACATGCAGTCGGTGGTATTCCCCGAGAATGCTGGTCCTGATGGTAGGTACTACATGGATTACCATATATATAACTAAGTATATTTCTACACACATTCCTAGATACACATGTGCACATATGTTTTGTTTTATCAGGCCTCCCTTAATTACGCAGGCTTGGATAGCCACTAGCCCCTTAAAACCAATGAGTATCGCAGCGGACTCGGATAACCGCCAGTCCAGGCCTGGATCGCCAGCACCCAATATGCTGCAAAATCTAAGATCGTAGTTCAATTATCCGGAACTGCCGCGACCTTATCCAGGCGTTCAGAACCAATCTGAACCCGGTTTTGATACCCATACAGTCACCAATTTGGAGCAAGTAAACCTTACAATCATCTTTCCCATAGGAACGTGCTCGCTAAATTCTCAAACCAAGCCACAAGGTTCCTTGTACCTGTAGAACCCGGAATACCTTAAACCTTATACATCTATTACCAAGGACTTTTGAAATTATAAACGGTCTTTTCCCTCTTGATGCTTTGCTCCACTTACAGCGTCACCATCAACCTTTGTTGAAACAGTTGAATCCCTGACTGGCTGGGTTAAAGGCCTCCTCTTTACTGCCTGATTCGCCTTATTCATTGAACATTTTCTTAGATAGTTGTCAAAAAGCGCCGTCTCTGTCGCACTGTTCTCAGGATGTTGTTCAGTAGTGGATACTGTCACTCCAAAAAAACTTGACTTGATGACCCACTTCACCAAGCGTATGGACCAACCCCAGCTCTATCGTAGATAAAGCACCTAACATTGTTCTGTTACATCTTTTAGCTTAACCGGCGGCGCGGAGTAACCAAACATTTAAGAAGTAGTAACCCAGATAGCGTTTCAGTGATGAGTCACACCAGTTTTAGAACATGTATATTTTTAATGAGCTAGATGTAAAAGCATTGCATCGGTTACTTATAATTCGCCCAAAGACTTCCAACACTAAGTATGTGGTGGAAGTGCCGCCACCTAGTTGTGGAACCAAGTAGTATGTTGTCACGCCAGCTCCAAATAGCACAAAGTGTTAAAAAAATAGAGACTGCATGCAACTAACAAACAATTTATTAAATTGTTAGCTCTGGCCCATTTCTACCCTAATATAGGGACAAAGTATGTAAGGCTAGATGCATTCTCGCAACAATTAGAACCGTAGACCGGTTTCGCTCTCATTACAGCTCTTCAGTACGGCATACTAATTGCAGCGAAAATACACCTATAAAGTAATACGGCTATAGTAGCCAGCCTATAGCCGGTTCTAATTGTTGCGAGAATGCATCTAGCCTTACATACTTTGTCCCTATATTAGGGTAGAAATGGGCCAGGGCTAACAATTTACTAAATTGTTAGTTAGTTGTATACAGTCTCTATTTTTTTAACACTTTGTGTTATTTGGAGCTGGCGTGACAACATACTACTTGGTTCCGCAACTAGGTGGCGGCACATCCATCACTCACTTAGTGTTGAAAGGCTGGCTACTATAGCCGTATTACTTTATAGGTGTATTTTCTCTGACCCAAACAGATACTCAAACAATAACAAAGACGACTTGACCGACTAAAAACCACCTAGCAACAGAAGTCTATTCCATCGGCTCAGGATTGCGGGATAAGAGGAGAGCTCTCCTGGTCCATCTTCAAGTAATGACAAGTAACAAGTATTTTCGCTGCAATTAGTATGCCGTACTGAAGAGCTCTAATGAGAGCGAAAACGGTCTACGGTTCTAATTGTTGCGAGAATGCATCTAGACTTCCAACACCTTAACTAATTCGCGAAGAAATTGTATATAGAAATATATGTGGTGGTTATATACATATGTGGTAATATATGTAGTAATATGTAGAAATGATAGAAATTATGAATTTTTATGTGGTTTTTATGTTTTTTACCTATTTTCTGAATATGGAATTAGATTTAGAATTAGGTCCAGTGCGGGTTGCAGTTTATTTCGTTTTAACGCCAGTGTTTTGTTTGTATTACTGTGATAGCTTTATCTTAGAAGACATAAAGTTACGTCGGGAGACACATTCAAATAGGCATCGGTCCACGGCACATGTACTTAATATAAGGATTAGGATTCCATTACGATGTCCAGTTTACTTAAATAAACCTTTTAATTAGACTTTTCCCTATTTCTTACAGACAGAACATGCCAAATACAAACAATAAAACACCACGATTGAAATTTTAAGCACAATTATCTTGTGAAAAATGGTGCAATAAGCTCCTGATATAATTAATATACATGAATGGAAATTCAATGATATAATCAACTTACCTTGACGACTTAAAACTGGACAAACAACACGCAAAAGCGTTAGAAATACGTTTCAAAGTTGTTCGAATGCAACAAAAAACAGAACTAAATGGTCGCGATTTCCTCATTTCGAGACTTCACTTTCACAGCCACGCGGAAATACTCAAAACTTGACACGAAACTATGTTACATTTGTTTTTCGTCCAAAGCTTGTTGACGAATTTTTCTTTAACGAACTTTTAAACGAGATGTCTTCACATGAAAACACGCGCCAGACTGATTCTGAATCCTAGTGGGCGACAAAATCACCCACATGAAGACACATGTAAATAAACTCAATAAACAATGATATAGGACGTAGAATCACAGGTAAAAAGTAGCTAAAACACTTGTCAGTCGGTAATTTTTTTAAAGCACCATGGCCTCTGCCCGCATAAAAAGTAATTAAAGAACTGTTTCTTCCAACCTAGCTTCTAAAAGTTTTCCTACCCGTTAAACGGAAGTTGGATGTGATTTAAAAATACTTTTTGCTTTGACATCTGCATCAGTGCAAATAAAACTAAATTAAACTCAAAAGTTTTATGGCGCTTTTAAAAACAACTCAACAATTTACTATTATTATTGCTTACAGCATTAAACTGTTAAGCAAAAAGTTAAGCAAAACCAAAAATTATTTATTAGCTTAATGACCTGACAGGAAGAAGTTACAAAAGTCTGGACACGGCCGATGTGTTATAGTAGCGATTTTTCATCAAAATATCTCGGTAAATTTGCAGTTTAGTTCACGGAGGGACATGCTAATACCCCTCTCTGGATGCACAAACCACAAGAAAAAATTCTTGCAAACAACCCCCGTCAAGGTTACGGCACTAGAAGTCTGGTACTGGACGTGGAAGAATAAAAAGGAAATATGAGCAGAAAATACGAAAAAAGAGCTTAGTCTGACCTCTACAAGCTGCCGTTTTGACATTTTGCAGCCTTACCCCATTTCTAACCCCTGTATAACACAGAGAACTCCTATTCGCCCCAAGCGGGTTGTTCCCAAGAATATTTTTTTGTGGTTTATGTAGGCATTCAGGGGGAAGGAAAATCCCAACGACAAAGTAGCGGACACCGCCCCCCACCCCTCCAAAAAGGCGGCTATGTGTAATCTGAGAAATATATATTGTTAGGTAACTGCAAGGGAAGGGGGTGTACCGGGAAAAAAGTTAAAATAATTGTACCTTCAAACATAATGAAAAGGTGATGTAATAAAAATTGGTACACATGATGCCGTCATACATAAGTTGTTATGTACCAAAATTGCAGTTTCTGCTTAGTATGGCTATAGCTGATAATAAAGCATTAGATATATTGTCATGAAAGCTTCCATTTGTCTACAATTGAAGTTGCTATATTACACAATGTTTCAGGAAAATCTGTGGCAAATTTGCTAAAAGCAAGAAAATGTTCAACCGTACAAAGCACAGCTGGTACAAGAACCTATAGAAGGAGATTTTAAGAGGCGTGTTGAACTTTGTATTATTAGTAAAAATCCGGACTTTGGTAGAAAAATTATTGGGCGCGTTGGTATTGTTGAATGGCCTGTTCGCTCTTCTGATTTGATGCCATGTAATTTTTTCTTTGGGGTCACATGAAGAATGTTGTCTACAAAGACAGGCCATTAAATCTAGAAGAACTGAAAGCTAGATTTATTGGCGACACAAGACGGATTGTGCATTCCAGCTTAATGAATGTAAAAAATTCTTTTGAAACGCGGGTTTAATAATTGAATCAAGTCAGAAAGAACGTCTCTTTCTTGACACGACATTACACAATTTTAAGCAGGATCCATAAGAAAAACATTGAGAAAAAATAACTTTAATTGTAAAAGAAACTAACCATACAAAAATAAAATAAAACAATAATTATTATTAAGTAATTAGTGTCAAGTTACACAAGGCTCGGTTAAATATTTAACGGCCAGTTCGTTAATCAAGGCTTAATACAACCAATCAGAGCTTTAAAATATTTGTTTGTTATGGCAAAAACCCGAGTCATTGTCTGTGGTTGGTCGCCTAAAGCCTCGATTAGCTAACCGGCTGTTAAATATTGAACCGAGCTTTGTAAAACTGGGCATATATGTTCAAAATTGCGTACATTATTATGAATATTCAATTATTGTGTCTCACCACCATCGTCTCTAAGGTCTGAGAGTTGTTACACCTACGCATGGGGGATATTTCCTTCAGCAAAATTTATATCCGCTAATATCTAGTATGGTACTTTTATTTTAAGTACAAGCTGACCCGACAGACGTTGTACTGTCCAAATTTCAATATGTCAAACGACATAGGCGCATGTAGCGAAATATATCGGGGAAAAAGCGGTTTCAGTGTTTCCCGAATTCTCCAATTTTTCGGTCAACTTTCCCAATTTTTTATAAAAACCTTATTTGGACTATTACGAACATTTTTAAGATAAAAATGTTAATAAATTTTAATAAAAGTAATCAATTCTAATTCTAACCTAATAAAAATGGTACGTTTAACAGAAAGGGAAATAAGAGATATTAATGATGATTGGATGGCGACAGGCTTATAGGTCATTAGGAAGCATGCGAGTTCTTTAATCAACAATATCGTGATAGACCACCAATGGCAAGATCTACAGTAAGTAAATTGTTCACCAAATTCACAGAAAGGGGATCCGTAAAAGACTTGCCCGGACAAAGTCGACCTCGAGTAAGTGAAGAAGTCAGATTCGATATATTGCTTGAATCTGAAGAAAATGTTCACCATTCGACAAGGCAATTAGCCCTAAATAATAACGCGGACCAAACTTCAGTGGTAAAATTATTCAAAGAATGTATCATCCTTACAAAGTGTAATTTATAAAAAATTTAAACGATGATTCAGACCGCCGTTTACAGTTTTGTGAACAACTAATGTTACGCTGCGATGAAGATCCCAATTTTCTTAATAACATTATCTTTTCTACTGAAGCCACTTTTTGCCTGAATAGGGCAGTAAACCGTCACAATTCAAGATCACGGGAAAATCTCAAGACTCCCACAGTCAACGTCATGGCAAAGTGAATACTTGGATGGGAATAATCGGACGGCGTTTCATAGGGCCTTACTTTCTTCAAGGACATCTTACAGCAGCACATTACGTACATTTCTTGCGATTGGATTTAGTGCGGGCTCTGGCAGTAATTTTTCCAGATAATCACGAGGCAGATGTGCCCCATCAAGATATTTGGTTTTAGCCAGACGGGGCGCCTCCTCACTTTGGTGTAGGCGTCCGTCAGTATCCAGATGCCACCTTTCCTGAAAGATGGATAGGGCGTCGATGAGCAATTGCGCGGTCACCGCTTTCCCCCTACTTGACTCCCTTGGATATTTTTTTCTGTGGAATTATTTAGAATCGAAAGTTTATTTCATTAGACCAAATAATTTAGAGGAGTTACAGCAGAGAATTCGCGCTGAATCGGAGCAAATTAGTCCTGACCAGACCTGACATTTTTGAGCGCAGTGTACAAATTGTTTACACTCGTATCGGTCAATGTCAAATGGTAGGTGGAGAACCATTTGAACGTTTGCGCTAAATTTTGTTTTTTTTCCTCGGTTCAATTTTTTTTTTTTCATTAAACTTACGTTTCCAATTTTTAATTTAAATAATGCTATTTTTTCCAAAAAAAAAATGTTGTCAGGTACCAATTTTTTTTTCATCATTTAAGTAGTAAGCAGGTGTATGGAAAAACAGCAAAAAATATGGTTTGTCATTTTAAAAACTTATTTACTTAACTTACGTCACCATTCAGAAATAGGTGAATATAAATGCAATTTTTACGTCATAAGTGTAAGGAATGTATTTTCTAGCCCTGGTCATAATGTCATCTTATTATGAAAACACTCTGTAGATATTTAACAGACACGTTCTTAGGTGAATACGTTTTACTAGTCAGAGTATTCCCATTAGATCTAAAGTGTCAAGCGATGAGCGTTTAAAAATTGTTTACTTAAATATAGACGTGCGGGGTGTGTGTGTGGTTATAATGTATCCCTCTTAGCCTCAAGGGCCTCGAACTATTCATTTTATATTCCACTTAGCATCGGTTGAAGTAAAGCATACCTCCACATTTGTGCGTGAGCCATGCCCTGAGCTGCATTAAAATATGCTCGATATTAGTGAAATTTACAGTGCACGTTATATACCTTCATAAAAGGTGAGTCCTCTCACAGATGCATATTCGTTTGTTTATTGTACAGCTATTCTTTGCCTAATTATAATCTGAAAAGTAATTTCAATAAATATATGATGTAAGGGTGGTTTTAGGTAATCATTTAATAAATAGCCTTTATGAAATAATTTGAGAAATAGTTAAGTCTAGACTACGTTTATTATTTATACGAGGCTAAGTTATAAATTGAGAAGTAATTATCATATTCAAATAAAGGGGCTTTATGAAATAATTTGAGAAATAGCTAAGTTTACATTACGTTTATTATTTATACGAGGCTAAGTTATAAATTGAGTAGTAATTATCATATTCAAATAATGGGGCTTTATGAAATTATTTAGGGATTAGCCAAGTTTACATTAGGGTTGTTACTTATATGAGGTTAAGTCAATATTCATAAA
Organism: Tillus elongatus; assembly: GCA_964006375.1. NCBI lineage: Eukaryota > Metazoa > Arthropoda > Insecta > Coleoptera > Cleridae > Tillus > Tillus elongatus. The sequence continues at coordinate 161,587,671 of OZ023264.1, forward strand.
TTAAGTAAGAGTTGAATTATGTCAGTTTGTTTAGAGTAAATAAAATAGAGTCTGTTTGAAAGAAAATTGATGATAGTTTGGAAGGTGTGAGGGACACCTTCGCTGTTTGCTCACCCAGTAGGGCGTCATACTGATAGAGGCGTTGGGTTTAGGCCCAGGTTACGTAACCACAACACAGCTGAGCTCGCTCTAGGTATCCATTGCACCTACTCCCGTCGATAGCTGGATATTGGAGAGGACTCATCATAGAGAATACTCCAATGCGCCCATTGCACTTCTCAGTATTCACGGTGGTACCATTGTTGCATTTTTGGTCGATCTGGTAGCTTGACCGAGTCACTGTGGTCAGTTCACCCGTTGGTCTCATTGCACGTGTCAGTCCCAGTGTAGGAGTTGGGCTACTTGGAGAAGGGCACACCCTAGATTGTGCATCGTGTGCCCATTGCACTTCTCGGTATCCAACTCTGGCAGTAACGAGCACTCTAGGTGAGGCATTGAACTGTGCCTCATTGCACATCTGGAAGCCGGCACTGACATGGTGTCAGGTACGGCACCCAATTGAACACACAAGCTAAACTACTGGTTAAGTAATTATTAGTATTTGAGTAATTATTATTTGAAAAACTATCGTGTAACTACTTGAGTAATTATTGTCTGAGTAATTATTGTTTGAGAAACTGATTGTTGATCAGTTAGACATTTTTGAGAAGCAGTTCCGAGGCACTGATGTGCGCTGTTGAGAGATGATGATGTGGCTCAGTGTAGCCTTGAGTAGGGAATGCTGTTAATGTTGAAGTTGCTCAGTGGAGCATTATGTGGAAACTGCTCTTAATGTTAGTTTGCTCAGTGGAGCTTTGAGTATAAATAGTTATTGATGTTGAGTCGCTCAGTGGAGCGTGTGATTGGTAAATGATTGATAAACTAATAATTGAATGCCCCTCGCATATAGGTTAGGTTGTGCTTTAGATGAACAATGGTGTGTTCGGGTATATTTTTAATTACAGGTTAGTAATGTTGTTACTGGACACATTTGGCACCCGCTCGCCCGTTTCATTACGCCCGTACATTAAGGCTTTGCCATCATTCTGACAAGTAATAAACCTTTTGCATGATTACTCTTAAGTAGATAACACAACTGCTAGGTAATATATCGACTGGTGATTTACTGTTGAGCTATTTAACTATATTATATGACCGTTAGTCTATTGTTATTATTATAATAGGTTACTTACTAAGAGGGTTGTAACCTTGTGTCATCGAAGGGTTGCGTTCAATATATAATTATTCAATATATATATATATATATATATATATATATATATATATATATATATATATATATATATATATAACGTACCCCTTCAATTGTTGGCAATTGAAAAGATCAAATTGACCTGCCCGAGCGTTTTTCTTGAAAAAATTAACTAACACATTTATGGGTTATGTTCCAAACTTGATCATCACACTGTATATATTATACCGCGTTTTTTTAAAACCAAAGTAAATAGGGCAGATATATGTGTGTAACCCTGGGCAAATTAATACCTATCTCATTTCAACTTTTTATAAACATACGCGAAGCATCGCATATGCAAATTAGACTATAAAACGTTATTAATTTCATCTCGTACTCTTTTAGTGATAATTACACTATACTCTAATTACACATAGTGTTAAAAATACTCACATTTCAGTCTATTTACAACCATATCACGTCATTCTATTTATGGTGCTTGTTGAATGACGAGACCTAATGTTTCTCTCCATATCCTCTGAGACGGGACAGTTCGGCCTGATAGTAATTTCCCGTCTAACCAGAAGTTTGCAGATTCCCACAGAGTTTATAACTAACTTTATCTTTCGGTCACGTTATCTTCCCTCGCCAGATATGAAATATTTTGCTGGATACTTAAAGTTCAAGGAACTACATAATTTAAAGACTCTTAGAAAATATGCTTAGGGCTGGAGTGGCGCTGTGTTTTCTTATCTAAAGTTTATAAGATCTATCAGGAACTGCTGACAGCTTTGGTTAGTGTACAGAATTTGTGATAAATGTGTTCATGCGTTGGCGTTTTGACAAGAAAACTAATAAGGAAACCACAAATGCAGCTTAATCGTTATTAGAAAACCAATTGGTAGGTATTACACTTAGAAACGTTGAAGACAATCATATTTCAGGGAATAATTACATCATAAAAGTGAAGTAAATAAACTAAATTAGACTAGTCACGAAACAACGAAATTTTTAAAAGCTTTCAATTTAACGGTGTTTGTAAAGTCGATCAGCAACTGTAATGGTATTTTCACTCATCGGTAATTTTTTTGGCGGACGCAAAACATATCGTTTATACCAATAATCTTGATGTGTATGTAGTCAACACCCCTAAGATTTTAAATATATAAATATGACAATAAAGGGGGAAACGTATATTTTTAAACAACAAAAATATAGTTATTTTAGCGACAAAAGGAATGACAAACTTAAAAAATATAATTGTATGGTGTTAACAGAATGTTGCACCATTCGCTACTTTTAGTGAATTTTCGTAGAAAAATTCACTAATGAGGAGATCCCGTAATTTGAATTTTGAAAAAATTTTTGAAAATGAGCGCGAACTAGGGACCCTAGAACCCATATACGGAGTCAGTTTCAGTTTTTATATGTTAGCCAGGAAAATCAAACCAGGTTCTCAGGGAAAATTTTGAGTTTCTTTCGAAAAAAATGTTTATCTCAAAAACAAAAAAATCTGTGGTAACCAAATTTGGTAGGTAGGTTTACGATATAAAAGCTAAACTATACACCAAAATTTAGATTTCTATGTTACAAGAAAAAAGTTATAAAAAACATTTGGTGTCAGATCATTTCTATGAAAATTCACTACCATAACGCACTTGCTGCGTTCAGACGTTTTGCATTTTAACACCATTCAACACTCAAAGCGTCGCTCTTTTTCCTTTTAGTGAATTTTCTTTGAAATTTTCTTCAAATGAGCGCGAACTAGGTCCCCTAGAACCCATACCCAGGGTCAGTCTCAGCTTATATATATATATATATATATATATATATATATATATATATATATATATATATATATATATATATATATATATATATATCACACCGACAACTCAAAAAATAATGGGCCGATTTTGATCAAATTTGATTCGAACCTTCCTTTTGCAAGTGGATTGAATAAGTTCATTAGCCAGGAAAATCGGACGAGTTTCCCAGGAACATTTTATTTTATTTTTTTTGGAAAATTTTAGTATCTCCGGAAATAGCAAAGCTATAGCAACAAAATTTGGTACGCTGGTTTCTGTCAGAAAGATTATGCCATGTACCAAAATTCAGATCTCTTAAGTTAAAAGACTAAAGTTATAGTCAAACCTCTGGTTAAAAAAGTTCCAACGTCAGAACTGATAATTATGGTAGTGGTATATGTGAGTGAAACATCGACACGAAATGACTAACAAGCTCCTAGACATGCGTCCAAGTCGTTATTTTCCTTCATTTCGTTAAAATATGAGCAAAAAATCCATTGTAAATAACAATTGTTTGGTATAAACAATAAAGACGTTAGAAAATTAACATACTAGCGTATATACCTGCTAGTACAGACATCTGTCATGTCGACGGTGGTCGAGTGGGCTAAGCGGTGTGCATCAGATAATTAAGTCCTATAATAATACGAGTTCTAATCCTATTAGTGACTTCACTTATTATTAAATTTTTTTAGTCTCATTTCACAGTACCGTTACCTGATCAAATTGTTATTCCGATGACTTTTTTAGCGAGTTTTTGTATAAAAAATTATTTAATAAGGAGATGAAAACTTTTAATATTAATTAATTAATTAATTAATTAATCAATTTGATTAGCATATCTGGTTGTTTGTTCTGGCCCCAACTTAGTGAAACCGTTCCATATTTAATACAGTCGTAGACTTTTCCCGTGGCTTCATAAGTGCTTGTTTTTTTTTCTGCAACCGATTTCAATTTTTAATGAATTTTCTTTTAAAAAATTCACTAGTGCGGAGATCGCGACTTTTGAAATTTTGTTTAATCTCTTCAAATGAGCGCGTATAGGCCCGCTAGAACACATATCCGGGGCCAGTTTCAATGAGGGGGGGCATATATATATATATATATATATATATATATATATATATATATATATATATATATATATATATATATATATATATATATATATATATATATATATATATATATATATATATATGTATGTATAAATTGAAACTGACCCCGGATGTGGGTTATACGGGGCCTAGTTGGCGCTCATTTGAAGACATTTTTCAAAACTCAAAAGGCGGGATCTCCTCCTTAGTGATTGTTTTTAATTCACTTAAATTTAAATTTGAGACGCAGGTTCTTTTGAATAAAAGTGTATTGCATACAGACTTTGAGAATACTTCTCTGGCTTCGCTGTTGGTTTTTGTCCTTCACCTACAAAAACCAGCAGTGAAGCCAGAGATGTATTCTCAAAGTCTGTATGTAGTATGGACAAGTTTCACCAAGTAAGGGCAACAACAATCAATAAATTTAAAAGTGTATACTATATACCAAAATTTAGATCGCTTAGCTGAAAGAAAAAAGTTATACGCATTTGGAAAAAAACATGTGCCAGTGGAGGTTAGAAGGGGGTGAGAAGGAAGGGTAGATCAAAATATTCTGTGTGGTTAAGGAGATCTCTTAAATATTACAGAAAGAGATTAGGTTTCTTTTTTCAGTGCAAAACGATAAGAAACCACAAAAAAAACGTTGAAAGTTTTATGATTTTAATTCTGCAAATCAGTGGCGGTTTAAAACGTCAACATTGGTGATCTCTAAACGAAGATTCTGAAACGAACGCGGGTTATTGGCAACCAATACTGCAAGAAAAAGGTTCGGCAAGGTATTTTCTGTCAAGCCTGTTGTATTGTTATCCATTTGACTAAAACATTTGCAGAAAATTTACTTGACATAACCCATTTCCCAATATTTTGAGCTTCAATTATAGAGTTTGTGATTTAAACGTGTAATATGTTTTATGTAACAAAATAAATTGAATAAACCATTATTCAGTCAACAAAGTGATAAACAGACAAATTACATATAACCAATAATAAAATCTGGGACGCAGCAAGGGCATTATGGAAGCGGGTCTTCATAAACCTTTTTATGTATAATTGACTTGTGAAATACAAATAAATACGAATGCCTACATCGGCGGCGCAGTTCAGATGCGTGTCGTTCCTCCTTACTTAGTGTTATGCAACGCCGGGATGGTCAGTTCTTGGATTGGTGATCGGTCTGTGATCTCGTCTACATCTAATGATTTCAGAACATTTTTTGTGAACTTTGGTAAAAACATTTTGAGCGAATGTTCATAATTTGACGCTCGTTGATTGACAAATTTTTTGGACTTTCGGAACTGTCACACCAAATTTTCGAGGCAATGACTGTTTTGCTGGCTAATTTCTATAAACTTTTATAGTAAATTGTTATATCATATTTCGCTAAAAATTACAATAGGAGAAACAAGGCTTGAAGAAACATGCGTTTATTGCTTTTGTAGACCTGGAAAAGGCATTTGGTAAGGCGAATTTGAAAATATTGTTTTATACAATGAAGACAGCTGGATAAGATCAGAGAGATAGACGCACTATGTGCAATATATAAAACATAATAAATATTAACAGATATAAAATTAAAGCTAAAATAATAAAAGGGGTACCGATGCCCATTGAGGATTACCTGGATGTGGTCAATGCGCTTTGAGACACGGTCCATGAACTAGAGGAGTGTTGACGCGTAGGACAATAGGAGAAAGAGGCTTGAGGAGCATAGAGATATCTTGACTACTGATCTGGACCACCTGATGATTCGTAGAATCCTTACAAAAGGAAGGGGTTCCGAAAAAATTACAGATACCTAGCGAGGTGAAACAACTACATGTCATCGGTGATTGGGCATGGTTGTGAAAATATGTCTATATTGTAGCCCATAGACAGACAAAATAAAATAACTTCTTTCTAAATTATGCAAAGCTAAAATAATTAGCTTTCAAGAACCTTGAGATACTTGTCAAAACGACTCAAACCAATGATTTAGAAAGTTAAATAATTTAAAAAATACAGGGTGATTTATTAGTTCACTATCAAATTGCGAGAAATGAAAAGTGAGGTCGTTTCAAGAAAAAAACTCATATAATCATATGTTCGCCTTTAATTGTTTAAGGACTTTAAAATTTTCTGCATGAGGATCCAATTTAATAGTATTCATTTACAACATTGTTTTACGTTGCTTTTACCAGTTAGAAAGACAAAGTGTCGAAGTAAAAAATGCAAATAAACATGTAAGTTTTCTTTCGGGTTTGTTAGCTATTAGAAAATCGTAAAATGTACGCTTATAGCACTGAAGAGTATGCTGATATAATTTAGGTACATGGAAATTCTCCGCAATCAGTACGAGAATATCAAGAAATATATCTACAGCGGCTTGTAGCGTATTATTCAGTTTTTGCCGATTCTTTCAGAAGATGCGAGAATCAAAAGCAAAAGCTATTCGGCCGCATGAAGTTAATGGAGATCGCGAGGAAGCTGTAATTAATTGTGTCATCGAGAATCCTTCAATCAGCTCCCGTAGAAAATCACGTAATCTACATGTATCAAAAGTTTGTATGGCGTGTACTGAACCGTGAAGTCTTTCATCCCTATTATCTACAAGCTCTACATCCAGGAGATGCTCAGCATCGACTAGCATTTTGTCATTGGTTATTGCAGGAGCATGCCCAAAATAATGATTTTATTTCAAATGTTATCTGGTCCATAATGAACATGTCTTGGCAGTACAAAGTCCGTATACGATTAAACCAAGGAGATTTCAACAACATTTCAGCATCGACGTTTGGGGTGGAATTTTTAACAGCAGTTTACTAGACTTGCATGTACTTGATGAGCGCATAAACTCAGATTCTTACAGACATTTTTTAGACAATACTTTTTGAGTTACTTAAGGATATACCACCTAACGTAATTCAAAATACGTGGTACCAGCACGATGGTGCCCCACTTCATCGTGGCACAGTAGTTGGAAGGGGGAAATTTTAAGCAACTTCTAATGCTATTTATAGTTCTAAATGTATCTTTTTTTCAATAGTACATATTATACAATTACTTAAAAATTTTGAGGTCCTGTAACTCCTAAAGTAATTAAAATAGGACATGTGATTAAATGAAGTTTTCTTCTGAGAACTACCTCATATATCTTCGACTAACACACGACAAGTATTACATTTAAAGTACTTAAAGGCAGCTGTTTGTGTATCCTTTGATACTACAATAAACTAGTTTTAATCTAGCAGATTAAACAGACATATCCTTTGATAATGTTGACAACATCAAGGGTGGCTAGAATCAACAGCACAAAGTTTACTTCTGTACGGGGTTTATGTAACGAATAATTTCCAACACCCTAATCTAAAATAAAAAGATCGTAAAAGATTTGCCCGTGTCAACGTACCGTTATTTATGATGTGTGAAAACAACGTTAGCGTGGCTGTCAGCTTTTTAAAGCTTAGATATAATTTGTGGGCGATAGGGTGATATGGTCTGTATCAAATAATAGAAAAGATTTGTTTCTGTAATAAAAGAGACGTCGTGTAAGTTAAATAAACCTGCTTTATAATACCATGGTCATTTAATATGTCGAATACTACAATCTAATCATAATCTAAAACTTGCAGATATAATAAAGTTTTACACATTTTTTTAAACAAATACTAATATATTATTAATATTAAGTAAAGAATAATAATACAATGTAAAATTTCGTGAAAAATAAACGTTGAAAATTATAGAGATTTGTTGTTGCCATGCAATTTCTGCATCTTTTTTATCAACTACGCAGTGCGAACATTGAACTATATAGAGTTGGTGGAGCTATATTTAACCAAATGTGTTATTTATGACCTTAGAGATATAAATACTCTCGTATGCGTCTAATTTCACCGATTATCTGAACATTTTTGATAAGCTTCAGGTTTTATTTATATATGTGGTGATTAGTATCCCAAATGTGACGCACCACGCATGAATTGTCTATAGCACCGTATCTCAGCTGTGCCGTATGTTCCATAAATCTGGTCTCAATGGCTCTTTTAGTTTGTCCAACGTATTTTGGATTACAATCTTTAAAACTTATTTAATATATACCTGACATTCTATATATATATATATATATATATATATATATATATATATATATATATATATATATATATATATATATATATATATATATATATATATTCAACAACACACCACGAGGGCTCACAGCCTAAATACTATCGTACCGTGGGTGTCGACAAGGAGGAATAAGGCAACTTGTTAATTCTGGACTTGAAGGTTTGGAGGTTCGGGGGAGAAGGAAAACATGTGCCGGCAAGGAATTCCACAACTTGGAAGTCCTCGGGACAAAATAGCGGGCATAACAACATGTTCTAGGTCTGGTGACCTGGACAGTAAAAGGGTGCATTCGCTCTGTTCCCCTGCTAGATCTGTTGGGGGCAGCAGGTGGAGGAACTATGGAAGAAAGCTCCCCTGAGCAGTGCCCGTGCAGATAACTATAAAAGAGAGAGAGAGAGGTCACCAACGGCACGTCGGTGGGCAAGGGATGGCAGCCTTTGGGTGAGGGTAGGGTCACCGATGAGACGTATAGCTCTCTTCTGAATGGAGTCCCGGATAGCGAGTGTAGAAGCGGCAGCAGCACCCAGATGTGGGAGCAGTATTCGAGGTTTGGTCTTATTTGTGAAGTATATAAGGTATAGAGATTAGCTGGTGAAAAGTATCTGCGAGCTCGAAAGAGGAAACCTAATTTCTTAGCAGCCGCTTCTGCAATTGATGTAACATGTTGGTGCCAATTGAGATTTCGATCCACAGAAATGCCAACAAGTGAAAAGGACTCATTACTTTGCATAACTTGGTTGTTTATTGTGATGGGTCTAGGGCTGGTGTATCTCTTATGAGAAAGAAAGCAGGACTGTGATTTGGTGGGGTTGAATTGTACAAGATATCTACTTCCCCAGTCTAATATTTTTTTGGAGATCCACGGAGGCAGAACCCTCCATGAGTCTGCGATCCTCATCTAATTGGGCTAACGAGACAGGCTTATTACTTATTATGACATAAATGTATTTATAATTTATTAATAAAGATTTTTAGGAGAAAAAAACAAATGCGTATAATCAAAACTGAAAACTTATATATAAAAACCTGCATCGATATTACATAACAACTTTTAAGAACAGGTATCAGTAAAATTATAGGGTGGTTAACTGAAACCCAACACATACCTACAATATGACTGTTACACCTTATAATATTATGTAAGTATATTCTTGACAAGTTAACGTCTAAATAAGGTAACTAGATATTTTGTCTCCACCCCTTTGTGGAATCACAGAAAGTGCGTCAGCAGCAAACCTTCAAGCGAGTATTACCACATGGGGTGAAACATAAAAAATATAAAAAATTACACATGAATCACCTCTTATAACATTATAGGGAGCACAAAGCTTACGTCCCCTCATAATATAATAATGATAGGTGGTAGCAAAAGCCAGGCGGTCTCACGGGGCTCTCATATACGAGGGAGTAACAAAAATTCTAACAAAACGAAAATAAACCCAGCTTGAAAGTCGACTACCGTTTAAAAACGTGATTATTTTTTCAAATCACATAGAAAGCCAATTTAGATGGTAGAATGTCTTTGGCTTTTCCCATCTGGAAAAAACTGACCGTGTCAGGAATAAAAGATATTTTCCCAAAAATGCACTTTTATAAATAAAAAGTCTGGACGCAGCTAGTGCGTTATGGCAGTGAATTTTTATGAAAAGGTTTTTAATGGAAATACTGTCTTTTTTAATGAAAGCAGGCATGAAATTTGGTATAACCCATATAGTACAAACAATGTAACATATTTCATCGAAATAACTTTATTATTTGAAAAAGTACAAAACATTTCATAAAATAAATTTAAAAGGTTTCCGAAAAACTGGTCCGCTTTTCCTGGCCAACAAACCTCTAAGGTATTTAACCACCTTCCAAGATATAATCATTCAAAAAATCTTTTCGGCGAAACACAAGAATAAATTTACATGAAAATTTTCAAACAATTTTTTCACGAAAATCCGAAAACATTTTTTACAATGGGTACTTTACTTGTTAAACATTTATTATTAATTACCAAAATTTCACAAAAATTTTTTAACAATACTAATTACTCTTTTTTTTTCAAAAACGATGACTGTGCCAACCGTGCCGCAAATTTGTTTAATGAACGACATCCGAAGAGACATGTTAACAGAAAATACATTTTGGAGTTAGTTTGACAAAGTGGTTCAGTAGCCAACAAAAAACGGGATCCTGAACGTGAATTTCCGGTTATGAATTAGACTACTGAGATTGAAGTTTTAGGACAAATTGCTGCAGACCCAACTTTGAGCACGAGAAAATTGGCCACTGTTTCAAACATCAAAAGAAGAACTATTCAGCGAATATTGAAGCATCATAAATTTCACCCGTATAAAATTCATTTTTGTGAAGTTATGACTGCACGAATAGCTGATAACGGGAACTTTCTGTTCAATATCTGTTTTTCAGACGAGTGTACGTTTTTATTAAACTCTACAGTCAATCGTCATAATTGTCGTTATTGGGCAGATAATAATCCAAGAAATTTTCACGAAGTCCACACTCAAACTCCACAGAAATTGAATGCCTGGACTGGCATTTTTGGAGACCGTTTAATCGAACCAATTTTTCTTGATGGCAAATTGAGTGTCGAAACGTATTTGGAGTTACTAGAAGATATCGTTTACCCTCTACTAATTGATATTGTTGAAAACGATGATCTCTATCAAGAAAATCAATTAGCGTTTCAACAAAATGGAGCTCCTCCGCATTTTTTACAACGTGTTAGGGAGTTTTTAAACAGAGAGTTTCCAGAGCAATGGATTGGGCGCAGAGCTGCTATTGAGTGACCCCCTAGATCACCGGTTTTAACTCCTTTGGACTTCTTTCTATGGGGGCATTTAAAGAGTAGAATTTTTGCAACAGAACCGGAGTCTCTGGAAGAATTACGACGACGCATTGTTGAAGAATGCCGTCTAATAACTCCACAAATGCTCCAGAATGCCAGAGCTCGTTTTGAACAAAATTTGTTCTTTTGTATGAAGCTGGTGGTCAACAATTTGAACACTTACTTAACTGAATAAACATTTTTGAAAGTTTGGTTTTGTTTTTTTAGTTATTTTTAACGAAAAATTGACTAATTAGTGCATTTCTTATTACAATGAATGAAATACGTTCTTGCAACTCCAACTGTGAATAATTTTTAAACCAGTACATAAAACTTTAAAAAAATGAGTGTGCTGAATTCATAAAAGAAAGAGCTTTCAAATGATGTAACACTCGACACATGTACCCTATTTAAAATATAAGGGTTGTTATCACCACCCTTAAGGGGTTGATGTGACATAGTTGAGTTTTGTCAAAACATGTCCACCCTCAATATTAAAATTGACGTGTTTCAGCGTTTCTTGAAAAAAAATTCTCTGGACGCAAATCGGTCTGTTTAGTTTTCAATGCGCCATCCTGTATACAGACATATAAAAACCTTAACGGACCTTAGTTTTGGGTTCTAAGGACCCAAATTCGCGTTCATCTGAAGAAAATTTTCAAAGGCTTTTCATCGTGACCTGTCTATTAGCAAATTTTATTTAATGAAAATTCGCTAATACATATTTCTCATGTGTATCTTGATAAAACTTTATAAAAGCGACATTTTATTCCCTTTTTAGTACGAACATTATATATTTAAAACTCCCTTAACACCCTTATGAATCTTGTAGACTTGATATAGGTGCAAATTATGACAACCCCTCGTATATGGAATGAGTACGCAAACCGAACAGTGCTGGTCGTGCCGGCTTACGTAAGGCTGCCACGAGAGAATATGGGTTAGTAATCGCCTAAATGGCTTGTTCTACTTTGGGGTGCATATTAAATTTGTGGAAATTCACTCAGGTCTTAGGCCCTTAGAATATCACCGTTATAATAGTAGTCTCGATTGTTTCCTAATGTCAGAAGTCCTGATAGGTGCCACATTATCCCACACAAACTGTGGGAACGGCCAACTTAATAGAAATAATTCACGTGAAGAGAGCTTAACATAGGCAAATCTAATAAATCCAGCAAGGCCTGGATTTAAATTCGATTTAGAATGCCGCATACAATATGGCAAGCTTTATATTATGAGCAAATTATACAATATAGATATAACCCTTAGATTAGTAAAATGAATAGTATAGTAGGGCCCCAGCATAATAAACTTTCTTATGCTGTGGTAGGGTCGCCAAATTGACCAAAACGATAATTTCATATTGCAGCCTTAACCACTTAATATTTTTTTATCGACCTCAAAAAAGAGGTGGTTCATAATTTGATAGGTGTGTTTCTCTTTCTGTGAATGTTTATAGAGTGTGAAGCCAGAAAAACAGTCTCTACCTCTGTTTTCATTATTAGCTATGTTTCAAGAACACTTCTGAAACATTAAGAAAACTCGCTATATTTTAGAAAAGATCAAATTTACTGAAGCAAATATAAATCCAAAATAAATAAAAATACATTTGCGTAAAGGTGGTTCATAAGCGCAGCAGTTGATACCATCATAAAGCTAACAGCCAACCAACGAATTCACTATTATAAATAACGAATATGAAACATATCAAAGGAGCCACTGGAAAATGACAATCAAATTATTGAACAAACGCTTGTATTTTAACTATTTCGGTCGCATCACAAATAAACAAAGAAGCTGCGATCTAAGGAGCTCCCATGGATAAATAAACATCTACGAATAGACACCCAAAGAACATGTACAACGTGTGTGATGCCAATAGTAACATACTAAAGCTGACAGTCGCAGAACGAAACAACTACTACGAACAATTGAAATGTTTATATTAAAAGCTATAGTGAACAAACCAAAAAAATAAATCGCATCAGAAATCAAACAATCAAGATGTTGTAAGATGAAGAAGAGTAAGACGAAGAGAACGGAACCAACACAGCTCAATAATACGTGCAAAAAGATTGGTGACGTAAGCACTAAATGGAGAATGCTTCAGACCTCCCCAGGAAGTTGAAGAATGAGGAGGCGGGGCAGAAAAAAACGAAGAAGAAATAATAAAAGCCAGTAAAGAATAATATTAAAGAAGAAGCAGGGGTGGGAGGAAGCGGGAGATGAAGAAGGGCAAAGAGTCAGAAAAATAAGATTGATGTGTGGAGAAAAAGAAGAAATGTTAGAAAGCGAATAAGCCGTAAGAGAAGGAGTGTGTGGTGGCGGTGGGTGAAGACGAGGGGGGAGAAGTGTAAGGAAAAAGGGAAGAATAATTAAGGCAAGCACAAGAAGGTGGAATGGGAAGAGGGGGAATACGGATGGGAAAGAAGAGGAGGGGAAAAGGGGGAATACTGGTGGGAAATATGATGAGGGGAGAAGGGGGAGGAAACCCATAAATAAAAGTTACAAAACAATACAGTATAAATTAAAAAAAGCCTGGGCGCAGCAAGTGCGTTACGGTAGTGAATTTTCATAGAAATGATCTTGCACAAAATATTTTATTACAACTTTTTTTTCTTGTAACATAGAAATCTAAATTTTGGTGTATAGTTTACTTTTTATATCGTAAACTTACCTACCAAATTTGGTTATCATGTCTTCTTTATTTTTTTGACAACCCCGGATATGGGTTCTAGGGGTCCTAGTTCGCGCTCATTTGCAAAAAATTTTCAAAATTCAAAAGTCGGGATCTCCCCATTAGTGAATTTTTTCTACGAAAATTGACTAAAACTGCAGATGAACATAAGTATAATAAAATATATAAAACTAAAATTATATAACACAAAGAAAATTGGCATACAATCCAAATGCATATATAAAAGTCTGAAATGCGTTAAGGTAGTGAATTTTTATAGAAATGATGTGCGTAATTTTTTTGAAAATTATATATGCACCAGGAAAAATAATATTTGTCTTGAGTATTTAATAGATTTTGTTTAACACATAAATATTTCGGTCTTCTGTGCCCTCCTGTGACACCAAAATTTTGATACATAGTTATTTTTCCCTCGGGGCTCGTCCGCGCCCTTGCCGCCCCGATAGCACTGCAACCTTTGGTTGATTGTGTATACCCTTAGTCTTACTCCACCCATTCCAAAATCACTGTGCCTTGAACTAGTCTGCACAGCGATTGGTAGGGTGAAGTTTTATATTGCTCTGTCTCCGGTCTAGACTGACCGTAGATCAGTTGTCTTCTGCGGTCCAGAGCTTTACACTCGCACAAGATGTGCTGGGCTGATTCCTCTCCCTCGCCGCAGAGTCTGCATGCGAGGTCCCCTTCGAACCGCCCCATTTTATGCAGGTGTTTCTTGACGGCCATGTGTCCCGTTAAGAGACCTGTTGTGTTTCTGAGCTGTCATCTGCTAAGATTTAGCAGCTCCGCAGCTCTCTTTGAACTGGGTCCGTCAATTATTGACTTCCCATGTCTGAGCCCTGGACAGTCCGCCCAGTACACCTTGTGTTGGTTTCTGACCCAGGACTTAATGGCTCCCCTGCCAGTGCTCTTTGCCACGCACAGAGCCGGTTCTGGTCCCATAAATGGTTCTGCTGACCCTCTCTTCGCGAGACTGTCAGCTTCTTCATTGCCTTTGACCCCCGAGTGACCCGGCACCCAGATGAGGGTCACCTCATTCTGCCCAGCCAGGTCGCTCGTATCGTCTCGGCACTCACTCACTCACCAGCCAGGAATTTACCCGTGGGCTACTGAGTGCCTTAAGGGCTGCCTGGCTGTCTGTGGCTATGAGGATCCGCTTATTGGTGTAGCCCCTCCTCTTGTTCTCCGCACACAGTGCAGGATGGCGTACATTTCGGTGGTACATAGTTTACTTTTTACAATATAAACCTGCTTACTAAATCTGGCTGCTTTGTTATTTCCGAAAATACAAAAGGTTTTCAAGAGAAACCAAAAATTTTCAACGAACTTATCCAAGCTACTTGCAAAAGTAAGATACCTGCCAAATTTCATCAAAATTGGCCCTTTATTTTTTAAATTATCGAACATAATTGCAAACAATTAATTAGTTATTTTAGAAAACTCATTTTGCCAACATTTTCGTTTACGCAACACCGAGATCTAACTTTTAATAAAAGTGTAACGTTTGGAAACATTATGTTGCCAAGCAAGCACTTTAGATAATTGCTTTATAATTACAGCACTTTTATATTTAATTTTTACAAAGTAACAAAATGGAATGATGAAGCTATAAAAATTAATTTGTTTGAAAATCTATAATTGAAACTGGTTTAAGTGTTAGTTTCTGCTAAACTGGCGTTAACCTAAATCATCATTAAGTGAATGTATTTCTATCCAACTTATTAACAAGCACCGGAAACATTTATAAAATTTGTCAGCTGGAAAATATATTGGAGTATATTTAGCTAATTTATACAAATTCGTTATAAATTGGCACAATAGGCTTATTTACTCAAGACTAAAATGTAACAGTGTTGAATAAATGGATGACAATTTGACGTTATAACACTGTGGTTACTGATATTCAGGACATAGGTTACACAAAATACATATAATGACTATTATTGACTATTGACAAAATGATTTCTTGGCCAGACATATGTCTGTGGGCCGATTTATCGAATTAATGTAACGGACGATTACTTCACTTTGTTTGGTTTAGTGGGGTTTTATGCCCCTGTGGTGTTTTAATGTACTGGGGCTAGCACTGTTTTCGGTCGTCGGTCGTTTGTATTTGAGAGTGGTTTTTTCGTCGTAATTGGAGATGTCTTGTAATAATGGGTTGTCATGAGTAGAAAGTTTTGGCTACGGAGTTTCTGATAAATTCTTGGATTGTTGGCGTACCTGTATCTTTATGTAGTTGCTTGTGTCGTACGTACCATGGGGCTTTCATTATTTGACGTAGGCATTTGTTCTGTACAATTTGTATTTGGTTTATATATGACTTGGCAGCATGACCCCAAGCCGGGCAAGCGTAGGTCAGCATGGGTCTGATTACTGTCTTGTAGATTAGGTGTTTGTTTTCCGGAGACATCGTACTATGGTAACCAGTAAGCGGGTGAAGTGCGCCTTTTACGGCCATGGCTTTAGTTTTTGTTGCCGCTGCAGGTTTTCTAAATGTTAGTTTTTGGTCTAATATGACGCCTAAGCATTTGGTTTCTTTTTCCCAGGGTAGTTGTTTGTTGAATATTGTAACGTTTTCTTGCGGGTCGTCTCTTTTTCGGGTGAAGTTGATTGCTGAGCATTTGTAAGGGTTAAGTTTGATTTTCCAGTCGTTCAACCAATTTTCAAAAGTGGGTAGGTTGTAGTTTAATCGTTGAATAGCGAAGCGGCATCTTAAGGAAGTGGTTAAAATAACCGTCATCGGCGTAATGTGCAGTGGTGAGACCATTTGGTTTGGGCATGTCTGAGGTGAAAATTGCATAGAGGTGTGGTGACAATGTGGATCCTTGGGGAACTCCGGCGAGTATGTGTTTCTGTGTTGATGTGGCGTCATGGATGTTTACATAGAAGCTTCGGTTCTTCAGAAAGGAGTACGTTGTCTGTATGAGGCTAGGAGGGTAGTCGAGTAAAATCATTTTATATATCAATACTTCGTGCCATACCTTATCGAAGGCCTTGTCTATATCAATGAATAATCCTGCGGTAGATTCGTTTTTGTTGAAGGCTGTAGTGATATGTTCTACCAATCTGCAAATACATATAATGATTTACAAGATCGGAATTAATGATGAATAAAGATGAATGCCCAGTTTCACAAAGCTCTATTAAGTAGTTAACGGCCGGTTAGATAATCAAGGCTTAATACAACCAATCACAGCTCCAAAACATTTGGTTGTCATGGCAAAATCCCGAATAATAGTCTGTGATTGGTCGTCCGAAGTCTTGATTAACTAACCGGTCGTTAAATATTTAAGCGAGCGTTGTGAAACTTGGCAAAACGTATACAGGTGAAAAGGTATTTCATTTAAGAACACCATAAGTTAACTGGCGAACTGGCGCGGGAGTTCTCTTTCTATGCGTCTCTAGACACTGTCAACGTCAACTGTCAACTTCACCCTTCACTCGACACACTGCGAGAGGCGACATTTCAGATATCAGATGTGGTCTCGAAGTGTGGTCAAAATAAATATTTAAAACTGGGAGCAATCTTTTTTGGAACGCCACATTACTGCTATTTACAACGCTTATATGTGCATTTTTAAATGGACTGTATTTGTAGATCTACTGTTGGTCTATCAAATGATGGATAATTTAAATTTAAAAGTATTTATAGTAAATGCTATTTGACACGTGACAGTTTGTGTCATATCTCAATTTTCCTTGTAAGGCAAGATGTGTTCTCACCACAATTAGAACCGTAGACCGGTTTCGCTCTAATTAGAACTCGTCAGTATGGCATACTAATTGCAGCGAAAATACACCTATAAAGTAATACGGCTATGGTAGCCAGCCTCCCGAAACTAAGTGAGATATAAGACAAGTTTTTACACGTGTCGACATCTCGTTGTGGTACCAAGTAGTATGTTGTCACGGCAGGTCAAAAAAAACATAGAATGTTAAAAAATGAAGACTGTGTACAACCAACTAACAATTTATTAAATTGTCAGTCCTGGCCCTTTTTCCCCAATATAGGGACAAAGTATGTAAGGCTAGATGTATTCTCACCACAATTAGAACCGTAGACCGGTTTCGGTCTAATTAGAGATCGTCAGTACGGCATACTAATTGCAGCGAAAATACACCTATAAAGTAATACAGCTATTATGGTAGCCAGCCTCGCGAAACTAAGTGACATGTAAGACAAGTTTTTACACGTGTCGCCATCTCATTGCGGAACCAAGTAGTATGTTCTCACGGCAGCTCCAAATAACACAATGTAAAAAAATAGAGACTGCAAAATAGAAATTGCAGAAATTGGGCTACGAATTGCACCCTCATCCGCCCTATTCTCCGGATTTAGCCCCGAGTGACTATTTATTGTTTCCAAACTTAAAGAAATGGCACTGCGGAAAGAGACTTGACTCCAATGATGAAATCATCTCACAAACAAATACCTATTTGGAGGACCTCGACAAATCTTATTTTTTGGAAGGGATAAAAAAATTGGGGAAACGTTGGACGAAGCCTTATTCAAAAAGTCACGGACTTATTAACTCGCCGTCATACCTAGGGTGTCACAATTCATTGTCCAAGATTATCTGCCAATAACTGGACCTCATTAAGCCTATCTTGCAAAAAAGCCCATCGTAGTATAAATAGCAGTATGTAGCTATCTTCGTGAAAGAACGTGTTCACTGAAAATATACCAATAATGACAGGCAAAGCAGTTGATTGCAACACCCCAGATATCGTTATCATTGACAACGCAAAAAAAGACTGGACTCGTCGTCGACAATGGACAAGTTCACCAGGCGCCAACAGCTGAGTTTAAGCCCTTATCAGCTGACTGCCGGTACATTACAGGAGTTGGAGACTGATCAACGCAATAACTATTTGTGACGTTTGTTTAACATTCGGCTTTGACAAAATATAACAGTTGGGTTCCAGCAAAAACTCAGCGGGACTGCTGCATAATACGTTAATTGCTGCTGATTGACTTTAAATGAGTTTTAAGTAACATTATTATGTCATATAAGCACTATATTTTTTATTTTTTGCAAGACAAATTTGCAAACGTCTATACAAAACTAACGCTTTAAGATAATATTGTCATACTATTTTTCTTCAGATGCAAATGAGTCCTTATCAGACTCATCGGCTGAAACACGAGCAGCATGGAACGGACGCAGTTGCAAAAGAATGCCCCGAGCACAGGATGAAATAGATATACACACCACACCCGAAGGAAAATCAATAACAGTGTCTAGGTTGAAAACTCGCCATTATACAGTCTGTCCAAATAACTGGCCACGGATTATTTGAAACATTTTAATAAACTAGAAATCGGTTATGCAATTATTGTGTAATAAACAGCGGGATTTTATGTAAACCGCCATTTTTGTGCAGAATAAGACTAGTTTTATACGATTAGCGTCATCGGAGGATGAACAATTCTGATGACATTATTTCTGAACGTCAATAAGTATGGGTTGGACATGAGTAAACGGAATAAATTAAAGGGTTTATTACCAGAAAATCTTTTTAATTCTAAACCCTAGGGTTGAGAATTAAAAAGATTGTCTGGTAGTAAAGCCTTTCATTTATTCCCTTTAATCAATTCTGATGACGCTAACTTAGTTAGTGAAACGATCCTAAGGTCATTTAAAATGTGTTGTGGTGATTTAGGTTATCAATGTGTACTTAACGATTATAACTGTGATTTACGGGGATAAAAGGCGTAGTGTAAGGTAAAGAAAAAAATCATATACAATATAAGTACTGTGCTACATAACACACATAATTTCATCTCTATTCAAACGTTGCCGTATATAGCCTGTTTCAAACGAAGTGGGCACTATTGCTAACTTTCTTATCTTTGGGGCTACAGGTTCGGTTGAATTAAGAAACTTATGTGTGTTTTTCTGCTAATCACAATTGTGCAAACAAACAAAAAACAGAACAAACTGTCATAATTTCAACTCTGGTCGTGAAATATTACACACATTTTTTGTAAAACGATGGGCGGACACCAATGGTTCAGTCCGGTGGCCACCACACTCGCCGCACATTAAGCCTCTAGATACGGTAATGTCAATGACTTGATGAATGGCATTAACTATGGAATAAGACAAATTTAGCCCAGGATTATATAGCGAAAGCGACAAGATCAGTCCTGAAAAGGACTGCCAAATGTATGGAACAAAACGGGAAAGTTTTTAAACATCTAATATAATAAAATAAAATTTCTGTGGCAAATGGAATTAAATTCCGAAGCCGACATTGAACTGAACTCATATTATTATATTAGATTTTACACATTTTTTCAATATTTATCTCCAATTTTTCGTTTGATATAGTTTTTTTCCCAAATCATTTCTCTTTTGTGTTAATTTTAGTAATAAAATTTAATTTGAATAATCTAACTTATCTAAAGTGTTAGAATTAAAATATTCAGGGTTCCCACTAAAAACAACATCTCCATTTCCCTGACTTTTTCCAGATTTCCCTGTCAAGCCAAAACCCATTTCCCTGAATTGGATCTTCTACAATCTACCCACAAAATATGTAATACACTATTACAGAATCCAGTGGGTCATCGCGTCATGGCAGAAAACACGATTCACCATTTCAAATACAAAGCAACCAATTACTGGAAAATAACATAGTCTGGACGCAGCAAACGCGTTATGATAGTGAATTTTCATAAAAATGTTTTTATAGCAAATATGTGTTTTTTAAGAAAGCAGGCATCAAATTTGGTTACCAGTATAACCTATATAGTAAAAACAATGTGCCATGTTTCATCAAAATAACTTTATTGTTTGAATATGTACAAAAATTTCCGGAAGTAAACTTAAACTGTTCCCGAAAAAACTGGTTTCTTGGTCAACCTTATCGGTGAATAGCAAATTGAGATATTCAAAATTAAACATTTTATCAAAAATCGCTACCATAACGCACTTGCTGCCTCCAGGATTTTTTTCTTACAAACATGCATTATATTTCGATGGAAAATGCAAAACTGCAATAACAAAGGCGTGTTCGACTAAAAACAAAAGAAAATTTGTATCACCAACGACTTATGGGCCATTCTGTGATTGTAGGAATATTTTTTAAGTTGTAGCTCAAGACACCCTAAAATTAATGTATACATTTTTTTTTCGTATCGTGTATAACAACGGATATATTGAGCTTTATCGATTTTTTACGAAAATTCGACACAAATTATATACCATTAAACGATAAACTCTATAGCTAAGACTACTGCCAAAACATCAGAGAAAGGGTCTATTTGAAATGAATTTTCTGGAAACATTTTAGTTAAATGGAGGACAATGACGGTTGAAACTAAGACTTCAGGGTTTGTAAAACATTCTTCTTGAGGCATTTTCTTTCCATAGCTCAGGTTATATTCAAGTTATTTGCCTAAATGTTGCCAAATTTGACATTTTAAACCGCAACTTTGACGTTTTGAGGAAAACCCCAATTTATTTTTCTCTAAATGCCTATAACTTTTTTGTCTTTTGACCTACAGAGCTAAATTGGTAGGTGACTTACCTATAACGGCTTGGATAAGTTCGTTAGCCAGGAAAATCTGCCCAGGTTTTCGCGGAAAATTTTGTGTTTCCTTTCGAAAAAAAATTATATCTCCGGAATTAACAAAGCAAGGGCAACCAAATTTGGTATGCGGGTTTATATCGTTATAGGTAAGTCACCTACCAATTTAGCTCTGTAGGTCAAAAGACAAAAAGTTATAGGCATTTAGAGAAAAATAAATTGGGGTTTTCCTCAAAACGTCAATATATATATATATATATATATATATATATATATATATATATATATATATATATATATATATATATATATATATATATATATATATATATATAATTGAAACTGACCCCGGATATGTGTTCTGGGGGGCCTAATTAGCGCTCATTTGAAGAAATTTTTTCAAAATTCAAAAGTCGGGATCTCCTCATTAGTGATTTTTTTTATAAGAAAATTCACTAAAAATAATTGTGATTTTGAGAAAAAAGAAATCACATAAATAAATGGTCAGAACTGCACAAAAAGCAACCACATTGTTTTAATAAAAAAGAAATTATAAAGCTGTGAAAAAAAAACGTTCAAAGATCAAAAATTATTTTTGAATGTGAGTTCTGCTTTGAAAGTTTTAATTCATTATCATAAAACGGAAACAAATATATTTTCCCTGACTGGAACAAAAATTTCCTGACCCTCAGTCAATTTTCACAATTTTTCACTGATTTCCCTGACATACATTTTTCTTCTACAAATTCCGTAACTTTTCCCGCTTTTCCCTGTTCTATAGGCGAGTGGGCACACTGATATGTGGCACATTAAACCTCTCTCAGCGCTTAAATTTCCCTCATCTAGAATACAGTATACAGTGTCCCATTATAAAATCGACTTTTTAAAGAGATCTCGTAAAATTGATTCCATTATTTTTTATACAACAGCAGATAAGCACATTCATATTTACTAATATAACCGATCCTGTAGCTCCAAAGATAAGGACTGTACAAAAATTAAGCCATTTCGGTTCAACTAGGTCCAATAACCTTATTGTCCCACATACTTTTTGTTGTAAAACTATTGTGTCTGAATTCCTGATCCACCACAAATACCCACTGCAGTAAAACCATTGGGATGAAACAGAAGTATAATAATTAAAAGTATATTAACTGATCAAATATGCACTTTTATACTGAATACTAAAGCTTTTGTTATTTCCCAACATGTTCATCCTGAACAAAGGTTCTATTCAAAATCTAGCACCAAATGAAAGCTTTGTGTGTTACATTTATTTCTATTTCTGAACAACATCAAATTAGGTGATGCTATAACATGTAACTTTAGCACGTCTACAAGTAGAAGCCAGGAAATTGAAAAGAAAAATAGTTACCTAAATGATCAAAGACAAGTATGAAAATGAAGTAAACTTGCTTTTGTTGTACGGGTCTACAAGATTCATCTTTGAGACATGTGGGAATACAAATTAGATCATACCAAATAATGTACGCTCTAACGATCGGTGAACAGAAATATCAAAAGTTCGGAAGTCACAATGTTAGCAAATCTTCATAAAAAGCTTTCAAAATATAAAAGCTCAATTTTCCACTATGCTAGTCTAAGCTACCAACACCGCGTATTTGTAAGCACGCAGCCTGTGGTGGTCTTGTTGTTGATCCCGATGGAAGGAGTGGCAAGGGAAGCCCAGGCAGTGCGAAATGGGCTGGAGAGGAAACACATTCCAAGAACCATCAGTCCACGATGCATCTGCATTTAAACACACCTAGGGGTGCTAAAAATCCACAATTGGCACATCCACAATTGACGAGTTTGAAGAACATCAAACTAGTTTTTTGCCGCCTAATACTACTTCTGTACTGCAGCCTTTAGATCAGAGAATTCTCAACTCTCTGAAATGTAATTACAGGAGACAACTCGTCACAAAAATAATTGACAACATGGACAAGAATCAGTGTCAACTTTCGGTAAATGTCCTGGAAGCTATTATTCATCTCCTTGATCGTGCATGGAAAAATGTCTCACAAAAAACGGTGCAAAATTGGTTCAAGCATGCTGGTTTTCATTTTTAGCATAGAAATGAAAACGTTGATTTAAGTGTTTCGGAAGATGTTATTGCTGACGAACATATCGCCGACGAAGACGATGACATTCCTCTGAGCGAATGTGCTAGGGTTATGAAAATGGCACAAGTGTCGGATGCGATGAATCACCAAAACATAGATAATTATGTGGGAACTTCAGGTATCCAACAGATTCCGAAATAATTGAAGCTGAAAAATTCAACACTACCCAAGAAGTGATGGAAGATTCCGATTCGGACAACGAATCTAAAAGCCCCGAATGCACCAATGTTTCACTGCAAGGTCCCATCGATTCCGCCGAGAAGCTTAGAATATTTCTAGAGAGGGCATCAAACTCAGAAAATGAGCTAAGTTTATTAACTTCCATAGAAGTTTTGGAAAAGAAGGAAAAAGAAAAACCGACAGTATAAATGAAAATCACAGACTACTTTTTATTATGTGTAAAAAGTTTGATTAAGTAATAATGTACAGTATATACAAAAAATGCGCACCAGAAATTGCTCCTGTCCTGACTCGTCTGTTTCAGACATCTTACAGTAGAGGCATATTCCCTAGTAACAGGAAAACTGCTCGAGTACAACCAGTCCCCAAGAAAGGATCCAAAGCGGTTCCTAGCAACTACATGCCTATTTATCTCCTTTCAGTCGTCCCTAAAGTGATGGAAAAGTATATAAACACCGAATTACTAAAATTTCTTGAAAAACACAGTCTAATCCACGACAGGCAGTATGGATTCCGTCAGCGCAGAACAACTGCCGATCTCCTTTCCTTTGTCACCCATTCTGGGAACAAGTCTATGAAACTACACGGTGAATCCCAAATTGTCGCTCTACACATATCCAAAGCATTCGACCAGGTCTGACACGCAGCGTAGCTTAATAGATTTAGGGCCTATCACCAAAACTCTGTACCTGGACAGCAAATTTTCTCTCCAACCGGAGCATTTCTGTTGTCCTTGTCGACACCCACGGTGCGATAGTATTTAGGCTGTAAGCCCTCGTAGTGTGTCGTTGAAATAATTTTTTTTTAAACAGTATGTGAAGTGAAGAAACGTTTCCTATATAATTAGTAATAATACATGTTGGTTTTTAATAAATTTCTCCTTAACAAGGTTAATTTCTTTAAGAAACATAGTTTTGTTAGTTGGGCCAACTTCAGTGAGGCAGGGCTCGGAGTAGACTATCTTTCTGGAAATATATTTCATTTTCATAAAGCAATGCTTTTTGTTAACTTTAAATTTGCGAGAATGTACTGATATTTATTTTTTGGACTTTCGGCATGGTGTAACTCAATTTATATGGAACAAAAATAGAGAATTAAAAACTGTTCATCATTACAATTGAATATCATGCCTAGGAAATGGCATTAACTTGTAGTAGATAGTTGTGGTTGTGGAAGTAACTTATTGTATAGTTTGACACACATTTCACATGTACTGCTATCGAGAACGAGAATGTAGGAAAAGCGGGAGTGGTAGATAAGTGAGAGATGTTTTTAATTTCCTGTTCCGGGACAGCACAAGCAAGCAAGTCGGTGCTACCGACATCAGTACGGGCTCCACGGCACTCCACACTGATAAGAGACCGACTCTGTTTAATCTGACAACTTACCACATAAAAGCCTCTACTGATACGGCAAATAAACCGTATGTTTTCTTCGTTGTAGATAGTTTATTTTACCTGTTTTTGAGCTGCTTGGCCTAAAATAGTATAAGAGAATACGCGCCGATTACAACTTTTCGTCTCGAACGTAATGATACTGTTTTCTCCTTTGTAGTTAGTATTGTGTTCAAAACTGGTAACTACAAGCTATAGATTTGGTCCAGGTCTAGATTAGCCGTCGCCGTATTGATTCTTCAAATTAATAAAAATGTAGAAAACAAATAGCACAAACGTGTCACAAATGTATGTTTCTTACAATTTTATAAGGTCTATGAGAGGCCACCTACAGGAGCTTTTTTCACAGTAGCGGCTCGTGCCTTAATGCATTGGGGGAGCGCAAGAAAAAAAGTTCGGGACGGAGCAAGTGCGTTATGGTAGTAAATTTTTATTAAATGCTTTAAGTTTAAATAACTCAAGTTTCTACAAACCTAGAAAGTTGAATTTTGGCGTATAGTAGTGTCTTACCCAGGGCAACATATCCACCAAATTTCATCAAAATAACTTTCTAATTTTCGGAGAAAATTTTTTTTTTCAAAAGAAAACTCAAAATTTGAATAACTCAATTTTCTGAAAATGTAGAAAGTTGAATTTTAGTGTGTAGTAAGGTCTTTTACAAGGCAACATATCCACCAAATTTCATTAAAATACCTTTGTAATTTTCGGAGAAAAAGATTTCTTTTGAAACAAAACTCAAAATTTTCCCGGAAAACGTTATCCGATTTTCCTGAATAACAAACTCATTCAAGCCATCAATAAAAGAAAGGCACTTGCCGAGTTTCATCGAAATCAGTTGCTTATTTTTTGAGTTATCGGTTGGATATATATATATATATATATATATATATATATATATATATATATATATATATATATATATATATATATATATAAACATATAAAAATTGAAACTGACCCCGGATATGAACATTTACTAAAAATGAAGGGCTCGCCTATTTTTTCCCCGAAAATGTATTATAAAGAAACCTACTTACTAAACGTAATAATTATTAACTACTTACCAAGTTTTCCTCTAATTAGTTATACGTTATAGTAGTTAAAAAGTCCCTTAAAAAGTTAACCTTTAAATTTAAAATATCCACTGAATTAATCACAGTATCACAATTATTTTGTCCACTTATTAAGCAACCCGAAGTAGTAACCATCATAATAATAATAATTGTCTTGTTAGAACATGTCAACAACGAAATGATCTAATTAAAAATCATTCCGACGCGAAGACGAAAATTACTACGTAGTAGGTACACACGCTCTGCCAAAAGTACACTACAAACTGGAAGTGTGTAATTTTATAGTGCACAACAGATTGCTTATTCGGTCGTTTTCGACGAAGATCATCAAGATTCGGTGATCATTTCGTATTGAAGTATCGCATTTCGTGAGAGCGCCGAAAAATACACACCGCCGCCCGTATGCTTTATATGGATATGAATGTATATAACGTCTGCAACGATTAACACTATACTTATTCTGATTCTGTATTCTGTATTAATAGCTGCCGACTCTCTGCGATCCTCGATATACTAATTTTGTTTGTTGAATGCAGCAGGTAAAAAAGTAAATGAAACTTTATTAAAATATAGCATAGAAAAAAGATTGTTTTCTCCACGGCAGGCGGCAGTGCGCGCGCACGGGCGCACTTATTGAGGACCCGCCCCTGTTTTTTCACTTTAAAGAAAACAAATTTGGAGTTTTCCTCAAAACTTCAAAGTCGCGATTTGAAACGTCAAGATTGTCAATAATTAGGCAAAGAACCTGAAACAAATACGGAATATGAAAAGAAAACATTGCAAGACGAGCGTTCTGTAAACCCTTAATTTTCAGCTTCAACCGTTATTGTCCTTCATTTTACTAAAATATTTACAGAAAATTCATTTCAAATACAGTAAGTCCTCACATAACGTCGTCTCTTTTAACGTTATTTCATTATAGCGTCGCAGTTTGTTGTAGGCAAATGTATCGTTTAACGTTGAAACAGATTCGTTATAACGCGTTGCAAAAGTTCAAAATAGTAGGTAAAAAAGGAGTACATAATATAATGTGTAGGCATGTACATAATACATACGTCAATGAATACTGTTTTTTAATCATTTTGCAGTCACCAATAAGTACATATTATGTATGTACATTATATTCATTCCCAATGAATCGTTTTACGTCGTTACACTTAACGTCGCGATTGGTAGATCCCTAACTAGGACGTTAAGCGGGGACTTGCTGTAGATCCTTTCTCTGATGCTTTGGAGGTAGTTTTAGTTAAGTTTATGGTTTAACGGTCTATAATTTTAGTAGTAATTCTTCGTAGAAACAATTCGTTAATGAGGAACCCGCGACTTATGAATCTTAAAAAGATTTCGTCAAATGAGCGCAAACTAGGCCCCCTAGAATCCATATCCGGGTTTACATTCAGTTTTTATCTGTTTACATATATATATATATATATATATATATATATATATATATATATATATATATATATATATATATATATATATATATAATTTATAACAGGATTTTTAACACGGCATTTCTGTACAAGGAGAGAGGTTAAGGGCAAGGCCGCAAGGAGACAACCGCATACATGTGTTTCAAGCTTATTAGCTATCATCAGTACGGTATAGCCAGGTGATGATGGGAACACTCTGGATGACGAAGCAAAAATACACGGAGTCAAATTATACCGTACTGATGATAGCTAATAACCTTGAAACACGTGTATGCGGTTGTCTCCTTGCGGCCTTGCCCATAACCTCCTTGTATAGTATATATATATATATATATATATATATATATATATATATATATATATATATATATATATATATATATATATATAAATGGAGTGCGTTAATTATAGAGTGTTTTGAGCTGCATCTTATCGAAATGTGATGCATGTTTGTCAGAAAAAAAAATCGGGACACAGTAAGTGCGTTTTGGTAGCGATTTTTCATTAAATGCTTCAACCAGTTAACCAGTTGTGTCGGAAACATTTAAAGGTTATTTTCGGAAAATTGTTGTACATTTTCAAACAATAAGTTATTTTGATAATATATGGTCCATTGTTTCTACTATATAGGTTATACCGGTAACCAGATTGATGTCTGCTTGCATTAGAGAAAGATATTTGCTATTAAAATCATTTTTATTAAAATTCACTTCCATAACGCACTTGCTACGTCCAGACTTTTTCTTATCCTCTTTCTAAGCCTCAAAACATATTTTTAAAATGTTCGATGCAGGGTGTTCTTTTTGAGATTTAACAATTCGGCCACATTTTTCCGAAGTGACCTGTATTTGGATTCCGCTAAACTGGGAAATCGATATAGCTGATTGAGCAAAATATACCCTCCAAATTTTGTTTCTTTATACCTAGTGGTTCGTAAAATATGATCCAAGACAAAAATAAGTAAAATAAGAAAAACAGCCTGTATCTTGGTAATGATTATTGACCCTCTAACGATAGGTGCTATGGAATCGCCCAAGTGACCTACAGATGCAGGTAAAGTATGTACACTTACCAATAAATCACCCTATATATATATATATATATATATATATATATATATATATATATATATATATATATATATATATATATTGTAGTGTTATCCAGGCTCACGTACACACAAACATACGTAAATTCGCACATAATAAGTATTATTATTATCGATACAAAAAAATGCTAAAAGAGATGGTGCAGCAAATTTGGTAACTGCAAATTTAATAGCCACGTAAATCTGAACAAAAAAAAATTATAATAAAATTGTAATTTTCAGTGCTCATCACAGGTGCCAATCTTCACTTATTATGTATGTGCTATGCACTATCGAGATTGTGTACATTTTATAAACAATAAAGGGCAAATTCAAGAAAACACAACCTGGACACAAATAGGCAATGATACGTGTGTAAATAATTAAGGTAGTAGTCAGTAGGGTGTAAATAAGTGGTTTAGAAGAGACTTAGGAGTTTATATGTTAATTACAATAATTTCCTTGAATACAATTTTTCGGAATTATATATATTGAAGTATCATTGACAAAAATTTTGAGCCTGCGAGAGAGGTTTTAAAGTAGAGATTAACACAAAGAAAAATTATAAACTGTTTAACAGTAATTAAATATTGGAACTAAAAACACCTTTAAATTCAACGTGAGGCATTATTTGGTTATTTATTTGGCGATAAAAACACATTTTTGAGATCAAGTTTTTTTTAAATTAATTAATAGCTGAATCCACACTGAGATTAATTTAATAAGGGCATTTTTTTCCTGTATTAAGATAATAGTAGTGGTAATATAGATCGCACAGAACCTATAATAACATTACAATATATATATATATATATATATATATATATATATATATATATATATATATATATATATATATATATATATATATATATATATATATATATATGAGTAAATCTATGAAAATCGCTACTGTAACGCAATTGCTGTGTTCAGACTTATTATTTTTCCAGCATTTCCCACACTTTATGTGACAATTACTATATTTTGTTGGCCAATTTAGTATCAAGGGCGTAGAAATAAATAAAAATTAAATTAATTTTGCTGACGTGTCATGTCTGGCTGTTTCATAATCACATTTAGGTTCAAGAACGGAAGTTTTTTTATTGCACATATTTCTCGAGCGCCCGTAATTCGTTTCCGCAAAATTAAAAATAGGCTGTCATGAAGAAGGAAGCAGTATTTTAAGTTTGGCAAGGATTCGTGTTAAACATCGGAAACAAATTTGTTTGCATGTCGCGTACAAAATTAACATAACAATTCGGCTCACGTTTGAAGTCGCACCATGAGAATGAATTAAACATCTCTTGGTCCTGCAGTTAAATACGGGAATAAGTAAATAACTCAATTTATCGCTAGCAAATTCAAACAGATTATAGTCTGTGATCTTAGATCGTGTTCATAGTAACATAGGATGTTAATTTAGTTCGTGTTGGACGAAAAAGGAACGAGGAAATAAAAAGCTGTTGAAGTCACACTAACAGGTGGTTCGTTTCCCACACACATAATACACTTGTCATACGTTAATTTGTTTTATTTATTATATTCTCAGTCATTAATTTGGCCGTGCGACATATTATAATCTCGTAGCTGCTTGATAACGTAATTGTTATTTGTGTAAGTGATACATGTTTTTATTTATTACTCTCCACCGGCAATCAGGGGAGTGCGGTCCATGGATGCTTCGCATAAATATTTCTAGTAAAATTGTATTAGTGAATTTTTATTTAAAAAATCCACTAATAGAGAGGTATCGATGGTGAGACTTTGCAAAAATTCTTTCAAATGAGCGCGAATTAGGACCCCTAGAACCCATATCCGGGGTCAGTTTGAATTTTTATATATATATATATATATATATATATATATATATATATATATATATATATATATATATATATATATATATATATATATATATATATATATATATATATATATATATATATGTATCCGTCTGATAACTCAAAAAATAATTAACCGATTTAGATTAAACTCGGCAAGTGCCTTTCTTTTATTAATGACTTGGATGAGTTCGTTGGCCAGGAAAATCGGACAGGGTTTTCCGGGAAAATTTTGAGTTTTCTTTCAAAAAAAAATTTTTTCCCGAAAAGTTCGATAAAATTTGGTCTACATATTGCT
The DNA here is from genome assembly GCA_964006375.1 of Tillus elongatus. Taxonomy (NCBI): domain Eukaryota; kingdom Metazoa; phylum Arthropoda; class Insecta; order Coleoptera; family Cleridae; genus Tillus; species Tillus elongatus. Next base: position 161,618,425 of record OZ023264.1, read on the forward strand.
TTGGGAAATACCTAACTATGTGCCAAAATTCAGCTTTCTAGGGTTACAGAAAATTGAGCTATTCAAATTTGAAACATTTATGTTTAAATCATAAGTATGTGGTTGCTGTTGGTTAGTCAATGCTTCTCTTATTGTCATTGACTCATGAAATTCATTTTTAAGTTTCAGAGAAATGTCAATAATACTGAATTCACTGATTGTTAATCATTGGAAGCATTTACGATTATATATAACCCTATTGTAATTTATTATCATTTATCACCTCTGTAGTATAATTATTTTTTTCCTTACAACTCGCAGCGTTTTTAGTCAATTGTTGTTATTAATAGTCAATAGTTTCTTCCCGAATACACACGGCTTCCATTGACTTCTGCTTCTGCCGCTGTTACAGTCCTTTTATTTAGAGGTAGAGTTGTAACCACTCATACAGCCAGTGTTTTTTAACCACGTGGCTGGGGGACTGACCGAATTCATTCCCAGTTGCTGTTGATTTACTCATATTCTCTTAATATGTTTGAAGATGTGGTGTCTACTTCATTCCAAGTCACTATTAACCGACTATTTATGAAATCAAATAAGTAAATTAAATCGATTGTCATAAAATATGTAGTGTATTAAGACAAGGGAAAAAGAAATAAAACATATATAACTGTGCACATTTTGATTATATTTTAGGGTGCTTGAGAGAGGTATTGTCACAGCATAATATCTTATTAAAGTTCATTTGTAAATAGGTTAAATTTTTATATGTTTATATATATATATATATAACTCAAAAAATAATTAACCGATTTCGATGAAACTTGGCAAGTGCCTGTCTTTTATTAATGGCTTGGATGAGTTCGTTATCCAGAAAAATCAGACGAAGTTTTCCGGAAAAATTTTGAGTTTTCTTTCGAAAAAAATTTTTTTCTCCGAAAGTAACAAAGCTGTTTTAATGAAATTTACTATATATGTTGCCTCAACCTTACTACGTACCAAAATTCAACTTTCTAAGTTTATAGAAAATTGAGTTATTCAAATTTTAAATTTTCTTTCGAAAAAAATTTTTTTCTCCGAAAATTACAAAGTTATTTTAATGAAATTTTGTGGATATCTTGCCTTAGGAAGAACCTTACTACGTATTGAAATTAAACTCTCTAAGTTTATAGAAAATTGAGTTATTTAAATTTGAAGCATTTAATAAAAATTCACTACCATAACGCACTTGCTGCGTCCCGAGTTTTTTTCCTTTTAACTTGTATTTTTCCTTTTAAATTATATTTTTCCTTTTTATTAGGTTTGAATTTAGTTGTAGCTAGATATTTGGAGTACTTATTAAGTTTGGCAATGTCGCAAACGTTAAACAGACGCCGCGACGCTGAATAATATGCGACAGACACAACGCGCAAAGCCGATAATCAGGAGTGGGGATAGCTTACTTCATACTGTCTACTGTCTCTGTCTATACCACTGCAGTTGTTTTTAGTGAATTTTCTTTACAAAAAGTCACTAATGAGGAGATCCCGACTTTTGAATTTTGAAAAAATTTCTTCAAATGAGCGCTAACTAGGCCCCCCAGAACACATATCCGGGGTCAGTTTCAATTTTTATATGTTATATATATATATATATATATATATATATATATATATATATATATATATATATATATATATATATATATATATATATATATATATATATATATATATATATATATCACACCGATAACTCAAAAAATAATGAATCGATTTTGATTAAATTTGGTAAATAAATTCCTTTTGCAAATGGCTTGGATAAGTTCGTTAGCCAGGAAAATCTGCCCAGGTTTTCCCGGAAAATTTTGTGTTTTCTTTCGAAAAAAAATTATATCTCCGGAATTAACAAGGTAAGGGCCACAATTTGGTACGCGGGTTTATATCCTTATAGGTAAGTCACCTACCAAAATTTAGCTATGCAGGTCAAAAGACAAAAAAGTTATAGGCGTCTAAAGAAAAATAAATTGGGGTTTTCCTCAGAACGTCAAAGTTGAGATTTAAAACGTCAAAATCGGCAACATTTAGGCAAATAACTTGAATCTAATACGGGCTATGGAAATCAAATGTCTCAAGAAGGATGTTTTACAAACCCTGAAGTCTTAATTTCAACCGTCATTGTCCTTCATTTTAGTAAAATGTTTCCAGAAAATTCATTTCAAATAGACCCTTTCTCTGATGCTTTGCAGTAGTCTTAGCTATAGAGTTTATCGTTTAATGGTATATAATTTTTGTCGAATTTTCGTAAAAAATCAATAAAGCTCAATATATCCGTTATTATACAAGATATGAAAAAAATTTGTATATATTAATTATAGAGTGTCTTGAGCTACATCTTAAAAAAATATTTCTACAATCACAGGATGGCCCATAAGTCGTTGGTGCTACAAATTTTCTTTTTTTTTAATCAAACACGCCTTATGTTATTGCATTTTTGCATTTTCCATCGAAATATAATGCATGTTTGTAAGAAAAGAAATTCTGGATGCAGCAAGTGCGTTATGGTAGCGAATTTTGATCAGATGCTTCATATTTGAATAGCCCAATTTGCTATTAACCTATAAGGTTGACCAAGAAACGAGTTTTTCCGGGAACACTTTAAGTTTACTTTTGGAAATTTTTGTACATTTTCACACAATAAAGTTATTTTTATGAAACATGGCACATTGTTTTTACTATATAGGTTATACTGGTAACCAAATTTGATGCCTGCTTTCTTAAAAAGAAAACACATATTTGCAATAAAAACATTTTAATGAAAATTCACTACCATAACGCACTTGCTGCGTCCAGAGTTTTCTATATAGTTAATATTGTCTACAGTAAGCGGTTTCAAATACGCTTACGCGAGTCAGTCCCTCTCCGTCGTTCTTCTACGAGTGGTGTCGTACAAGTTTGTGTTATATGTAATTTAAGAAACGAAAATTTTTCGGTTTATGCTTTCGAGGGAAAACATACAAAAACCTCGGGACGCAGCGAATGCGTTATGGTAGCGAATGTTCATTAAATGCTTCAAATTTCCATCTCAATTTTCTATAAACCTAGAAAGTTGAGTTTTGGTATGTGGTGAGGTATTTACAAGGGCAACATACCAACCAAATTTCATCAAAATAAGTTTGTTATTTTTTGAGATGCAATTTCTTTTTGGAAAACTGGTCCGATATGGCTGCCTAATGAACTCATCAAAGCCATTAAAAAGAAAGATTCTTGCAGAGTTTCATCAACAATTTATTGTGAGGTCTCACCATCGATACATCTCTATTAGCGAATTTTTTAAAATAAAAATTCGCTAACAATAAATGATGGTCGACCAACGCCTACGTTAAAATAAACGAAGGAAATGAAAAGTTTTAAGCGCCACTCTAATATCAGTATTTTAAGCGGGTTTTGAAATAATTTCCAAATTGTTATGCTGACCCTGTCTTCTGTTTTCATCGACGTTTGCACAAAAATCGTGAAATACGCGGGGGCTTTTGGATTTAAATAATTTGCACAAAATTGTTAAAAGGCATAGCAACAGCAAGTGTCACTTGTAATCGTGTTTTAATAAGTACACTTGGAGAAACCAAATCACTACAACACATCTTTTTAAAGACCTGACGATCGTTTCACTAACAAAGTTATGGACATCAGAGGATGAAAAACTCTAACTACTTACTTCTATTTTCTAATTTTTCATCCTCTGATGACGCTTTCTTTGTTAGTGAAACGATCGTCAGTCAATATGTGTTGTAGTGATTTAGGTTACAATCTTCACGTAGGGAATTGTGTTTTAGAATTGCACAAAAAAAACACATTGTTTCAGTGATTTATCATAAAAAGGAAACAAACAATTTTTTCCTGTGAGGGACAAAAATTCCCTGACTGTTAGTCAATTTTCACAATTTTTCGCAATTTGTCCCGGATTTCCCTGACAATTTTTTTTACCTACAAATTCCCTGAGTTTTCCCTGACATTTCCCGGTTTTCCAGACGAGTGGGAACGCTGTAAGAAGACCCCAGGGTTCTCTTTCCACTTTTTCAGTACATACTGCAACAGTAACATCGACCGAGGTTGTGGCATTGTATTTGAGCAAGTTGAATATCTGCACGTTCCGCCTTTCGGAGGGGGCGTAAAGGTCGGTCCCGTGTCCATGCGATGTTGGGCACGTTAAAGATCCCTACCCTCCTTACAGAAAGGCAGGGGTTCGGCACAATTTCCAGGATAGTAAGGTGAAACTTCTCCCTCGCGTCGGAGATTAGCCATAGTCGCGGCAATAGACAGATGTTAAAAAAAAAGGAACAAAATATCATATCAAATATAATTATTTACTTGGGATACCTCAATTACATGGTTCTCGGCACGGTCTAAAAACCTAAGTCTTTTAGGCATGGTCAAGGAAAGGTTAAAGAAGTCCGTAAAAAGGGCTTTTAAAAAGTAAACAAATAAATGCACACATTTATAATATAACATAGGTACCATTTAGCATAAACAAGGCGCAAAATATTCTTAGATAACAAATAAACCTCGAAATAACCATAAACTAAACAAAAACATATTGTCAAAAATCCCTTTTCAAATGATCTCAAAAGTTTAAAAAAGAAAAAAATAGTAACATTTAAAAAGTCATTATTTTTTTAGGACAAAGAAAAGTTAAAAAGGCGACTTTTAGTACAAGTTGTGGAAGATTTGATGCAATATTATGCAATACATGTTTAAAATGCCCCGAACACCTCGAAAATCCCCGAAATACCTCGAAATTCATCCAAAATACCGAGAAACTCCCCGAAATACCTCGAAATTCATCCAAAATACCTCGAAATTTCCTGAAATACCTCTAGATTTCCCGATACATCGAAACTCCTCGGTATACTTCGAAATGCCTCTGCAATTCCTTACCTTGTACACTAAGATACCACAGTGATTTACCCCTCGCCAAGATCTTTATGAAAATTCCAACAAAATTGTTTAGTCCTGCGCTTAATAAATTTTCCTAAAGAATTTTATAGGTAACTCTTGAGACAAAAATTTTTGATGGTGTTTTTCTTATGTCCAATTTTTAAAATCAATCTGCATTTCAAGGTACTTATCCTACGAATGTGTCGAAATTGAGATGCCCTGTAAGCATGTAAGTATGGCTTGTTATTGAATACGCACCCTAAGACGAAAAGACATGATGAGCATTAACCTCAAACGGTTATATTGAACTATGCAATAATTAATAAGGCAGTGTGGGTGATCATAATAATAACGATCAAAATAATTAGACGTTACCTTTTATAGCAAGTTCTTAACTGACAAGAGCTTTCGTCATATGCAAACAAGCCAGCTGGAAAGGCGCTTGTTTGATAAGTACTGCAGGCAATTAGCTTGAGTATGTATAGTAGTCTAGTAGCTTTAATGGTCTTCTACAGGAGAATCGTTATCCAGGGTTTGCATACACAAATGGTGATTTTGCAATGTTTGTAACTGGTGTTTTCAAACAGCACACCACATTAAAAATGCGTCTCTTTACCAAAATCCCTCTCAGCTCACCTACAATCTTTTCAGTTTTCTCAGCTTCTGATTTTACCGGAAATCAATGCTATATTTCCTCTTTTAAATAAAACACCTTGTATATGGAACCTTTTAAAAATGAACGTCAGTTTAGAAAAATGTTGTAGGTACGCGAAATGTGCGATTTTTGAGATGTTTAATTTTTTAATTCCAAAATGACTGTAATCTTTTTAAACGATTATTACTAGTCAGCAATAACCTCTAGTCTTAGAAGACGCTAATTAGACAAACTGCTATATACTACCAAATAAAAAGTCTGGACGTAGCAAGTGCGTTATGGTAGTGAATTTTCATTAAAATGTTTTGAATAGAAAATATGTTATTTCTTAATGAACGGGGGCATCCAATTTGTTACCAGTACAACCTATATAGTAGAAACAATGTGTCATATTTCATCAAAATAATTTTATCGTTTGAAAAAGTACAAAAATTTTCCGAAAATATACCTAAAATGTTCCCAAAAGACCTGTCCGATTTTCCAAACTTCTTCAAGCTACTTACTCATCTACCAAGATATAATAATTATTCACAAAATGGTTTTCGACCAAACTTACAAAAACAAAAATTTCATGAAAAGTAGCAAAACAAATTTTTCACGAAAATCCGAAAACATTTTTTACAATAACTTATTAAACATTTATTATTAATTACCAACATCAAAATTTTACAAACAATGATTTCTACGGAAACAAAAACAAAATTGTATACGGAATTCGCTTTTTTTCACGAATAATATAAACGAAAACCTCTCCTAATGCGTCATTTTTATGGGACTGTGCTATATACTGGTAAAAACGCCGTATCATAATTTTTGATAAGTACCAAAAATTTGAATCAATTGAAATAACTCGATGGAAAATGGTGCAATGTGCCTAAAGTGGTTTTTTTCACTGTATAACTAAAACTACTGCTGAATCACCAAAGAAAGGTTATATTTTAAATGAATTTTCTGGAAACATTTTAGTAAAATAAACAACAATGACGGTCGAAGCTGAAACTTTAGGGTTTGTAAAACACACTTCTTGTCACATTTTCTCTACATAGCCCATATTCGTTTCAGGTTCTGTGCTTAAAAGTTGCCAATTTTGGCGTTTTAAGAGGAAAAACTATACAATTTTCAAAGTATTTTTTCTGGCATTTGTTGACCATTTTGCGACAAAAAAAAACTTAATTTTTGGCTGTAATATACAGTAAAATGTGTAATACACAAAAAATGTTTTGTTTTTGTACGTTTCTCTGGGCATCGGTGGCACCCAATTTTTTTTCTTTTATGCCTTTTTTTATGTAAACCCGCGTACCAAATTTGTTAGCCATAACTTTGTTATTTCCGGAGATATACAGTTTTTCCGAAAGAAAATCCAAAATTTTTCCGGTCCGATTTTCCTGGCTAACCAACTTACCCAAGCCACTTGCAAAGGAAAGGTACTCACCAAATTAGATGAAAATCGGCCCATTATTTTTTGAGTTATCGGTGTGATTATATATATATATATATATATATATATATATATATATATATATATATATATATATATATATATATATATATATATATATATATATATATATATATATATATATATATATTGAAGCTGACCCCGGATATCTGTTCCAGGGGGCCTAGTTCGCGCTTATTTGTAGGAATTTTTTCAGAATTCGAAAGTCAAGATCTCCTCATTCCTAATTTTTTTTAAAGAAAATTCACCAAAAAGACAAGGTAATTTTTAGTGAATTTTCTTTTAAAGAAAATCACTAATGAGGAGATCGCGACTTTTGAATTTTGAAAAAATTTCTTCAAATGACCGCGAACTAGGTCGCTGAGAACCCATATCCAGGGTCACTATCCAGGGTTTTACTATGACTAATTATGCAATAACAAACATGAAAAAAAACTTTATTTGAATTTAAATAAAGGTTTTTTTTATGTTTGTTATTGCATAATTAGTCATAGTAAAACTCACGTTATATCCTAGAGATTGGAATAAATTTTTCCGAAAGCTCGGCTTTTAATAAAGAGTTTTATTTTGCAACGGACTGCTTTCCCACAATTTTTTGAGTTTATATATATATATATATATATATATATATATATATATATATATATATATATATATATATCACACCGATAACTCAAAAAATGGTCTGATTTTGATCAAATTTGGCACATACCTTCCTTTTGCAAGTGGCGAAACCAGTCTACGGTTCTAATTGTGGTGAGAATGCATCTAGCCTTACATACTTTGTCCCTATATTAGGGTAGAAATAGGCCATGGCTGACAATTTACTAAATTGTTAGTTAGTTGTATACAGTCTCTATTTTGTAACATTATGTGTTATTTGGAGCTGGCGTGACAGCATACTACTTGGTTCCGCAACGAGGTGGCGGCACGTGCTTCGTGTCTTACATCTCACTTAGTGTTGTTGGAAGGCTGGCTACCGAAGCCGTATTACTTTATATGTGTATTTTCGCTGCACTGACGCCGTACTGACGAGCTCTAATTAGAGCGAAACCGGTCTACGGTTCTAATTGTGGTGAGAATGCATCTAGCCTTACATACTTTGTCCCTATATTGGTAGAAATGAGCCAGGGCTGGCAATTTACTAAATTGTTAGTTGGTTGTATACAGTCTCTATTTTTTAACATTCTGTGTTATTTGGAGCTGCTGTGACAACATACTACTTGGTTCCGCAACGAAGTGGCGGCACGTGCTTCGTGTCTTACATCTCACTTAGTGTCACATATATATCTTAAAAGACAAAAAGGTTAGAGGTAAATTAATTCTTAATTAATTAAATCTGATTCAAGAAAGTTAAAACGTCAAAATTGATTGAGTACGAATGTGAGTGAAAAATACTACAAGAAATGATTAACAAGCTCCTAGCTATGCGTCTAAGTCGTTATTTTCCTTGATTTCGTTAAAATATGAGCAAAAAATTCATTGTTAATCAAAATGGTTTTCTGTAAATGTAAATTGTAAAACGTAAAACAATTAATATGTATTATGGGAGTTACCTGCTAGTACATTCATGTCGAGCGTAGCTCAGTGGGCTAAGTCCCTGTACATCGGGATAATCGACTACTACATGACGAGTTATAATCCTAGTTAGTGACTTTATTTTTAATCAATTATCTAATCAGATTTTTATATTTTGATGAATATTTAGCGAGTTTTTGTATAAAAAATAGTCTCATTTCACTTTACCGTTATCTAATCAGATTTTTATATTTCGATGAATATTTAGCGAGTTTTTGTATAAAAAATAATTTGGCAAAGAGGAGATGAGAGTTTTACGACTTGTATAATTGGACGACTCTTACTGGGTGTTCCGATATTTTGGAAGGTCAGTATATATATATATATATATATATATATATATATATATATATATATATATATATATATATATATATATATATATATATATTTCGTTAGTCTTAACAAAAAGACATACGGAAACTGATCAATTACCTATCGATATAACTTATTTTGCAAAACACTACTAATAATATTAAAGTAACGAATCTGTGTATGATAAAGTTACTTTATAGCGAAACCAGTAGGCGCACACACACAGTCTAAATAATATTAGCAAAATATGCCTTTTTTTTATAAATTACAAAGAATTTCCATCAAATATCTGCAGAACTTGAAAGCAAATAATTCAACAACATTTTTTTAGCTACCGCATGGCAAAACATAAATAATTTATATTTTCCCCCTGACTCCCTCGCACCCAGGTACGCTTGTTCTACGGAAACGCACCATTAAATCGCAATATCTAGTTGCCTTTGATATGAGTTTATATGCAGATGAAGTTTATGCAAAACGGGGTAGAGAGAAGATGGTGGGGCTATTTCAGCAAACCTGCCTGTTTGATCGATATTACCTACAGCCGCATCGTCGTTATTTCCACTGATACCAATCTCCCCAATGATTTCTGTCTTCAGTTTCTTGTTTTGTCCGTATACCGGGAGGTTATTTATAGGCGTCGGCTGTGCCACAAGTATTTCCCAGTTAACAATGTTTACTTGCTATATAAACCAGACAGGAGCTAGACAATCTTGTATTGTAGACGTATCTGTCTACCGTTCCGGCCACATGGTGAACTGAAGGCCTATCACGATGGCACTCTCTTATCTTATCTAGATCTGAGTGTCGTATTCTCTGGTATGTTAAGTGATGTTAAGATACCGTGAGGGTAAAGCTGGAAACCATACCGTTAAAAATCACATCTATTTTAAATCTGTGGTTAGACATAGATAAGAAAAATTATCTGGTCAGTAATTTATTGACTGCATTGAGAGATTATAAGCCGGTTACCAGAACTTCTTAATTTGTTAAAGCACTACCTATAATGCCACATCTTCAGGTAAAAACCGAAAAAATAAAACGCTTTCATAGCACGTAAGGACCGAACATTATTCTGCTTAACGCCAGTTGGCTTAAAAGAGGTTGTAATGTTTATATAAACTGTTATTTTTCAGCAGTTTCAGAAAAATATAGAGCCATCATAAAGTGAGGGGTATACTTTAATGTCTTATAGAATTTTAAGAAATCAAGCTAGTAGCAAAAAGTCAATGAAATCTAGTTGTCTCAATAATGAGATTTTACTGCATCTATGGAAAACAAAAGAGTTGTCGTATCAACTGCTGATACAAGTGTCAAATATAATCATCGAAATTTAGAGAATTGTGATAAAATAAAACTCACGTAAACGAGATAAAGATTCAAGAAAGCATCGTGGTTCAGTGGTAAAAACGTGTGCCATGTGCATAAATAGTCCGCATTCTTTTTGAGGCAAAAAACTCGTTTAATAACCACATCAAAAACAAAGTCCTCTCAAGCTGCAACGGCAGCAAACCCTTCTGGACTCGTGCTAAATCTGTTGGGAATAATTTCTGCAAGAGCACGTTCCCACCCTTTGTTTCAGGGGAAAAATGTTTCTACCGCCCCGGGCAAGGCTTAACGCTTTGCCTCGTTGTTCGCCGGTAATTCTACTCTCAACCCACCTCCAAATGTTCATGTTCAACCACCAACAATCCCCAATGTCGCGCATAAATTGACGGATATCATTTTGAAAACTAAAAAGGTACGAAAGATGCTCACTTCTCTTAATACCAGGAAAGCCTCTGGCCTTGTCACCCATTCTTGGAACAAATCTATGGAACTACACGGTGAATCCCCGATTGTCGCTCTAGACATATGCAAAGCATTCGACCAGGTCTGGCATGCAGCGCTGCTTAATAAACTTCGGCCTATGGCCTACCACCAAAACTCAGTACCTGGACAGCAAATTTCCTCTCCAACCGGAGCATTTCTGTTGTCGTGGATGGCCACTCCTCTAAACTGTATTCAATTAATGCAGGAGTCCCTCGAGGTTCAGCTTTAGCCCCTACTTTTTTTCTTTTCCACATCAGTGACCTCCTCTCTAGCACATCCAACCGAATTCACAGTTACGCGGACAACAGCACCCTCCACTCAAATATACAATATTCTAAGCATGTCTTTTCAGCCCAATTAGATGAGGATCGCACACTCATGGAGGGTTCTGTCTCTGTGGATCTCCAAAAAATATTGGACTGGGGAAGTAGAAATCCTGTACAATTCAACTCCACCAAGTCTCAGTCTTGCCTTTTATCTCATAAGAGATACACCAGCCCTAGACCCATCACGATAAACAACCAAGTTATTCAAAGTAATAAGTTCTTTTCACTTGTTGCCATTTCTGTGGATCGAAATCTCAATTGGCACCAACATGTCACATCAATTGCAGAAGCGGCTGCTAAGAAATTAGGTTTCCTCTTCCGGGCTCGCAAATACTTTTCACCAGCTTATCTCTATACCTTATATACTTCACAAATAAGGCCTAACCTCGAATACTGCTCCCACGTCTGGGGTGCCGCTGTCGCTTCTACGCTCGCTATCCTGGACTCCATTGAAAAGAGAGCTATACGTCTCATCGGTGACCCTATCCTCACCCAAAGGCTGCCATCCCTCGCCCACCGACGTGCCGTTGGTGACCTCTCTCTCTCTCTCTCTTTTACATATACCTGCGCGGGCACTGCTCAGAGGAGCTTTCTTCCATAGTTCCTCCGAATGCACCCTTTTACTGTCCAGGTCACCAGGCATAGAACATCTTGCTATGCCCACTCTTTAGTCCCGAGGACTTTCAAGTTGTGGAATTTCTTGGCACATGTTTTTCCTTCTCCTCCAAACCTTCAAGTCCAGAATTAACAAGTTGCCTCTTTCCTCCTTGTCGACACCCACGGTACGATAGTATTTAGGCTGTGAGCCCTCGTGGTGTGTTGTTCATATAAAAATATATATAAAAAAATAGGGCGACGTTAGTAGGTATAGATGGTACATTCTAACTCCAACACCCACCACCTCCACCTCCCACCGATCTAACCCGACGCTCCACCACCCGGCGCCGATCTGACCCAAACAGCTCCGCCACCTACCTCCACCACCCGACGTCTGACAGGACAGACAGTTGTTTAACAGCTGTCTAATACAGCTGTCGTAGATAGCTGAGCTGTCTAATACATCTGTCTTAGACAGCTGAGCTGTCTTAGATAGTTGTCTTAGACAGCTGAGCTATTAGAGCTGTTAAACAACTGTCTGTCCTGTCAGACGTCGGGTGGTGGAGGTAGGTGGCGGAGCTGTTCGGGTCAGATCGGCGCCGCGTGGTGGAGCGTCGGGTTAGATCGGCGGGTGGTGGAGTTAGAAGGAACCATCTATACCTACTGACGTTAAAAACAAACTTTAACAACATGGATCTACGAACAATAATTGGTTTAGTACAATGTTATTATCATTGTGGTAGAAATTATACTGCTGGATTACGAAGATTATGAGTTTGAGAACAGGGCCCTGTCAAATGAAAACGTGCGGTAATGTGATTAACAAATTTGGTAGAACAGGGTCTGTAACTGACCTACCTAGATCCGGAAGACCAATGATTAATGATGTCCAAGAATCAGAACATAGCCAACACTAATCCGCTAGCAATCAGTAGTGTGAAATAGACATCAAAACGATTGCAAATACGATACACCACGGTTTGGAAATGTTTTCCCAAAATCCTAAAAATGTATCCCTATAAACTGACACTGCTATTTGAATTAAATGATGTAGCTCTTCCTATCAGGTAGGATGGTTCTTTACGAATATGGCTCAGATGGAAATCGAACCCGAATGGTTATCCCGTATTTTCTGAACAGATGACGCCCATTTCTCTCTAAATTTATTTATCGTATGGCACACATCACATAACAATATCGTGTAAGCCAATGGTACAGCATATAGCACAATGTAGAACATAAGAATATAACACAATATAATAAAATTCACAATTGAATGTCCAAACTCTTTATATAATCAACTGAGGCTGGCGTCGCTGTCAGGAAATCACCCGGATGACCACCATATGCCCTCAGGTGGCAATGTTCCGTGATGTGGCGGATCGTCTGCCTTTCAGCGCCACAGTCACACTGTGGGGAGGGTATTATGTTCCACTTGTAGAAGGCATCGGCACACCTGCCATGGTTGGTTCTAATCCGTTTAAGTGTTGTCCATGTGTTTCGTGGTAGTTCGAAGCCGGCTGAAGTAGTTGTTATGCATGTTGTGAAGTTTCGGTTGGGCTGCCTCGGTCCAATTCCGCCTCCACTAGGTTATTGGATTGAAGTCATCGGCCACCAGGTCTCCAGCTGTTCTGATAGGGGGTTTTATTGAGCGTAGCCTATTCCTTCCTATGTAATCGATATCTGTGTTTATTGGTAGTTGTGGGTTTTGAAGAATCTTGTACTCTCTGACAAGTGCAGGGGATATCCGTATCGCTCGCGGTGGAATGTGGCTCAGAACTGGTATCCAGTAACCTGGTGTAGATCCAACTGTGCCCGAGATTAAGCGCATCGTATGGTTCAATTGGACGTCGATCATTTTAACATATGCTGCACTTTGGATGGAAGTTTGTGGATATGCGTGGAAATATGCTAAAACGTTCACTATATTTTCATCATTCGACGTTACAGGCCTTGGCAAACTTCGAGTTGCCCCAAGTTTTGAACCATAATTGATAAAATTATCTTGTATTCGTATAAACTTTCTTTCGTTCATTGGTTGCAATTCAGGATATATTTCATTGAATTTTCTACATGTTCTTGCTACAATTTTGTCACATCGTCCATGAAGAATAAATAGTCTCATCAAAACTTCATTTGAGTAATTATTTCGCTCCATCTTACCTTGTTTTCAAATAAATATTAAGTGGAAAATAGCAAATGAAGCTTAATACTTCGGCGTGTGTCAAACACAGTAAACAATTAGGCAAATGTCAAATCAGATGGCGTTGCATGACCAACTAATACAAATTATGTAAAGATAATGTGTTTTTCATTAATTTCGAAAACTTGACGAGCTAGGTATACCACTATGTTACATCAATTTGGAGGAAATTTATTGCCTTTCAGAATTTCAACTAATATACAGGGTGTCCTATTTGAAAAAATAAAGTTTAGGCTTTTTTCGTGTGTCACAATAAAATCATCAATTTTAAACCGCCCTGTATAACATTAAATGAATTTATTTATGTAACTATTAAATACCAGGCTTTTGCAAACTGTGCCCAAAACTTCAGCCTTCTATGGTTTCAAATAGCAGCTAAATTAAAATTTTAATGGTACCATTTTTATGAGAAAAAAATATTAAATAAGTATTATCTCGAAAACCGGTGTAGATGGGTATAGAAAGCTATTAAGAAAAAATGATCATAAAGAAATTTTAATTCTAAAAACAAAATAATAGATAGGTGTCCCATTAAAAATAAGAAAGTTGTTACTATTTTTGAGTATAAGCGGCAACACCGCCAAAATGAAAATATTTTAGAAAGACAGGTCGTGCCTATTTATGGCAGTATCCAAATTTTCAGATTAATCATATGTCCCGTTTTACATAAACGTCTAACCTACCATCGGCCATCAATGATCCTGTATGTGTATATATATATATATATATATATATATATATATATATATATATATATATATATATATATATATATATATATATATATATATATATATAAATTTTGACGACCTTGGTTTTGGATTCAAATGACCCAAATTCGCGCTCATCTAAAGAAATTTTTTCAAAGGCTCTTCACCGTGTGACCTCTCTATTAGCGAATTTTTCTTAATGAAAATTCGCTAATAGCAGCAGTTGAGCAAGAACCGTATAAATCTTAGATTTTAACATTTTAAGATTAGTCTTTGTCTTAACAAACATTATTATTGCAAAATACAATCTTAGATCAAATTACAGCAAATGAGCCCCGCCCTTTAAACATGTCACGATAAATTCAATGGTTGATCGAGATTGTTTCTGTGAAAAATCAATTTAATTCACAATTACTTCCTCGGTCGACTTCTCACGATCACAGTCATGACATTATTGACAACTGTGCTGACCTGGAATCACGTACATACATGATATTGATGAATAAATGTTATATACTTGTGGAATGTGGGAGTAACATTAGGATTTTATGATATATATATATATATATATATATATATATATATATATATATATATATATATATATATATATATATATATATATATATATATATATATATATATATATATGATTATAATAATACCAATTCGGAAATAAACTAGAGAATTCGTGGAAAGAAGAAAAATATATATGAAATTGTCGCAAGATCGAAACCTCGTCTTATTCGTAGGAGCGTAATATTTGGGAAGAAGCTAGTTAACTAGAAAGGCTCCTATCAAACAAGGCAGCTAAAGAAGCTAATATGTGCGAAACACTATATTATGTTGCGAACGGCTTTGGGATTCGCAAATTTAGAACATTTGATAATAGCTAAATATTTATTTCCATCGCATAACTTGGTTTAAGATAGGAGTAGAACCAGGCAAGTTACCTTGGATGGCACCAGAGGAGGTAATAATGGAAGCGGGGCAGAGAATTAAAACTGCTAAAGTAGGAGGATCCGATTGGATCCCCGCAGAAGTCGTTAAGGCAATAGCAGAACAGATTCCTGAAGTGCTGGGATAATCGTTAGCAAAATACTTAAAGGGGAAATCTTTCCCATAGAATGAAAAATAGCTCAACTAGCCATAGGAAAACCCAGCAAAGATGGTGAAAACAAAGACCTACAGACCGTCTACTAAATGCAATAGCAAAGTCACTCGAGCAAATAATAAAAAGTGGCATAATGCATTTAAAATAACGAAGTTGATGGACACTTCCGGTAGAACCGGAAGTGTCACGTGAGCAAAAATATTTTAGTTTGATTGGGCTTGGCCGAATAACTAGGAATCGAAATTTTCCGAATTAAAATCGGTTCTGTTATTGAGTAACTTCTAACAGAAACTCTTGGCGCCTCACCCTGTGTGTGTTTATATATATATATATATATATATATATATATATATATATATATATATATATATATATATATATATATATAAACACAGATCTCCTTTAAGAAAATTCACTCACATAATTAAATAGCAAGCAAGCAAGCACAAACCGGCTTTGTCACACGATAGAAAAACTGGTACAGATAACTTTTTTCAAAACCTCGGTGGTTCAGTGGTAAGAGTGTGTACCTCGAACGAACGGTCATGGGTTTAAATCTCAATACATGCTCCTCTCACTTTTTAGTGAATTTTCTTTAAAAAAATTCACTATTGAGAAGGTCCCGACTTTCGAATTTAAAAAAAAAATTCTTTAAATGAGCGCTAATTAGGACCTCTAGAACACATATCCGGGTTCAGTTTCAATTTTTATATGTTTATATATATATATATATATATATATATATATATATATATATATATATATATATATATATATATATATATATGTGTGTGTGTATATGTATATGTATATGTATATATATATATATATATATGTATATATATATATATACATATATATATATATATATATATATATATATATATATATATATATATATATATATATATATATATATATATATATGATTATAACTGTGCTAATGTGCAGACGTGTCTTAAAGCAGTGAAATAAAAATATAGTAGTTGAGTGGTTTTTCTTCCAAAGTTTACTTTGAAAATTGTACAGTGCCTGACGCAAGTAGTTGCAGATATTATGGTGAAGTTTATTATAAGTCTGAGCATAATTTGAGGCGGGATTTTGATGTAAACTATTTTTAAATTGTACATAAAATTCTACGCTAAGGAGAATAAACTGCCTGGTTGAACTTGAGCTTGATACCTTATCAGAAAACAGAGATAATAAAATTGTTACTTTAAAGAAGAGAATTTAATTCGATAATATTGCAGCATATAATGAATAAGATAGAAATAACAAATGAAGAACTGCTGAAAGAGTTTAGAAAGCTGATATTTGAATTGGAGACAAGACTGGTCAACAAAATTGACGAATCTTATGCAAAAATTAACGTTTTAGAAGAAGAAAATAAGCTTTTAAAGACCCGTTTGGAAAACTTAGAAAGAAGACAAAAGAAAAATAATATAGTAGTTTTTGGTATTAACAAAGTTGAGTATGATAAGGAAAATTTGCCGGAGTTCATGATAGGCAAGTTAAATAGAATTTTGGAGACAGAAATACACATTAACAATATTAGTGATGTCTATACAGTAGGTCGAAAAGGGGGCAACAAACCCATTATAGTGGAATTCTGTTCATATTTAACAAAGAGAGCCGTTCTTAAATCTACTAGCAAACTAAAGGGAACTAAGATATTTATAAATGGTGATTTGACAAGAAAACAGTTAGAGGAGAGAAAAATTTTGCATAAGCACCTGCAGCTGGCCAAAGATAAAAAGTATAGTGCGTATATTAGGAGGGGAAAACTTCATGTGGGCGACAAAATATATAGCCCAGGTGATCTGGAAGACATAGAGTTAGAAAGGGAAGAAGCAATAGAGCTGGAACAAAAACCAAACAGCGCACCAACCACTCCAGTACCTAGAACCCAGAATACTGTGGGAGAAACAGGAAGTTCTAATCCCAACACCCCAAGGATAACCTCAAACGTCCTGAAAGAGAAAAAAGTCTTAAGAAGCAATACCACAGGATCTAATGTGGGTAAAACAGCGGAGAGAAAAACTGTGCAGAAGGTGAAGTAGCTTGCCACTATTGAATTGGTGTAAGTTTGGCGTATTTTTGGTATTTAGACAAATTGCTTAGTTGTTGTGGAATATTTGTTTACATTTGCCCAAATGTTTGCCTCCTTTTGTTGTTTTAGATTAAATTTGTACGTATGTTTTTTATTTTACTACTAGACAAAATTTGATTTATGTTTTATGTTTGTTAATTTGTTGTGTTTGTGTACTTTGTTTATTGCGTCCGTTATTTTACTACCAGACAAAATTTGATTTATGTATTATTTGGTATTTAAGCACACTGATTTGTAAGTTCTGTAATATTTTTTGTGTGTAATTCGTGCGTTTTCTTTGGAATGGATTACTATATACAGGACTACGAGTATCAAGAGTTCGAGGCGGACACTTATGATGACATTCACCAAATGAATCAAAATATGAAGAGAAATAAGTTTAGTGTTTTATCAACAAATATAAGAAGCTTAGCAAAACACTTTGATGAGTTGATGATTGTGATGTCTGAAAGTGCATGTCGTTTTGATTGTGTTGTCCTCACTGAGACATGGAAAATTCCATGTCCAGATGTGTTCTCTGTTAGGGGCTACGACGTCGTTTATAGTGATGGGGAAGTCAATCAGAATGACGGGGTTTTAATATTTGTTAGGAGTAACATTCGCTACAGTTACAGTATTGAGAAGATTGACCAGTGCAGTGTCATCCAACTAAGTATTAATGACAATACTATAGGTTCATTGCTTATAACTGCTATCTATCGTCCCCCGTCGACATGTGTTCAAACATTCTTGGAGAGCCTTAGATTATACTTGATTGAATGTTCAAGACGAAGCAATGCAGGCCACATAGTTACGGGTGATATTAACGTAGATATTCTTCGCCATGGATGTTCTATCACTCAGGACTATTTACGACTTTTATTCCCGACAGTTGAGGGATAAGTCATCATCGAAGGCATTGTGGCATGTGGTGAACGGGATAACGGGAAGTGGGAAGAATAAGCCTCAAGTAAAAGATATAGATGTTGATGGTGTCACAGTGACTGATAAAACTGCAATAGGTGATCAGTTCAATTTGCATTACACTGCGGTTAGCAATGGTCAGAATACTGTACGGAATGAACGAAAGAGCTTAACAGGTGAAATACATCAACAGTCGTTTTTTATGCGTCCAGTGAACGAATTAGAGGTCCAGGACGCTATTAATAACTTAAAACTAAATGCAAGCCCAGGAGAGGATGGTATAACAACAAATACATTAAAAGAAATAGCTTATATAATAACTAAACCTTTGACATTTCTTATAAATAAGTGTGTGGAAAGGGGTACATTTCCCAAAATATTTAAGAGAGCAGTTGTAATCCCTTTGTATAAAAAGGGCAACAGAAGATGCATAAATAACTACCGACCTATTTCGCTAATTTCAAATGTAGCAAAAATATTCGAAAAAATATTGAAAATTAGAATAAATAAGTATTTAGAAAAATTTAATATCATTTCACAGTGTCAATTTGGCTTTAAAAAGGGAATTTCGACACAGGAGGCCATACAGTTGTTATCAGCAAAAATTATTAGAGGCCTAGACCACCATAAAAAAGTTATTTGTATATTCTTGGACCTACAGAAGGCATTTGATACTGTTGACCATGAGCAGCTACTCAAAAAATTAGAAAGAATAGGCTTTCGAGGTATAAACCTGGAACTTTTTAGAAACTACTTGCAGGATAGACAGCAATGTGTAGATATTGGGGGAGTAAGAAGTGCATTTAGGGAGGTGAAATGTGGCATACCACAGGGGACTGTCCTGGGCCCTATACTATTCTGCATCTATATCAACGATTTGTATCTATATGGAAATAATACATCTGGAAACATAATAGGATTTGCGGATGATACAGTTGTTTATTACGAAGGCAGTTCATGGGTCGAGGTCAAAGCGCTGGCAGAAAATCATTTTCAACAAATGATGTCTTGGTTGGAGGAAAACTCTTTGAGTTTAAATGTTCAAAAAACGAAGTTTCTGAAATTTTCAATTTATCGGAGTCACCTACCTGCCTTTAGCGAACTGAATATTAAATCCGCAAGGTGTGCGGTGCGAATTGGGGATTCGGACAGTGTAAAATATCTAGGAGTAATAATTGACCAGCACCTTCGTTGGAATAATCATATTGAGGCCACAGTCAAAAAACTCAGAAGCTTACTGTATCGCATGAAAATTCTGAAAAGCTATTTACCTGTACAAGTGCTGAGAAAATTATACATCTCGTTAGTGGAGCCTCATCTCCGTTATGGTATAATTGCCTGGGGTGGAGCTTCTCCTTCATACCTGGAATGTTTGAACAAAATTCAAAGAAGGATATTGAAACTGATCTACAACTTGGAAAATACTTGCCCTACGGATAGGCTGTTTGAGGTGACACAAGTTTCGGACTTATCTCAACTTTACGCCTACGCGGTGCTTGTATCTACAAGGCAGAGGCTACAATCGCAATTAACAGTCAATATTTCCTACCAAACACGACAAGCTGAGCTGGTGAGTAATAGGAGATGTAACCTTTCGTTCGGACAGAGATGCTATACGTACAGATGTACTCGACTCTTGAATGCTTTACCACCTTACTTTAAACAATTTACGATGGCAAGATACAGATGTGAAGTGCGTAGATGGATATTTAATAATCGACCGCTTGTACGCGCGCTGTTGGGATAACAGCAGTAGTGTTGTATTTGCGTGGCGTGTAAGTGGGCGCGCGCGCGCGCGCGGGAATGTGTATGTGGGTGTGAGATTGTGCCTGTGGATGTGTGTGTGACTGTGTGTGTATATATATGAGTGTTGGGTAAGAGTGAATATGCGTGTGCGCGTGCACGGGCGTGTATATGTATGCGTGTGTGAATGTATGTGCGGTTCCTATTTTATGTGTGATTGCCTCATGGTGCTTGTCTCGAAACTCTATCCTGTCTGCATACTGTTAATTAGATAATGCCGCAAGCAAGGCTAAGCCTTAAGCGGATATTGCTTATTGTACTTGCGTTTAGAAAGTAAGAAAGATTGTATATTGTTAAGTATAGTTTTGTAAATGTTGGGAAATAAACGTGTTATTGTCCTGTCTGCATACTGTTGATTAGATAATGCCGCAAGCAAGGCTAAGCCTTAAGCGGATATTGCTTATTGTATTTACGTTTAGAAAGTAAGAAAGATTGTATATTGTTAAGTATGGTTTTGTAAATGTTGGGAAATAAACGTGTTATTATTATTATATGTATATGTATATGGATATGTATATGTATATGTATATGTATATGTATATGTATCAAACCAATCACTCAAAAAATAATGAGCCCATTTTGATCAAATTTGTCATGTACCCTCCTTTTGTAAGTGACTTCGATAAGTTCGTTAGCCAGAAAAATCTGATCAGTTTAAAGAGATTAAAGAATGCTTTGTTTTAATCAGTCAGTCTAAGTCCCCCGGTCTGTGCCAGTTCTGAGCTGACCTTAAACATATCGAATTTCGACCACCGCACAGGTCCACTAGTTTATATCTAATAACCGATCAGATTACGTGACTAGGTATTTAGAGATTTTTAGCGAATTTTCTTTAAAAAATTCACGAATGAAGAGATCACGTTTGAATTTTGAAAAAAATTCGTCAAATGAGCGCAAACTAGGACCCCTAGAATCCATATCCATTTCTTTGGGAAAAAATTATATCTCCGGAAATAACAAAGTAAGGGCAACCAAATTTGGTACGCGTGTTTGTATTATAAATAGTGACCCACGTACCAAACTTTAGGTGTGTTAGTTAAAAGACGAAAAAGTTATAGGCATTTTAAAAAAATGGGATTATCCTCAAAACGTCAAAGTCGCGATTTCAAACGTCAAAATTCGCAACATTTAGGCAAAGAACCTGAAACAAATACGGATTACGTAAAGAAAGTGTCGCAAGAAGAGTGTTCTGCAAACCCTTAAGTTGCCGCTTCAACAGTCATTCTCCTTCATTTTACTAAAATATTTACAGAAAATTCATTTTAAATAGACACATTCTGTGGTGCTTTGGCTGTAGGTTTGGTTAAGTTTTTGGTTTAACGGTCTATAATTTTTAGCTAATTTTCGTAGAAAAAAATCGTTATGATGGGACCGCGACTTTTGAATTTTAAAAAGATTTCTTCAAATGAGCGCAAAATAGGCCCACTAGAATCCATATTCAGGTTTACTTTCAGTTTACAGATATACAGGGTGACGCATTTCTACGGTAAAGCTCAATATAATTGTTATAATACAAGATACGAGAAAAAATTGGATACGTTACAGGGTGTCTTGAGCTGCATCTTATACAATTTTTTTGACAATCACAGGATGACCCATAAGTCGTTGGCGATACCTACAATTTTTTTTTTGTACATTCCTTATTGCATGTCGCATTTTTCATCGAAATATGATGCATATTTTAAAAAAAATATCAAAATTCAAAACTCTGTTTGCTATTTACCGAAGGTTAGTTGGCTAGGAGACGAGTTTTCTCGGAAATATTTTAGGTTTATTTTCGGAAAATTTTCACAGGGTGGTACATAAGTGACTGGTAATCCCTGCAATTGTTTTTGCGAACAGCCTTATATTATTGCATTTTTGCATTTTTGTATCGAAATATTATGCATGTTTATAAGGGAAAAAAAATCGAGACGCAGTAAGTGCGTATTGGTAACGATATTTCATTAAATCCTTCAAATTTCAATAGCTCAATGTGCTATTAACCTAAGGTTTATTGGCTAGGAAACCAGTTTTCTCGGAAAGATTTTAAGTTTATTCTCGAAAAATTTTTGTACCTTTTCAAACAAAAAGTAATTTTGATAAAATATGGTACATTGTTTAAAAACACTTTTATGAAAATCCACTTCCATAACGCACTTGCTGCGTCCAGACTATATATATATATATATATATATATATATATATATATATATATATATATATATATATATATATATATATATATATATATATATATATATATATATAGTGAACTTTACACCTACCAACTTTGTCATTTTTTAAAGAAAATGGAATGTCCGCACGTACCACCATTCGAATAAGGTGTATATTCGCCGGTGGATATACCATAGATCTCTACTTTCCTTATAGAAAGGAAGGGGTTTGCTATGTGAACACTGGAACCTGTGATGAGCACTGATAAGTACACTTGGAGAACCCAAATCACCACAACACATATTTTTTAAAGACCTTACGATCGTTTCACTAACCACGTTAGCATCATCAGACGATGAAAAATTAGAAATTAGAATTTTTCATTCTCTGATGATGCTAACGTGGTTAGTGAAAGGATCGTAAGGTCTTTAAAATATATGTGTTGTAGTGATTTGGGTTCTCCAAGTGCACTTATGGAAGGTGTTTGATAAAATTGCCAGGCTGGTGAGGCAAAACTACTCCCTTGCATCAGTGATTGACCAAGTCGCTGAAATACCGCCGTTAGAAAGGCAAAATAAATCTGTTTTCTCGTGTTTTCTTATCATGTGTCGAGCCACTGTACTCTATGCACAAAAACGACTTTATGATTGGTGTCAATTGTTTCAGGATCTGTATTTTTGCCTTAATTGTTTTTATGGTTGAAGGCGTCAGTGCAAAACGCTTTGATCTTACATTATGTTTTTCAAGGTAACGTTATTCTCTGGCTTCCCTATTACACTGGTTTCTTTCCAATTAAACTCCAAACTTGAATAAGAAGTATTCGTTGAGAAGCCACCCAAGTACAGTGTTCTCTTGTAGTACGTTAATTAGAATTGATATTATGCGACTGAATTTAGTAGGTATTTGTTAAAATGTTCACTCCAACAAGTCTCCCTCGATATGTGGATGTTTGCGACAGCTCATATCAAGAAGATAATTACTTAATTCCCAATGCTAGTGATTTATAGTATTTGGGGTAAGATGATTGCCAATTTTGTGTGATGTATGATTCAATTTAACGTGAATGTTCTGTGAGGCTGAACAGCTCTTTCGTCTGGCTTGTTTGACACAAACCACCCCACATTAGATGCTTCGTTCTTGAATAATTGAGTGACTTCCACCTAATTTCTAGATTACTTTAAATGATTTGCTGGATGCAACTAATCGCTTTTGCAAAATTAAGGCACGCTTGTTTACCGAGCAGTTAAATAGTCTTATTGTTGGATTGCCTAAAGATTGCACAGCACAAAATGTTTCTGTAAAGAGTGCTTTGGAAGCAATATCCACACTTTTGTATTACTTCGAAAATGTGACAGTTTAATTAAATTAATGATTTGAACATTAATTTTCTAAACTGTACTAGTAAATTTATATTTCAAATTAGCATTCCCATTCTTGAACTTGAAAAGCAAGCTACTGTATAGTAATTGCTATATGATACAGTGTGACCACATTAATAATAACTTTAACTAAATTGTCGTAATTAAAGGTTAAGTGTTTTTCAATTATTTTTACCAATTTACTTTCATATAATTTCTTGTAATGTCAGTCATTAGTTGCTTTTTTTTGTAGTATTTAACAATGTAAAGCTATAGCAATATAAGCAATATCAACCATACGTTATTACTTCATTTGAAAAAAAGTTTGGACGCAGCAAGTGCCTTATGGTAACGATTTTTCATAAAAATATTTTTAGTGACAAATATGTATGTTTTTTAATAAAAGGCATGACATTTGGTATAACCTATATAGTAAAAACAATGTACCATATTTTATCAAAAATAACTTTATGGTTTGAAAATGTACAATAATGTTGCGAAGGTAAACGTAAAATGTTTAAATGTAAAATAAAAAAAAAAATGTTTGCATGAAAATCTGCAAGTTCTTTAACGAAAATTCCCCCTTTTCCTTTACAAAATTAGCTTAAGTAATGTTAGAAGAAAATTTTTTTACGCAAATTTGCTAAACCACGAAAATGTGACATATTTTTTTACAATAACTTATTAACATTTATTTTAACAACACGCGGGCGTTGCTTACATTTTAGTGAATTTTCGTAGAAAAAATTCACTAATGGGGAGATCCCGACTTTTGATTTTGAAAAAATTTTTGCAAATGAGCGCGAACTAGGACCCCTAGAACCCATATCCGGGGTCAGTTTCAATTTTTATATGTTTTTATATATATCTATATATATATATATATATATATATATATATATATATATATATATATATATATATATATATATATATATATATATATATATATATATATATATATCACACCGATAACTCAAAAAATAATGGGCCGATTTTGATAACATTTGGCATGTACCTTTCTTTTGTAAATGGCTTGGATAAGTTCGTTAGTCAGGAAAATCGGACGAGGTTTTCCGGGAAAATTGAGTTTTCATTCAAAAAAAATTCTTATCTCAAAAAATATTAAGCCGATTTTAATATAATTTGGCTTGTACCTTCCTTTTGTAAATGGCTTTGACAAGTTTGTTAGTCAGGAAAATCGGACGAGCTTTTCCGGGAAAATTTTGAGTTTTCATTCTAAAAAATTTTTTATCTCAGACAATAATGAGCTGATGTTGATAAAATTTGGCATATACCTGTCTTTTGTAAATGGCTTTGACAAGTTTGTTAGTCATGAAAATCGGACGAGGTTTTCCGGGAAAATTTTGAGTTTTCATTCTAAAAAAATTTTATCTCAGATAATAAGCCGATTTTAATAAAATTTGGCACATACCTTCCTTTTGTAAATATCTTTGATAAGATTGTTAATCAGGAAAATCGGACGAGGTTTTCCGGAAAAATTTTGAGTTTTCATTCTTAAAAATTTTTTTTCTCAGAGAATAATAGGCCGATTTTGATAAAATTTGGCATGTACGTTCCTTTTGTAAATGGCTTTGATAAGTTCGTTAATCAGAAAAATCGGACGAGGTTTTCCGGGAAAAATTTCAGTTTTTATTTGAAAAAAATTTTTTTCTTAAAAAATAAAAAATCTATGATAACCAAATTTGGTAGGTATGTTTACGATATAAAAAGTAAATATACACCAAAATTTAGATTTCTATGTTACAAGAAAAAAAAATTATAATAAAATATTTTGTGCCAGATCATTTCTATGAAAATTCACTACCATAACGCACTTGGTGCGTCCAGGCTTTTTAATATGAACTAGTGGACATTTGCAGTGGTGGAAATCCGACCGTATTTCATTAAATTTTTAAGTTTGAACGTTGTTGATGTTGTTTTGACAGAGAGTATACATTTATAATCTCAGTGCGACTGTTTGGCCGTAGACTTTTATGTGTTTGACATTCAGTATGAACGCATCTATATACATCTGTTAGACCATAGAGTAATATGTGTTTGACATTGACAGATTAATAATGACGGTCACCTCGTAATTGGCACGGACCGAAAGAATCCGACTGTCTAATTAAAACAGAGAATTGTTTAATCTATTCGTAAGAGCCTCGGTGGTTCAGGGACAATAACGTGTTCCTCTGAATCGAAGGGTACTGGGTTCGATCCCAAGATTCTCCTTTCACTTTTTCAGTACAATCTGTAATATTAACATCAACCAAGGTCCTGGCATTGTATTTGAGCAAGTTGAATGTCTGCACATACCGCCCATCGGAGGGGGCGTAAAACCGTCGGTCCCGTGTCCATGCGATGTTGGGCACGTTAAAGATCCCTACCCTCCTTACAGGAAGGCAGGTTTCGGCAAAATTTCCAGGATAGTGAGGTGAAACTGTTCCCTGGCGTCGGTGATTGGCCATAGTCGCGGAAATAGGCCGACGTTAAAGAAACAAAACACACACACACACACAATCTATTCGCAACACATATACATAAATTTTATTTTTCTGCACTTCTACATATGAACTTTAACTAGGAGCCTTGATGGTCCAGGGGTAAGAACGTGTGGCTCTGAACCTCCCTTTCACTTTTTCAGTACAAAGTGTAATAAATTAAGATCAACCGAGGCTGTGGCATTGTGTTTGAGCAAGTTGAATGTCTGCACGTTCCGCCCTTCGGAGGGGGCGTAAAGCCGTCGATCCCGTGTCCATGCGATGTTGAGCACGTTAAAGATGCCTACCCTCCTTACAAAAAGGCAGAAAATTTCCAGGATAGTGAGATGAAATTGCTCCCTGGCGTGGGTGATTGGCCGTAGTCGCGAAAATAGACCGACTTTAATTTTTTTTTTTTTACTTTAACTATGTCAAATATCACACTTCTCCGTGCACGCAATATGCTTAAAAGGGGGTAAAAAGTATTGGTAAATTTCCAGATTAGCGTAA
Organism: Tillus elongatus; assembly: GCA_964006375.1. Lineage (NCBI taxonomy): Eukaryota > Metazoa > Arthropoda > Insecta > Coleoptera > Cleridae > Tillus > Tillus elongatus. Next base: position 161,645,416 of record OZ023264.1, read on the forward strand.
TGTCCGTTTTTGGAAAAAAAATCTTAAACATGCTTAGAGGCACTTTTGTGTGCATTAACCACCAAACAAATGCTGTACTCCCAACTCACAATACAGTTAAGAGACCTAAAGCAAATTTGAGTTGGTGTGCGGGGTGCATCCGCTACAAAGGAGCTAGAAATGCAAAGTGTAAGAAAAACAGAAGTCCATAGAAAGGAGAAACTTCATACCAACCGTTTCTGGCCACCAACCCACCACATAACTGAAACTACTGCCAAAGCATCAGAGAAAGGGTCTATTCGGAATTTATTTTCTGAAAATATTTTAGTAAAATGAAGGACGGTTGAAACTAAAACTTAAGGTTTTCTAAAACATATTCTACGACATTTCTTTACATAACCCGAATTCGTTTCAGGTTCTTTTTCTTAAACATTTCAATTTTGGCGTTTCAAATCGCGACTTTGACGTTTTAAGAGGAAAAAGTATAATTTTTAAAATGCTTACAATTTTTCTTTTAACTTAATCCAAATTTTGGTAAATAGTTTTTTTTACTTTTCATGATATAAACTTGCGTACCAAATTTGGTTGCCATAGCTTTGTTATTTCCGGAGATATAAAAATTTTCCGGGAAAACTGAGCGGACTTTTTTAGCTAACGAACTCATCGAAGCCACTTGCCAAAGGAAGGTACTCACCAAATTTGATCACAAACCAGCGTATTATTTTGTTAGTTATCGGTGTATATATATTTATATATATATATATATATATATATATATATATATATATATATATATATATATATATATATATATATATATATATATATATATATATATGATAATAATAAATATAAATACTTGAAGTCTTAATGGTGACGAGATATAACTGCATATATGTAATATAGGTGTATAATATACTAGCGTCTGCTAATAGTCTGCAATATATATCTCATTAGTGAATTTTTTTACGAAAATTCATTAAAGTACTGAGTTTGGACACTGTGGTTGGAAACTGAAACAAAAGCAGAACAGAGTCATGCGCTAGATACGTATTTCGACAACCAAAATGTCTGCTGTAGCTAAACTTACTGGCTCTGGGGTACATTCCGAGGGCATGTAGACTGGCCAGGATTGCATTCATTCCTAAACCTGGGCGCCCAACAAACCAGGCAAAGTCCCTGAGGCAAATAATTCTCATGTCCTTTTTGCTATACACAATGGAAAGCCCCAGGACTCTCACTCTATAAGGTAGAAACATCCCAATGGCCAGGGAGGTAAAATACCTTGGGGTCGTATTGGACTCTGAGCTAACCTGGAAGAGTCATGTTGAAAAAATACTGCGTAAGGCAGTTATGACGCTAGCCGTCACTAGGCGACTATATGGAAAAACGTGGGGACGAAAATCTAGTATGGCCCACTAGCTGTACACAAGGGTGATCAGACCATCGTTAACATACGCGGCACTAGTCTGGTGGCCCAAGGTGGCACAATACAGTGCCAAACAAAAACTAGGCAAGATCCAAAGGATGGCTTGCCTGGGCATCACAGGGGCCATGACTTCAACCCCAACAGCCGCCATGGAGGTGTTGCTGGATCTGCCACCCTTCACTTAGTTATTATGGGGGAGACCAGGCTAGGACTATACAGACTAGCCTGCAATGGTAGACTGAAGATCAACCCAGGCCTCAGGGGCCACTGCAAAATTCAGGAGATCGTGAAGGAGCCCATGCATGAAATGAGGTCAGACCTCGCGAGCCCGCGAATCTGCAGGGAAAACAATTTTACAGAGAAATCCCCGACCGCGAGGCATGGCAGGAGTAGACGCCGGGCTTACCACGGGATGCGCTCGTCTGGTTCACGGACGGATCCGGCGGGGAGCATGGGACGGGAGCAGGTGTTTATTGCGAAGGACCGAGTTTCCCTCGGAACCCCGCAACGGTCTTTCCGGTCGAAATATACGCCATCGTGCACTGTGTGCGGGAGAACAAGAGGAGGGGCTACACCAACAAGCGGATCTTCATAAGCCACAGACAACCAGCCAGTCCTTAAGGCCCTAAGTAGCCCACGGGTAAATTCCAGGCTGGTAAGTGAGTGCCGAGACGAGACGAGCGACCTGGCTGGGCAGAATGAGGTCACCCTCATCTGGGTGCCGGGTCATCGAGAGTTAAAGGCAATGAAGAAGCTGACAGTCTCGCGAAGAGAGGGTCAGCAGAGCCATTTATGGGACCAGAATCGGGTCTAGGCGTGACAAAGAGCACGGCCAGGGGAGCCATTACATCCTGGGTCAGAAACGTGTGTACTGGGCAGACTGTCCAGGGCTCAGACATGGAAAGTCAGTAATTGACGAACCCAGTTCAAAGAGAGCTCTGGAGCTGCTAAATCTTAGCAGAGGACAGCTCAGAAACATAACAGGTCCCTTGACGGGACACATGGCCGTCAAGAAACACCTGCATAAAATGGGGCGGTTCGAGGGGGACCTCGCGTGCAGACTCTGCGGCGACGGGGAGGAATCAGCCCAGCACATGTTGTGAGAGTGTTACGCTCTTGTCCGCAAAAGACAACTGATCTACGGTCAGTCTAGACCGGAGACAGAGCAATGTAAAACTTCACCCTACCAATCGCTGTGCAGACTAGTCCAAGGCACAGTGATTTTGGAATGGTTGGAGTAGAAAAGACTAAGGGCATGCACAATAAGCCAAAGGCTGCAGTGCTATCGGGGCGGCAAAGACGCGGACGAGCCCTGAGGGAGAAACAAAAACTAACGGTATAAGCAAAATTATCCTATTTGTCTACCTAAACTATCTACACTGCAAATAATGTAATGGTGCAATACATGGGGATGCAATACCAGGTGATGCAATACCGGGTGACGCAATACCGGGTGATGGAATCCAAGGACTGTTGTTGTGTCAGTGGATCAACCGGATGTGTCGATGTATCTAATACATGACGCGTGATCTGGTACTGAATCAGTCGGTATTGCATCACCGGTATTAAAACATACTGTAGTGCGTCACCCGGTATTGCATCACCGATGCATTATCTTGTATTGCATCACACTCCACCATTTGTATTGTAGGTTGTTTAGTTTTTTGTATATAAATATGATAATTTTGCTCGTACAGTTAGTTTAGCGACAGCTACTGGTAAAGACAAGTTGGTTGTCGAAATACGTATCTACGGCATAACTCTCTACTTTTATTTTGTGACTTTTTTTGGGTGATTTTGCTTCTTGTTTCAGTTCATTTGCAGTTAAACTTAATGAAAATGTGTCAATATTTTTATATGAATGGCTGAATTGAACAGCGCCAACAGCTGAGTTTATGCATCATCTGCTGACTACCGATTCGTTTCAGCATCTGGAGACTCATAAACGTACTGTGGACTTCAAGCACTATTTTGCGACGTTTGTCTGTCATTCCGGTTTGACAAATTGGCAACAGTTGGGTTCCAGCAGACACTGAGCGGGACTGGTGAAAGCATACGTTTTTTTTTCTTCAACAACACACCACGAGGGCTTACAGCCTAAATACTATCGTACCGTGGATGTCGACAAGGAGGAAAGAGGCAACTTATTAATTCTGGACTTGAAGGTTTGGAGGTTCGGGGGACAAGGAAAAACATGTGCCAGCAAAGAATTCCACAACTTGGAAGTCCTCCGGACAAAAGAGCGGGCATAACAAGATGTTCTATGTCTGGTGATCTGGACAGTAAAAGGGTGCATTCGCTCTGTTCCCCTGGTAGATCTGTTGGGGGCAGCAGGTGGAGGAACTATGGAAGAAAGTTCCTCTGAGCAGTGCCCGTGCAGATATCTATAAAAGAGAGAGAGGTCACCAACGAACGGCACGTCGGTGGGCAAGGGATGGCAGCCTTTGGGTGAGGGTAGGGTCACCGATGAGACGTATAGCTCTCTTCTGAATGGAGTCCAAGATAGCGAGTGTAGAAGCGGCAGCAGCACCCCAGATGTGGGAGCAGTATTCGAGGTTTGGTCTTATTTGTGAAGTATATAAGATATAGAGATTAGCTGGTGAAAAGTATTTGCGAGCCTGGAAGAGGAAACCTAATTTCTTAGCAGTCGCTCCTGCAATTGATGTGACATGTTGGTGCCAATTGAGGATTCGATCCACAGAAATGCCAACAAGTGAAAAGGACTCATTACTTTGAATAACTTGGTTGTTCATTGTGATGGGTCTAGGGCTGGTGTATCTCTTTATGAGAAAGAAAGCAAGACTGTGATTTGGTGGGGTTGAATTGTACAAGATTTCTACTTCCCCAGTCTAATATTTTTTGGAGATCCACAGAGACAGAACCCTCCATGAGTCTGCGATCCTCATCTAATTGGGCTAAAGAGACAGGCTTAGAATATTGTATATTTGAGTGGAGGGTGCTGTCGTCCGCGTAACTGTGAATTGGGTTGGATGTGCTAGACAGGAGGTCATTGACACAACTAATCAACTGTTGGCGCCTGGTGAACTCGGCTATTGTTTTAACGAAATAATTTGAATGTTGTTTCGGTTATATAGTTTACCTAAAAATAATTACCTCATAATTTTCGGGCGCTCCCAGTGAAAACTTTTGACTGTTATATGATTTATCGCAGGTGGGACAAATAGGCTGATTCCCACCAAAGCCCATATAATGGCCGATGTAAACACAGCAAAATAACGGCTTTTCAATTCAGTCACTATGCACATTTCAATTTCACGTGAAATGTTTTAAAACTATCACATGCATGCAGGCACTCATTACCGTTTTAAATCTATAATGGGCATTTATATATATCAGCACAAATTACTGTTTGATAGGTGAACTTGTATTTGCATATCTAATAATGAATGATTACAGTGATTTCTGACGTAAGCTGCAGCATTTACCTGTCCAATAAAACAGACATCGCATTACGTTTACATATCGATGTTCGATTATATTGTTGAAATAAGCAATTTTGTCACGTTTGCAGGCGAGGCATTCATTATCTTCCTAGGATTTTATTGAACACCGCAAGCTTAGCTTGAAATTTGCGGTAAATGTTTACAGAAATTGGTTTGGTGTTTTATATGTAAATCGTGAACTAGCCTGATAATAATAATTTATGATTTTTAAAATTTTACTTCAGTTGACCGTCTTGAAGTAGATAGGTTTCGTGATACATTTAAGAAACGTGGCGATGTTAAAGAAGCAAACCATACACATTTAAATTAAAATACGAGGCCTATTTTGCAAGCAAGTGCCGTTTTGAGACTTGGCAGCTGCAGCGCTGCGGTTGACGTCCCGCGCATGCGCGTCATGTTTCTCTATCTAGTGTGCCTAAACAGAAACGCCATTACGGAAACAACCAGTAAACCAATTAAAATGCCTCCACCGTTGAAAAGCCCGCCAATCGTGGAATACGTGTTGCCATTCGTTTCCTAAAAATAACGGGTGGGCCATTTAAGATTTGGATTTTGAATCGGCTATAAAAAAAAACTAATGAATATTTTTTCAAAGTTATGAGTTTATTAGAAAGATTGAACCTTTCCATTTAGGAATGGAAAACAACATCATTCAAATGACTGCCACGGCTAGCCTTACAATACCCCATTCGTCAGTCCAATTTTTCAGTACATTTTTGATTGTTTGGGCCTCTATTTCGTCAATGGCAACTTCGATTTCATGTTTCAAGTCGTCAATCGTCTCTGGATGGTTAGCGTAACACTCGTCTTTAACGGCTCCCCACAAAAAAAGGTCCAACGGAGTCAAATCGCAGCTTCAAGGTGGCCAATTCACATCAGCATTTCGGCTGATTATGCGATTTTCGAAAACTGTGCGCAAAAGATCGATTGTGACGTTGGCTGTGTGGCACGTTGCGCCGTCCTGTTGAAACAAAATGTCGTCTATGTCATACTCTTCAATTTTAAGAAACAAAACATATCTTAGCATGGCGCGGTAGCGATCGCCATTCACCGGAACGGCGTTTCCTTGCTCATTTTCGAAGAAAAATGGCCCAATAATACCGCCAGACCAAAATCCGCACCAGACAGTCAATCGTTGTGGATGCATTGGTTTCTCCACGATGACGTGTGGATTTTCTGAGTCCCAGATACGAATTTTGCTTATTGACGTATCTTCCGAGGTGGAAATGAGCTTCATCTGAAAAGATGATTTTTCGGTAAAAATGCTCATCTTCGATCAAGCGGTCTTCGGCCCATTGAGCAAACCGAAAACGCATCGGATGGTCATGCGGCTTCAGCTCTTGCACTAATTGAACTTTGTACGCATTCATACCGAGATCTTTATGCAACATTCTTCTCAAAGAAGTGCGTGAAATGTTCAATTCTTGAGAACGATGTTGATGGTTGTCCACGCACACTCTGAGCAACAGCAGCGATGTTTTCGGTTGAGCGCACTGGACGAGTACGTACACGGGTTGTTTTATCCAACAACGATCCAGTTTCACGAACTCGCTTCACAAATTGATCCACAAACTGCGTTTTTGGCACATTCTTTTTGTCAAATTTTTTTCGTAAATTTCTTACAGTTTGAGTAGAAGACCCACCACTTTGGAAATAAGTTTTTAATATTTCCAAACTTTGTTCAAGCGAAAAGCGATCCATTCAATAGATGTCAAACATAAAACTAACTTTCTGTCACATCGGAAATGTCATCAAACCTTCCAACCTCACAATAACCTATAGTTCCCATTGCAAACGTTAGATGCCCCACCCGTTACTTACTTAAAGATACGAGTCAATTAAATGGGAGCATCACCCAAGAAACTCAATTTTAAGCGAACAATTTCAACCCAAAAAATTATGTGTTTTGGGATAGGCGGGGTGTTTGCTTATCAATTTTTGCCCCAGGGTAACACATATTGTGAGACCTTGAATAAACTGTGCAATCTAAAACAAAAGGCGTGGCATGCTGAGTAGAGAGATCGCTTTGCTTGATCACCGCCTCTGTATAGCCCGGACCTAGGGCCCAGTGAATATCATTTGTTCTTACACTAAAGGAAGCACATTGCCGATCAGGTCACGTCAGATTATTTTGATGTGTTTATCTTCGCTAAACAGGAAATGTTTTTTTGAATTTTAACATACAGTGTGTTTTACTTTAAGTGGCGACAATTCATTATTTCAGAACGGGCCGGCGGGGTTTCCAGAAAAAATTGTTATAAATAAAGTACATCAAAGGCTGGTATGCATTATTTTAAGATTCGCATTTTCCATAGCCTACTACGGCTATAAGACCCCAAAAATGGTTTAAGCATATTAGGCATTCTTTTACGAGAGAAAAAACAAATATCTGTATGGATATAGGCACATCTGTAGGCCACAAATCACAAGTTTAAATATCGTAACTTATACCGAGTGTTCACAACTTGAGTGCAAAAAATGAAAAAATCGACTTTTTGAGAGTGCTGTGTAAACGCTACAGAGTGTTTTGAAAATATTAGATTGCCAATGGATTAAGAGTCACCTAGTGTATAAATCTACACAATATCATCCGCATATCTTACACAGAGTGATCATAATAAAATCGGAAATTTCGAAAAACTCAGCCTGGCGGTTTTGTTACTACATGAGCCACGAAGTTTTAAAAATAAGTCGATTTACAATTCTAGCTTCTAATTTGCAGGATATAATGCATCATGCTTAATTTAAATCAATTCAATTCAAATAACTCGATTTTTTTTTCTTACTTTTTTATACGCTAGTACAGAAAACCAACGAAAGATAACAGAATGAGTAAAAATGAACAATTTTAAATTGTATCGATTTCGATTAGTTCACTCTGTGCTTCAATACATTTTCCAAGCTCTTCCAACAGTTTCCAGTAACTTTTCGTAGTACTTCCGGCGTAAGAGATCTACACGCGACTTAACTTTACGGTTAAGAGGTTTGAATTTTTAAAACAATTTATTTAATACTTTCAACAATCAATACTTAATTACTTAATACAAAAAAAAAATGAATAATACAATATACTAAAAATATGACGATCAACCTACATGTGATCTAATGTCTAGCACGCCATGTGCAGAGTACTTAACTCAGAACAAGAATGAACGGTCTTATCCCTGTGAGCAGCCTTTTTATACACTTCACTCCCGGCGTGGCACTTATTGTCTCTGGATGAAACAAAGGATCTGCTGATGTAGATTCTCAGTGATATTCCGTCCGACTTGCTGTTTGAGCCTGCATATTTGTTGGCTCGTTTCTGACTACGGTTGACTCAGCGGTTCTTACTGTAGGAAGGCGACTTTGTAGCATAACGGGCCATTGTTTGGGCTCCATTTATCTCGCGTCATGATTTTTCCTTTTAAATCGGTCACATTGGTTGGAAGATCTCGGTAAACGTTTTCTTTGAGGGTACCCAAAGGAAGTAATCAAGTGGTGTTAGGTCAGGTGAGCGGGGAGGCCATCTAATAAGGGGACTGTGCAGTCCTATCCATTTCACCGGAAATTTAGTTTCCAACCAACCCGTTAGTATCCTATCATTATGCATAGGAGCACCATCTTGCTGAAAAATCATGTCCTGTCTCTGTATCCCATAATTCGTTACTTAAAAGGTTAGCAAGATTTTTTGCGTTGATATTTTCCTCAAATTCTTATTCCTATTATTTTATTGTGGAATATGCCACACCAGACATTAACTTTGGAAGAGTATTCCCTCTTACAATTCATTATCCAATTTGGATTTTTATCGGACCAATACCTTGAATTTTGGAACGACACCACTCCGTTAGTTGTAAAAGTAGCTTCACCGCTAAACATTATTTTAGACAAGAAAGTTCTATCCGTTAAATTTTCCTTGGCACCATAATGGATATTCCACTGTAACATCTTCATCGCCATTTTCCAAGATATGCAAATATTTGGCTTTAATGCATTTTGTTTGTCTCTCTTAATCTAATCCAAATTTTAGTTGGTTTCATGTTAATATTTCTTGCCAGTTGTCTCACACTGGTCTTCGCATTTCCTTGGGGCTCGTTCATAATAGCATAGCCTACAGGATTATTCACATTTCTGGTGGGCTTTGTTGGAGCAATACTGCCAGTTCTCTCAAAATGCATATTTACTTTTGCAACTGTCTAAGAAGTCACGAGTTCAATATCAGGATGACGCCCGTTAAATTCGGGCGCAGCCTCTCGATATGTCTTATGGTTATCGCCAACAAGTCGAATTAATTCAATTTTTTGAGTGACTGATCATATTTGTGTCTATTTCACCACGTATTGCGTGTACAACGACTTGCCAAATTATATAAACTGACAAATAATATCAAAGTGTAGACGTTTTGTTTATGTCAATGGAAATATTGATGAAGATAGTATACGCCACTTTGGAAAATTGCAATGAAGATCTTAGGAACATTCATTATGGTGGCAAGGAAATTAGTTAACCAACCGATAGAACTTTCTTGTATAGCGATGAAGTTGTGAACCTACTTTCAGAAATAATGGAGTGGTGCCTTCCCAAATTTAAGATGCTGGTCTGATCAAAGTCTAAATTGGGTAATACATTACAAAAGGGTATGTTTCCGTATTAGGAACACTCTGTATCACACACGTGGATGATATTGTGTGAATTGATACACTAAGTGAGTCCTAATGCATTGGTAATCTAATAGTTGCAAGGCACTCAGTAGCATTTACACAGGGCACTCTCAAAAACTCGTTTGTTTTTCTTCATTTTTTGCACTCAAGTTGTGTACACTCGGTATAAGTTATTGAAACTTGTGGTTTGTGAGTTAGAAATGTGCCTAAATTGATTGGGTTTTTTTTTTCGTGAAAAAAATGCCTAAATTGGTATAGTCATTTTTGGGGTCTTATTTGTTATCGTAGTAGGCTATGGAAAAAGCGAATCTTAAAATAATGCATACCAAGATGTGGAGCTTTTAGAGTACTTTATTTTATTATTTTTAGCGAATTTTTTTTTAAATTCACTAATGAGGCGATCTATGTATATATATATATATATATATATATATATATATATATATATATATATATATATATATATATATATATATATATATATATATATATCCTACCGATAACTCAAACAAGAATGGACCACTCTTGATCAAATTTGGTGAGTACCCTCCTTTTGCAAGTGGCTTGGATAAGTTGGTTAGCCTGGAAAATCGGACCAGGTTTTCCCAGAAAATGTTGTGTTTTCTTTCTAAAAAAATTCATATCTCCGGAAATAACAAAGCAAGGACCTCCAAATTTGGTACGCGTGTTTGTATTATAAACTCTGCACCAAAATTTAGGTCTCTAGCTTTAAAGACAAAGAAGTTGTGGGCAGTTAATGAAACACATTTTGGAGTTTTCCTCAAAACGTCAAACTCGCAATTTTAAACGTCAAAATTGGCAATGTTTAAGCAAAGAACGTGAAATAAATACGGATTTTGAAAAGAAAATGTTGCAAGAAGAGTGTTCTGCAAACCCTTAAGTTTCAGATTCAACCGTCATTGCCCTTCATTTTACTAAAATATTTACAGAAAATTAATTTCTAATAGACCCTTTCTCTGATGCTTTGGCTGTCGGTTTAGTTAAGTTGATGCTTTTGCTGTAGGTTTAGTGAAGTTTATGGTTTAACGGTCTATAATTTTTTTTTAGCTAATTTTAGTAGAACAAATTCGTTAATAAATTTTTGCATTTTTTATCGAAATATGATGCGTTTGTAAGAACAAAATCTGGACGCAGTAAATGCGTTTTGGTAGCGAATTTTCGGTAAATTTGCAGTTTAGTTCCCGAACGCTTCTCAAAAAACTGTTTTCACAAACCTGCCTAGCCACCCACACCCCCCGCGTGGATCCACAAACCCCAAGAAAAATTTCTTGTTTACACTCCCCAAGGAAGTTACGGAACCAGGAGTGAGCAGGGGTGTATTTTTTTTTAGCTAATTCTCGTAGAACAAATTCGTTAATGCATTTCTGCATTTTTTATCGAAATATGATGCGTTTGTAAGAAAAAGATCTAGACGCAGTAAGTGCGTTTTGGTAGCGAATTTTCGGTAAATTTGCAGTTTAGCTCCCGAACGCTTTTCAAAAAACTGTTTTCAGAAACCTGCCTAGGGCCCCCCTGGATCCACAAACCCCAAGAAAAATTTCTTGTTCACACCCCCCAAGGAAGTTACGGGACCAGGAGTGAGTAGGGGTGCTGGGCGGGGTAAGTAGTAAAAAAGAAATATGAGCAGAAAATTCGAATAAAGCGGGCTTGAAAGCTGTGTTTTTCACATCTTGAAGCCATATCCCCCTTAAACCCTGCCTACCCCGCACAGCACCCATATTCACTCCCAGTCCCGTAACTTCCTTGGGGGTGTGAACAAGAACTTTTTCTTGTGGTTTGTGCATCCATGTGGGGTCCCAGTAATGTTTCTGAAAACAATTTGTTGAAAAGCGTTCGCGAGCTAATCTGCAAATTTACCGAATTTTCATTAAATCCTTCAAATTTCAATAACTTAATTTGCTATTAACGTAAGCTTTGTTGGTTAGAAAACCAACATTTAAGTTTATTTTCGGAAATTTTTTGTATAATTTCAAACCATAAGTAATTTTGATAAAATATAGTACATTGTTTCTACTATATAGGCTATACCGGTAATCAGATTGATGCCTGCTCGTATTTGCTATTAAAAACATGTTTATGGAAATTCACTTCCATAACACATTTGCTGCATCTAGACTTTTGAAAAATGCTTATATATTTTCAAACAATTAATTTATTTCGATGAAATATGGTACATTGTTTCTACTATATAGGCAACCAAGTTTGATGCCTGCTTTCATCAAAGAATTACATTTGCTATTAAAAATATTTTAAAGAAAATTCGCTACCATAACGCACTTGCTGCGTGCAGAGATTTTTTTTTAATCGGCCGACTCAGTACGAGATAATGAATTGTCGCCACTTAAAGTGAAACACACTGTATGTAACTGAGAGAACGACAAACAAGAATGGAATAGCGGACCACTTATAAATACCCTTTACCACACAACATTTTTAAGACCCTACGATCGCTTCGCTTCGTTTTTCTCGGAAGATTCATTAGAGTCAGCCAAAACTGGATTCTGAAATCTAGAAACGTAAAACTTTTTTAATACGATCGTCAGGTGATACCTTAAATTAGTTTTAATTTACAAAACTGTATCTGTTTACTACCATAACCTCATTTGTAATGATGTGTGTGTGTTGTGTGTTAGGTTGGCTTGGAACTTTACGTGCAGAGCCTCGGTGGTTCAGGGGCAATAACGTGTGCCTCTGAACCGAAGGGTACTGGGTTCGATACCAGGGTTATCCTTTCACGTTTTCAGTACAAACTGTAACATTAACATCAACCGAGGTTCTGGCATTGTATTTGAGCAAGTTGAATGTCTGCACATTCCGCCCTTCGGAAGGGACGTAAAGCCGTCGGTCCCGTCTCCACGCGATGTTGGCACGGCAAAGACACATACCTTCCTTACAGAAAGGCAGGAATTTGGCGTCGGTGATTGGCCATAGTGACGGAAATAGGCCGACGTTAAAGAAACAAAACACACACACAACTTAACGTTCATTGGCCACAAAAATCTAAATTAATATTTGTACTCATACATTGTAGTAATTAGCAACAATAAGGCATAAAGTATGTCGGGGATGCTGCCGCTAGATTCTATTCAGAAATCAGCTATCCGCCTTATAAGTTACATATCACAGACAATCTTACATATTCTAGATCACATAAGAAATGTTGGAGATATCTGCCCGTTCTATCAATTCTATCATCGACCTTGCTCCTCATAAACAGATTTATTAGTATCTCCGCTTGTGACCTTTAATCGGCAAATCCGTTATAGTTGAAAAGAGCAGCTTTTTATTGTTAAATCACCCACTTCTCGAACGGTTGGTTACGAATCCTCGTTATTTCGTAGATCATTTGAGCATTGAAATGTCGCATATTTCCGAAGACACATGATCGCTAACTATTCAAGAAGCAAGCAAACAACCATATTGTGGCACAGCAATTAAATTCATGACCTCTGAGAGACAAAAGGGCTTTGCCTTTCATGAACTACTTCATAGAAAACTATGTTAGCGAAACGATCCCCAGGTCATAAAAAAGTTTTGTTTGGTTCGTCACTTGCTAGGCGATAAATTGTAACCACTCTTCTATTTTTCTAAACAAAATGTCAAGTTTTATGCGGTTTCAAGCCTGTAGTGTCTTCTCTAACATCGCCAAACCACAGCAATTTGTCACTTTTAGGTCAGTGCACAAGCGAGTAGCAAAACAACACAATTGGAACAAAGCAAATATCCAATAACAGTACTCCATAAAAAAATTAACCGCAAACCGACCAAACAATATGATTCACTATTACATTTCTCAGCGTGATGCATTAACGACAACATTAACAATAGCAAATTTAAATAGGTCAAGTTCCAACAAGTTTTAAATGCAGACTAATTAATAAAATGAACCGTATATTATAATCGCGAGGTACGTTAGATATTGTTCAATATTTTATTGAGAAAGAACCCATAAAACATATTTCTGAAGTACAAGCTGTAAAAAAAAGGCTGAGAAAGAGTGCCAGCCAATCAATCACCTAACCTCATCGATATTTTTAAGAGATTTTAAACTTCACCGGCTAATGAAAATAGTACAAGAATTTAATACATACGGGGGCATTCCACGCCAAATCGGACAGTTTTACAACTTTGGATTTCTTGTTTCCTCAATTTTTTGACATTTTTTACTACCCACCGAAAAACCTTTCCTGGCAAAATTTGCGATTTTTTTGGTAACCCATTCAAAAGACATCGAATTTTCCAAAAAAAAAAGCTGTTTTTACGGTTTTTTTGCTCATAACTTCTTCAATAATGGTCGAAATTTGAACTTTTTTTCCAAATTTTTACTCTTTTATGTACTTTGCACAGAAAAATATAAAAACATTATGCCAAGTGTTTTTAGTGAATTTTCTTAGAAAAAAATTCTTCAAATGAGCGCGATCTAGGACCCCTAGAACCCATATCCGGGGTCAGTTTCAATTTTTATATGTTTATATATATATATATATATATATATATATATATATATATATATATATATATATATATATATATATATATATATATATATATATATATATATATATATATATATATATATATGTATCACACCGATAACTCAAAAAATAATGGGCCGATTTTGATAAAATTTGGCATGTACCTTTCTTTTGTAAATGGCTTGGATAAGTTCGTTAGTCAGGAAAATCGGACGAGGTTTTCCGGGAAAATTTTGAGTTTTCATTCGAAAAAAATTCTTATCTCAAAAAGTAATAAGCCGATTTTAATAAAATTTGGCATGTACCTTTCTCTTGTAAATGGCTTTGACAAGTTTGTTAGTCAGGAAAATCCGACGAGGTTTTCCGGGAAAATTTTGAGTTTTCATTCGAAAAAAATTTTTATCTCAAAGAATAATAGGCCGATTTTGATAAAATTTGCCATGTACCTTCCTTTTGTAAATGACTTTGACAAGTTCGTTAATCAAAAAAATCGGACGAGGTTTTCCAGGAAAATTTTGAGTTTTCATTTGAAAAAAAAATTTATCTTGAAAAATAAAAAATCTATGATAACCAAATTTGGTAGGTAGGTTTACGATTTAAAAAGTAAACTATACACCAAAATTTAGATTTCTATGTTACAAGAAAAAGAGTTATAATAAAATATTTTATGCCAGATCATTTCTATGAAAATTCACTACCATAACGCACTTGCTGCATCCAGGCTTTTTTATGCGATTTTTGAAATTCTAAATTTTAATCGCATTTTTTAAACTGTTTGTACTCTTTGATTTTCTTTAAAAAAATATGTCAAATTTCTATCAATTCTAAAAATTTTGAGCCCCGGTTCATAGTGGGCTTCGGACAATTACTATTTATTTTTCGATTTTTGAAAATTTGCAAACATTTTTTTCCTATTAACCATTATTAAAGCCACTTTTTGTTACTGTGTATTCTTTTTTTAGTGATTTTGAATTGACTCAGATACATTTCTATCATTAAAAGAGGTTTTAAAAATATAAACAGTTTTTTAGTTTATTAAAAAAGAATTATAACATATGTTATTTATTTATTTCCGTATTATGTTAAAAATTTTACATACATTATTATTATTTGATCGAGAATAATCTTTAGCACTTATGGTTCCACTGTCGGAATAATTTTAGGTAATTTTTAGTTTATAGGTATACTTTAACTCCTGTATGATATTATGTAGTTTCACTTACCTTCATTTTTCATATACATTATGTAGTTTCACTTACCTTAATTTTCCATATACGAGATGAAGAGTAAATAAAAACTAAAAATAAACAATAAGTATATTATGCTAACATTCTAATGGATTAGCGTAGCTGATTTCGAGGTTATCTTCTTCTTCTTTGTTTATGACGTCTGTAAACAAAGACGAAGAAGAAGGGGGAGACGACGAAGAAGAAGAAGGGGGGGCGACGACGAAGAAGAAGATGACTACGACGACGACGACGACATCTTCGAATTCTACTCCCCTGCTGTCAGTTGGCAAAATAACAAATTACAAATAGGTAATTGCGGTGTTGTCACATTCAACGAGGAGAGCGAGATGGCTTTTAAATACCCTGAAGACTGGGAAGCTTAATATTTATACATAATAAAACGTAGTTATAGATTGCCTTTAAGCAAATTGAATCACTTTCATTAAAAGATTTATATATTACTATATATATTTTTCTGATATCTTGAGAGTTTTGGCAAATGGCAACCCCGCTGAGCGTTTATTGTGGCATATTTTTGTAGCCTGCTGATTTGAAGTTTGATTTGAGCATTTATTTGCAATAGCAGCGTAACCCTGATATATCTGTCTGACTTTGTCCAACATTATAAGCACCCATTCAGAGGTAATTTCAGGTTATATCGTAAATTTTTTATTTTTTATTTGATTATCTCAAAATTTACCGAACCGAATAAGTTCGCATTTGGTAGAAAGGAGCACTTATACGATATCTACATGCGTGTAAAGTTTTCGTTTCACACTTTTAGTAATTTAAAAGATATTGCGTTTTCGAAAGGTACTTGAGTGTAAACACTGTCTAACGAACTCATCCAAGCTATTACAAAACAGAAGGGAATTGCCAAATTTATTTATATATATATATATATATATATATATATATATATATATATATATATATATATATATATATATATATATATATATATATATATATATATATATAAACTTTGGATTTGGGTTCTAGGGGCCCTAATTCGCGCTCATTTGAAGAAAATTTCCAAAAATCTTTCCATCGATACCTCTCTATTAGTTAATTTTCTCAATGAAAATTCACTAAAACACAAAATGACTTAGCCAACATTCCAAAACAATGAAACAATAATGTATCACAGGTTATAAGTTAGCACACAATAAACAGCTGAACTGACTGTATCATAGAGATGTATCATAGATGTGTGTGTGTTTTGTTTCTTTAACGTCGGCCTATTTCCGCGACTATGGCCAATCACCGACGCGGGGAGCCGTTTCACCTCACTATCCTGGAATTTTTTTGCCAAACCCCTGCCTTTCTGCAAGGAGGGTAGGGATCTTTAACGTGCCCAACATCGCATGGACACGGGACCGACGGCTTTACGCCCCATCCGAAGGGCGGAACGTGCAGACATTCAACTTGCTCAAATACAATGCCAGAACCTCGGTTGATGTTAATTTTACAGTTTGTACCGAAAAAGTGAAAGGAGTACCCTGGGATCGAACCCAGTACCCTTCGATTCAGAGGCACACGTTCTTACCCCTGAACCACCGAGGTTCTCTATCATAGATGTGTAAGTGGTTGAAGGCATAGAGATAACTCACAGCGCCACCATGCAGAAAATTTAGCGTAAAAATCGCCTGACTATTTTTAAATATAGAAAAAAAATTAAAGCTATATTATTATTATTCGGATAAAACAATAAATAATTTACAGAAAAAATGGACCATCAATGTACTACCAAACAAATGAAACAAAAATACGGAAACAATTAAATAAGGTTCGTTATAATTATTTCTTAATAAACTAAAAAACGGATTATTTTTTCAAAACCCCTTTCAATGATAGAAATGCATCTGTCAATTCAAAATCACTAAAAAAAAGAATACAAAAAGTGGTTTTAATAATAATTAGTAGTAAAAGAAAAATTTTCAAATTTTCAAAAATCGAAAAAATATATAGTAATTGTCCGAACCCCACTATCAACCCGGCTTAAAATCATTAGAATTGATAGAAATTTGAAATAAAAATTTTTCGAGAAAATCAAAGAGTACAGAGTTTAAAAAATGCGATTAAAATTTAGAATTGCAAAAATCGTATAAAAAACACTTGGCATATTTTTATATTTTTCTGTGCAAAGTACATTATATAGCGAAAATGTTGAAAAAATAAGTTCCAAATGGGACCACTATTAAAGAAGTTATGAGCAAAAAACCGTAAAAACAGCTACTTTTTTGAAAATTCGATATCTCTTGAATCGGTTATCAAAAACATTTAAATTTTGCCAGGAAGGGTTTTTCGATGGGTACTAAAAAATGTCAAAAAAATTGAGGAAATCAAAAATTCAAAGCTGTAAAACTGTCTGATTTGGCGTGGAATGCTCCATACATATAATACAACTCAAGGAATGTTATAACAAGTTAGGTATTTTAGCATTTCTAAAAATCAGACAAATACAATTCAAGGAATGGTGATAAGTAAGGTATTTCATTATTGGTAAAAATGAGACAAATCGTCCGCTTAGTAACCTAAAATCGCAAAATGACTACTAACCACAGAATGATAAAAGAATGAGACAAGATTCCAATGTGCTCTGTCACAGGTTACTTCCAGGGGAAAATGGTTTTACTACAGAAATTCAATAATTATCAAACTAAATAATCTGCTGGTTGGATATATTGGGTGATAAGTAAATAACTAAAAACGTTAGAGACGCAGCAAGTGCGTTATGGTAGCGAATTTTCATTAAAAGCTTCAAATTTGGATAACTCAATTTTCCATAAACCTGAAGAAATTGTTTCAAAAGCTTTTCATCGTGTCCTCTCTAATAGCGAATTTTTCTTAATGAAAATTCGCTAATAAAAGAAAATCGCAAAAAAAGATTTTACTAAAAAGAGCCAATAATTCACGAACTCAATAATGTTTTTAATGCAATAAAAATGTCTTGGTTAGAAATATTGGGTGATAAGTAAATAATTAAATAAAAGAAAATCGCAACATAATCAACAACAGAACATACAAAAGAACGCGACAATATGTCAACAACGTGCTTTGTCACAGATTGCTTCAGAGAAAAATGGTTTTTTTTAAAGAGCCAATAATTCACAAACTAAATACTGGTTTTTAAATGCAATGAAAATCTTATGTTTAGATATATTGAGTGATAAATAATTAAATAAAAGAAAATCCCAAAATAATCAACAAGAGAACATACAAAAAAATGCGACAAGATGCCAACGCGCTTTGTCACAGTTTGTTTCAGAGAAAAATGATTTTACTAGGTTCCACGGGTCGTAAATACCGCTCATTTGTAGAAATTTTTTCAAAATTCAAAAGTCACGATCTTCTCAAGAGTGAATTTTTTAAATGAAATTTCACTAAAAATGCGACAAGATGTCCACGTGCTTTGTCGCAGTTCGCTTCAGAGAAAAGTGATTTTACTAAAAACAGCCAATAATTCACGAACTAAATAATGGTTTTTAAATGCAATAAGAATGTCTTGCTCAGATATATTGGGTGATAAATAATTAAATAAGAGAAAATCTCTGGACGCAGCAAGTGCGTTATGGTAGCGAATTTACTTTAAAATATTTTTAATATCAAATGTCTTTCTTTGATGAAAGCAGGCATCAAACTTGGTTGCCTATATAGTAGAAACAATCTACCATATTTCATCGAAATAACTTTATTGTTTGAAAATATATAAACATTTTTCAAAAGTCTGGATGCTGCAAATGTGTTATGGAAGTGGATTTCCATAAAAATGTTTTTAAGAGCAAATGCGAGCAGGCATAAATCTGATTATCGGTATAGCCTATGTAATAGAAACAATGTACTATATTTTCTCAAAATTACTTATGGTTTAAAAATACACAAAAAAATTCCGAAAATAAACTTAAATGCTGGTTTCCTAACCAACAAAGCTTACGTTAATAGCAAATTGAGTTATTGAAATTTGAAGGATTTAAGGAAAAGTCGGTAAATTTGCAGATTAGCTCCCGAAAGCTTTTCAAAAATTGTTTTCACAAATATTACTAGGACCCCACCTGGATGCACAAACCACAAGAAAAATTTCTTGTTCACACCCCCCAAGGAAGTTACGGGACTGGGAGTGAATAGGGGTGCTGGGCGGGGTAGGTAATAAAAAAGAAATATGAGCAGAAAAAACGAAAAGAACTGCTTAAAAGCTGTCTATTTGAAGCCATATCCCCATTAAACCCCGCCTGCCCCGCACAGCACCCCTATTCGCCCCAAGGTCACGTAACTTCCTTGGGGGGTATGAACAAGAAGTTTTTCTTGTGGTTTATGCAACGAGGGTGGTTGTATGCACACGAGGGGAGAAGGAAAATGCCCACGACGAAGCAGACCCCCCCCCCGCTTCGACTTGCGGTAGGGTTAGGGGTGTCTACTTCATCGTGGGGATTTTCCTTCCCCCCCTCGCGTGCATACAACCACCCTCGTTGCATAAACCACAAGAAAAATTTCTTGTTCATACCCGCCAAGGAAGTTACGGCACCTGGGAGAATAGGGGTGCTGTGCGGGGTAGGCAGGGTTTAAGGGGGTATGGCTTCAAGATGTGAAAAAGACAGCTTTCAAGCCCGTTTTATTCGCATTTTCTGCTCATATTTCGTTTTTACTACCTACTCCGCCCAGCACCCCTACTCACTCCTGGTCCCGTAACTTCCTTGGGGGGTGTGAACAAGAAATCTTTTTTGGGGTTTGTGGATCCATCATATTTCGATAAAAAATGCAAAAATGCATTAACGACTTTGTTCTGCGAAAATTAGCTAATAAAAATTATAGACCGTTAAACCATAAAATTCACTAAACCTACAGCGAAAGCATCAACTTAACTAAACCGACAGCCAAAGCATCAGAGAAAGGGTCTATTTGAAATGAATTTTCTGTAAATATTTTAGTAAAATGAAGGGCAATGACGGTTGAATCTGAAACGTAAGAGTTTGCAGAACACTCTCTTGCAACATTTTCTTTTCACAATCCGTATTTGTTTCACGTTCTTTGCCTAAACATTGCCAATTTTGACGTTTCAAATTGCGAGTTTGACGTTTTCAGGAAAACTCCAAAATGTGTTTCTTTAACTGCCCATAACTTCGTTGTACAGAGTTCTCTCTTTATAATATAAACACGCGCACGAAATTTGGTTGCCCTTACTTTGTTATTTACGGAAATATGAATTTTTTTAGAAAGAAAACACAACATTTTCTGGGAAAACCTGGTCCGATTTTCCTGGCTAACGAACTTATCCAAGCCACTTGCAAAAGGAAGGTGTTCACCAAAATTGATCAAGATCGGTTTATTATTTTTTGAGTTATCGGTCGGATATATATATATATATATATATATATATATATATATATATATATATATATATATATATATATATATATAAACACAGATCTCCCCATTAGCGAATTAAAAAAAATCGCTAAAATGACAGGATAATCAAGAACAGAACATACAAAATAGCGACAAGATGTCAACGTGCTTTGTCGCAGTTTGCTACAGACAAAAGTGATTCTACTAAAAACAGCCAATAATTCACAAACTGAACAATGTTTATTAAATGCGAAGAAAATCTCATGTTTAGATATATTGGGTGATAAATAATTAAATAAAAGAAAATCGCAAGATACTCAACAACAGAACATACAAAAAAATACGACAAGATGTCAATATGCTTCGTTACAGATTGCTTCAGAAAAAAATGATTTTATTAAAAAGAGCCAATAATTCACAAACTAAGCAATGTTTTTTAAATGCAATGAAAATGTCTTGTTTAGATATACTGGGTGATAGAATAATTAAATAAAAGAAAATCGCAGCATACACAGAAAACATAATTCTACTAAAAAGAGACAATAATTCATAAACAAAATAATGCTATACAAAACCACCGAAGTTTTATTCCTTGCCATTCAAAAAAAGCCGGGACGCAGCAAGTGCGTTATGGTACTGAATAAAAATACTTTTAATAGCAAATATGTCTTTTTTAATGAAATCTGGAATTAAATTTGGTTACCAGGATAATCTATATAGTCACAAAAAAAGCAACATATTTCATAACAATAACTGTATCGTTTGAAAAAGTACAAAATTTTTGAGAAAATGAACCCGAAAAAACTGGTCTGATTCGCCTGGCCAACGAACCTCTTTAAACTATTTACCCACCTACCAAGATATTGACTAAACTTACAAACAAAAAATTCATTTTAGTGAATTTTCTTAGAAAAAATTCACTAATGAGGAGATCTCGACTTTTGAATTTTGAAAAAATTTCTTCAAATGAGCGCGATCTAGGACCCCTAGAACCCATATCCGGGGTCAGTTTCAATTTTTATATGTTTATATATATATATATATATATATATATATATATATATATATATATATATATATATATATATATATATATATATATATATGTATCACACCGATAACTCAAAAAATAATGGGCCGATTTTGATAACATTTGGCATGTACCTTTCTTTTGTAAATGGCTTGGATAAGTTCGTTAGTCAGGAAAATCGGACGAGGTTTTCCGGGAAAATTTTGAGTTTTCATTCGAAAAAAATTCCTATCTCAAAAAGTAATAAGCCGATTTTAATGAAATTTGGCATGTACCTTTCTCTTGTAAATGGCTTTGACAAGTTTGTTAGTCAGAAAAATCGAACGAGGTTTTCCACGACAATTTTGAGTTTTCATTCGAAAAAAATTTTTATCTCAAAGAATAATAGGCCGATTTTGATAAAATTTGTCATGTACCTTCCATTGGTAAATGACTTTGACAAGTTCGTTAATCAAGAAAATCGGACGAGGTTTTCCGGGAAAATTTTGAGTTTTCATTTGAAAAAAAAATTTATCTTAAAAAATAAAAAATCTATGATAACCAAATTTGGTAGGTAGGTTAACGATATAAAAAGTAAACTATACACCAAAATTTAGATTTCTATGTTACAAGAAAAAAAAGTTATAATAAAATATTTTGTGCCAGATCATTTCTATGAAAATTCACTACCATAACGCACTTGCTGCGTCCAGGCTTTTTAAGTTCATTAAATTGTCGTTAAAAGTAATTTCAAAGCCTTCTAAACACATTCTTCTGTTATTGAAAGTTTCACAATGTAAAATAGAAACTTTCAATAACAAAAGAATGAGTTTAGAAGACATTGAAATTACTTTTAACGACAATTTAATAAACTTAAAGAAAGATAATAATTTTAGAAATCACTACCCCTATTTATATTTTCTAGACAAAAACAAAACAAAAATTTAAACACACAATACTTAGCTGCATATGTCAGTGTGACTCTTGTCGACTTCAGTCAAATTTTCAAATAATTTTTTTCATGTTTGTTATATAATTTGCTCAAGTTCAAGTAAAACTTGCGTTATATGTAAGTATTTAAAACCTTCGTATTTTTTTTCCTATGTAAATTGTAATTTTTTTCTTTCCATGTTGTAGCCTTGATAATGGAATGAATCCGAAGGCTCGGCTATTAATAAAGACTTTTAACTGTGCAACTGACGGCTATCCCACAATTTAAAAAAAATAATAATATTACTGTCACAAAACTAAATATTATAAATATAAACATATAAAAAAGTGAAACTGACCCCGGATATAGATTCTAGGCGTCCTAGTTTGCGATCATTTGAAGAAATTTTTTTTAATTTCAAAAGTCGAGATCTCATTAGTGAAATTTTTTTATAAAGAAAACCACTTTCGTTCCGATCATCTTTTTTCCATAAACTGTTTTCTTATCTCCTAGAGAAAAGCCACTTTACTATTATAAAAAATTAGTTATTTGCAAATTTCCAAGTCATACTTATGACACAAGTTATTTTGTATTCACGCAGGGCTCATTCCAAGAAAATAAAGTATCAACTCAAAAAATTACAGTCTTTTTCACCAATTCATGGGTCGATCCGGGGACACCTGTATACAGTGTGTCCCAAACTGGATGGGAATGTATTGCTATCTCTGTTATTATTAGAGATAGGGAGACGGTCAATTAGCAATGTTTTGTAGAATTTCATGCTCGTTCCAAATATGACTTGTATTTTGCCCTGTCTCTTTTCGTTTTCGAGTTATTTTCAAAAAACCAAAATTTGACGATTTCTTTTTCCTTCAATATCTAAGTAGGCGTTGATCTGACATGTCTAAGACTTGCACATTATCAAGACACTTTTTACAGAGTAATCTTTTTGTGCTATTCTCAACTTTGGATTGTCATTTGTTTTTGAGCTACAGGTATCAACGTTTGTTTTTATTATGGCAGCCATATTGGATCTCGTGATAGCTTGTGAAAAGAGCTTTCCAATGATGTACAACATGCTTGAGAAACCTTGTAATTGCACTAACAATTTTGAGAAAAGCCGATTTGAGGGCAGTAGGCTATGAAATCCAATACCAGAAAACTAATGACAAAAAAGGGGTTCAAAAAGCAGTAGGCCATGGAGTCTAACAATATACTTCTACTTTTAACATAATTTTCCGTGATGATTCACGATAAAAAAAATATTGTGAATTAATTTACAATATTTAATTAGCCAATAATGCTAGGTAATATTATGTGAAACAGTTTAATAACGAAAACCGGCAATAACAAATAGAAACTTAAACTCCACAAGACAACACAATTAGAAACCGAACTCAACAAATCATAAAATAGAAACTTAAAAATACACTAAATAGAAAATTGTTCAATATGGCCACCGTTTTGTTCAATGCACTTTATACACCTTTTTGAAATATGCCTGCAAACTCTGGTGAGGGTGTTTTGGTTAATATGATTTATAGCTTCCGTGATTCTGATTCGTAATTCATTGATATTTTGTGGTGGATCGAATTTATACACATCATTCTTCAGAGTACCCCAAAAAGTAAAAAACCATGGGTGTTAGTTATATCAGGACTTCGAGGACACCAATGATCCGGCCCATTGTAACAAATGACACGATTATTAAAATTTTGGCACAAAAATTCTTTGACGATCCTAGCATTGTGAGCTGGACAACCGTCTTGTTGGTACCAAATCTCGTCTAAATTATCATCAACTCTTCTAATTGTTGGTAAGATATCATTTCTCAATAGATTAAGATACCTTTCCCCAGTTAAATTATTTTCAAAAAAGAACGGACCCACAATGAAGTTACCTGAATTTTTTTAAAATTAACTGTCTAATCTACAAATCAAAATGACAGTTTTTTACCTAATATTTTCATTTGCCCAATAATGCATATTATGGCGATTAGACACACCACAATTTGTACATCTGGATTCATCAGTCCATATTATTTTCAAATGAAAAGTTTCATATTGCCGACATTGTCCTTGATACCATCTGCAGAATTGAAGTCGCTTAGGGTAATCGTCAACGTTTAAGCCTTGTATGATTGTAGGTTTGTATGGATGGTAATGACTTTGTTTTAATAACCGGTGTACCGTACTTTTTGGAACGTCAATTTGTTCACCATAAAACCGAACAGATTGCGGAGGGTTTTCGTTCGAAACCTGTAAGACTGCATTATTTCTTTCTTCATTTCTGGGCATTGGTAGTTTTTTTGCGTGGAAGCTATCGTCGTTCAATAAATTGGTTACTATCCTGCGAAATATTTTGGTGTTTGGTTGTCGTCTTTCTGGGTAGTTGTTTTGATATGAATTTGCAGCTGCCTCAGTATTTCGGTTACAACGAATATAACATTCCAACATTTCAAAATATGTTGCATTACTGAACACATTGTTGAATAATATTTAAAATAAACAGGAAACAAACTATTTAGTACAAAATTTTAAGCAACATGTTAAATACACCTCAAATTGTTCAGATAATTTAGAATGACAGTATTCTTAATTATCGCGATAGTGGCATAACCATAGCAACCTTTCTTCTGTTGTTTTTCTGTTGACTTACGTTTAAAAATCAAACAATTTTCAAAGGCGTCTTCGTAAATCAGTAATCTGCTTTTTATTGAGTTCTGTTAGTAAATTTAGTTCTTTACTAGGTTTGCCTATTTAATTAAATTATAACAATTTTTTAGGATAATGTAATGTAAAATATCATTTGTAATAATGGGCCGATTCATTGGTGTGCTCAAAGTTCCTATTTTTTTATCGTGAATCGTTACGGAAAATTATGTTAAAAGTAAAAGTCTATTGTTAGATTCCATAGCCTACTGCTTTTTGAACACTTTTTTTTTGTCATTTGTTTTCTGGTATTGGATTTCATAGCCTACTATCCTCAAAACGGTTTTTCTCAAAATTGTCAGTGCAATTACAAGATTTCTCAAACATGTTGTACATCATTGGAAAGCTCTTTTCACAGGCTATCACCTGAGCAAAAAATAAAATATTGCTGCCATAATAAAAACAAACGTTGATACCTGTAGCTCAAAAACAAATGACAATCCAAAGTTGAGAATAGCACAAAAAGATTACAATGTAAAAAGTGTCCTGATAATGTGCAAATCTTAGACATGTCAGGTCAACGCCTACTTAGATATTGAAGAAAAAATAAAACGACAAATGTTTTTTTTTAATAACTCGAAAACTCAAAGAGGCAGGGTAAAATACAAGTCATATTTGGAACGAGCATCAAATTCTACAAAACGTTGCTAATTTAACCGTCTCCCTATCTCTAATAATAACGGAGATATCAATACATTCCCATCCAGTTTGGGATACACTGTATATTGTGTAATCCCTGTGACTTCCTGTTTCCTAGTTGTTGCAGTAACTGACATACATTTTCACACAAGGATAATTAATAATGGTATAACTGAAAATGGTCCACTTACGTCTCCAGATACTGGAATATCCTATACACAGGCTTTCGATACATTAGAAAACCCTCCACCTTTTCTACCATCATTGCACCACACCACCAAACCGGCACATTTGCAAAACAAACACGGAACTATTGTTACCACACCAAAGTAAATCGGCTACAAAACATTTTTCGACACCGGAAATTCCGGAATGTATACAAATCGACAACTACTTGAACCTGTCAGTCCGATAATTTCCACCAGAAATCTATTTTTACTATCTCTTCGTGGGGAGTCAGGCAGTACTTAACCCAAACAGCAGACAGTTTACGTTGTATAAGCCACACACTTTTAACAACACTACAGCACTTTGATATCGCATACGCGGCGGCTCTCCGTCGTAGACTCACTGATAGACAGAAACAAAGCAGGCTGAAATATGGCGCTTGCGCCCTATTCCATTGTTACCCTTAATCGTTACGTTTTCTAACCCCCAAAAGTCGCACTGCCGTCGGCTTTTCCGTCTTTTCCGCAGTTTGTTTTCTGTCGTTTCTGTCGGATGTTTGTATACACTGTAAGGAAGAGAATTGATAAGTGGTTATTATGTTGTCGCTTGGTTCGTGTCCTCTTGTCTTTAACAACGCTGAAAGTACAAATGTGTGCGTATGCTGAATATGCATTTCAGGATGTCGTCGGTATCATCAAAACAATGTTATTATCGCGCTGATGCTATAATTAAAATAAAACAGCAATGTTTTGAGAATTTACTTCCCATTGCTAATGTCAATGAACCAGTGAGAACTGATAAGTGCCCACTCGAAACCGCATACGATTCGTGTTATGATTTATCATGGAGGAACTTGTAGGAATGACTAACAATCTTGAAAAATTATTTTACGTCCTTTGGAACAGTAAACTAGAATAAATTCAGTATCTCAACTAGTGTGTATATTTATTTAAAAAAAATCGAGACGCAGCAACTTCGTTTTAGTAGCGAATTTTCATAAGAATTGTACACTATAATTATACGGCATATTAGTAAAGTAAATAGTTTAAACTTACACAGACATTGAAGGTCGATACTAGAGGTCCTAGTAGGCACATATTTGAAGAATTCCTTCTAGAGTGTTACCATCGGTATCTCTCGTGTTTTAACTCCTTTTGAGAACAATGATCAAAATTCAATTTTCTATGAAGCTTAAGAACTAAATTTTGCTGTATCTGTAGATAGTGTGTCTCTTTGAAAAGAAACTTGTATTACTGTATTACAAATTTCATTAAAGTTATACAGAAGATTTCCAGAAGGAAACTTAATTCATATTCAGAAAAGTAAAGTAGCTGCCAAATTATAAACGTAGCAGTTATTTTTCCTTATTAATCGCCAGGGTGATTTCGTTTTAATCAACCTAATCAAACCGGTTTTTTCGACGCCCTCGTGGCGCAGGTGGCTAAGTGCCAGCCTGCAAAGCGAGAGGTCCCGGGTTCGATTCCCGGGCGAGCCAAGTTGACTTTGTCTGGAAAATTTGTAAAAAATATTAAATGATGGGAAAGAATGTGCTAATGGCCTGAGATGCCGCAGCCAATAATATTAAATTTAAAAAAAACCGGTTTTTTGAATACCAACAATAACAAAATTATAATTTCAGACTCAAAGGTGACAAACTTATTTAGGCGTTTTAAACAAAAATGAGATCTTGTTCAAAAAGTATGAAATCTGTGCACTATTGTTTCTCCAAATGTCAAAAAAAACAAAACAAAAACATACATTCATCCAGCTGGATTCGATCGCGAAACCTTCTGCTTATGAGCCAAGCGCGATGCCCCCTGGGCCCCTAGGCATGCGTCAACTAACGTTTTATTCGAGTGATACTTTAGATCGGCTTCATGCGCGGGATAGTGAAATCAAAGTATACGTAACAATTAATTACAGAATTAGTAGAATTACCATTGAAAAACATAGCCTAATCCACGACAGGCAGTATGGATTCCGTCAGCGCAGATCAACTGCCGACCTCCTTTCCTTTGTCACCCATTCTTGGAACAAGTCTATGGAACTACACGGTGAATCCCAGATTGTCGCTCTAGACACATCCAAAGCATTCGACCAGGTCTGGCACGCAGCGCTGCTTAATAAACTTGCGGCCTATAGCCTACCACCAAAATTATGTACCTGGACAGCAAATTTCCTCTCCAACCGGAGCATTTCTGTTGTCGTGGATGGCCATTCCTCTAAACTGTATCCAATTAATGCAGGAGTCCCTCAAGGTTCAGCTTTAGCCCCTACTTTGTTACTTCTCCACATGAATGACCTCCTCTCTAGCACATCCAACCCAATTCACAGTTACGCGAACGACAGCACCCTCCACTCAAATATACAATATTCTAAGCCTGTATCTTTAGGTTAATTAGATGAGAATTGCAGACTCATGGAGGGTTCTGTCTTTGTGGATCTCCAAAAAATATTGGACTGGGGAAGTATAAATCTTGTACAATTCAACTCGAGCAAATCCCAGTCTTGTCTTCTATCTCATAAGAGATACACCAGCCCTAGACCCATCACAATGAACAACCAATTTATTCAAAGTAATGAGTCCTTTTCACTTGTTGGCATTTCTGTGGACCGAAATCTCAATTGGCGCCAACATGTCACATCAATGTGCTGCCACTTCTACACTTGCTATCCTGGACTCTATCCAGAAGAGAGCTATACGTCTCATCATCGGTGACCCTACCCTCGCCCAAAGACTGCCATCACTTGCCCACCGACGTGCCGTTGGGGACATCTATCTCTTTTGCGGATATCTGCACGGGTACTGCTCGGAGAAGCTTTCTTCCATAGTTCCTCCACCTGCTGCCCCCAACAGATCTACCAGGGGAACAGAGCGAATGCACCCCTTTACTGTCCAGGTCACCAGACAGAGAACATCTTGTTATGCCCGCTCTTTTCTCCCGAGGACTTCCAAGTTGTGGAATTCCTTGCCGGCACATGTTTTTCCTTCTCCTCCGAACCTCCAAACCTTCAAGTCCAGAATTAACAAGTTGCCTCTTTCCCCCTTGTCGATACCCACGGTACGATCGTATTTAGGCTGTGAACCATTGTGGTGTGTTGTTGAAAAAAAAAATTAAAAATTTAAAAAAAATCCCACGACTGTCTCGGTCTTATATGACGTCTTATGTTTGAGTTTAAAGATAAAAGAAACTATTTTAGAATCATTTTTATACAGACTTGGTTGATTTTGTTTATATTTAAAAATTTTAACGGACCTTGCTTTTGGTTTCTAGCACCCCAAATTCGCGCTCATCTGAAAAAAATTTACAAGAGCTTTTCATCGTGACCTCCCTATTAGCGAATTTTTCTGAATGAAAATTCTCTAAAAATTCCAAAACATGTCAATTTTAGATTCTGCAACGTGAAAGCTTCACCCCAACATCCAATCCTCTTCGAGTGACAGTTGCAACTCCCACATTTTTAAATAAGAAGTACTTGCTTCATTCTCTGTTCAAAAATACTACGGTTTTAAAATTTATTGCAAAAATTAACAGTAAAAATAAAAAAGAAATCCATCTGACTGCCGAACTATGCTACAACACACTAAAGAAAATAGTGCTGCAAATTGAATCATAACTTCCACATAGCTGTGATAAATTATTCTCTTCAGAAAAACATTCTCATGGAAATAATTTAGGGCCCATAACTTGACCACAAAGAAAATATTGGTATTCCTGTACCCATAGACTTTTGAAACGTTATATTACTCGAGTTTTATTGAAAAAATGACAATTTTCACCAAATCACCCCTTATTTATCCCATACCCCCTAAAGCGATCTTACCTAAAAACAAATCGAAGCGCGTCGGGTGCTAACTGGATACCAAATTTGAAGATTATATCTCAATTCGTTTCAAAGTTATTGTGCCTACTAACAGACAGACGTACATGCCGACAGACAGCCAAAAAAATGTTCGTTCCAGAATCTAGTTTTCTATATGTTTTAAGACTTTTTACGTCGTTTTAGCAAAAAACAAATTTCGAAATTTTTGTCAACAATATTCCACCCCCATACATTCAACCCCTAATTTAATGTCAGCGCAGAATACCAGATGTTTAATGAAATTAAAAGTTTTCTAATAAATAAACCCTAAAACGTTATGTTACTATAGTTTTAACGAAAAAATGTCAATTTTCAGCAAATCACCTTTCTCACATTTTTTGTCGCCGATGCAATACCACACGTTGTGACGATGTGGAAGTAATTAATAACTAATCGGATTTCATTCTTGATAATGAGAAAAAGTCGGGACGCAGCAAGTGCGTAATGGAAGTGAATTTTAATAAAAATGTTGTCAATGGCAAATACGTCTCTCTAATGCAAGCAGGCATCAACCTGGTTACCTACTACTCCTTAGAGTGGTGAACAAAGGTGGGTAAAGGAAATATGTAAGGACACTCTAAGGCCTCAATCTGCCAACTCCTTAGAGTGGTGGACAAAGGTGGGTAAAGGAAATATGTAAGGACACTCTAAGGCCTCAATCTGCCTACTCCTTAGAGTAGTGGACAAAGGTGGGTAAAGGAAATATGTAAGGACACTCTAAGGCCTCAATCTGTCTACTACTTAGAGTGGTGGACAAAGGAGGGTAAAGGGAATATGTAAGGACACTCTAAGGCCTCAATCTGCCTACTCCTTAGAGTGGTGGACAAAGGTGGGTTGGGTTGTTGTAGGTCGATTACGGAGCCTCAATCTGCCTACTCCCCAAATCTCGCCGGAGATCGTCTGTGAGGTCTCAGTGTGTTGAACCTAGGCCTCATAGAGCTCTCAGGAGTAGGCAGATTGAGGCCTT
Organism: Tillus elongatus; assembly: GCA_964006375.1. Taxonomy (NCBI): domain Eukaryota; kingdom Metazoa; phylum Arthropoda; class Insecta; order Coleoptera; family Cleridae; genus Tillus; species Tillus elongatus. The sequence goes on from OZ023264.1 coordinate 161,676,291, forward strand.
AGAGTGTCCTTACATATTTCCTTTACCCACCTTTGTCCACCACTCTAAGGAGTAGGCAGATTGAGGCCTTAGAGTGTCCTTACATATTTCCTTTACCTCTTGCAAATGGCTCCAAAACAGGAGCCGAAACGTCGAGTTTTCATAAATTCTGGACGCGGTTCAACCCGAGAAGCAAGTATGTCTCACATTAAAGGCCGCGGAAATCTTTCTGAACATATATATATATATATATATATATATATATATATATATATATATATATATATATATATATATATATATATATTACAAGTAAAGTTTATTATTAGAATAATAGTACAAATCACCTTTTTTTTTCCCTCAGGGCTCGTCCGCGGCCTTGCCGCCCCGATAGCACCGCAACCCTTGGTTGATTGTGCATACCCCTAGTCTTACTCCACCCATTCCAAAATCACTGTGCCTTGAACTAGTCTGCACAGCGATTGGTAGGGTGAAGTTTTATATTGCTCTGTCTCCGGTCTAGAGTGACCGTAGATCAGTTGTCTTTTCCGGTCCAGAGCTATACACTCGCACAAGATGTGCTGGGCTGATTCCTCCCCCTCGCCGCAGAGTCTGCATGCGAGGTCCCCTTCGAACCGCCCCATTTTATGTAGGTGTTTCTTGACGGCCATGTGTCCCGTCAAGAGACCTGTTGTGTTTCTGAGCTGTCCTCTGCTAAGGTTTAGCAGCTCCACAGCTCTCTTTGAACTGGGTCCGTCAATTATTGACTTCCCATGTCTGAGCCCTGGACAGTCCGCCCAGTACACCTTGTGTTGGTTTCTGACCCAGGACTTAATGGCTCCCCTGGCAGTGCTCTTTGACACGCCTAGAGCCGGTTCTGGTCCCATAAATGGTTCTGCTGACCCTCTCTTCGCGAGACTGTCAGCTTCTTCATTGCCTTTGACCCCCGAGTGACCCGGCACCCAGATGAGGGTCACCTCATTCTGCCCAGACAAATCACCTTACAAATAAGTATTCTACTTGTGCTTGCAAACAGCGCAATTTAGTCAGTTTTTATCCCAACGTTGATACTCCCAAAGTTCTTGACAATGACACTTTTCTAATTTGGCAGACTTCAGATTTTGATCATTAGACAATAATTGACTTCAAGATATTCCTTTCTTCTGTCTTCAACTCAAACCAATCCATTTCCATCGCTCTCTATTACACCGTTACTCTTTCCAAAACTTTAATTTATATATATATATATATATATATATATATATATATATATATATATATATATATATATATATATATATATATATATATATATATGAAACTGACCCCGGATATGGGTTCTAGGGGTCCTAGTTCGCGCTCATTTGAAAAAAATGTTTGCAAAGTCTCACCATCGATACCTTTCTATTAGTGATTTTTTTTAAATAAAAATGCACTAACAGATGATAATTTCGTTAGATAGATTATAGGATAGATTTCTCTAGGCGCCATAAAAACATAAGTTATAAACTGAAGATATTACACTTTACGACGCTATCAGCAATTATATTTAAATTAATAATACATTTACAAAATTACCATGAAACGATTAATGACGTTTAACAGTTTATTTTATTATGATGACTAAATTGCTGGTCCTCGATACATCATTAAGAACTGTCAATCGAGTGAAAGTCTCGACGCAGCAAGTGCGTTATGATAGAAAATTTTCATAGAAATGATCCGGCACCAAACAATTTTTTCAATAAAATGCTTATAACTTTTTTTTTCTTGGAAGAGAAAGATCTAAATGTTGGCACATAGTTCGCTCTTTATATTGTAAGCCTGTGTACCAAATTTGATTACCAAAGCCTTGTCATTTTCGGAGATTTTTTCGGAGACTTTTTTTCGAAGGAAAACCCAAAATTTTCCGGCTACTGAACTTATTCAAGCCACTTACAGAAGGAAGGTAGCTGCCAAACAAATAAAACAAAGAAAAATTGAAACTGACCCCCGATATGTATTCTTAGGGTCCTAGTTCGCGCTCATTTGGAAAAAAAAATTCTTTCAACGTTCAAAATCGGGATCTACCCATTATTGATTTTTTTGAGAAATTCACTAAAAAAAATGCTGCATTTGAAGATCGAAGGCTAGACGAACATAGTTTTTAGTATCTTTTTTTTTTCATAAATCAAAAGACAATTTTAATCCAAATTAAAAAATGTTCGGGACGCAGCGAGTGCGTTATGGTAGTGAATTTTCATAAGGATAGTATATTGTAGTGAATTAGCCATATATTAAAAGTTATAAAACACTACTTTATTTACTTAGGAACGGTAAAAAATAAGATAAAGAAAGGCAAGCAAAAACATGATCTCTATCATAAATATAAAAACCGTAATTTGGATACAAAACTAAAATAAAGAACTTGGTAAACAAGAAATATATTCAACAAAAAAGACACTAGAAAACTCCTGTGGTTCATGCATTGAGTGTGATTGTATGCATGCAGAAGGGGGAGAAGAACACCCAGGTCGAAGAGGTTTCTGCCCACTCACCCAAGAACACGGGGGGTTCTTCTTCCCCTTGCACATGCATACAACTACCTGCAAAGCATAAAGCACAAGAAACATTTCCTGGGAGCAACCCCCAAAAAAGTTACTGGACCTGGGCGAATATGGATGCGGTGCAGGGTACACAGGGTTTAAAGGAGGTATTGCTGCAAAATGTGAAAAACGCATGTTTTCAAAGTCCGACTAAATATTTTTTTAGAATGTTCTGCTCATATTTCCTTCCAGCCCAGCACCCCTAGTCATTAACTTTCTTGGGGGTTGTTTGCAACAAATTTACCTTGCGGCTTGTACTTCCAAGGAGGGTTCTAAGCATGTTTCTGAAAAAAATGTTCTAAAAAACCCTCCGTACAGTAAACTGTAAATTTACCAAAGTTACATTCCACAACGTCGCCTATAATGACTTTTTCAGATAATATCTAATACAGCACTAAAGTAAATAAATTCACTTGCTGCTTCACTTCTTTAATATTTTTATATTACATATACAAGAACAAGCTAAGTATAATGGAGGGGGGGGGGGGGGGCTTAATTAACATTGGGACTACACAAACTTAAAAGTAGAGAAGACATTTAGATCGTGTTAACAGCCATAAGTTTCATTAAAAAATGACTTCTAACTGTATGCACACAAAGACAACAGTTTTACGATATTATTTTAAATAAACCGATAGGAATACGTTTCGCGGCGATTTCGCAATTCGCGAGTGTATCAACCTAGCTTTTGTCCAAGACTACACAGAAATCCGGTCGACCGCAAGCAAGTTGCTGGTAGATTAAACGCGATAGGCTTGGATGGTTAACAAACGTATGTATGTCTAATTTTGAGCGGCAGGCCGTACTGTTTGAAACATACAATATGAGAAATGCAGAAATACGATCTAAAGTGCTATTTATTTAAAAAAATATTGACCAACTAACCTGCGAAATCATGGATAATAAAACTGATGGATCTAGTAACTTATCTATCAGTAGGTACCGTTATCATTTTGTAAGCAGGTTTTGATACTTGCAAAGAACATAGACGCCCGTGGTGCTAAATTTAACACAACGACCCTAACAAACATTGTCTTCCGCACGGAGACAAACTATAAAAATGCCGATACTATTGCTATTACTACATAATTCTTAGTTATTTCTCCCGGTTATACAATAATAGTAATGTCTAAGGGGTCATGTCGTGGCTCAAATAAGAAACATTAAAAACCGAGTGTTAACACTGCTCTTAGAATATGATTTACTGATATACAGATTTTCTATTTTACGCAAAGTTGTATTGTTTTAAGTCATTGACTCACAATTGTCATTTATAACCATCGTCCAATATTCATTTTCAATATTTATATGCATGTTTTAAATATGTTCGGTTAGTTAAAAGTCAGTTGTAAAATATCAAACCTTGTACACAGTCGCTACCTATAACATTTTGTGTTAACTAGAGCTGCCGTGACGACATACTTCCGCACCGAGATCGTACATCTCCCGATGTTCTACATTCTGAAATGTTGCAATAATGTAACTTCCATTGTTTTTTATCTACGATTTATTTAAATAGCATAGCAGTACAGGTAACGTCATCTGTCTTTGTTTAACATTATAGATATTGCATTATAGAATCTGAAGTGATGTCGAGGATTATTTTGATATTAATTTAGAATAACTTTATTTTTCTTTCATCAAAAGACTTGAAAATTGGTACACAGCCACACCTGTCGATGTTCTTTTAAATTGTGAATTTTCAAGCACTTAAACAATTTAAGAGATATTGCGTTTAAGAAATGTTTTGTTAGGAAAATTTGAGAAATTGAGCATCAAGATCTGATGAACGAACCCATCCAAGCCGTTAACAAAATAAAGGTAATTCCCAAATTTGGTCCAAATCAGTGAAGGATTTTTTAGTTATTGGTTGGATACATACATACAATAGTTATTAAATAGCCGCTTTTGAGAATGCGTTATTTAGCTCTCTCTCTCTAGCTCTCTCTCTCTCTCTCTCTCTCTCTATATATATATATATATATATATATATATATATATATATATATATATATATATATATATATGTGTGTGTGTGTGTGTGTATGTATGTATGTATCTGTCTGATAACTCAAAAAATAACTAACCGATTTCAATGAAACTAGGCAAGTGCCTTTCTTTTATTAATGGCTTGGAAGAGTTCGTTAGCCAGGAAAATCGGACGAGGTTCTCCGAGAAAATTTTGAGTTTTCTTTCAAAAAAAAATTGTTTCTCCGAAAATAAAAAGCTGCTTTAATGAAATTTACAATATATGTTGGCTTGGGAGAGACCTTACTACGTACCAAAATTCAACTTTCTAAGTTTATAGGAAATTGAGTTATTCAAATTTTAAATTTTCTTTCGAAAAAATTTTTTTCTCCGAAAATTACAAAGTTATTTTAATGAAATTTGGTGGATATTTTGTCCTAGGAAAGACCTTGCTACATACCAAAATTAAACTTTCTAAGTGTATAGAAACTTGAGTTATTCAAATTTGAAACATATATACTGGAAATGGATTTTTAATTTTAACTTAATACATTCACAGTCTATACGATGGGGTTATGTAACTTAATGTCCTTAAAAAGGCCATATAATAATTACTGTCGTTGGCCGCATGTGAGAACTTTAACCTTATTTGACAAGAAACCGACAATTACATGGTCAACTATACGAACCAGTAATTAACTAAAAACTACAGCTGTCCGATAAAAATGTGTAACGTAAATCGCTTGACAACATGCAATTTAGATATGGGTTCTAATGGCTATGCTTGGTGAATTATAATGTTCCGTTAAAAGTTTTACCCTACATTTTAAATTAATCTCCATGTAATTAATTAGTAATGTTAGAACGTTTCTTTTTGTTATGGTTTGTTGTGTTCTCGCCATGAGGTGATCTCTGGCCAAAAAATGGCTATAATAGAACAACATCCCAAAAACATGTATTACATAAACAGTGGTTATGTGCAAAAAGTACGGAAAGTTCCAAGAACAATAATAACATTTTGGGATGCAGAAAGTGCGTTATGGTAGCGAATTTTCATTTAATGCTTTAAATTTCAATTAAAATTGAAAGTTGAATTTTGGTATGTAGCAAGGTATCTACGAGGGCAAAATATCAACCAAATTTCATTAAAATAACTTTGTTATTTTTTGAGATACGATTTTCTTTCGGAAAAATCTTTTTTTATAGAAAAACTGGTCCTATAGGCGGGATAACGAACTCATCCAAGCTATTAATAAAATAAAGATTCTTGTCAGTTTCATTAAAACTGGTTAATAACTTTTTGAGTTATGGTTTGGATACACACACACACAAATATATATATATATATATATATATATATATATATATATATATATATATATATATATATATATATATATGTGTGTGTGTGTGTATGTATGTATATATGTATGTATGGACCACACCGATAACTTAAAAAGAATGGGCAGCTTTTGATCAAATTTGGTAAGTAGCTTCCTTTTGCAAGTGGCTTGGATAAGTTCGTTAGCCAGCAAAATCTGATAAGTTTCAATAGATTAAAGAATGCTTTGTTTTAATTAGTCAGTCGGATTCCCCGGTCCGTGCGAGTTTTGAGCTGAGCTTTAATATATCGAATTTCAACCACCGCTCAAGTCCACTAGTTTATATCTAATAACCGATCAGATTACCTGACTAGGTACTTGGCGGTTTTTAGTGAATTTTCTTAAAAAAATCACTAATGAGGAGATCCCGCCTTTTGAAAAGTTTCTTCAAATGAGCGCAAACTATGACCCCTAGAACCCATATCCGGGACCAGTTTCAATTTTTATATGTTTATATGTATGTATGTATATATATATATATATATATATATATATATATATATATATATATATATATATATATATATATATATATATATATATATATATATGAATGTATGTACCACACCGTTAACTCGAAAAATAATGGGTCGGTTTTGATCACATTTGGTGAGTACCTTCCTTTTGCAAGTTCGTTAGTCGGGAAAACCAGCCCTGGTTTTCCCGGAAATCTTTGCGTTTTCTTTCGGAAAAAAAAATATATCTCCGGAAATAACAAAGTAAGGGCAAGCAAATTTGGTACGGGTGTTTGTATAGTGACCCACGTACCAACATTTAGGTCTGTTAGTTAAAAGACAAAAAAGTTACAGCCATTTAAACAAACAAAAAAAGTGGTTTTCCTCAAAACGTCAAAGTCGCTATTTTAAACGTCAAAATTCGCAATATTTAGACAAAAAACCTGAAAAAATACGGATTACGTAAAGAAAATATCGCAAGTAGTGTATTCTACAAACCCCTAAGTTTCTGCTTCAACCGTCATTTTCTTTCATTTTCCTAAAATATTTACAGAACATTCATTTCAAATAGACCCTTTCTCTGATGCTTCGGTTGTAGGTCAAGTTAAGTTGATGCTTTGGCTGTAGGTTTCGTTAAGTTTTTGGTCTAACGGTCTCAGTTTTAGCTAATTTCGTAGAAAAAATTCGTTAATGAGGAGACTGCGACTTTTGAATTTTAAAAAGATATCATCAAATGAACGCAAACTAGGCCCTCTAGAATCCATATCCGGGTTTACTCTCAGTTTTATCTGCTTGCATATATACAGGGTGACGCACTTCTACAGTAAAGCTCAATATAATTGTTATTATACATAATACGAGAAAAAATTGTATACGTTAATTATATTTTGACAATCACATGGTGGTCCATACGTCGTTGGTGATCCCTACAATTGTTGTTTTCGAACAGCCTTATATTATTGCATTTTTGCATTTTTATCGAAATATGATGCATGTTTGTAAGGGAAAAATCGAGACGCAGTAAGTGCGTTTTGGTAGCGAATTTTCAATTTTCAATAACTCAATTGACTACTAACCTAAGGTTTGTTGGCTAGGAAACCAGTTTTATTGGAAACATTTTAAGTTTATTTTCGGAAAATTTGTGTAAATTTTCAAACAATAAGTAATTTTGATAAAATATGGTATTTTGTTCTACTATATAGGCCATACCGGTAACCAGATTGATGTCAGCTTGTATGAGAAAGACATAATATTTGCTATTAAAAACATTTTTATGAAAATTGACGCACTGGCTGTGTCCAGATCTTTTTGTAAAAGAGTAGTTATAAATATAACTATAGAGTTTTGCAATTAACATAATGTATGTACCATGTAACATCTGTACTGATCAAAACATCCTGGCAACGTGGCACTATAATTTTAAAATTCCAATCACCAGCAGCACCCAGTCGCATAACATCACGGCACGCTTTGCAGGAAATGGTATTTTTACAATCGACTTCACACACACACACACATACATAGATAATCTACACGTATATACACCTGGGAGGAAATATTTATTAATTCATTTCCTATAGACAGGTCATATCTACTTATTGGTTTTAATGATGAGCAAACCAGGCAGCCTTATTCAGATAGTGATGTCTGATAACAATGTTCAATGCACTCTGTCATCATCGGTACCATTTTTATAGTAAGAACACCACATGAAAGATAGCCGGTGTCACGTATGCACAAGAAAATGACAGGTGACAAAAGCCAACAGGCTTACAAAAAAATTATTTTACCTCATAAAAAATACTCCCAATTACTAAATTCGTCATAATACCATACCCGCTACAAAAACGTATGTAAAAGCTGCCAAATTAATGCAAAAGGAAACGATGTAAGTTGTGTTTCTTTGATATTGCGAAACAATCTAGGAAGAAATTTCTTGCCAAAAATAAGAGGGGTCCCACTCAACACCACCACCCCCCCTCCCCCTATATATATATATATATATATATATATATATATATATATATATATATATATATATATATATATATATATATATATTCTGATGACTGTGGGAATGGGAGTGGTAATGGCCTTGGTGTTGAGGGATTTCAGTTTACCTTGGTGGATAGGGAGACTGTGGTCCAACAACTTAATGCAATTAAAAGCAATGCGGTGGGTTTTGATGGACTTAGCATTGGCGTGATAAGGCTTTGTGGGGAGTACATTGTGGATTGTATTAATAATATCCTGTGTTTTAAACAACTATTTTCCGAAGTGTTGGAAGTGTGCTGTTGGACTTCCTTTCCCTAAGGTATGCGATCCGGTCACGCTGGATCAGTTGCGGCTTATTAGCATATTACCAGTGTTGGTACTCGAGAGAGTTCTTGATTTTCAGCTGCGGGATTTTCTAGCGAGTAAAAACATTTTGCCAGAGTACCAGTCGTGATATCGAGCAGGGCATAGCTGCACTACAGCAGTGTTAAGGGTGAGCGATGACATTCTGAGAGCCACTGGTCAACGCATGTTGACATTGTTGGTCGTTCTGGATTTTTCCAGAGCGTTCGATACTGTGAATCACAGCATATTATTTGAAATATTACAATTTATAGGATTAGGCCCCAGTGCTATGGAGTTATTAAAAAGTTATTGCAGTCAGCGCTACCTGGTGGTCAGGGTGGGCGGCAGTGAATCTGAGGCGCGCTTGGTACATAGTGGAGTGCCACAGGGATCTATTCTTGGGCCGCTCCTCTTTACGATATATACCCGCACAGGTTTACATGTCTTTTGATTTTTGTGACGTTGCAGATGCCGTGGCAATGATTAATCGTGATTTGGGCGATTTCCGTCAGCTGGCTGAGCGGCATTCACTGCGGCTGAATCCCAGTAAGTCGTCGGTAATTCTCTTTGGTAGCCAAGTGCATTGCGAGATGGTTAAGGGTAACGTGAGAGTGGAGATTGGTGGAGTTTGCCTTAAGCTTGTGGATGAAGTTAATCATTTGGGCATAATAATGGATAATACATTTAGGTACAGGCATATAACAGTCTGCAGTTGCTCTTTCCACTTTGAACCTATCTTCCTGTGGAGACCAAACTGATGCTGGGAAATGCTTTGGCTTTGGTTCTCTCGTAGTTTACATACTGCTCAGAGCTTTACTATGCGTGTGTAGATGCTTATGATGCTGGAAGAATTCAACGGTTACAGAATACGTGTTTGAGATTTGCCTATGGTGTCCGGAAGTATCAGCGCATTTCGTGTAAGCTCATGGAGTCGGGGTGGCTAAATATGCCAAGTAGATTTACACTCAGGGCGGCGGCACTCTATCATACTGTCATAAAGACAAACTGCCCTCCTTACTTATCCAGAAGGATCACTTATAGGACTGATGTACATAGTGTGGATGTTAGAAGGAAAGGACTGATCTCACCACCAAAACACAGACTAACCTTGTTCATAAGGTTATTTACGTACCAGATATACACAGCTTACAACGCTGTCGATGATGCCCTCAAAACGAGTTCAGTATCCACTTTCAAGCGAAAATTATTTCTCGTACTCTTTCAACGACAACCGTAGAGATCTATCATCTTGGGTCCTACTAAATAGTCTGTTGGGGAATGCGTCCAATATAATTGATGTGCTTTGCTTGTGAGAATTCTTGTGGAATTTTTTTTTGGTTTTGTATTGTTTGCTTCGCTTGCCTTGCTCACACATCATTTTTATCAAATTGGTGCTTTTATGTATTTTGGGCCAAGTGAAAGAGCAGGGAATGGTATACCATTCATCTGAACTCCGCTCTTAGATGCACAGGTTAATAGCATTAATTCATATTTTTAGTTTTAATTAATTTATTTTGTATATTTTCTTTTCCTGTGTAAATAAAGACTAATTTATTATATATATATATATATATATATATATATATATATATATATATATATATATATATATATATATATACATACAGTGTCCCATCGGTGTGAGGATGGAAGATAGCTCCTCACTAAGGCTATATTTTAAAATGCAGTTTTCTAGAGGCGATAGATGTTCCACAAGTGCACATTTTAAAATTATTTCCACTATTTATACACGGTGTTAATATACAGAGTTTGCACCAAACTTTTTTTTTAAAGGAACACCCTATATATTATCGCATTTTTGGAAGGCCACGTCAATGCTGATTAAACTGATACCATATTGTTTTCGGTTGTTTTCAACCGTTCTCCAACTACAGGGAGTTAAATGTGAAATAAAAATGTCGGGTCGAAACCAGTGCGTTATAGTAGCGAATTTCCATTAGAATTGTACACATTTATTATACGTCATATTAGTAAAGTTAATACTTTAAACTTACACAGACCTTGAAGATTTTAGAGGTCCTAGTACGCGCACATTTGAAGAATTCTTTCGAAAGTGTCACCATCTATAGCCCAATTTACGCAATTTAGCCATGGAGACTACACATGTGCGCACCCTTGCATTGTCTTGGTGGAAAATAACTTTTTTCTTAGCCAACTGCGGTCGTTTTTTCTTCAAATTGTCATTGAATCGGTCCAATAAGTTGTTATAATATTCGCCATTCATTGTTTTTCCCTTTTGAAGGTAATCTATGTGGATTATACCGCGTGCATCCCAAAAAACCTCTTCGGCACCCATTCGCACGGAGAAACCCACTGTTTTGACTGCTGCCTGGTCTCTGGTGTGTTATGGTGAATCCATGTTTCGTCAACGGTTACGAAACGGCGCAAAAACTTGTCCCACTTGCGGTTGAACAACGCCAAACACTCCTTCGAAGTTGTCACACGATTGCGTTGGTGGTCGATTGTGAGCAAACGCGGCGCCCATCTTGCGGATAGCTTTCTCATACCCAAGTGATCATGCAAAATCGAAACCACTGTGCCATGTGATATGCCTATGGCTTCCACAATCTCCAGCACTTTCAATGTCCGATCGGCCAACACCATATCGTGAATTTTGTCCATTGTTTCGGGTGTAGCGACCTCAACTGGGCGTGCTCGGCGTCATTTATGCTTGTACGGCCGCAAAGAAATACTGTAAACCACTTTTTTACCATGGAAATTGATGGTGCAGAGTCCCCATAGTATTTATCAAGCTTAGCCTTGGTTTGAGTGATTGTTTTTTTTTTCCGCAAAGGATCATGCTTGATGAGCACACGAAATTCACCTTTTTCCATTTTCGTTAGCAAGTGCGTTATGGTAGAGAATTTTCTTTAAAATATTTTTAATAGCAAATATCTTTCTTTGATAAAAGCAGGCATCAAACTTGGTTGCCTATATAGTAGAAACAATGTACCATATTTCATGGAAATAACTTTATTGTTTGAAAATATATAAACATTTTTCAAAAGTCTGGATGCAGCAAGTGTGTTATTGAAGTGAATTTCCATAAAAATGTTTTTAATAGCAAATGCGAGCAGGCATCAATCTGATTACCGGTATAGCCTATGTAGTAGAAACAATGTACTATATTTTATCAACATTACTTATGGTTTGAAAATATACAAACATTTTCCAAAAATAAAGTTAAATGTTGGTTTCCTAACCAACAAAGTTTACGTTAATAGCAAATTTTATGTAAACATTTTAGTAAAATGAAGGGCAATGACGGTTGAATCTGAAACTTAGGGGCTCGCAGAACACTTTTCTTGCAACATTTTCGTATTTGTTTCACGTTCATTGCCTAAACATTGCCAATTTTGACGTTTCAAATTGCGAGTTTGGCGTTTTGAAGAAAACTCCAAAATTTGTTTCTTTATCTGCCCATAACTTCTTTGTCTTCAAAGCTTAAGACCTAAATTTTGGTACAGAGTTCACTCTTTATAATACAAACACGCGTACTGTGTTATTTCCGGAGATATGAATTTTTTTAGAAAGAAAACACAAAATTTTCCGGGAAAACCTGGTCCGATTGTCCTGGCTAACGAACTTGTCCAAGCCACTTGCAAAAAGAAGGTACTCACCAAATTTGATCAAATCAAATTTGGTGGCCCTTACTGTGTTATTTCCGGAGATATGAATTTTTTTTAGAAAGAAAACACAAAATTTTCCGGGAAAACCTGGTCCGATTGTCCTGGCTAACGAACTTGTCCAAGCCACTTGCAAAAAGAAGGTACTCACCAAATTTGATCAAGATCGGTCCATTATTTTTTGCGTTATCGGTACGATATATATATATATATATATATATATATATATATATATATATATATATATATATATATATATATATATATATATATATATATATATATATATATATATATATATATATATATATATATAAACACAGATCTCCTCATTGCGGATTTTTTTAATTCGCTAAAAAATGCCACCTGAAATTTTGGCTTGCTTAGAAACTTTTCTATCTGTTGCATCTCCTGTGATTTAAGTGGGTTTACGTATGCAATTTGTGATTAAATAAAGGCATTCTTCGAGTCTTGTTATCGTGGCGCCGATAACAGCAACTTTTCTTTTGTAAAGGTTACAGCTAAAAAAATATCTTGGTCAAGAAGTTTGTCGTTTAAATAAACTTAAAATTGAATCTTACTAACTATAACGTCAAACATTTTTATATAACTTTATTGAATAAATATCAAGGTGCAATTAGTACTTCTGTTCGCAATTTTTAATATACGGCCTCGTAGCAGCGAGTCCGTGACGGTCATGCAACCGGAAATATTACATTGTTACATGTTATAAAATAAAATACACTTTTTTACCCGGTAGAAAGACGATCCACATGTTATGCATATAATAATATCTCGTATTTAGTGAAGTAAAACCATTAGGATGCTGATGAGGTCTTCTAACATGAGATAAGCAATTTTTATCACATTTTTTCATCACAAATCAGCAAATCCGTTAGCTGATGCCATTATTGCAATGTATACGTCACGCAAAGCAAAGTAGTTTTGTGTCAACAACTCTTTTGTAAATATCCTGACTTTAAAAAAAAAATCGAACACCCAGAAAGGGTTGATCAAGATTTAAATAAAATTTATACATACTGTGTGTCTAATTAAACTTAAAAAGTCTGAACGCTGCAAGTGCGTTATGGTAGTGAATTTACATAGAAATGGGCTGGCACCAAACTATTTTTTTTTTAATTGCGTTCGAAATACAATTTTTTTCTACAAGAAACCCCAAAATGTTCCCGAACCTTGCTCGTCGACCAGCTCTTGCTATCTAAACCGCCTGGCCATTATACCACGGAAATCAAACTGTAGTAATATGTAGATAACCAATAATGGCCTTCGGTTATTTATTTGTAATATGTAAGGTCTTATTTAGATCCATTTTTTGTCAATAGTGTTATCAAATAACGAATTTCAACCTTCTAATATACATTTAGTGCAATATTTACCATTCAAAAACCGCATTAGTTATAGAAGCTTTATTTAAACATCGCATTTTTGACGTTTCAAATCTCCACTTTGACATTTACAGAAGACAAATTATAAAATTTCTAAGTAATTTTTCTAGTGCTTCTTGATCTTTTTGCGCTAATAAAAATAAACGTTATCTGTAATATTTAATAGATTTTGTTTAACACATACAATATTTTGGTATTGCATCTTCTCTGACTTTTAGTGGCACTGATATTTTTCTTCACTAAATGCCCATGACTATTTTTTTCTTTCAACAAAGAGATCTAAATTTTGGTATATAGTTTACTTTGTACAACGTGAACATGCTTACCAAATTTGATAGCCATAGCTTTGTTATTTTGAGAGACAACATTTTTTTACACACATACAAACACACACGCACGCACCCACCCACCCTTCCATGCACGCACGCACCTACGTACCCATCCACTCACGCACGCACCCATCCAGTGTGTTAGTGTTATTTTTTTATGTCATGGTTATAAGTGAATGTTGTGTATTTTGTGTTTGTTTCTGTTGTTTTGTTTTTCGTTTTGCTGATTTGTTTGTTTTTGATTAGTTTTACTAGTTTGTCTATTGTTTTCTTGTATCCATTTCTTGCTGGTTGTCGTATGATGTATTCCTTTTTTCGTTAGTCATTATGGAGTGGCAAATTTTGCAATCTGTTTATTAAGTATCTGTATGCGGCCATTGTGTGTGGATCCGCTGCGGTTTCTTATGCATTGGATCAATCTTTGAGGCAGGCTTGAAATTACATGATTTATGGTATCCTGTGGAATGTCATCGCAGACTTCTTGAACTCGGTGACGAAATTCACCTGGGTTATTTGGTGGTTGGGGTAAATTACCCGGTCAATTGCCAATCATATCCCGCACATTTTCGATTGATGACAAGTCTGCGGAGCGAGAAGGACATGGAAGCAGGGTCACGTCATTTTTCTTGTAAAAACCTTGTACTAACTCTTGCTGTATAAGAACGTGCGTTGTATTGTTGGAAATGGGGTTAATTAACCCTCGTATATATGGCAGTGCAATAGGCTGCAGTACGTTTCGTACGTAATCATTTGCATTCAAATTTCTGCCAATAAAAACTAGAGACGACCTGCTACCGTATGTCATCGCACCCCATACCATCACCTCCCGTGTAAGGGCCGTATGCCGTTACACAGCATATTCTAAATTCCTGCGTTCCCCACGTAATGGTCTTACTCTTCTGCGACCCCAAAGCTAGAATCGGCACTCGTCAGAGAACACAACACGATTCCATTCAACAATTTGATCTGCCGTTACACCACTCAAGCCGAGCAGCACGATGTCGAGATGTCAGTGGGAGACATAAAAATGGTCTATACGAACGAAGCCCAAAAGCGCGTATTCTGCGATATATCATTGTTGTGAAAACTCGGGCTTGTGAAGCCCCAATCCTCAAATGATGATCTTCCTGTGCTGAAGTTGCTCCATGACAACGGTTAAGAGATAAAGCTGTCTGGCTACTCGGAAGGAGTCGACCTACACTTCGCCGCATCCTTGGGGTGCTAACAGGCCACTGCGCCCTTAAAAGACACCTCACATTGAGAGGCGTAGAGAGGTATCTCATTTGCCAGGAATGCGGCGAGGATGAGGAAACGTCCTACCACTACATGTGCGAATGCGAGGCTTTTAGGAGTCTTCGAGCAGAATTGTTCGGATCGAGGAATCAGGTAAGTACCGTCCAATTGAAGACCGTCACGGCCTTCATCTCGAGGTCGAGGCGGTTTGGCGACGGAACCGAGGAGGAGTAGAGCATGGTTGCTGGGTTTGGCAAAAAGGGCCCATGGTAGCCTACTTGCTTGGCGTTGGCTTCCCCACCTCTGCTACTACTATGCTTAAGTATTCCTTCTTGAGACCACCTGGGTCAACATTGTAGCAGTGTTGACAACCTGCATTATATGCAGTCGAAAATTTGTCTGGGTGAAAAACCGGCTTCGCAGATACCAACAATGCGCCCTCTTTCGGATTCACTTAATTGATTATTGCTTCAAGCTGGGTAGGTAGCTCACTCTCTATTCGAAAATTCTAACACTAGCTCAACACATTGAAAGGGTTGGCGACCTTTGACCTAGAGGATGTCCAATTCAGTTGCAGGCACAAAGCGGTTTCCTAACTTTAAAGAAAAAGCTTTGTATTCTAGATTTAATAGCCCAAACTCTATAATACAGGAAAACCTATCACAGTTTAAGAAATTGATGGCAACACCGCCTTACCAATAATTGTGTACGGTGCCCAATACAACTCATGTCTTTCTTTTCGAGGTTTTGTCGACATCTAATTACGCGAGTCTGATGTTGTTATCCTTACGGTGTAGCTATAAATTGAATTCCTGATCACGAACCAAGTGCAATGAAGAATATCCCCCTGTGGTTGCTACACATCTTCAATGTAACTGTGTTAATCAGTAACTAATTGGCTTCAATTTAGCTTATAAAAAATAATAGATATTCGTTCAATTCGAGATGTGAATAATGTGTCAATCATCTCTTCGTTTATAAATAGACATAACACAATATTAACGATGGCCCCATTATTGTTTGCTCGGCGGGTTGCAGGCTGGACCTTTGTGTTTCTGGCAATAATAGTCAAGAGACGATTACACAAGATCTAAAACGATTTTGATCTTTATTATAGAATAAAATACGATCTTTCAATGTATGTGTTCCTTCTGTTAGGAGTCGGTGATTTACAATTTAAAATTAATGTTTCTCACGGGATAAGAATGGACCTACATCTTTCATTGAGTCTATACAAACTTCACGAGAAATGGCATTTGTATCTTGTATCTATAGCGGTTTGTATGTCAGGTGAAACTTGGTTATGAATAAGAGGTGAGAGGAACGGTTTCTTAAAAAATCGAGACAAAAAAAAACAATTCTATTGTATCTGATTTTGATAGGGAAAGGGATAATTCCAAATCAAGGCGTTTAGCTCAAGCAAAATATTAAGGTTTGATGGCATTAAGTCACCGATTTGGGATACAAAGACATATTTGCTCATTCGTAACATTTGGATGTTTTGAAAATCGGGAACTGTCTTCGTGGGTTCTTATGTTAAACAGTTTTTCAAATAAAACATTCTACATGTGCTTCCTAAGTAATGTAAAATATTCGAGAGGGTCTTTTAATGAAAAAAGTTTATATTACTTAGTGTACAGGTGTGCCAATTAAAAATTCCTACCTGAAAAATATCGGAAGTAAAAAAAATAATAATTTCGTGACGCAACAAGTGCGTTATAGTAGCGAATTTTCATAAGAATTGTACACCACTATTTTTATACGGCATATTAGTAAAGTTAATACTTTCAACTTAAACAGACCTTGAAGATCGATTTTAGAAGTCCCAGTACGCGCACATTTGCAGAATTCTTTCGAAAGTGTTACCATCGATATCTCTCTATTATCAAAAAAATCTAGTGTTCTAACTCCTTTTGAGAAAAATGCCCAAAACTCAATTTTCTATGAAGCTAATGAATTAAATTTTACTATATCTGCAGATAGTGTAAGTCTCTTAAAAAAAACTTGTATTACAAATTGCATTAATGTTAGAAAAGATTTCCAGAACGAAACTCAATTCATATTTAGAAAAGTAAGGATCTGCCAAATTATAAACGTAGCAATTATTTTTCCTTATTAATCGCCTGAATAATTTCGTTTCAGTCAACCTATTGAAACCGTTTTTTTCAATATCAAATGTCTGCTGAAAATTATAATTTCAGACTCAAAGGTGACAAAGTTATTCACGCGTTTTAAACAAAAATGAGATATTGTCCAAAACGTATGAAATCTGTGCACTATTGTTTCTCCAAATGTCAAAATAAAACAAGAGAAAAACCATACATTCATCGAGCTGGATTCGATCATGCAACCTTCTGCGCAGAAGATCAGCAGACTGAGCTATCTAATGCTATGCCAACTAACGTTTTGTTTAGATGATACCTGACACAGGCTTCATGGCCGGGGTAGTATATTAAAAGTATACGTAACAATTAATTACAGAATTGGTAGAATTGCCTTTAAAACACATTCAAGGACTTATTCGGTCTTAGATGACGTCTTATGTTTAGTTTAAAGACAAAAGAAATAATTTTAGGATCATTTTTATAGACTTGACACTTGATTTTGTTTACATTTCTACTATATTATGCGACACTTTCAGTCTAAACCACAGCATAATATATCTATGCTGCGCTAAAACTGTATTTGGGGCCGGTGATCAAGCTACAAATATAGTGTATTTTAAAAATTGATTGAATCGCCCAGTTAAATAACAATCACTTGGCAAATTTTTAATTTCATGTCGTCTGCCATTTTCCATAATTGTTTAAGAGATTTCACGATTGTTGGTTCGGGTAGTATGTTTTATGCCTGGAATTTATTTAGTTTGGTTACCGTTTATAACTGTTGTATGAATTAATCTACGCGTGGAAGTTAACTAATCTGTGTGTCAGGCATGGGACTTTAACCACTAAGTCGTGTCAATGCATGTCTTTCGGATTTTATTTTTAAATTGGAAAAAACTCTAAATATTGTGTACCAAATGACTTAAAATTCACAATATAGGTTTATTTACACCATTTATTGCCACATGTAAAGTCTTATTCCAGTTACTCTGATACTTAATGTCCGTTATACGAACTCGTCCGCGGTCTTAATACAATGACGATATGTGCCAAGTCTCGTTCAAATCAGTTGAGTGTTTTTTGAGTCCTCGCTTGGATACATACATACATACATACATACATACATACATACACATATATATATATATATATATATATATATATATATATATATATATATATATATATATATATATATATATATACATACAAACATATAAAAAATTTAACGGGCCTTGGTTTTGGGTTCTAGGGACCCAAATTCGCTCTCACCTGAAGACATTTTTTCAAAAGTTTTTCATCATGACCTCTCTATTAGCGAATAGAGGCTTTCCTGGTATTAAGAGAAGAGAGCATCTTTCGTACCTTTTTACTTCTGAAAATGATATCTGTCATTTCATGCGCGACATTGGGGACTGTTGGTGGTTGAACATTTGGAGGTGGGTTGAGAGTAGAATTGCCGGCAAACAACGAGGCAAAAAGTTCAGCCTTCCCCAGGGCGGTAGAAACAATTTCATCCCCTGAGACAAGAGGTGGGAACGTGCTCTTGCAGAAATTATTCCCAATAGATTTAGCAAAAGTCCAGAACGGTTTGCTGCCGCTAGAGCTTAAGAGGACTTGGTTTTTGATGTAGTTACTAAACGCGTTTTTTGCATCAGAAAGAATGCGGACTTAGCGGTTTCTTGCGTCGTTAAATGCTTGACGGTTTTCTTGACTGGGATTGTGTAGAAGCTTTTTGTGAGCTTTGACCTTTTGAAATCTGGCCTTGTCACAGGATTTAGAGAACCAGGGCTTTTTAGTGGCTGAAGAGGTTTTCTGTGTACGTGGAATAAATAATTCCATGCCAGCTTGTATAATTTCGGTGGCGTTTTGTGAGATATCAGAGGGGTCAGGATGAGACAAGCAGACAGACGCCCATGGAAATGAGGAAAAGTAATCTCGCATTTCGCCCCAGTTCGCGGAGTTGTAGTGCCAAACGATACGTGGGTGTGACATTGAAGTCACCAAGAATACTGACCTCGGAGGAAGGATATTCAGAAATCAGATGGTCGGTTTTTTCAGAAAGGTAGTCAAAGAGCTGGACAAAGTTGTTGTCAGAAGGTGACCGGTAAATGCAACAGATGAATTAAGTTGCAGCACTGAGAGAGAGTTTTATCCATAGTATGTATTAAATTGGGGAGTCTGGTGCAGGGCAGAGTGCTACAGACGTACGCGCACACGCCTCCATGCAACCTAAAGGAAGTAAGGAGCTCATACCCCGGGAAATTTAGGTGATTAGTGGCTGTTTTGGTACTGATTTGAGTTTCGGTGAGGAAGAGGAGTTGGGGCCTGTTAGCCTGGAGGAAATGGTGGGCGGAGTTCAGGTTAGAATTTAGGCCACATATATTCGAGAAGGATATGTTAAATCTTGATGCTTGCGCCCCCTGTACACCCCTCTCCCGGAGATCCGAATGGAGGGGTATTTTACCTCCGGAATCTTTTGTACAAGGAGGAGCCATCATCATTTTTGCTTATAAGGCAAACCGACTCACACACCAAAACCGGAAACGTCCGTTGGGACTTCACCGGCCCCTTGATGTAAGGGGTGGTACCTCCTCGGGCGTGAAAAAAATCCTTTACTATCACGTAAAGGAAAATTCCACCACCACCTACCATATTGCAAGTATACCACACCAGCCAACCATTGAAGAGCTGACCAGCTCTAGAACTTGCTTAAATATATTGACGTAAACTTAACAATGGGATTCACTGTAATATTCCACACTCCGCAGTTCTTCTCCTTTAGGACTATTGGCTTGTATTGCTTTTAGTACGCATGTCGGTATCGCTGTGATCGGGTTCTTTATTATGCATGTGTTCAGAGACCTTATTTCTCAATTTGTGCATTGTTTCCTTATTATGACCAATATACATAATGTTGCAGTGGTTGGAGCGTATATGTGTCGTGCCTTCGTGATCTGAGACATTATTTGTTTCCTACATTGTTTTTGTAATGGGGAAAATGCGATGCCGCAGATGTGTGCAGCCAAAGAGCCGGATCTAGCCCATTTGCTTGAGATAACAAAGGTAAGTTTAACATGGGTTTTCCTTCCCTTATGATAAACGGGGTGAGGGTCCTTCCCCTCTTGCATGCATACCACCATCCTCAATTCATAAACCGCAAGAAAAATTTCCTGGGAGTAACCCTCAAGAAAGTTACGGGACCTGGGGCGAATCGGGATTGTGTGCGGGTAAACAAGATTCTCAGGAGATATGGCTGCAAAGTATAAAAAAAGGCAGCAGCTTCTAGAGGTCCGATTAAGCTGTGTTTTTTCGCATTTTCCGCTCATATTTCCTTTTAGTGAATTTTCCCAGAAAAAAATCACTAATGGGGAGATCCAGACATTTGAATTTTGAATTTTTTTTCAAATGAGCGCGAGCTAGTAGGACCCCTAGAACCCAATCCCTGGTGAGTTTCAATTTTTATATGTATATGTATATATATATATATATATATATATATATATATATATATATATATATATATATATATATATATATATATATATATATATATATATATATTCTTTTGTAAATGGCTTGGCTAAGTTCGTTATCCAGGAAAATCGGACCAGGTTTTCGGGGAAAATTTTGTAATTTCTTTAGAAAAAAATGTTTATCTCAAAAACTAAAGAGGCTATAGTAACCAAATTTGGCAGGTAGGTTTATGATATAAAAAGTAAACAATACACGAAAATTTAGATTTCTATGTTACAAGAGAAAAAAGTTATATAAAAATATTTGGAGCCAGATCATTTCTATGAAAACACACTACAATAACACACTTTTTGTGTCCAGAATTTTTAACTTCTTCCCCCACAAGCACCACTTGTCACTCCTGGTCTCATAACTTCCTTGGAGGTTGTTAACAAGACATTTTTTCTTTTGGTTTCTGCATCCAGGGGAAGGTGCTAAGCATGTTTCTGAAAAAAAATTCAAAAAAGCATCCGGGAGGTCATTGCAAATTTACTGAGACAAATTTAACAGACATTTGAAATATTTGTCTTAAATTTGAAACAATGGCTAAACCATTGAAACAATATAGGCAGTCTGACATTTAAAACAATTGATTAACATTTAGTTGTACACCTTTTTTACCAAGGGATCATCTACCCATAGGGGTCAGTTCTCTTATGTTCAATGTTTATTATGCTTTAAATCACATTTCACAATAATTTCTGGTACCTTATTAAAATTCACTTTAAGTCGAAATCACAACAAATACCACCATATGACTATTCAAAAGTGCTGTTTACTATATAATGATAATAATGTTAATGTCACTAAAAGTTTAATAGTCACTTCATAATAATAAGAATATCTTTTTAAACATAGATAGCTTAAATATTATCATAAATTTCCTAAAGCCAAACAGTACTCGGAACTTAATTATCCTTCTGACAATTCAGTTTAGTAACATAAACATAATAGATACACAAAATTTTAAGACAAGGTTCTAGTTCTGGAGCTTTTAGATCTAGACATAACCTCCAATAGTTTATTCCTGTTTCTTTTTGAAGAGGTTTTTTAAATAAAAATAGACCTGGGTAAACTAAAACCATGCAAATCCAATAACAGGTTAAATCGATACAATGTAACATTTACAAAAACAACAGATATATACAGAAGAATATTTAAAATGGCTAGAAGATGGTCAGTCCAAAAATCGAATTATATCAAAGAAAAATGACTTACAAGTAACAACATGGTGTTTGCAAGACGTCTTGCTATGCCTTCTGGTTTAAAATTTGGACACGAACACGAAATACCACAACATTACACCTTAAAACTTATTGGAAACCTTTTATTAGCAAGATAATAAACTTATTGTTTGCATTTGATATTTTTGACTTGACTCACTTTACTTTGACATTGACATTAGAATCCAGGCAAAGCAGCTGGAGTTTCAGCTGTTATCTCTTTTCTGATTAAGTATGACTAATATATCCGTCCTTCATTTACAGGTGTTTCCCGTTGTAGTTTAGATAAGATATGGGAGATGTCGGGCAAATCATTTTAAATAGAGAGAAAATTAGAAGACTCATATAACATTATACATAACAATGTAGAATTTATTAAGACATAAGCAATGTTATATAGGTCTTAAATGATACAAATCTATTACACTGCTTTTAATTACATATTTCTTGATATTTTGGTCAATTTACAGTAATTTATATTCACACCAAAGTTTACCCTTAGCTATGTTACCATTCTAGTCGCTGCGTATGACGTGTTGCATAGCTCGATACACTTCATAATATTTATCTATTTCTCTTAGTCTTATATAGAATGTAAAATAATTAATTCTTATATTCTAAGATATTTTTAATAAACTCTAATATCTACAGCCTGATCCAAAGATATAATACACAGAAGAACAGTCGTTTTTGCCATTAAAATATGATATAGCTCTGTGCAAAAGTTAAAATTAAAAGAGTAACAAGTAGGAGTTAACGAGAGAAAATGAATTTCGATATTTAGAAACGTATTTACACATATTATTGCCTTGAAAATTGGTACAGGTAAGTTGTTAATAATAAAAAATTAGTCGTTGACATTTTCTCTCCAGCGGATAGAGGGCGCTCATTGAGTACTCTTCAATTCCGAAAAATACTAATGCTTTTGTAAGCGTCACTACTCACTAGAAAACCTCACTTATATTTATTTAACAGAAAAGTATATCAGTTAAATGTTAAATGACGTTTTCGAAATGTTTTCGATTTTAAAATGAGGCTGTATTAATATGATAGGTATGTACTGGCAACAGTGTTTACCACTGACGGGAATGACAGATTAGAAAAAATATGGGCACATATAAAACATGTTTTAAAACACCAAATCTAGATGATAAACTTTTACAATACTCATTTAACCCCTAAATGCGCAAAAATTTTTCCTACAAAAAAATATATATGGTGTATTTTTATGTAATCATGGGTAAATTTTTTCAATAGTTTTTTTTTCCTGTATGCTACATAGCGCTTTGAGGTATAACTTTTAAATGAAAACATGGTTAATACGTGAAACAAAATTTATTGCGTGTCAAAAAAAAGTACCATAAAACTATGAACACTATTAAAACAGTTCTTATTCTTATTAAAACATAAAAACTGGAACTGCATTTTTCACATTTAATGTACATGAATCATTTTCAATTAGGAAATCTGCAAATTAAACGCGTATCCATCCAAGTGGGAAAGGTTGATGTAATGATCAAGTCTCACATATTTTGGAGCTAATTGACTTTGACCAACTGTTTTGGTGTCTTGTAGTTTTTTCTCTATGGCTGGCCGCTTTGATGAACTCTCATCATACGTAGCACCTGATCTATTATTTCAACTATGAAGTCTGCAAGCCCAAACATTTTTGGTTCACCTCTTTCAGTTGCAACACGTTTGTACACAATAAGCCAGGAATTAACTCCTGTCATGTCCAACTACACTTCCTAGTAACGACACTTCCTACTACTACAGTAGCTACACTTCCTAGACTCTATCTTTATTGGATACTGGCCTATCCAGCTATTTTGGTATGTAGTTTACCTTTTATAATGCAAACCTACGTGGAAATTTGATTATCATAGCGTTTTTATTTACGGAGATAAAACAAATTTCCGAAAGAAAATAGCTAACGAACTTATCCAAGTCACGTACAAGAGGAAGGTACCTGCCAAATGTCATCAAAATCAGCTCATTATTTTTTGAATACATACGTACATCTATATATATATATATATATATATATATATATATATATATATATATATATATATATATATATATATATATATATATATATATATATATAGAAAGAGAGAGAGAGAGAGAGAGGAGAATGTGAATTGATGTATGCATGCATGTATTTTTGTCTCTTTAGCATCAGTCTATTTCCGCGACTATGGCCAATCACCGACGCCAGGGAGCGCGGTTTCGCTACACTGTCCTTCCTTTCTGTCAGGAGGGTAGGTATCTTTAACTTGCCCAACATTCCATGTGCCCAGGACCGACAGTGCTACAAAAGTTATTGAGGTAGAAGGTAAACATATATCAATTAGAAAACAAATAATTGGTCCTAATGGAAATTTTCAATGTAAAATAACATAAATAAGACGAATTTAACCATTATTGCCGTGGCTATTGCTACGTGCGCGCACCTATCAACATGATATATGATATAAACGTAAATCTTACGCTCGGCGTGTCTCTATATCTGCAGACGTAAATTATTTGAACCTGCGCGAATGCCGAATTATTTAAAAAAAGAAAACTCAAGCATTTAAGTCCGGAATTCTAAAATAATCTAGTATGTAAAACCTTCTTTTTAGAAATCATTTCCCTGAAAAGCTATAACTTTTAATTACCTATATCGATCGATTCACACAATGAAAAAGCTAGGGAAAGGAAAAACTACATTAGAATAATGCATCCCCGCAGAAGTTCAATGGCTGGAGCAATTACCTACCAACCACCTCCTCCCCCAACCGAGCACTTTACTCACCCGTGTGAAATAATCACAGGGATAAAAATATAAATTACGTAAATGTTAGGTGATAACTTTTATCTACATATTAGCAAACGGATTATCTAATACTATACGTGCACATATAATATTGCAAAATAGCAACAATAAAAAACGAACAATGTGCGTTTCTCATGTATGTCTATAATCTCAAGTGCGCGCGGGAACGTTTATTTAATATCTAGTGATACGAGCGGGTTGGAACATTTCTTTTAAAGCTAGTGCTACGGGCGCAACGAAGGGAACATTTATTTCATATCTAATGTTGGGTACACAGCGCACGCAGCAATAGCCACTGCCATATGTAAATCAGCCTACCCTAAACAACATAATAGAAAATTTCTTTTCAAACGTCAGAGTAAATTACTATCGCCACAGTAGTGACATTTACACGTTATTTATCTAAAGATTTTCAATTTGATTTGCTGCAAAATAATAAGCCTAAGCATCACTACTATTTCAATCACTAATTAATATTGCAAATAGTTAACGCTATAAAATACAAACGTGAAAGGAATCGTACGAAAATATTAATTTTATTTACAGGAATTTCTCCTTAAAGTCAGAGTCCTCTACCGATATTTTATCAAGACATATATAATGATGCTCAAAGACAACACGTTAGTTTGCATGATTTGTAATTCTATGACTTATTGCCCTATGGCATATTGGCATATGTCATATGTCATAGACAGACATGACATAACGCACGTCACCTAAAACAAGACATCAAGAGCAAATCTAATAACACTTTTTAGAAATGTTCAATAGTAGAATTTGTACAACATTAAAAAGGATAACACTGCCTAATAATACTCTGTTCCAAAATGTGAGAAGCTTATTTGTTTCTGCAACACAGCTTCGAGATGTAGTCGACAGAAGAGAGATGCTTCGATCACTTCCTGCTCCAGATGAAGGTACCGCAGGAGAAAAAGCAATAGACGTTGATTTTGCTTCTAAGTAAGTACGATAAACGGGCGATCCTTAAGTAGACGGACGGTGCTTGTGGCTCTAAGGTCCTGCCTGACCTACAGGGCTGCCTGACCTGACCTTCCTGACCTGGCCTGTAGGTCAGTTCAGGCAGGCCTCTAGAGCAATAAGCACTATCGCAATGCCGCTCTCGCAATGCATGAAATGACGGGACCCGTCTACTTAAGGATCGCCGAAGACACCTCTCTAGTAAACAAACAATTCGGGTGAAATCGGAGCGCAGAGAGAACGCCGGACGACGTGCACTGATGCCAGATGAGTATTACCAAGGGTCATTTTAAATATAGAAGGAAATCAAGGGGGTAAACAAATGTTTTTATAATGTAAATAAATTTTAATATGACCTCATCTATATAAATCAATATTTGACATATATAGCGGAAAGCAGTAGGAAAACGGAAATGTAAAAAGTTAATTTTCAGCCATGGTGGTCCAGGGGGAAATACGTGGGCCTCTGGACCCAAGGGTACTGGGTTCAATCCCAGATTTCCCCTCTCCTCCCTTTTTAAGTACATAAGTAACATCAACAGAGGTTGTGCCATTCTAATTGAGCAAGGTAATCTGCACGTTCCGCCCTTCCCAGGGGGCGTGAAGCCGTCGATCCCGTGCCCATGCGATGTTGGGCACGTTAAAGACCCAAATTTCCCGGCCATCGAGCTGAATGCATCACTTTAGTAAAGTTAATGAAGCAATTTCCGTTGCGAATTGCCCATGATAAATACAACTGTATATGCTGATAGCAGACGGTATCCAATATATTATTTTGAAAAGTCGCAATGTTTCATGGTAATGAAACAATTTCTACTGACAACTGTCGATGATAAACGTAACCGAGAAAATGGCTCAAAATGGGCTTCCCTTCGAAGTGTGTCTTTATATTTTAGTTTCCTACCTTAAATAAGTATGGAAAGTAAATGAGACAATTTCCACTGCGAATTGTCCATGATAAATACAAATGTTCTCTTTGAGCAAGTTTAATGTTGTTTGGTAGCGGGCGTAATGACGCCGGTCCCGTGTAGTATGCGTCAAATATCCGTATGCTCCTTATAGGATTAGGTCAAATCTACGAAATGGTACGCTGGAACTGTTGGCGTCGCTGATTAGCCATAGTCGTGGAAACAAGTCGACGTGAAAATAAAAATACAAAGCAATAGAAACATCGTAGAATAAGGGTGATATTTCAAAGTACACAAAACCTATTATATATTCATGAAGGGTTAGCAAGCTTAATGTTATTTGGTGGCGGGCGTAATAACGCCGATCCCGTGTACTATGCGATGTTTGATACGTTAAATATCCGTAAGCTCCTTATAGAATGGAAGGGATTAGGTAAAATGTACGAAATGGTAAGGTGGAACTGTTGGCGTCGCTAATTGGCCATAGTTGTGGAAACATAGTAGAATAAGGGTTATGTTTCAAAGTACACAAAACCTATTATATCATATATTCATGAAGGGTTAACAAGTTTAATGTTATTTGGTGGCAGGTGTAATGACATCGGTCCCATGTACTATGCGATGTTTGACACGTTAAATATCCGTATGCGCCTTATAGAATGGAAGGGATTAGGTAAAATGTACAAATGTAGGAAAACAATTAAAAAAAAATACAAAGACATCATTAGAAACATCATAAAATAAGGGTCATGTTTCAAAGTACACAAATCATACTATATTATTAACTCATTAAGTGTTATGCTTCAAAGTATAATAGTATTTTACTTAGTGAATAAAAATTATTTTATGTGATTCAATATAATTCTCGATTCTGTAATAGGACGTGGCAACGCTGTGTGACATTTGAACAGCCGAACGGAACTTAAGGACACGCCCAAATATGCGCAGAGTCTTGTCGTATCAATCTTGAAGATTACCCGCATCGGGACATATATTTTTACATAAATTTGTTGTCTGGAGAGAAGCCTTTCATTTAATGTTTAGTAACATATAGTTAGATATGTTACTTAAATTAGTTTGAAAATTGTAAAAGTATAACACGAAACATTTTTCTAGCATCTCATGTTAGTTCTTATGCTCTATATAAGGTATAAACAAGATAATTTATTATAATTTGATCCCAATATGTGTGCGCTTTTCTTCAAACTGGTACTAC
The DNA here is from genome assembly GCA_964006375.1 of Tillus elongatus. Lineage (NCBI taxonomy): Eukaryota > Metazoa > Arthropoda > Insecta > Coleoptera > Cleridae > Tillus > Tillus elongatus. Next base: position 161,704,382 of record OZ023264.1, read on the forward strand.
AATTTTACCATTTTGGTAACCCGATTAGGTATTATACAGACAGATATATCTTGGAAATATTTAAATCATCGAAATATTGAATCACAGAAAAATATGCAAATGGCAAGGTGCTACATTCATATACTGCCCTAAGAACTAACTAACTAACTAACATTTTGGCAGTAACATTGTATAATTCTGGGCCACCTTATATTACAATAAAAAAAGTATGTTAGTGAAGGTATGAAAATTAGCCACTAAGGTTAAGCGATTCAAAAATATCTGCAAAAGACATAAAGAAATTGTTTTCTTGATGATTGCCTTCTAGACTTGTTTTAAAATACAAATTTTTGTTGTTTTTTTTTGCAGGAAGAGAGATCTTTTTCCAGATATTGATACGCCAAATAGGCTATTCAATGGAACCCCTTTCAAAGAACTGCCTATATTCAACATCAAGGTGTCACCTAACAATACATTAATGTGTCTGACAGATTACAAAGGTATGTAGTTCTAATATTATTATTATTCATTCATTAATTGGCTGATATCAATTTTACAAAGTACAAAGCAAGAAAGCCTTAGCTTGTATCATGCTTTATGTACAATTTTGGATTTAATAAGATCTAATTAATGCAATATACTAAAAGCATGGCCCTGACTAATGATATAGAGTATAGTAATAAATAGTTATTGGTCATCGAAGTGAAGCATGACACTGACAAATTATATAGATTATAGTAATCAATAGTTATAGGTCATCTAAGTGAAGTTATGGTGCAATATCTAAAAAAAGTTAATATTATAAAAATAAAGCAATGAGTGAAGTTTGAAATAGAGGTGTGCAAAGCTTCGAAATTTCGAACCAAACCCGAACTCGAACCGAACCTTCGGTTCGAAAATATGTTCGCACTAACGATGCTAAAGTAGTTCGAAGTTCGAAATATGTAATTTTCGAAAATAGTTCTAACTTCGTTGCTCAAAAATACTTCTAAATTTAACTTTACAGGCATTGAATGCTGCCAAATGTAGCGAAGTTGTGGCCCTGTTAACTCGGTAGTGGCGCTTTAAACTCTTTATCGGTCTCATTGAGTCGATAGGGCAATTTTAGAATATTTCACTCGTGCATATTTTTGACAGCTGGTGGGACATTTTGAGACACGGCGGAGCCATTTAGCAATCACAGAATCATTTTTCTTATATATCTTAGCCTCCTAACACCTTCAGTAACAACATTGTGATGGCGATGTTCGAAGGTGATCGGTAATGTAAATTTTCAGAATTTATGAGGATAGTTGCAGATTTTCTCTAGAAACCACTGGTTTCAATATGCTTTATTTCACAATGAGCCAAAACAGTTAAATATTCACAATCAGGAGACAGTTCAAATTTTAAGTGGTCATTTTATACCTATTATGCCCACTTTGAACCCTCTAATCTGATTGCTAAAACTGCCTAGCCAATACCAAACAACAACATATTTATAATTGAGCTTATCTATAGATCTAGAAAGCTAAAAAAGTTTCAAATATTCTTGTTTTTGTATTTTTGACGTAACGTTAACACATTTTCACCCAAATCAACCTGCAAATTTGTCGAACCCTTCCTTTTTGTAAAAAGAATGGGAATCTTTTACATATTGTATACAATGTTCCAAAATTTTGTATTTAAGGAAATGATATATGAACACTGAAGAATTTTGGGTAGTTCGATTTTGAATGTCTTAAGAAGTTCGAAGTTTGACTGTGAACCTTAGACATACTATTTCAGAGGTTCGAAGTTCGAGGCAACATATTTGCTTGGGTTCGTTCATAGTTCGGTTCGAACTAGAGGTGTGCGAAGCTTCGAAATTCCGAACCGAACCCGAACTCGAACCGAACCTTCGGTTCGAAAATATGTGCGCACAAGCGATGTTGAAGTAGTTCGAAGTTCGAAATATATAATTCTTCAAAATAGTTCGAAGTTCGTTGCTCAAAAATACTTTGTAATTTCACTTTACAGGCATTGAATGTTGCCAAGGGTAGCGAAGTTGCGGCCTCTTTAACTCGGTAGCGGCGCTTTAAACTCGTTATCGATCTCATTGAGTCGATAGCGTAATTTCAGAAGATTTCAATCATGCATATTTTCGACAGTAGATGGGACACATTGAGACACGATGGAGCCATTTAGCAATCACAGAATTATTTTTCTTGTATATCTTAGCCTCCCAACACCAATTTCAGTAACATGATGATGATGGTGTTCGAAGGCGATCGGTAACGTAAATTTTCAGAATTTGAGGATAATTGTAGATTATCTTTGGAAAACACTGGTTTCAACATGCTTTATTTAACAGTCAGCCAAAACAGTTAAATATTCACAATCAGGAGACAGTTCAAACTTGTAAGTAGTTATTTTATACCTATCATGGTCACTTTGAACTCTCTCAGTCTGTTTGCTAAAACTGCCTAGCCAATACCAAACAACAAGATATTTATAATTGAGCTTATCTAGAAATATAAAAAAGTTTAAAATATTTTTTGTTTTTGTGTTTTTGATGTACGTTAACCCATCTCCACAATGATCAGCACCGGAAGGCATTTTCACCCAATCAACCTGCAAATTTGTCGAACCCTCTTTCTTGTAAATGTTACAATATTCCTAAATTTTGTATTTAAGGAAATGATATATGAACACTGAAAATTTTTGGGTAGTTCGAAGTTCGATTTTGAATTTCTAAGAAGTTCGACGTTCGACTGTGAACCTTAGACATACTATTTCAGAGGTTCGAAGTTCGAGGCAACATATTTGCTTGGGTTCGTTCATAGTTCGGTTCGAACAAAACATGGGTTCGCACACCTCTAGTTCGAACAAAACATGGGTTCGTATACTTCTACTTAAAATATTAAAATTGCTCACACTTTTAGGTCAGTCAGGATGATATATAAATGCAATTTTCTCCTGCCTAACAACGCCACAAAATGCAAAACTGGTTGCAGTGCAGAAAACAAGCATTCGTAAACCCAGAGAAAGTTTTTCAATCTTATTTAGTATAGAATCATTTCACCAAGTAAGGACAGCAGCAATAAATCAAAAGTATTGTTAAGTTCTTCGGGGTTCTGGATTTGTTGACTAACAAAACACAGCTTTTCAAACTGATAATTTAGTATAACCAACCATTTTACGACAATAAACACACCAGCCCCAACTACAATATTTCTCTATTAACAAATATCTTTAGAAATATATTTCATAATTCGCTTCTATCGCATATCTTCACCAACACACTCACTTAATACTGACTGCTCTATCTGCGGCTCTTTTATTTATACTGTCCATAGAGTAGTTCTAGACCTTTCTACATTGTTCCGTATCTGTCACTTCTGGTTCCTTCTCAAAATAGAATTCTAAAGTATCTGCGGTATTTGTGAGTGGGCTATTCCAGTCCCTCCACCGCGACCTTAGGTCTATTGTGGCTCACCTCTAATTATTTAAATTTCACCTATCAATTCCAGCTCCCTACGATCTTTTCTTGAGGGTGAAAGTTTGTTTGGCAGGTGCACTGCCATCTGAGTGAAGTCGCTTGCCTGTTTCGAAGCTCAAAGAGAGATAGCCTCTCTCCAAGTTCGTCTGGACCCGACATCCGTCAGTGTTTGCCTCGAGGCGGTATCATGAAGTCCCGCTCTCGAGCAGCATCCAATCTCCAGTTATAATTCACCCCTTAAGATCTCAGCTCCCCCCAGGCTCGTCTAAACCCGACACCCACCAGTGACATCCCATCGAGTCCCGCTCCAGAGCATCACCCAAGCGAGGCCGTCCGTCCGTTTCAAAGCACACAGTGGGGGCCTTAAACTCCGGGTGTATACCAATCTCAGAGATCTCAACCCCCTCTGGGTTGTCTGGACACAGCTTTCAACCCAAAGCAGTATCATCTGGAACCCCGCTCCCGAGTAACAATCATGCGAGGTCAATTGTCCATTTCTAAGCCCACAGTGGAGGCCTCAAAATCCGGGTGCAAATCACTCTCCAGAGATATCCGCCTCCCTCCAGGCCCACCTGGATAAGATACCCGCCAGTGTTTGATTCCAATTAGTCGCCTCTTACGACAGGCAGGTCAGGTCAGGTCAGGTCACCTTGGGCCTATTCTTTTAGTTAGTCCCTGGACCTACAGGGGGACAACACACTCTATAAGCTACCTGTGACCATAGAAGTAATAGGGTTTATAAACTTAACTCTCATAGAGACAGATGTTACAATGACATTTTCAGCAAACCTCGAAATTATAATTTCTTGTAGAGTAATGTTTTCATTCAAAATCTGATGTATCCATTTACATTTTAAAAATTTTTTGCACGTCAGATTTTAAAGTGAATGATATGGAAAGTGCTTATGAGAAAATCGCTTAGTTAATTATGTCAAAATATTGTGCAAGTCGAAGAGTTTTTATTGACATTTGGTAATAATGTGGTCAATAAAGAATAATAGAGGATAATAAAACCTAATATGCAATAATTAAATTAGCCATTATTTTTTCTAGGTGTCCCAAAGCTCAATAGGTCTTGTGGTGTTGAAGGATTCAAGAATACAAGGAAGGGTACCAACATAGCAGCGCAAGCAACTGCCATAACCATAGGCACTGTAAGTTACAAGATAAAAGGCAGATAAAAGAATGATGAAGGATGTATTTTTTTAAAATCATCATATATGTATTTGTTTTAGAAAGCATTGGAAAGGGGTATTAAAACAGTAAGGGTACAAGTTAGAGGCCTTGGTCCTGGTCGTATGGTAAGTGTAACACTAAATCTATTATGTATTATCTTGAGATCATTGAGCATTGTGAGAGACTGCTGTCACAGAAAACATTCGTCTTTAATGTTGACAAGTGTAGTTTTGTTTTTCTCACTCATAAACATTAAATAATTGATACATATATATATATATATATATATATATATATATATATATATATATATATATATATATATATATATATATATATATATATATATACAGGGTCGCTGATAAGTCTGGAAACGGTCGATTATCCGGGAAAATATACAAGGTGTCGAAAAAAGTTTTATACAAAAGTTTTTGGGTTCTTCAATGTCTACTAGGCGGTGATAATTTTATTTATACAGGGTTGGTCATACAGGCGTGGCACACCAATATTAATTTTTTTTTAATGGAACACCCTATATATTATTCGATATTTCAATCCTTCTCTTAATTTTGAGCAACATTTATGAGAAGCATAATGTACCTAAACTCAATCGTTTCCGGGTAAAAAAATAAATAAAAATAAACGCTACTGTTTTTAAAATCTATTGGATGAAGAAGAAAAATAAATGAAAAGTAGAATATCTCTTGAAAACAATCTGTGAGTGTGAAAAGAACCGGTTGCGATGTTTTTAACATTGTTTGGAATCCCAAGATAAGATAAGATGCCCATAAGAAACGCAGTATTATTCTTTTGTTTTAAAATGTTTCCAGGACAACGAATGTCAAACATTCATTCAGTGTCAACAGTTTTGAAACATTAGTAATTTAGTGTCAACAGTTTTTGTGCAAAATGGCAAGTTTAAGTGAAACCGAACGTATCGAAATTTTAATGATGATAGGGTACGGTGATAGAACACGAAGTTTTGCTCAAGTGGTGATTATGTTCAATGAGTTGCATCCTGAGCGGGAATCGATCTCCAAATCCACAGTTTCGAAAACTTTGCATCGTTTTCACGAAACTGGCGGTATCAAGGATAAACCTAGAACTGGAAGGCCAGTAACCGTTACAAATGAAGAAAATTCTTTGAATGTAATATTGGATGTGGTGGAAAATCCGAAAACTTCGGCACAGCAATTGGCTTTAAATCACAATATGAGTCGATATTCAATTCAAAAGATTACGAAGCGGGAAAAGTTCCGTCCATATAAAATTCATTTATTGCAAGAACTGAGTGAAGACGATTTTGATCGCAGAATCGAGTTCTGTGAACTTATTATGGAGAAGTTACGCCAAAATTTTAACTTTGCCAACCACATTTTGTTTTCCGACGAATCTACATTTTGTTTGAATGGACAAGTCAACCGACACAACTGTAGGTACTGGTCAGACGAAAACCCACATTGGATGGAACAAATTCACACCCAAAGACCGCAAAAAGTAAATGTTTGGTGTGCTATTATTGGTGGACATATCATAGGACCTTATTTTATACACGGTAATTTGAACTCTGCTCGATATTTGACACTTTTGCAAGAATCAATTGTTCCAGACGTTAGTCGATTATTTCCGAACAATAACGACCCAAATCTATCAGCGGAAGAAATATGGTTTCAGCAGGATGGGGCACCCCCTCATTTTGGATTTGAGGTACGGGAATATCTGAATCAAACCTTTCCTGGCAGATGGATAGGGCGCAGGGGAACTATTGAATGGCCAGCTAGGTCTCCCGACATGGCGCCGCTTGACTTTTTTTTGTGGGGTCATGTAAAAAATTTAATTTACCAAAATAGACCGCAGAATATTGAAGAGTTGCAAGCAAGGATTGTGCATGAAATTAATAACATTCCTCAAAACGCTCTTGTAAATGCAGTGCAATGTTTTGTTAAGCGAATTCATTATTGTCAGGAGGTCAATGGAGAACACTTTGAACATCTTATAAAATAGGATTTCAAACAATGTTAAAAACATCGCAACCGGTTATTTTCACACTCACAGATTGTTTTCAAGAGATATTCTACTTTTCATTTATTTTTGTTCTTCATCCAATAGATTTTAAAAACAGTAGCGTTTATTTTTATTTATTTTTTTACCCGGAAACGATTGAGTTTAGGTACATTATGCTTCTCATAAATGTTGCTCAAAATTAAGAGAAGGATTGAAATATCGAATAATATATAGGGTGTTCCATTAAAAAAAAATTAATATTGGTGTGCCACGCCTGTATGACCAACCCTGTATAAATGAAATTATCACCGCCTAGTAGACATTGAAGAACCCAAAAACTTTTGTATAAAACTTTTTTCGACACCTTGTATATTTTCCCGGATAATCGACCGTTTCCAGACTTATCAGCGACCCTGTATAATATATATATATATATATATATATATATATATATATATATATATATATATATATATATATATATATATATATATATATATATAATATATATGCATACAGTCTGACTCACCACATACGTCACGGACTCTCACGTCTTTTTTCATTATTTCAATCGGAGATTGTGTAGGTTGGAAAGGACTACAGCCTAAAATTATTTTCAAATATACAAGTGATCCAAAAAAGTGTGACACCTCAAAGTTATCTTTTTTCTTATGGAACACCCGGTATTTCACGACGTTTTTTAATTCTATGGAAAATATAAGATTCACTTACTCTAAGGGTCCCTATACCTAACTATTACGGTTTCCCAGCTATCTTGATTTTTCGACGAATGTATAATAAAAGTGTGAATAGTGCCAGAATCTTCACACTTGGGTGTAGGGAACCCTAGTATCATATGAAAGGGAATTATTTTCGCTATGAAATGCAGCAAAAAAATATAGGGTGTTACATTTGAAATAAATGAAATAGTCTGCTTTGAATTAGCCGATATAAAACTTGCATTTTTGAATGTCCTGTAGAGTATTGCTAAATATTGACTACAGCAGTTGATGAAGTATCAAATCCACCATCAAAAGCTAGTGAGTTTTTTTACGATATCAGCTGACAATGAAGATTTTTTCGAAAACCTCACATTCGTCAAAAAATCAACATATTTTGGAAACCGTAATAGCTAGGTATAGGGATCCTTGGAGTAAGTGAACCTTATTTGTCACATAGAATTCAAAAACGTTGTAAAATACCGGGTGTTCCATAAGAAAAAACATAACTTTGAGGTGTCACACTGTTTTGGATCATCTTGTATATTTGAAAATAATTTTAGGTTTTAGTCCTTTTCAACCTACACAATCTCCGTTTGAAATAAATTCTAAATAATGAAAAATATATACGGGAGATCCCGTGGCATATGTGGTGGGCCAGCCTGTATATATATATATATATATATATATATATATATATATATATATATATATATATATATATATATATATATATTAATATTATATATATAAGAATATACCAATCAGTTAGTTAATGTTTATGAGTGAGGAACACAAAACTACACTTGTCAATAGGGGCCCTAATTCGCACTCATTTGTAGAAATTTTCGAAAAATCTCAACATTGATACCTCTTTTTAGTGAATTTTTAAAATTAAAGTTCACTAAAAGTGAATATGTTATAAAAAAGGGTTATTTGTGACCATTCGTCATTACAAAAATCCAAAAAAATTGCGTCATTAATACCCGAGATATTCCATTATTCCGGGACTTTTTACTAACCCTGTATATAGTAATTTATATCTGTTGGAAAGTTTTATAAAAGAAATGCCAGTACTGTCTTTGATAAAAACGTGACATTTATTTATTTATATCACCCTATAGATTCAATCCTTTACAAGATGGATGAAAACAGAAGTAAATACAGAGAAAAAAGGAACAAAAAGAAAGTTAACATATGAAAATTTCAAATGAGCCTGAATTAGATCCTTTGAAACCCATTTCTAAGGTTCGTTCAAATTTTTATATGTTTATGTATAACATGGGTTGTGAATCTTCTACTCCGTGTTGGTCACTTCTAAGAGACATGTTTTTCCATGTAAAATTACAAATTTTCTTCACTAGAATGCTCTATCTTTGAAATTTAACAGTTGAGTTTTACAAAGCAGCAAAGCTAATGAGCTGTCCAGCAGTTTCAACCTGATATAAATCAATATGTGTATGTTGAATAAAATTGGTCCCAAAGCAGAGTCCTGTGGAACACCACATCTAATAACCTGGCTTTTACTTAAGACGCCTCCAATACTCGTACACTGTTTTCTGTTATGCAAATAGCTTTTCATTAACGCCAAAGGATGTCCCTTGAAACCCACCGATTCCCACATCTGACAAAGAACCCATGATCAACAGCATCAATGCCCTATATATATGAGAGTTAATTATTCAAAATATCGTCCAATATCTGTTCTTTGCGTTTTCTGTAAGATTTTTGAGGCCTGCTTGCATAGGCGCATCATGTTCAATGTAAAGGATAAGTTATCGCCGTCTCAGCATGGCTTTATTGCGGAAAAATCCAGTATTAAAAATCTGACGACTGTGACACAGTTCATTGCGACTGCGCTTGATGATTATCAGTAGGTGGATTTAATATATATTGATCTGTCTAAGGGTTTTGACGTCTCAGCCATACTTTGCTTTTAGACAGACTCCAATATTTTGTATTCTCAGATAATCTTGTCAGCTTGTTTGCTTCCTATCTGTGTGGGAGGAAGCAGTGTGTTGAGGTGAAGGGCTTTAAATCTGATTATTATAATGTGCCTTCTGGAGTTCCTCAAGGTTCTATCCTTGGACCTCTTTTTTTTTCGACATTTTCATAGATCACATTGCACATGTAGTGAATGATCCAGTGCTGGATTTATGCTGATGACATTAAAATATATTCATGCATTAAAAGCACTGATGACTGTGAAAGACTCCATAGAAGCCTTTGGGTGCTTGATAGCTCGTGTGAAGTTAGTGGTTTCTTACTAAATGTCAGCAAGTGCTGTGTTATGTCTTTTACCCGTAAAAAGAACCCAATATTATTTGACTATCATGTTCGGGACTGTGTCCTTGATCGTCCAAATACAATAAAAGATCTTGGGGTGGTGTTTGACCCTAGCCTTTCGTCTAGTTATCATTTTGAGCAGACAATCACTGCCACCTATAAGAGGCTTGGCTTCCTAATAGACATAGTAGAAGTTTTACGTTGATGCTACTATACTATGTAATACCTCATCTTGAATATGCCTCAGTTGTTTGTGCCCGCACCTATGCGACACATATACTTGACTTTGAATCTCTTCAGATAAAATTTCTAAAGTTTCTGTGTTATAGGGTGGATGGCCAGTATCCTTGTATTGGATTCCCACAGTGTGATCTTCTCCAGCGCTTCAAGTTGCTGAGTTTGGAAGAACGTAGAGGGTGTAGCTCTTTAGTGTTTCTACACAAATTAGTCAATAATGTTATCGACTGTCCAGCTCTATTGGAGCAATTAAATTTTAATGTCCCTAGTTTGGAATCTCGTTTCCCAGACACATCTTATCTTGCAGCGGTCCATACAAGACGATTGCGATCATCACCAATTTTTAATATGTGCTACATTTATTCAGCCTGTCGGAGCAGCCTGGATATTTTTTGCTGTGAACCTGCTGCTGTAAGAGAGGTATTTAGTTATCATTAGGCTTGTTGTACCTTATTGTTTTTATATATTTGTGATTAATGATCTGCATTGTATTTTCTTTGTATTATTCCCATTCATTCATTTGGCATGTTAATGCTGTTGGATTGTGTATTTAAATGAATAAATAAATAAATATCTGTGCAGGGGCTCAGCCCTATCAGCTGATTCATAAACATATTTCATCAGCTTTGCCATATCACCCTGGGTTAACCTTCTGTGAGAATAGCAAATTGAGTTATCAAAATTTAAAACAATGTATCATTGTATGCACATTTACTATCATTAGGGAGGAATGTAGTACCTTGGGAAACCACTGATCGATACATGATACAAGTTACTATCATTATAACGCAGTTGCTGTGACCGAGCGTTCTTATTTAATTAAAATTAGCATTTTTTCAATAATGTTTATCTTTTTTTTTTAGTCTGCAATCAAGGGGCTTCAGATGTCAGGTTTGGAAATTGTTTCCATAACAGACAGGACACCAGTATCATGGTGTCCACCAAGACCTAGGAAACAGAGGAAGCTGTAAATAATAAATGATTGTATATTTGAAAGCCATTTACTTAATAAATTTGTTAATATTTCCATAACCGGACTATTTTTTATTGCATTTAACCCACCCCAGTGTCTGGATCAAGAGGAATACTGGCCTCCAGGCGTTTCTATAAGGAGATTCCATTTTAAGAATAAAAACTTTTATCTCAGTAGAAACTAATGTTTTAATTCCCCCCCTACACTTAGTATTCATGGGTGAGGCCAGGCTGGGACTGTACAGACTAGCCTGCAATGGTAGACTGAAGATCAACCCAGGCTTCAGGGGCCACTGCAAAATTCAGGAGATCGTGAAGGAGCCCATGCTTGAAATAAGGTCAGATTTCGTGAGCCCGCGAATCTGCAGGGAAACAAGTTTACAGTGGTAATCCCCGACCGCGAGGCATGGCGGGGGGAGACGCCGGGCCTACCACGGGACGCGCTCGTCTGGTTCACGGACGGACCTGGCGGGAGCGTGGGACGGGGGCAGGTGTTTATTCGGTAGGACCTAGGGTAAGTCACAGTATTTCGCTCGGAGCTCATGCAACTGTCTTTCAGGACGTAATGTACGCCATCTTGCACTGTGTGAGAGAGTAACAAGAGGAGGGGCTACATCAACAAGCCGATCCTTATAGCCACAGACTGCCAGGCAGCCCTTAAGGAACTAGCCGACAGGTAAATTCCAGGCTGGTAAGTGAATGTCTAGACGAGACGAACGACCTGGCTGGGCAGAATGAGGTAACCCACATCAGGGTGCCGGGTCACTCGGGGGTCAAAGGCAATGAAGAAGCTGACAAGTATCGCAAAGAGAGGATCAGCAGAATGATTTATGGGACCAGAACCAGTCCTGGGCGTGACGAAGAGCACTGTCAGAGATCCATTAAGTCCTGAGTCAAAAACAAACATAAGGTGTACTGGGTAGACTGTACAGGGCTCAGATGTGGGAAGTCAGTAATTGAGGAACCCAGTTCAAAGATAGCTGTGGAGCTGCTAAATCTTAGCAGAGGACAGCTCAGGAACATAACAGGAGTTGACGGGACACTAGCTGTCAAGAAACACCTGCATAAAAAGGGGCGGTTCTAGGGGGACCTGGCATGTAGACTCTGCAGGCCTATTTCTCTCCTTTCAGTCGTCTCTAAAGTGATGGAAAAGTATGTAAACACAGAATTACTGAAATTTCTTGAAAAACTGTCTAATCCACGACAGGCAGTATGGAATCTGTCAGCAGAGATCAACTGCCGACCTCCTTTCCTTTGTCACCCATTCTTGGAACAAGTCTACGGAACTACACGGTGAATCTCAGGGTGTCCCTCTAGACATATCCAAAGCATCCAGATCTGGCACGCAGCGCTGCTTAATAAACCTCCGGCCTATGGCCTACCACCAAAACTCTGTACCTGGACCGCAAATTTCCCTTCCAACCGGAGCATTTTTGCTGTCGTGGATGGCCATTTGTCTAAACTGTACCCAATTAATGCAGGAGCCCCTCGAGGTTCAGCTTTAGCCCCTATTCTCTTTCTTCTCCACATCAATGACCTCCTCTCTAGCACATCCCACCCAGTTCACAGTTATGCGGACGACAGCACCCTCCACTCAAATATACAATATTCTAAGCCTGTCTCTTTAGCTTAATTAGGTGAGGCTCACAGACTCATGGAGGGTTCTGTCTCTGTGGATCTCCAAAAAATATTAGATTGAGGAAGTAGAAATCTTGTACAATTCAACTCCACCAAATCTCAGTTTTGCTTTCTATCTCATAAGAGATACACCAGCCCTAGACCCATCACAATGAACAACCAAGTTATTCAAAGTAATGAGTCCTTTTCACTTGTTGGCATCTCCGTGGATCGAAATCTCAATTGGCACCAACATGTCACATCAATTGCAGAAGCGGTTGCTAAGAAATTAGTTTTCCTCTTCCCGGTTCGTAAATACTTTTCACCAGCTAATCTCTATACCGTATATACTTCACAAATAAGGCTAAACCTCGAATACTGCTCACACATCTGGGGTGCCGCTGCCGCTTCTACACTCGCTATCCTGGACTCCATTCAGAAGAGAGCTATACGTCGCATCGGTGACCCTACGCTCACCCAAAGGGTGCCATCCCTTGCTTACCGACGTGCCGTTGGTGCCCTCTCTCTCTCTTTTATAGATATCTGCACGGGCACTGCTCAGAGGAGCTTTCTTTCATAGTTCCTCCACCTGCTGCCCCCAACAGATCTACCAGGGGAACAGAGCGAATGCTCCCTTTTACTGTCCAGGTCACCAGACATAGAACATCTTGTTATGCTCGCTCTTTTGTCCCGAAGACTTCCAAGTTGTGGAATTCCTTGCCGGCACATGTTTTTCCTTCTCCTCCGAACCTCCAAACCTTTAAGTCCAGAATTAACAAGTTGCCTCTTTCCTCCTTGTCGACACCCACGGTACGATAGTATTTAGGCTGTAAGCCCTCGTGGTGTGTTGTTGAAATACATATATATATATATATATATATATATATATATATATATATATATATATATATATATATATATATATATATATATATATATATATATATATAAAGATTAACTTACACAGTGTAAAAGACTTGAACCTTATCAGTAGTTATTGTAGAGAACCAGGTATGCATGGTGGCAGTGCTATTTATGTAAATAAGTGTTTTCAGGCTAAATGCCGCAACGATATGGTAGGATATTCAGTTTCAAGAATAATAGAGTGCACAGCAATCGAAATCAAAGTTGATAATGATCAAGTTTTGGTGATTTGTGTATATAGCCCAGACGAAGATATTCAGTTTTTTTTTACTGTTTTAGAAAATATATTGGCAAAAGTAGTTAAAAAAATTGTATAACCTTTCTCGCAGGAGACTTTAACATTAAGATTAAAAGTAGAGATAATAATTCTCGTAATCTTATAGCTTTATTAGCTTCATATAACACATTGCCTTCTATACTTGAATCTACAGGAGTTACAAGTGATTCAAAAACTCGTATAGACAATATTTTCACCAATTGTAATGAATATAAAGCAACTAACATCATCATCTCATATTTCTGATCACTTGCTCAAACGTTGGCATTTAAAATTAATCAAATTAATATTAGCAGAGGGCAGAGGCTTTTGTCAATCTTTTACGGCTGAAGCCAGTTTTTATTTTAGAGATTCATTAAATCAAGCCAACTGGTCGGATGTTTATAACTGTTCCAGCTGGCTGGTTAATAAACAAGGATCACTATATATGAATATATTTGCTCTAATCTTTGAAGAATGTTTTCCCAAAAAATTCATCAGATTTAAAAGAGAGAATGTAACAGCAGATAATAAAGCACTTTTCCAAATTAAAAAATACTTTAGATATATTGTTTATATTAAGGCAACATTATTTGACGTTTAATATCTTTTACAATAGGGTAAAAAAATAAAAATTTCAGGACGCGGCAAGTGCGTTACAGTAGCGAATTTTCTTAAGAATTGTACACTATTATTATACCACATATTAGTAAAGGTAATACTTTAAACTTACACAGACCTTGAGGATCGATCTTAGAGGTCCTAGTAACGCACATTCGAAGAATTCTTTCGAAAGTGTTGCCATCGATATTTCTCTAAAATAAATAAAGAAAAAAAATCTTGTGTTCTAACTCCTTTTGAGAAAAATACCCAAAACTCAATTTTTTATGAAGCTAAAGAATGAAATGTATCTGTATATAGTGTAAGTCTCTTTAAAAGAAACTTGTATTATAAATTTCATTAAAGGTATACAAAACTTAATTCATATTTAGAAGAGTAAGGTATCTGCCAAATTATAAACGTAGCAGTTATTTTTCCTTATTAATCGCCAATGATTTTGTTTTAGTCAAGCCAAATTCATTTGGTACAACCACATAAAAATTTATTTACGTCGCGCCGCAGTTGATAATGTATTTTTAGAGTAATTTATGGTAAGATATAATTTGCAAGCCCGCGCCTGATCATCGAATTGAATCTATACATACCCCAGCATGCAGCGCTTACGTATTGCAGCCCATAGACTACGCTAGAGCGTTAAGCAACCGCTGACTGACTTAGCCAGATTCGTTCGTATACAAATTCTGCATCTGTTTCTGGACGCTTGCATGAAACGGTTGCCATGACAACGGCACGCGCACTGGTAAGTTGGTGTTTATTAGTCACAAAAGTGATGCAGAGTTCTGAGCCTGCTTCAAGGCTCCGTGGTTTATTTAGATTGAGTCGGATCGTCAGAGGCGTATTTTTATTTTTACTATGCGTTGACGTTAAATAATCTGGTATGTGTCACATTTACAGACTTTAAAAAGCTGGATTTTTCATGTTTCTTTTTGGTAAGTGGAATTGATTTGTTTATTATCACCTCTAAAAGAATAATTTCAAAATAGTAAAGTATTAGATATAAAATTTCAAGTTGTAAAAAAAAGAAGGGCCTTGAATTTGAAAAAAAAAATATGCTTGTAGATCTTCCCTCTATAAACAGATTTTCATAGGTAATACGCGCCGTACTATATTACCGCATGCGTCCGTGTACGGTAGGTGTACAGTGTCCTTTCATCGAATATTCCTTGACATTATTCGTTGTGAAAGTCTACATTTTTGTACAAATGGATTTTTCATTTACATACTAAAGTGCCAGGAAAACGTGTGACATTGAAACATTAAAAAAATTTCGACTGCGGCGCAGGGGCGTCTTCGTCTCCCTGGACCCCCCTTTTGGGGCTGCGCGGATTCTGCTTCACACACTCCCAAAGTCACGAGCCGGCACTGTTGTACACAGTCTCTATTTATAACATTTTGTGTAAACTGGAGCTGTCGTGACAACATACTACCTGGTTCCACACCGAGATGGCGAACCTGTTGTACACAATGTCCTAGGAGGCTGGCTTCCTTAGCCGTATTACTTTATAGATGTGTTCTCTCTGTAATTAGTATAGCGCACTGATAAGCTTTAATTAGAGCTGAACCGGTCGGCGTTTCTCAGGGGAGTGCGGTGACATTTGAAATAAGGGAAGCAATTCCCAGAAACTTACCTATTTATAGTGTAAGTCAATTCTTCTGTTGTTTTTGGAAAATTCGTTAATAATGTCGTCATGTAACTGTGGATTCTGGGACATTTCCTGGACGAGTTTATTTTCAACTGACAAAATTGAAATTTGGGAAAGTCTTTCCTGTCCTGTTGAATTTCTAACAAAACTCTTGATACGTTTCAATGTAGAAAAATTTCGTTCTACAGGCGCACTAGTAGCAGGACTTGTTAATATTAATTCACATAATTTGAACACCTCAGAATATGCATTTTCCAATTTTGATTGTTTTAAGAAAGTTAAAAGTTCACTAGCGTAAGTTTTTGTGTCAATAACATCGGGTTCATAAATGACTGTATAAGTTCTGATCGTAATAAGGCTTTGTCAAAATAATGTCCATAGTGGTGGAATAATGATTTGAATGAATCTTCTGGGAAAGGTATCCCTTTAAATCCTCCAAAATTACACAATTCAAGAAATTTCAGCTCACTGAGATGATCAAATATGCAGTTAATTTGCCGCTGAATTTGATCTATAATTTCGTAGAAAAGGCGGCGGTAAGAAGTTTGAAGGTCTGCCACATTATCATTGCGCAGACGCTTTCTTCGTGGCTCCACTTCTCCTAATTCAATTATTTTTTCCCAGAACTTATCAAATTCATTCCTCTTTTGAATTATAATGGATTTAAATTCACTAATTTTTTTCAGGCAAAAACCAATGTCATTTATTTTACATTGCAATATGTTAAGTACATTATCTGAAAACGGAAATATTTCCGAAAATATATTAAGTAAAAAATTAAAATTAAAGTCTCCTTTTAAACCATCCAAAAATCCTCTAGTACTATTTATTGTTTCTGCGTCCCAATTTTTGCTATTTTCCTTGATGTTTTCAAAAAGTTCAATTAACGATTCACGGTGTTCAAATACAGTTAACACATCCCTGCCGGTGTAGTTCCATCGGGTCGCAGCTACTTTGGGTAAACGTTTTTTAACAATTGGGTCTAAGGCTTGTGTGCGCTTCGTAGATTTGGAAAAAAAGCAGCCATTTAACACTTTACATTCTTTAATATGATTTATAGATTGGGATAAAATTAAATTTAATTTATGAGCACAACAGTGTACAAATAGAGCAATGGAGAACGTTTCCCGCAATTTAGCTTGAAGACCTTAAACGTCCGGCCATAACAGCAGCCCCATCATAGATTTGGGCAATTAATTTATTATCAGCCTCCTCAATATCTTTCATAATATTAAGCACAATTTTATATAGAGCGTTTGCGGTACGATCTTCTGTCACATTTTTAAAGCCTAAAATCTTTCTTGTACACTCCCATCCATTTTTAGGTAGCGTATTACTACAGATAGTTGGGTTAAATTAGTTACATCGATTGTTTTATCTAGAACAATAGCAATGAAACGAGTCTGTTTAATTTCAGATTTAATTCTGTTCAAAGTAATAGTGGCAGCAGCCGAAATTAAATCATTCTGATTGCGATTTTATGTCCCGCGAAAAACGTTAGACTGTTCTAAGTGATTTTTTAAACAAATGTCGTATTTGGCTATTAACGAAATTAGGTCTTGAAAGTTTCCTCTATTTGCAGATGTAGTTGTTTCCTCATGACCCCTGAAGCCCAATTCATGCTGCGACCAAGAAAACACATAGCATCAATAAGTCTTTTTAATATGTTTCTGTTTTTATCAACCAGTTCATTGTGTTGGCGATGAATTTCAATCTGCTTGTCAACGGCGTATTCAATTCGCGTTTTTCCAAAGACACTTAATTTTAAAATGGTCTGTAAATGCGCTTTAGACGTAACATATCTTTGTACTAGTTTATGTAGATTATTCAAGTCGGAAAACCCACTTTTATTCCACAACCACTTTTCAGTCACAAATAGACTACAAGATCAACAAAACAGTTTATTCCTGTTTTCACAACCCGTTAACCATTCATATTGTTTATGAGTTTTTTCCGCGTTGAAATGTCGAATAGGTACATGTTTTAATTCTTGTATTTAAGTTTTTTATAGCAGGTTTCAGCCTTCCTATATTAATAATAGCAAGTTTTTCAGCAAATAGTAAAGCTGAAAATCCTTTAGTTATCAAAAAACATACAATACAATCACAGTTATTATTACCACTTGTTTGTAAAGTTTGTAAATCCCCACCCCCACCGTCACCGCTGTTGAAAGCTGATCTACTTGCAGCCATATTAATAATCATAAAATGCCAATGTATTTAACTTACTGGACTGCTTATATATACGAAATAATCAGCCACATTCGAACATTTGAACGCGCACCCGGTCTTCGTAGTACAACACGTTCTAAAAACATGCGTACATCGCGCCGAGCCGAGGTTTCTTTTATAAAGTTGCTTGCTGACTACGTGTATTTAACTGAAGTCATTGCATGCATCTACTCGTAGTATCAGATCAGGTTCATGCTGTCCGCAATCGGTCGCATTCACCTTGCTAGGAGCGTATATACAAATACAGTATGCTCCATAATAAATAATTATGTGTGTGAGCTTGCGAAATAAAAATTTTAATAATTAAATTAGTTTCAGAATTTGAAATTTAATATTTAAAATACAAAAGGGATTTAAAATAATGCGGTTTAGGTATGTAGTCGTTATTTTAAGGGAAGCAATGCTTCCCTTGCTTCCATGGACCGCACGCCACTAGCGTTTCTAATTATGGTGAGAATACATCTAGCCTTACATGCATTGTGCTGTATTAGGGAAGAAACGGGCCAGGGCTGACAATTCACAAAAATTGTTGTTTGGTTGTACACAGTCTCTATTTATAATATTTTGTGTTAATTGGAGTTGTCGTGACAACATACTACGTTATGGTTCCGCACCGAGATGGCGACCCTCTCGCACATCTCATCATAATGTTCTAGATGCTTACTGAATTCGTTTTATTGTGTTCTAATGTAAGATTTTCTGGTATTACTAGTAGCCATGTACTTCTTTATTTGTTAAAACATTTTGTAAAGGAATTATCCGTTTATGAATTAAATAAATTAAAGAATAAAATACATGTATAAGCAAAAATGCCGCTTGAATAATCATAATTGAAATTTTTGCACGTCTTGAAATCTATGCCACTTGAGTTATATTGAAGCAATATACCTAAATAAGGCGTGGCCGCCCATTCCAGGCAGTAGGCATTGTTTTCTCAGAAGAAACAGTCTCGTTTACGTTTGATCCATCCTCGTAAATAAATAAAAATAATTTAAATAGAAAAAGAAACCTTTATTTCAGTTAATTTGATGTACATTGCACACCTAAATAAATAATTTAATTTTACTTACAAATAATTAGGTATTATAAACACAGCTCGGTTATAATTTTAGCAAGTCCTCGGAAAATCTTAAGCAAATAGCATTGATTTGACTTCAGTTGTAAGTCTATTTTCCTAAAAACTTTTAATATATTTTCAAGTTTTAAGCGTCGAACCATTTAGCGTCAATTTTCAACAGTCAGTTACATCGAAAATATATACTTTCGGTTGATAAAGATTGGCACAAAGAAGAAGGAAGCTGCTACAATTAGGCAATACAAAAACAGTTATCAAGGCAACATAGCTACAACTAATTAAGGACAAATGGAAAGCGTAATACTTAATCAACTAATTTTCTCTGTTCAATTTCAAACCAAAAAAAATTGGGTTGTTTTTCTTAGGTATTTTATATAATTTTATAAGTTTTAGTGAAAAACATATCTATTATTCCAGATCAAGGTAGCTATGTTTCCTAGTTCCATTTAAATCAACAAGATATAATACAACGAAGGCAAGAATCTATAATAAATAACTTATATCTAGCTTATAAACAACTGTAGAAATTCAAAACATTGTATAAACTCATTCGGTGACCATTGCAGGTAAAAACTATAACTAAAATTCGAGTTTTATATTCAAGAATAAAGAAAAGTTATGTAATAAATATTTGGAAACAAAAAGTCGGCGATTAATTATATTTTTCACCTGTTTTGTGGGTACCAAACAATCAACATTAAATATAAAAATGTAATCAGTACAAATAGTTTTTGGGTATTTCGTTAATGGGTTCTGCGCATGTGCCCATGTGTTTTAAAGTGACAAGCGACCTGGATCGGCAGTTTTCCATTTCCAAGAAACAGGAGTTGCTGTACGTTTTGTCGTCTGTACCACAAACTGGGTCATAATATGTGGGACAAATCCTCTGGCATCCTCTAAATGAAAAACCTGCCAGACATCTCTTCATTGGCACGACGAAGATGTGCTTTCTGCAATTTAAAAATACAGTGATATTGCGAGTGTTGAGTATGTCAAAAGATAATAATACGAATTGATTTACCACAACGTTACAAACAGTAGTACAAGAAATAACAATGCATTTAGCTTAAACTTAGAGCAAACAAAATAAGGGTAAAATGTATATAGACGTTTATGCAAACAAATTCCGAGAAAAGAATTTGTAACACGCATCTCTATTCTGCCAGGACCCCCCATATTCCCAGCTCCTGAACGTGCGCATCATGAACGTTGGAAAGTGCCAAAAGGGGTGTGAAATGTGAGTGTTCAAGCAACACGTCTGCCCTACGAGAAGCATGTACTGTTTTGCGGTCGCTCTCGCCTAGATACTGTATAAAGATTATTTTAAATACTTCTAAAACCAGTCATAGTAGTGTTAATCTATATTTCGTTATTTAGTTAAATAAATGTATAAAAAACCGTTCTTCAAACTGATGTTCTCAGATACATATAATCGTTGGCGCCCAACGCGTGTCCTGATCATACGACTAAACGCTTAGGTATTCATCACGTGTCTGCTCTTGGAAAATATGTTCAGCCAGAAAATGGAGTAACGCATCCAGTTCCAAGATATCCCATCCGCCGCCGAGGACGCCTTAGAAACCACACTCCTCCACGTCAGATGAGCTCATCCGTTCTAGTTGTTGGAACTTTACTAAGTAAGGAGCCCCTGCTGCGAGAAGCAACACTTATTGATGTACGTGGAGTGCCTCCTCACGTATTGTTGCGCAATTCCTCACAAGTGCGCAAGCCTAAGCTCATTTTTGACCTTTGACTCTATTTGTATTGTATCCTACCCGAGGGCGGTAGTGCAATTCAAAGGGGGAGAGTGTAGCACGCATATATATTCCAATAGAACCCCCATCTTCCCATCTCTTGAAGTCGACCATCTCGAATGTTCTATCGTGTCGAGAGGAGTTTGTAGTTTGAGGGTGCAAGCAACAGCGTTTGCCCTACGAGAAGCCCGCACAGTTTTACCGTCATTCTCACCTAGGTACTGTATAGAGATTATATTCATTCGTTTGTAATTACTTCTAAAAACAGTCATAGTAGTGTATATTTTGTTATATACTTAAAAAAAGGTGTTGGTATCAAAAATCGTTCTGTAAACTGGATTTTCTCCGCATGTAAATTTATATTTTACACCAGTCCACGTAGTTGCGGAAAATGAGGTCGCAAACAACCTGACGTCGTTTTTACGTGAATAACTGGTAATTTTTAGTGGGTTATGTTACGTGTCCGAATTGTAACGTCTCAGTGACGTCAAATTTTAGAAGATTATATTACGCCATTCAAGTTACGCCCTGTGGACGTTGATATCAAGTATTAGATTAGATGCATTGTGATTAGGCCATTCTACTGCATACACGTAGCCACTGAAGACTGTTAGAAAGATATTCCTTCATAAGCCGATAGATTGTCGAGCAAGTAGTCATGGTGGACTGCGTCGAACTCCTCCTTCAGGTCTACAAACACAGCTTTGACTAGTTCTTTACCATCAAGGGCATTGCAGATACTGGTTGTAAGGAGTATTATGGCATCATATGTAGAGACTCCCTTTCAAAGATCATATTTTCTACCTGACAAATAATTGAAGGTAGTTAGGAAACAATTAACTCTGCCTGTCATAATTTAATCGTACACCTTGAGAAACTTTGATAACGGATATAGGCCTTAATCAGTCAAATCCATTCAAGGCCTTTCTATGCAGTGGCTTTGCTACGCCCTGTTTTAAACAAAACGGTACTTGGCTTGGGTGCAAAGATTTAGTATTTATGTGAGGTTGCGTCTCTATTATATACATTAATAGAACTTAAACTTAAAAACATTAAAACAATTTAAACTATGTGGATCTTTACGGCCGATGCTAACATTAGGCTAGCTAAGTTATCCAGGATTCAAGCTGTGGTTTGCCGGCAAAGTTTTGCTTTGGTGTTTTGTAGTTTCGATAGGGTAATTAAAATTAGCTTTCTAGTAGTAGAAAAATGCAGTTAAAATTATGATTTGATGTTACTGGCTAAACTATTCAAAAAATTAGAGAAAAAAGCTATTTAAAGCTGTTTCACTTTTGTAAAACAATGCCCTTTCACATTTTGCCACGACAACACAGTTCGTGATTTAAAGTTTGAGTTATTTGAACGCCCCCTTATTTACTAGATCTAATTACCCCTCCAACAATAAGGTCTTCTCTCTACTAAAAACGGTTTTAAATCTCTTTAATATTCTTCCACCAAATAGGTGACAGGACAGAAGCTGTGGTGACTTGGTTTCCAGAGAAGAGTGAAAAATATCTAAGGGGTTTATAGGTGTATTAAAATACATTGGGTTTAAAATATTACTTGCTTTTAAGTAGGCTAAGAAGATTTTAACATGCCCTTTTATTATAAATATTTCTGAAAGACTTTTTAACTTACCCACAATTAGCCCTCTTCATTTCACATTCTGACTTGTACAGTTTGTTGTCGGATCCACACACAAAGTTTCTGTCATCTGGGCATTTTTCTTTGCACATAGCTGTCGTTTTGCAATGGTGCAATGGTACTTGAATGACAAGTTGGCCACATGTATCTTTTCTTAAATCACAGTTTGACCTGAAAATAAAGTACAAAATTGAAACATTAAATAATTATTTTAAAAATTGTCGAATGGCTAGGCGAATTTTTGACACAGATTTCTAAAGCGTCTGTCTCTAAAGCATAATATTAACACACTCAGTATCCCCAAAAGTATTTGAACTACCTAATTAGAAAAACTAGTTGAATCCGTTATTTCATGTCTTTTTAGATGTCAGTGGATCTCTTTGATGAAACCCCGCAAGAAACGTCGAGTGGCGTCATATCGGGCGAACAGCCTGGGCAGTTTGATAGGGCCCCCTTTTCCGATCCACTTTTGGATGTCATGTCAGTTCATTACCTGAATATTTTTGTGAGATTATTGGATAGAAGGTAAATTAGAAACACAACCATGAATAAAATGACTGACAATTACATATGCCTGTTTGATAATTTGTTAACCACAAAATTATTGTAATCTATGAAAAAAGTGCTGCAAATTGAATCATAACTTCCAGATAGCTGTGAGAACCTACTCTCCTCAGAAAGACATTCTCATGGAATTAATTTAGGGTCCACGACTTGACCACAAAGAAAAAGATTCATATTCCTGTACTCATAAACTTCTGAGACGTTATATTAATCGAGTGTCAACGAAAAATGTCAATTTTCACCAAATCACCCCTCATTTATTCCCTACCCCCTTAAGCGATCTGACCTAAAAACAATTCGAAGCATTCCTTTGGCTGGTGCTAACTGGATTCTAAATTTGAAGATGATCTCTCAATTCGTTCGAACGTTATTATACCGCCCTGGGCAAGGCGGAACTTTTTGCATCGTTGTTCGCCGGCAATTCTACTCTCAACCCACCTCCACATGTTCAACCACCAACAGTCCTCAATGTCGCGCATAAAATGACGGATATCATTTTCAAAACTAAAAAGGTATGCTCTCTTCTCTTAATACCAGTAAAGTTTCTGGACTTGACGAGATCCCAACAACTGTTCTCAAAAAATGCGCACCAGAACTTGCTCATGTTCTGACTCGTCTGTTTCAGACATCTTACAATAGTGGCATATTCCCTAGTAACTGGAAAACTGCTCGAGTGCAACCCGTCCCCAAGAAAGGATCCAAAGCGCTTTCTAGCAACTACAGGCCTATTTCTCTCCTTTCAGTCGTCTTTAAATGATGGAAAAGTATATAAACACCAACTTGCTAAAATTTCTTGAAAAACACAGTCTAATCCACAACAGGCAGTATGGATTCCGTCGGCGCAGATCAACTGCCGACATCCTTCCCTTTGTCACCCATTCTTGGAACAAATCTATGGAACTACACGGTGAATCCCAGATTGTCGCTCTAGACATATCCAAAGCATTCGACCAGGTCTGGCACGCAGCGCTGCTTAATAAACTTCCGGCCTATGGCCTACCACCAAAACTCTGTATCTGGACAGAAAATTTCCTCTCCAACCGGAGCATTTCTGTTGTCGTGGATGGCCATTCCTCTAAACGGTCTCCAATTAATGCAGGAGTCCCCCAAGGTTCAGCTTTAGCCTCTACTTTGTTTGTTTTCCACATCAATGACCTCATCTCTAGCACACCCAACCCAGTTCAATGTTACGCGGACGACAGCACCCTCCACTCAACTATACAATATTCTAAGCCTGTCTCTTTAACTCAATTAGATGAGGATCGCAGACTCATGGATGGTTCTGTCTCTGTGGATCTCCAAAAAATATTAGACTGGGGAAATATAAATCTTGTACAAATCAACTCCACCAAATCTCAGTCTTGCTTTCTATCTCATAAGAGATACACCAGCTCTAGACCCATCACAATGAACAACCAAGTTATTTAAAGTAATGAGTTCTTTTCACTTGTTGGCATTTATGTGGATTGAAATCTCAATTGGCACTAACGTGTTACATCAATTGCAGAAGCAGCTGCTAAGAAATTAGGTTTCCTCTTCCGGGCTCGCAAATACTTTTCACCAGCTAATCTCTATACCTTATATACTTCACAAATAAGGCCAAACCTCGAATACTGCTCCCACATCTGGGGTGCCGCTGCTGCTTCTACACTTGCTATCCTGGACTTCATTCAGAAGAGAGCTATACGTCTTATCGGTGACCCTGCCCTCACCAAAAGGCTGCCATCCCTTGCCCACCGACATGCCGTTGGTAAACTCTCTCTCTCTCTCTTTTATAGATATCTGCACGGGCACTGCCCAGAGGAACTTTTTCCATATTTCCTCCACCTGCTGCCCCCAACAGATCTACCAGGGGAACAAAGTGAATGCACCTTTTTACTGTCCAGGTCACCAGTTCCTTGCCGGCACATGTTTTTCCTTCTCCTCCAAACCTCCCAACCTTCAAGTCCAGAATTAACAAGTTGCCACTTTCCTCTTTGTCGACACCCACGGTAAGATAGTATTTAGGCTGTAAGCCCTCGTGGTGTCTTGTTAAAATATATAAAAAAAGCGACAGGTCCCAAACATAAATTAAATAAAGTAAAGGCCTAACACAGATCCCTGCGGGACACCCCCTTTTACCGCCAGTACATCTGAATTTATACCTCCAAGTGAGACAACGTGTTGCCTCCCTCCCAAATAACTGATTAACCAATTAAGAGCCAGTCCTCTGACTCCGATAGGCTCAAGCTTAGACACAAGCACATCATGAGGGACTAAGTTAAAATCCTTGCTCAGGTCCAAAAATAGATTTAAACAAGACTTATCCCCATCAATAGCGTGGTACAGTTTATTTAAAAAAGTAGTCATTATAGTATTCGTGGAGCGCCCCCACACGAAATCCGTGCTGAGCGTCATTAAACAAATGATGAGAAGATAATCCATCAGCCTTCCAGCCACGATCTTTTTAAATATCTTAGAAAAAAAGTTAACCACAGTGATGGGTCTGTATGAATCAGGACTTTTTTGTGAACCTTTGTGTATGGGAATTATTTGTGAGTTCTTTAGGGCATCAGGAAATATTCCATGCGTTAAGGAGTTATTAATTATCGCAGAAAGGGGCACATGCCGCCCTGAAGCACATAGCTTTAACACAGCAGAGCACAGTCAATGACCACCAGTAAAATATAAAGTTTTCAGACATCCAATTACACGCCCCACCTCCCTCTTTGTCACTGGAAACATAAAAAACGATGACAACACCTAATTTGGTGAAGACGCTGGTTACCCCCAGAATCTGTCACAAGATTGTCAGTGCTGGTAATAAAAGGTTTATTAAGAGCTTCTGCGCAGTCACCCACATCCGTCATTATCTTGCCATCCATCTCCAGGGTAGATACCTGTCTGTTCGTCCGAGGTTTAGCCTCATAATGAAAGCATATATAAATTTTTGAGTGTGCAAGACGATTTTTAATGCCTTCTGTGATCCGGCCCACATCACGCCTCAGAGCGCCTGCTTTAACAACTCTGCCTGCCTCCTGAAATGCCCTATCAAAACATTTATTTATCTTACAAAAAAAACATTATATTGAAGATTGACATCTCCAAGAGCCATAGTATCATCCCACGTCAAAGCACAGAATAATTGTACGAAATGAAGTTTATTATTTACATTTTGTTGTATTTTATCGCCTTATTATCAGAAGCGACATTGTTTGTTCCACCGGGCACTCATATATTTCCTTTGGTAAGCAAATGTCGATACAGTTCAACCCACGCGTTGGCTCTTTCACAACTGGCTGCAAATAATATGTATCTAGTATGTCTATTAGTTCTGTTAGTTACTAAGATGGTACCAGAAAACTACAGTTAAAGTCGGAACATACTATAATCTGGTGTTGTTTATATTTATTACTCAAGGTATCCAACAATAACTGCAAATATCTAACAAAAACATACCTGCTTCCCGAACTACTGCTTCTATACAACGTCTAAACAACAAAGTAATTTTCCTAATGAGTAACATGAACTACTCGAAATCTAACTCGCACGAAACCACCTCAACCTCATTAAGCGTTCGACCTTCAAGTCCATCAAAGAACACATACTGGAAAAAAGGGAAGAGGTAGACCAGGAGAAAAACCTCTTGAAACCCAACCCCGAAGGGAAGCTAAAAAAATGAAAAGAGTTACTGGCGACAGATATCACCTTTAGTGACTACAACGCAAAGCTATAAAAGTGTGGACGCAGCAAGTGCGTTATGGTAGCGAATTTTCGTAAAAATGTTTTCAATGGCAAATATACCTTGTTTTTAAAAGGACATTCGGTTGGCAGTATAACCTACATAGTAGTAACAATGTACCACATTTAATTACAAAGCTTTGTTGTTTCAAAATGTACAAACATTTTTCGAAAATAAAATAAACACTTCCAGAAAAAACTGGTCCGATTTGCCTGGCCCAAGACCCCTTCAAGCTATTTACGCACCTGCCAAGGTATAATTATTGACAAACAGCTTTATGACCCAAATTGAAAAAAAAAATGTCAGTAATGTTACACTAAATTATATTTTTTACAAAAATTCGATAACCCTTTTACAATAGGTAACTTGCTAAATATTTATTAATTAAAAAAAATTCAAAAAAATGTTACAAAAAATGATTTCTACGGAAACGCTAAAAACATCTCTGCGAAAACTTTTCAAATTCAGCCACTAGTTGAGAGTGCCTGTATACGGCCGCTCGATTTTTTTTACGAGTGAAATAAACAAAAAGCTCTCTGAATACGTCATTTACATGGGGCTCCGCCACCTATTGGTAAAAACGGCATTTTAAAATTTGTGATATGTGTTTGTACAACGTGCCAAAAACGTGAAAAGTTGCCGAATAATTGAAATAACTCAAAAACGATGAACGATATCAGTTTTTTCCCTTACAAACATGCATTATAATTCAACGGAAATGCAAAAATGCAATAACATAATGGGTGTTCTATTAAAAAAAGAAAGTGTATGTGACCAACCACTTATGGGTCATCCTGTGATTATCAAAATAATTTGATAAGATGCAGCTCAAAACATCCCAGAATGAACGTATACCATTTTTGCTCGTATCTTGTATATAAACTAAAATATTGAGTTCTACCGTAGAAATGCCTCGCCCTGTATATGTGTAAACAGACAAAAACTGAAACTTATCCCGTATATGGGTTTTAGGGGTTCTAGTTCGTGCTCATTTGAAGAAATCTTTTCAAAATTCATGTCACGGTCTTCTCAATCACGAATTTTTTCTACGAAAATTTGCTAAAATACAGGCTATTAAACCATAAACTCTATAGCTAAAACTTTCGCCAAAGCATCAGAAAGAGGGTCTATTTGAAATGGATTTTCCGAAAATATTTTAGTAAAATGAAGGACAATCTGAAACTTAAGGCGTTGTAAAACACACTTATTAAGACATTCCTTCCACACAATCCGTATTTGTTTTAGATTATTTGTCGAAAATTGCAAATTTTGACGTTTCAAATCGCGAATTTGACGTTTTAAGAAGAAAAATTATAAAAGTTTCAAAACATTTTTTCTGTTACTTCTTGACCTTTTTGCGCCAAGAAAACTTAACGGTTGTATGTAATATTCAATTGGTTTTGTTATCCACACAAAATATTTTGTTCTTGGACTTTCCTCTGATCACCAGTGGCACCCAAATTTTTTTAAATTTCTATTTTGTTTTACCTCTCATTGTAGAGATCTGAGTTTAGGCACGTAGGGTAAGTTTAATAGTAGCAAGGTATGTGCCAAATTTGGTTGTCATAGCTTTGTTATTTTAGGAGATACCAAAATTTTCCGAAAGAAAACCGAACATTTAACCGGAAAAACTAGTCCAATTTTCCTGGCTAACGAACTTATCCAAGCCACTTACAAAAGGAAGGCACATACCAAATTTCATCAAAATCGGACCATTATTTTTTGAGTTATCGGTGTGATATATACATATATATTCGTATTGAAGTTTCCCATTTAGTTAGAGCGCCGAAGAATACACACCGACGCAGGACTCAGTGTATATGCATGTATATAACGTCGGCAACCATTAACACACTATACTTCTTGTGATTCTGTACTAATAGCTGCCGACTCTGCAAAACTCGGTATACTAATTTTGTTTGTATTTGTAGAATGCAGGAAGTAAAAAAATAAAAATTTATTAAAATATAGCATAGCAAAAATATTATTTTTTCCCTGGCAGGCGGCAGTGCGCGCGCACGGGCGCACCTATAGAGGAGCCGCCCCTGATAAGTTGATTTTCTATGAACCTAACAAAATCAATTTTGGTATATATATATATATATATATATATATATATATATATATATACATATATATATATATATATATATATATATATATATATATATATATATATATATATATATATATATATATTCCTCCTTATTAGCGATTGTTTCGTTTTACGAAATATCCGCTAAAATGATAAATACCATCAATATTTAAAAATTTTAAAACCAGCACAGGTAACAACTTGTTTTCTCCATCCACAGTGTTACTGTAGTGATTTTCAATCAGTTGCGATATATCTATTTTAAATTTAAATTGTCAGTTGATAATGCAATTCAATTTAGAAAATTAATTTTAATTGGTATTAAAAGCAAGATATCGTGTTTCTTGTTCATAAATAAAGCATGGTATTAGCCGATAGGTGGTATTCTAAGCAAGGCTATAAATTAATTTAAGTGGTAATAACTATGAATATATAATCCTCCAAGCCACATAATTTCTCTTCTAAGTTATATTTTAAAAACGCCTGGACGCAGAAAGTGCTCTGTTGTAGCGAATTTAAAAAAAAAATCGAAATATTTTCAATATTTTTTCAATTAACATTGCTTCTGAAACTAATAAAGTACTTTAATTTGGTACACATATTGCCTTTAAAAAGATTTCCTGCATACCAAAATTGATTTTGTTAGGTTCAAAGAAAATCAACTTATCAGGGACAGCTCCTTAATAAGTGCACCCGTGCGCGCGCTCTACCGTCTGCCGGGGAAAATAATATTTTTGCTATGCTATATTTTAATAAATTTTTATTTTTTTACCTCCTGCATTCTACAAATACAAACAAAATTAGTATATCGAGAATCGCAGAGTCGGCAGCCATTAATACAGAATCACAAGAAGTATCCTTCGGTTCAGAGGCACGCGTTCTTACCTTTGATCCACCGAGGCAAATTACAGAGAGAGATAATAGACATTTTTAGCAAATTTAAAGAGATATAAAAATATATGGTGAGATCTTATTAAGTCTTGTTTTTTTAACTGTAAGGTGACGCAAGTCAACTATAAACAACGATTTAAAATTTTGCCTGAAAATACTTTCAATTGCAGCACCTAGGGCGCCGGAAGCTTATTTGCGTAAAACTTCGTCCTAACGTGGGTATTTTTATTTCCATTGTTCTGTAACTCGAAGTTTCCTGAACTCCAATTTTTTGTCTGGTACCTTCAAATTTGACTTACAGAAGTTCGACTATATATATATATATATATATATATATATATATATATATATATATATATATATATATATATATATATATATATATAATAAGGCTTTATTTGAAAATTGAAAAATAAAATAATGCCAATTCACAAAAAACAATATAACCTTTAATGTAGTACCGGGGCAAACTTCAGTGCAACACATAAATGTATGCTCTGCTCTTCCACTTAATCCTAGCATACACATTCTCCACTATATACTATATATACAGGCACCGCAGCGCGAGACATCACTCAAGAACTCCAAACAATTGTCACACATGAGCACCTCATCCAATAAGCAAACAGTAAGCACGGCAAAAGGGTGGAGAAGTTCAGTACGTAGAGGAAGGAGAAGATGAGAATGAAATCAAAATCAAAAACAAAGACAAGAAAAGAAAAAGCAGGGTACCTGCTTACACACACGCAACCACACATACCCGCATATACATCACTGTCTACAATGCAAATAGCCGAACATGGCTCCCCTGAATGATCGCGCCAACAACTTTTTCATATCCTCCGGTATACTATTGTATACGCTGCAAACGTACGAAAAAGATCGCCTGTAAATATTTAGTTTATGCTTATATATATATATATATATATATATATATATATATATATATATATATATATATATATATATATATATATATATATATATATATATATATATATATATGGGGCAAAATTAGGGAATAAGTTCATTATAATTTGAGCGAATTGTGTTTTGACGAAATGCTCGGACACTTCAACTCTAGTTTTCAAAATTAGACATGTTTGTATAAAACTTACGTTTCTCCCACTCCTGCTTTACTAATCTTACGCCATAGGCATTTAAAAAAATGAAAAACCACCGTTTTCTTTTCGACAGGTCATTGGATTGGACACGGTACCATCAAAATTTGATACCTCACATTGTTAAATTTTCGAATGAAAGTCATTTAAAGAGTGGAAACTATAAACTCGATTCAAAATAACAATCAAAAGATAACGAATAAGATAAGGTTATTTCTTGTAAATAAAATGTTCAAAATTGTATCGACAAGTCAGAACTAATTAACAATACAGAAGAATCAAGAGTACGTACCTATTTGTCAAATGAACGTTATTTTTAATAACATTAATCTCTTTTGAAAGCGAATTAAGTGTGGCCCATTTAAGTTAAATCCAGCGTATGAAAATTCTAATTAATGTTGGATGCGGTAATAAAACCAGAACACAGCAAGAAGTGTGCAATTTGTTTAATGCGAAATATCCAGACAGACGTATCAGCCAATCCACTGTAAGTAAACTCGAGAAGAAATTCAGAGAAACTGGACATGATAAACCCATGCAAAGTGTAGAAAGTCCTAAGAAAATTGATGAAGACGCAAAACTTGATATATTATTATGTGTGGATGAGAATCCCCATGTTGCATCTCGATCAATTGCAGCAAACTATGAAATTACTCAGCGATCAGTATTAGATGCATTAAAATTAGAAAACTACCATCCTTGCAAAATACAACTGCTGCACGAACTTAATGAAGATGACCGCATTTTAGTGAAATAATGCAAATTAATGCAACCGTAATTCAAACTTTATTCACCAAATTCTTTTTTTCAGATGAATCATCATTTTGGCTAAATGGAACAGTGATTAAACAAAATTACAGGTAATGGAGTAGAGATAATCCTCACTGGACGACCGAAGCACATACAAAATACCCCCGCAAAAATAACGGGTGGGCAGGAATCGTCATCGATAGAATCATAGGTCCTTTCTTCGTCAATGAAACTCTCACTGGGCAGCGAAATCTTAATATTCTAAGGAATGAGCTTACTCCTACGCTTGCTAAAAAGTTTTCCAATGAAGATGATCGTGATTTACAAAGTGGTGACATTTGGTTTCAGCAAGACGGTGCACCTCCGCACTTTGCACGTCCTGTTCGCCAGTTTTTAGATGACTACTTTCCTGGCAAGTGAATCAATGGAGTGCTCAGGTCACCATATCTTACGCCTCTAGATTTGTTATGGGGGTATTTAGGATCAAAAATCTATGTTAACAAACCAAATAACATAGAAGATTTGAAAAATCGAATTAGGTATGAAATGAGTCGAATTAGCACTGACTTCATTCGCAATGTACAAAAGGAATATCTCAACAGATTTGCTTATTGTCAAGAAGTCGATGGATTGCATTTAGAACATTCTATTTATAGGAAACAATACTTTAATTTGTTGAATAAGAGCCTTTTCCTTTTGATTGTTGTTATGAATAGAGAAAATTTAACAATGTGAAGGATGTAGTACCGTGTAGACAATTCAATGATCTATCAAAACAAAAAAAGTTCGGGACGCAGCAAGTGCGTTACCAACAAGCGGATCCTCATAGCCACAGACAGCCAAGCAGCCCTTAAGGCTCTAAGTAGCCCATGGGTGGTAAATTCCAGGCTGGTAAGTGAATGCCGAGACGAGACGAGCGACCTGGCTCGGCAGAATGAAGTCATCCTCGGGGGTCAAAGGCAATGAAGAAGCTGACAGTCTCGCCAAGAGAGGGTCAGCAGAACCATTTATGGGACCAGAACCGGTCCTCGAGGTGACGAAGAGCACTGACAGGGGATCCATTAAGTCCTGGGTCAGAAACGAACATAAAGCGTACCGGGCAAACTGTCCAGGTCTCAGACATGGAAGTCAATAACTGAGGAACTCAGTTCAAAGAGAGCTGTGGAGCTGCTACATCTTAGCAGAGGACAGCTCAAGAACATAACAGGACTCTTGACGGCCGTCAAGAAACACCTGTATAAAATTGGGCGGTTCGAGGGGGACCTGGCATGCAAACTCTGCGGCGAGGGGAAGGAATCAGCCCAGCACATCTTGTGCTCTGTAAAATCGAGTGTAAAGCTCTGGACCGCAAAAGACAACTGATCTACGAACAGTCTAGACCGGAGACAGAGCAATATAAAACCTTGCCCTACCAATTGCTGTGCAGACTAGTTCAAGGCATAGTAATTTTGGAATGGGTGGAGTAGAAAATACAAAGGGCACACACAATAAGCCAAAGGCTGCGGTGCTATCGGGGCGGCAAAGACGCGGACGAGCCCTAAGGGAAAAAAGTGCCTTATGGTAGTGAATTTTCATCAAATGCTTCAAATTAGAAAAGCTCAATGTTGTATTAACTTAGAAAGTTGAATTTTGGTATGTAATAAGGTTTTTCTCAAGGAAATATATCCGCCATATTTCATTAAAATAGTTTTTGAAAAAAAAATTTTTTTTCGAAAGAAAATTGAAAAATTTCTCGGAAAACCTCGTCCGATTTTCCTGGATAACAAACTCATCCAGGCGATTAATAAAAGAAAGGTACTTGCCGAGTTTCATCCAAATTGGTTAATCACTTTTTGAGTTATCGATTGGACACTTTTGGATTGATTTTTTTAAATGAAAATTCACTAAAAAGAGGTTGTCATAAAAAAAGTTCATGACGTCATATTTGAAGAGCAGGTGTGGGAGAAAAATCAATTTTATGCAAAAATGTTTATTTTTGAAAACTAGAGTTGACGTGTCGAGCATTACGTCAAAACACAAATCGTTTAAATTTTAAAGAATTTGCTCCGCAATGTTGCCCCTTTCTCTCTCTCTCTCTCTCTCTCTCTCTCTCTCTCTATATATATATATATATATATATATATATATATATATATATATATATATATATATATATATATATATATATATATATATATATATGAGAAATACTTGGTTCTCAGGTTGAACCACGTCTGCCATTTATTAAAACTCCTGCTTGGGAGCTATTTTCAAGAGGTTAAGAAAATATGAAAGAAAATGAGCTTAAGGTCTCAATCTGCCAACTTCTTAGAGCCGTGGATAAGGGTAGGTTGAGTTGTGGTAAATTGCTTACGAAGTCTCAATCTTCCTATTCCCCAAATCTCTTTGAAGATCATCTCTAAGGTCTCAGTGTTTTGAACCTTAGAGCTGAGAGATATCTCCCAGGCCATTGCAACAACCAGGCGACAACAAGGCGACGACGCCTTTATAATGCGCTGATGCCATTAAATACAAACTAAACTTAAAAATGTTAGAATTACAATGAAGATCAAATCTCTTACCTAAAGACATTTCCATCAGATCCGCAGACAGGTTCATCTGGTTCATTTTCACAAGATGTCGGGCAAGGAATCTGTTCTTTTAGCGCTGTGCAATTACCAACATGTGCAAACTGGACGCCTTTCAGGCACGTAGCCAGACTTAATTGACAATCATTAGTGTATGTTCTTGCATCTGTACCGCAGACCGGGTCGTAGTCATTAGAGCACTTTGTCTTCAGGCATTTCGTTAGTTTTGGGCGGCATTTTTCGAAATCTACTTTTTGCAGACGCTTGTTCGTCCTGTAATAAACAGTAATTTAGTACCTAATGAAAGATGATTGCGCTTTTAATTCGCATGTATTGCATCAAGAAATGCAGTTATAAAAATAAATTTGTATTAAAAAGTATGTTGTATTTTCTTGTACACCGTGATTAACGGGATCTAATTACATTTATTTGCAGATAATTTGTGTTGTGAGCTAATTAATTGAGTGTTTTAATTCCTGGTAAAAGTTGTTTTTATTATACAGCGTCAAGCATATATTTGGATTAATGGGAATAACTAAAAAAGTCCAGACGCAGCAAGTGGGTTATGGAAGTGAATTTTCATAAAAATGTTTTAATAGCAAATTTTATGTATTTCTAATGCAAGCAGGCATCAATCTGGTTACCAGTATAGCCTATATAGTAGAAACAATGTACCACATTTTATCAAAATTACTTATTGTTTGAAAATGTACAAAAAATTTTCGAAAATAAACTTAAAATGTTTCCGAGAAAACTGGATTCCTAGCCAACAAACCTTAGGTTAATAGCAAATTGAGTTATTGAAAATTTAAACTTCGCTACCAAAACGCACTTACTGCGTCTCGATTTTTTCTTACAAACATGCGTCATATTTCGATAAAAAAATGCAATTATATAAGGGTTCTCGAAAAAAAATTGTAGGGATCACCAACTACTTATGAACCACCCTGTGATTGTCAAAATATTTTTATAAGACGCAGCTTAAGACACCCTATAATTAACGGTTACAATTTTTTCTCGTATCTTGTATAATAACAATTATATTGAGCTTTACGGTAAAAATGCGTCACCCTGTATATATGTAAACAGTTAAAAACTGGAAGTAAACCCGGATATGGATTCTAGGAGGCCTAGTTTGCGCTCACTTGAAGAAATATTTTTAAAATTCAAAAGGCACGGTTTCCTCATTAATGAATTTTTTTCCACGAAAATAGACGATTCCAAAACACGTTACGTAAAATGAAAGACAATGACGCTTGAAGCGGAAACTTAAGTGTTTGCAGAACACTCTTCTTGCGACATTTTCTTTACGTAATCCGTATTTGTTCCAGATGCTTTGTTTTTGATATATATATATATATATATATATATATATATATATATATATATATATATATATATTTATAAGCATTTCAAATTCAAAAGTCGGGATCTTC
Organism: Tillus elongatus; assembly: GCA_964006375.1. Lineage (NCBI taxonomy): Eukaryota > Metazoa > Arthropoda > Insecta > Coleoptera > Cleridae > Tillus > Tillus elongatus. Next base: position 161,740,125 of record OZ023264.1, read on the forward strand.
ACAATAGTAAATTTTTTAAAGAAAATTCACTAAAAATCGCTAAGTACCTAGTCACATAATCTGATCGGTTATTAGATATATTAAAGGTCAGATCAGAACTGGCACGGAGCGGGGAATCCGACTGACTAATTAAAACAAAGCATTCTTTAATCTATTTGAACTGATCAGATTTTTCTGGCTAACGAACTTATCTAAGCCACTTGCAAAAGAGAGGTACTCACCAAATTTGATCAAAATGGGTTCTTTATTTTTTGAGTTATCGGTGTGATACATACATACATACACACACACACACATATATATATATATATATATATATATATATATATATATATATATATATATATATATATATATATATATATATATATATATATATATAGAAACTGAACACGGATATGTGTTCTGGGGAGCCTAATTAGCTCTCAATTGAAGAAATTTTTTCAAAATTCAAAAGTCGAGATGTCCTCATATAAATAAAAAATAAAATAAAATAATGTTTAGAATAAAAGTTGTTGCACTATATATTTGACATATCTGTATGACATTGGAATTTTTTGCCAGGTTAAAATGTTACCTCGGTAACAACCCACTGTTAGTGAATTTTCGTAGAAAACATTCACTAATGAGGTCTCCTGAATTTTGCAGTGGCCCTTGCAGCCTGGGTTGGTCACCGGTCTATCATTGGAGGCTAGTCTGTATAGAGCCTAGCCTAGCCCCCCCATGATAAGTAAGTGCAGGGCGGGGCAGATCTAGTAACACCTCCATGGCGGCTGTTGGGGTTGAGGTCATGGCTTCTGTGATGCCTAGGCAAGTCATCCTTTGGATCTTGCCTGTTTGGCGCTGGATTGTGTCACCTTATGCCACCAAACCAGTGCTGCGTATGTTAACGATGGTCTGATTAACCTTGTGTACAGCCAGTGGGCCATACTAGGTCTCAGTCCCCACGTTTTTCCACATAGCCGCGTAGTGACGGCTAGGGTCATAACTGCCTTGCGCAGAATTTTTTCGACGTGGTCATTCCAGGTTAGCTTGGAGTCCAGTACGACTCCAAGATATTTTACCTCCCTGGCTATGGGGATGTTCCTTCCATATAGAATTCTGTGGACTTCCCACTTCCTCCTAGTAAATGGTATGACGGTGGCTTTTTCGGGGCTCAGCTCGAGCCCTTGGCTAACCGTCCACTTTTTTACTACTTTCAGTACTTTCTACATACGCTACCAGACTGTCTGTGTAACCTTTACTCGGACTATGATGACAATGTCGTCCGCATAGCCCTGTGCCTCGTACCCTCCTCCCGAGAGCCTCCGCAGCAGGCAGTCCACGACTAGGCACCAGAGAATGGGTGACAAAGCGCTCCCCTGCAGGCAGCCCGCCGGGACCCCCGCCAACAGAGTGACGTAAACCGATCCACCTACAACAGGTCTCCTCTATTCCCCGATCTCTGGCAACTGCCAGTACCGATCCGAATGAGCTGTTGCTAAAGGTCCCCTCTATGTCTAGGAAGGCCGCCAGCGCCACCTTCCTATTCTCCAGCGTATTCTCCAGTTTCAGCACCAGTTGGTGCAGTACAGCTCAGACTTACTACAGTATAATATATCTGTAGACTGATATACGCTGTTATAAATAGAACACATTTTATAAACTGGTGCGTTAAGCTTGACATTGGTTCTAGGTGGCAGTAGATAAAAGAAGTCGTGCCTTTTGGAGCTGATTCTAGGTGTGTAAGAAGGCAGAATATCCAATAATTCAGCACAGCTGATCTTACTGCGTAACAAATCAAATAGAAATGAAAGAGCAAAATAAATGTGCCCAGTCTTCAGATATTCCAATGAGAATCTCGACAGTGTAGTGTGCCAGTAGCAGGATATACCCTATCGACTTTGTATGTGAGGAACTTAACATATCTTTGCTGGACAGTATCAAGTGCTCTTTTATGGACGTCATACAGAAACCACACCACACAAGCATACTCTAAACGCGGTGGTATATATGCACTGAATAACAGCTTCAATAAGTGTCCCCTTTATGGAAGCAACCAGAGTTGCGTATAAGAAATCCGAGTGTTTTGGAGGCACTAGAAGTAGCCCACTCATAATTTTCCAGTAACGAACATTTTGAGTTGAAAACGGCACCCAAATCTTTCAAGGTTGCAGGTGTCTAAAGAGGTGATCCACCTATGTAGTATGATAAGTCGATCACACGACGGTTGAGCGTATAAGACATCATCACACTTTTATTTTGGTATTCAGCTGGAGGGTGTTAAGGCAGGACCAGTGTTAAACCCTGCGCAATTTGCCATTTAGTCTTAAACAGTCGCTGAGACTACTAATGGCTGAGAAAAATGTAACATCATCCGCGTACAGAAGATGGCCTAAGTCAATGACGTTTGATATATCATTAATAAACAGATTGAAAAACAGAGTCCAACAGACCGGCACCTACGATAATTGACAGAGCTAACTCTATCGCGAAGATAGGATCCCACAAGGATCAGTGGGTTCGACGAGAAACGCATGTTATCGAATTTCCTCAAAAGAGTACCATGATCCAGCCCATCAAAGGCCCTGGAAAGGTCTAATTCAATTACACCCATCTGTGAACCGCTTTCCATCGCATCAGACACCTATACAGGTTGGCGCATTGAAAACGAAACAGACCGATTTGCGTCCAGAGAAATGTTTTTTCTAAGAAACGCTGAAACACGTCAATTATAATATTGAGGGGGACATGTTTTGACATAAAACTGAACTTTGTCACATGAACTTCTTACGGGTGGTGATAACAACCCTTATATTTTAAATGGGGATCATGGGTTGAGTGTTACATCATTTGAAAGCTCCTTCTTTTCTGAATTCAGCACACTAATTTTTTTGGAAGTTTTGTCAACTCGTTTAAAAATTATTCACAGTTGGAGTTGCAAGAACGTATTTCATTAATTGTGATAAGAAATGCATTAATTAGTCAATTTTTCGTTAAAAACTAAAAAACAAAACCAAACGGTCAAAAATGTTTATTCAGTTAAGTAAGTGTTCAAATTGTTGACCATCAGCTTCCATACAAAAGTACAAATTTTGTTCAAAACGAGCTCTGACATTCTGGAGCATTTGTGGAGTTATTAGACGGAATTCTTCAACAATGCGTCGTCGTAATCCTTCCAGAGACTCCGGTTCTGTTGCGAAAGTTCTACTCTTTAAATGGCCCCATAGAAATAAGTCTAAAGTTAAATCCGGTGATCTAGGGGGGCACGCAACAGCACTTCTACGCCCAATCCATTGCTCTGGAAACTCTCTGTTCAAAAATTCCCTAATACGTTGTGAAAGATGCGGAGAAGCTCCATCTCGTTGAAACACTAATTGATTTTCTTGATAGCGATCATCATTTTCAACAATGTCAATTAGTAGAGGGTAAATGATGTCTTCTAGTAACTCCAAATTCGTTTCGCCACTCAAATTGCCATAAAAAAAATTGGTTCGATTAAACGGTCTCCAAAAATGCCAGTCTAGACAATCAATTTCTGTGGAGTTTGAATGTGGAGTTCGTGAAAATTTCTTGGATTATTATCTGCCCAATAACGACAATTATGACGATTGACTGTAGAGTTTAATAAAAACGTACACTCGTCTGAAAAACAGATATTGAACAGAAAGTTCCCGTTATCAACTATTCGTGCAGTCATAACTGTACAAAACTCCAGCCGCCGATCAAAATCATCTTTATTCAGTCGTTGTACAAGATGAATTTTATACGGGTGAAATTTATGATGCTTCAATATTCGCTGAATAGTTCTTCTTTTGATGTTTGAAACAGTGGCCAATTTTCTCGTGTTCAAAGTTGGGCCTGCAGCAATTTTGTCCTAAAACTTCAATCTCAGTAGTCTCATTTATAATCGGAAATTCACGTTCAGGATCCCGTTTTTTCTTGGCTACTGAACCACTTTGTCGAAACTTTGCAACAAACTCCAAAATGTATTTTCTGTTAACATGTCTGTTCGGATGTCGTTCATTAAACAAATTTGCGATACGGTTGGCACAGTAATCGTTTTTGAAAAAAGACTAATCATTTCAACTCTTTCTTCTACAGAATACACCATTGTGAAATTAATTTTCGGTAGTACTATCAAGTATCAAACCGACCGATGAACTGAAATAATAAACCACATTTCTCTCATTCCGATATGAAATGTTCTGATAGTCAATTTTTTGTTTACAAACCAACAAAACATTGACTATCAGCACATTTCTTATCGGAACGAGTTAAATGCGTTTTTGCATCTTCAACTGTGAATAATTTTTAAACGAGTTAATAAAACTTCCAAAAAATTTAGTGTGCTGAATTCAGAAAAGAAAGAGCTTTCAAATGATATAACACTCGATTCATGTTCCCTATTTAAAACATAAGGGTTGTTATCACCACCCTAAAGGGGTTGATGTGACAAAGTTGTGTTTTATCTCAAAACATGTCCCTCTCAATATTAAAATTGACGTGTTTAAGCGTTTCTTAAAAAAAAATTCTCTGGACGCAAATCGGTCTGTTTCGTTTTCAATATGCCACCCTATATAATATTTGCTAACTCTATCGCGAAGATAGGATCCCGCAAGGATCAGTGGGTTCGACGAGAAACCCATGTTATCGAATTTCCTCAAGAGAATACCATGATGCAGCCTACCAAAGGCCATGGAAAGGTCTAATTCAATTAGATCCATTTGTGAACCACTTTCCATCGCATCAGACACCTATATATTTTGTCAAGCAGATTGAATTGTTGGTCGTGGAGCGGCTTATCACCAAACCATGCTAATAACAATATATTGCATGGTAATGCATATATCGGCTTTGTTACACTAATGCAGCAGCCTGTATATACAATTTTATTAATCAAAAGATGATCTGGTCCTATCTAACGATCAGGCCTTGTATTTCTATGATAAATCCGAGCTTCTTGTGCGAGTCTGTGGTTTAATTTTGTAAACATCCAATGCAACAAAGTAGTTAAATATCTTCTCTAACTTGAGGTGCATACAAACAATTATCGCTGGGTACAGAAAAACACAAATCTTGTTTTTACGACTTTTAAAGATTATGCTAATTAAATGTTATTACACTTTTAATATTTTGATGGCTCCATTAAGGCGAAGAAATCCGGTTTACCAGTTTGAGAATAAATACAGCATGACCACTTGCAGGTGTAATAAAAATAATACCTTGACATGGGACTTAACAAATTATGAATGAAAGAGCAAACTTTACCGTGGGAAATCTGAATCAAATCGATCTCGCAGTATGTGATAATTTATAGTATTTCATCTTATAACAAATTTATTTATTATACATTTTGAATCAGTAAAAAATTATCAATGGGTGATTAAGTAACGTAAACTACCATATGTATAAAATACAAGAATAGATAAAAAACTCAGCAGTAAGTGCGTTATGGTAGTGAATTTTCATTAAAATGTTTTTATTGCAAATATGTGTGTTTTCTTTTTTAAAAAGCAGGCATCAATTTTGGTTACCAGTATAACCTATATAGTAAAAACAGTGTGCCATGTTTCATAAATATAACTTTATTGTGTGAAAATGTACAAAATTTTCCAAAAGTAAACTTAAAGTGTTCCCGGAAAAACTCGTTTCTTGGTCAACCTTATAGGTTAATAGCAAATTGGGCTATTCAAATATGAAGCATTTGATCAAAATTCGCTACCATAACGCACTTGCTGCATCCAAAATTTCTTTTCTTACAAACATGCATTATATTTCGATGGAAAATGCAAAAACGCAATAACATAAGGCGTGTTTGATTAAAAAAATAATAATTTTGTTTCACCAACGACTTATGGGCCACCCTGTGATTGTATAAAAATTTTTTTAATATAGCTCAAGACACCCTATATTTAATATATACAATTTTTTTCATATCTTGTATAATAACGGATATATTGAGCTTTATTGATTTTTTTACAAAAATTCGACAAAAATTATATACCATTAAACGATAAACTCTATAGCTAATACTACTGCCAAGCATCAGAGAAAGCGTCTATTGGAAATGAATTTTCTGGAAACATTTTAGTAAAATGAAAGACAATGACGAATGAAACTAAGACTTCAGGGTTTGTAAAACATCTTTCTGGAGACATTTGATTTCCATAGCCCGTATTAGATTCAAGTTATTTGCCTAAATGTTGCCGATTTTGACGTTTTAAATCGCAACTTTGACGTTTTGAGGAAAACCCCAATTTATTTTTCTTTAAATGCCTATAACTTTTTTCTCTTTTGACCTATATATCTAAATTTTAGTAGGTAACTTACCAATAAGGATATAATTTGGTTGCCCTTACTTTGTTAATTCCGGAGATATAATTTTGCTTCGAAAGAAAACCCAAAATTTTCCGGGAAAACCTGGGCAGATTTTCCTGGCTAACGAATTTATCCAAGCCATTTGCAAAAGGAATTTATTCACCAAATTTAATCAAAATCGGCCTATTATTTTTTGAGTTATAGGTGTGATATATATATATATATATATATATATATATATATATATATATATATATATATATATATATATATATATATATATATATATATATATATATATATATATACATATAAAAATTGAAACTGACCCCGGATATGTGTTCTGGGGGGCCTAATTAGTGCTCATTTGAAGAAATTTTTTCAAAATTCAAAAGTCGGGATCTCCTCATTAGTGAATTTTTTAAAGAAAATTCACTAAAAATGAAGCCTACCTAGCTGTGTGTTTACAAAACAATGGAGAAGAGTAGCTACACACAATACACAATTTTATGATCAAGCGATATATTTATATTTTGCTTACACTTTATGAAATTAGAATCCGTATAAGCTAGATACTTGAAATTTGAGACGTGCTACATAGACAACTTGCGTATCATATTTCATTAAACTAGCTTTATTATTTTCGGGAATATAAAAGTTGTTCCTCGAAAAAACTCTAGTCCGTACGCACTGGCGGACCATAGTTTCTTTATTTTCTGAGAAAAAAATTTGTTCGAAAGAAAACTCATTATTTTCCCGGAAAACCTAGTCCGGTTATCCTCTTCAACAAACATATCCAATCCACTTACAAAAGGAAGGTACATGCCAAATTTGAACAAAATCGGTCCAATTTTTTTAAGTTATCGGTGTGATTTATATATCTATATATATATATATATATATATATATATATATATATATATATATATATATATATATATATATATATATATATATATATATATATATATATATATATATATATATATATATATATATAAACATATAAAAATTGAAACTGACCCTGGATATGGGTTCTCGGGGCCTTAGTTTGCGCTCATTTGTAAAAGTTCTGTCAAAATTCAAAAGTCGGGATCTCCCCATTAGTGAATTACCTCTACGAAAATTCACTAAAAACGGGACATACCGAAATTCATCAAAATCGGTCAGTTATTTTCTGAGTTATTGCATTGACATTATATATATATATATATATATATATATATATATATATATATATATATATATATATATATATATATATGTATATGTAAACCAAAACGAAAACAGTTGGCCAGAAAAGCTTTAATTATCTGGCACCGCGAAAAAATTATCTTGAATCAATCAAGACAATTTCTGAATCTTTTTTTTTTGTTGAGTTAGTGAGTAGTTTTAAGGTTTGGTTGATATTTGTAAAATTGTTATGCTTTATATCTACCTATGTGACACCTATATATAAACTATATCTGATAAGCAACTTTTTCTTGTTTTGTTTTGTTGATGTAGTATATTTTATAGATTTTATGATTTTGACCTGTGCTTCATTGACTTATATTTTGTGCTATTGGATTTTATTTTTAGCGAATTTTCATTAAGAAAAATTCGCTAACAGAGAGGTCACAAAGAAAAGCTTTTGAAAAATTTCTTCATATGAGCGCGAATTTGGGTCCCTAAAACCCAAAAGCAAGGTCGGTTTAAATTTTTATATGTTTATATATATATATATATATATATATATATATATATATATATATATATATATATATATATATATATATATATATATATATATATATATATATATATATATATATATATATATGTATGTTTCCGAGCGATAACTAAAAAAAAAAAAACTCAACTGATTTGAACGAAACTTGGCACATATTTTCACTGTATTAATACCGCGGACGAGTTCGCATATCAGCTATAACGGACATTTTTTTCCCACAAAAATACACAAAAATATTTTTGAAAACGCCATATTTTTGTAAGTATGAGAGTAACTGAAATGATACCTTACACGTGGCTAAAAATATTGGAAAACAACCTATATTGTGAATTTTAAGTAATTTGGTACAGAATATTTGGAGTTTTTTTCCAAATTAAAAATAAATTTCCGAAGACATGCGTTGAAACAACTTAGTGGCTAAAGTGCCTGACAGACAAGGAGGCTAACAGCCACGCGTAGATTGATTCATACAACAGGTATAAACCATACATCAACGGTAACCAGACTAGATATATACCAGGCATAAAACATACTACCCGAACCAACAATCGTGAAATCTCGGCCGCAATTATGGAAGATGACAGACGAAATGAAATTAAAAATTTGCCAAGTGATTGTTGTTTACCTGGGAGATTAAATTAATTATGAAACTACACTATATTTGTAGCTTTATGAACGGCCCCAAATACAGTTTTAGCGCAGCATATATATATATATATATATATATATATATATATATATATATATATATATATATATATATATATATATATATACATATATATATATTTATATTATACTGCACAATTTAGTAGAAATGTAAAAACAATCAGGTCAAGTCTATAAAAATGATTCTAAAATAGTTTTTTATCTTTAAATTTAAACATAAGACGTCAAACGGTAGTTGACGTATTAATATATAGCGATTTGGAAGCGTGCTGGACTTGAACGTAGAAGGTTGCATGATCGAATCCAGATCGATGAATGTATGATTCTTTATGTTTTATTTTACATTTGGAGAAGCAACAGTGCACAGATTTATACGTTTTGAACAAGATCTCATTTTTGGTTAAAACGCCTGAATAAGTTTGTCACCTTTAAGTCTGAAATTATAATTTTCCGCAGACAGTTTGTTATTGTTGATATTGAAAAAACCGGTTGACTAAAACGAAATCATACTGGCGGTGAATAAGGAAAAATAACTGCCACGTTTACAATTTGGCAGATACTTGACTTTTCTAAATATGAATAAGTTTCCTTCTGGAAATCTTTTGTATAACGTCAATAAAATTTGTAATACATGTTTCTTTTAGAGAGACTTACACTATCTACAGATATAGCAACATTTAGTTCTTTAATTTCATAGAAAAATGAGTTTTGGGCATTTTTCTCAAAAGGAGTTAGAACACAAGATTTTTTTGATAATAGGGAGATATTGATGGCAACATTTTCGAAAGAATTCTTTAAACTAGCGTACTAGAACCTCTAAAATCGTTCTTCAAGGTCTGTGTAAGTTTAAAGCATTAACCTTTTTTTTTTTTGTTCCCTCAGGGCTCGTCCGCGGCCTTGCCGCCCCGATAGCACCGCAACCCTTGGTTGATTGTGCATAAAGCATTAACCTTACTACTATGTCGTATAATAATAGTGTACTATTCTTATGAAAATGTATATATTCATATATATATATATATATATATATATATATATATATATATATATATATATATATATATATATATATATATATATATATATATATATAGGTCTGTGTATCACACCGATAACTCAAAAAATAATAGGCCGATTTCGATTAAATTTGGTGAATACCTCCCTTTTGCAAGTGGCTTGGACAAGTTCGTTAGCCAGGAAAATTTGGCCCAGCTTTTCCCCGAAAATTTTGTGTTTTCATTCTAAAAAAATTTATATCTCCGGAAATAACAAAGTAAGGGCAACCAAATTTGGTACGCGTGTTTGTATTATAAAGAGTGAACCATGTACGATTTAGGTCTCTAGGTTTAAAGACAAAAAAGGTATAGGCAGTTAAAAAAAATGGAGTTTTCCTCAAAACGTCAAGGTCGCGATTTGAAACGTCAAAATTGGCAATGTTTAGGCGAAGAGCGTGAAACAAATACGGATTGTGAAGAGAAAATCTTGCAAGAAGAGTGTTCTGCGAACCCTTAAGTTTCAGCTTCAGCCGTCAGTGCCCTTCATTTTACTAAACTATGTACAGAACAATCTGATGCTTTCGCTGTATGTTTAGTTAAGTTTATGGTTTAACGATCTATAATTTTTAGCTAATTTTCGTAGAACAAATTCGTGAATGCATTTTGGCATTTTTTATCGAAATATAATGCATGTTTGTAAGAAAAAAATTTGGACGCAGTAAGTGCGTCCTGGTAGCGCATTTTCATTAAATCCTTAAAATTTCAATAACTCAATTTGCTATTAACGTAAGGTTTGTTGGCTAGGAAACCAACATCTAAGTTTATTTTCGAAAATTTGTTGTACATTTTCAAACAATAAGTAATTTTTATAAAATATAGTACATTGTTTCTACTACATAGGCTATACCGGTAATCAGATTGATGCCTGCTCGTATTTGCTATTAAAAACATTTTAATGAAAATTCACTTCCATAACGCACTTGCTGAATCCAGACTGTTATTATTCTTAATTTAAGCACTTCATTTTAGATTATAAAATATAATTTTGGCCATGATTATTCTGACATCCCAGCAAACCTGTTATATATCACACGGTTCTTTTTGTCTACCTGGTAGCCGAAATAATTTCCAATTAGCAAATTCAACTAGTTGCGAAATATTACACAAACTTTGAAATTTACTGCATTACGCTATGTAAATGTAAAATATAAAAAGGCTCGTGTCGAGTTCATCGTCCAAACAAAACTTGAAACTTATTATCTCCTAAGCTATCTTAATATGAATCTTCATGGAATGATAGTTAGAAAACTACACTAAAATAACCATACAAACACATACCATTTAATATATGTATCTAATTATGAGAGCATATTATAAACTTGGAAATTATCTAGGAATGTATCTTTCTGAGAGTGTTAAATTTAAAACACAAATAGTAATTGTATAATAATATAGTTACTAACCCACAGTTAAGCAATCTCATTTCACAGTCGCTTCTGTAAATGTATCCGTCAGATCCGCAGGTTGGTTTTTCAATTTCGTTTCCACAACCCATTGGACAGCCTATGCTGTGAGATGTTCGTTCTTGGCTAGCACAGTATGCCATCGGGACTTCAAATACATGCTTCCTGAAAAAAAAACACTAAGTTACTATATAACATAATTGCTAGTTGTGATAAAGCAGATTCATTCAACTATACTATTTAAATATACAGACAAACTTATTTCTCATTTCCTTAATTTTTTTATTTTAGAACCCCAGTTTCTAGCCAGGTTCCGTCTGATTAAAAAGGCAAATACCGCTCGGTGCGATGCCTACCGTATGATAAGTTTGATGTCGCATATGTTCAAAATATTCTTACGAATAATATATAGTTTTTTTATTTTTTTATTTCAGCAACACACCACGAGGGCTTACAGCCTAAATACTATCGTATCGTAGGTGGCGACAAGGAGGAAAGAGGCAGCTTGTTAATTCTGGACTTGAAGGTTTGGAGGTTCGGGGAGAAGGAAAAACATGTGCCGGCAAGGAATTCCACAACTTGGAAGTCCTCGGGACAAACGAGCGGGCATAACAAGATGTTCTATGTCGGGTGACCTGGACCGTAAAAGGGTGCATTCGCTCTGTTCCCCTGGTAGATCTGTTAGGGGTAGCAGGTAGAGAAACTATGGAAGAAAGCTCCTCTGAGCAGTGCCCGTGCAGATATCTATAAAAGAGAGAGAGAGGTCACCAACAGCACGTCGATGGGCAAGCGATACAGCGGGCACCACCGGCACGTTGGTGAGCAAGGGATGGCAGCTTTTGGGTGAGCGTATGACGTATGGCTCTCTCCTGAGTGGAGTCCAGGATAGCGAGTGTAGAAACGGCAGCAGTGAACTATATAAGGTATCGATATTAGCTGGTGAAAAGTATTTGCGAGCCCGGAAGAGGAAACCTAATTTCTTAGCAGCCGCTTCTGCAATTGATGTGACATGTTGGTGCCAATTGAGATTTCGATCCACAGAAATGCCAACAAGTGAAAAGGACTCATTACCTTGAATAACTTGGTTGTTCATTGTGATGGGTCTAGGGCTGGTGTATCTCTTATGAGAAAGAAAGCAAGACTGTGATTTGGTGGGGTTGAATTGTACAAGATTTCTACTTCCCCAGTCTAATATTTTTTGAAGATCCACGGAGATAGAACCCTCCATGAGTCTGCGATCCTTATCTAATTGGGCTAAAGAGACAGGCTTAGAATATTGTATATTTGAGTGGAGGGTGCTGTCGTCCACGTAACTTTGAATTGGGTTGGATGTGCTATTGATGTGGAGAAGAAAAAAAGTAGGGGCTAAAGCTGAACCTTGAGGAACTCCTGCATTAATTGGATATAGTTTAGAGGAATGGCCATTCACGACAACAGAATGCTCCGGTTGGAGAGGAAATTTGCTGCCCACGTACAGAGTTTTGGTGGTAGGCCATAGGCCGGTAGTTTACTAAGCAGCGCTGCGTGCCAGACCTGGTCGAATGCTTTGGATATGTCTAGAGCGACAATCTGGGATTCACCGTGTGGTTCCAAAGACTTGTTCCAAGAATGGGTGACAAAGGAAAGGAGGTCGGCAGCTGATCTGCGCTGACGGAATTCATACTGCCTGTTGTGGATTAGACTGTGTTTTTCAAGAAGTTTTAGTAATTCGGTGTTTATATACTTTTCCATCACTTTAGAGACGACTGAAAGGAGAGAAATAGGCATGTAGTAGCTGGGAAGCGCTTTGGATCCTTTCTTGAGGATGGGTTGTACTCGAACAGTTTTTCAGTTACTAGGGAATATGCCTCTATTGTCTGAAACAGACACAGTCAGGACAGGAGTAAGTTCTGGTGCGCATTTTTTGAGAACAATTGCTGGGATCTCGTCAAGGCCAGAGGCTTTCCTGGTATTAAGAGAAAAGAGCATCTTTCGTACCTTTTTAGTTTTGAAAATGATATCCGTCATTTTATGCGCGACATTGGGGACTGTTGGTGGTTGAACATTTGGAGGTGGGTTGAGAGTAGAATTGCCGGCGAACAACGAGGCAAAAAGGTCAGCCTTGCCCAGGGCGGTAGAAACAATTTCATCCCTTGAGACAAGAGGTGGGAACGTGCTCTTGCAGAAATTATTGCCAATAGATTTAGCAAGAGTCCAGAAGGGTTTGCTGCCGTTGGAGTTTGGGAGGAATTTGTTTTTGATGTGGTTGTTAAACGAGTTTTTTGCCTCAAAAAGAATGCGGACATAGCGGTTTCTTGCGTCGTTAAATGCTGACGGTTTTCTTAACTGGACTTGTGTAGAAGCGTTTTTGAGTGGCTGAAGAGGTTTTCTGTGTACGTGGAGTAAATAATTCCATGCCAGCTTGGATCTTAGGTATTGTAGAACTAATATAGACTTCCATGTCAAGAATAATAAAAAATTTGTACATACCCACAGTTTTTAGCTTTCATCCTGCAGACATTGGCGTATATTTTTCCATCCGAGCCACAGGTAGGTCTAGCGTTTCTCCAACAAGATTCCCGGCAGTGTCGAGTGGTTTGGCAGTACTTTTTGTTAGTCCTGACAACTCCTTGTCTACAATAAATTATATGAAATACATTTGATATTATGATAACGTAAAAGAAGGTTGCATGAGATTCGTTTCACTTACCCGCACGTTAGGAGTTTCATTTGACATGTGTTTTTGTATACGTTTCCATCACTTCCGCAGATGGGTCCATCTTGAGGAGCTTGTTTGCAGTCTACGGGACAGTTTTCTCGATGAGCGCTTATGTTATTACATGAACCCACATGCGAAAGTGCTATGCCTAGCCTAGAAAATAGTTGACATTTAGTATATTTTTTACGATAGATAAATAATTAAAGTAAACAACTACTCGCTTTTTTAATATTTATTTCAAAACTATCACTTTCTCCTTTCAAAAAATATTAAAACAAACAGCAAGATTTGCATTATCTTATTATTAAATGGGAGTTTCTCTGCAATTTGATTTTTGAAGGTACAAACAATACAAAGAAACGATATCCCAACAAAAAACTACAATGTAAAAAAAGTAATAATAAAAATATGGTGTAAATCGTATGTTAATATGTTTTATGAAATATTTAAAAATGAATCTACATCAAGTATCGACTACAACCATCTACCTGCTTTTTGTTTAATAGTTTAACCTCTAGGTAACCTAAACTGGAAGAAATAATAATAGTGACTATTATTATTATTATTATTATTATTATTATTATTATTATTATTATTATTATTATTATTATTAATATTATTATTATTATTATTATTAATATTATTATTATTATTATTATTATTATTATTATTATTATTATTATTATTATTATTATTATTATTATTATTATTATTATTATTATTATTATTATTATTATTATTGTTATTATTATTATTATTATTATTACTATTATTATTATTATTAGAGATTCCACTAAGTTCATTCTAAGGATTATTCTAGATGAGTTGAGTAACACCGAGTGCATAGTATTTTCCGTACTATATGCGCCGTGCTCAGGACGCCTTTTGCATTAGTAGGAGATTGTGTTTTCCTGGAACTTCGTTCACAAAGTTGGTGGTGGCATTGGAAAAGTCCTGTGGCTCCGATGATGACGGGGATTATTTTGGCCTTCAGGTTCCACATGCGCTGTATCTAAATTTGCAGATCTTTATATTTAAGCATCTTTTCTGCTTCCTTCTGTGTGATGTTGTAGTCAGAAGGTATGGCCACGTCTATGATTAGGCAATGTTTTTCTTCTTATCCTTAACTATGAGGTCTGGTTTGTTTGCAACTATTTTTCTATCTGTATGCACTTGTGTGTCCCATATGATTGTCACATCTTCAGCATCTATTACAGGTTCCGGGGTGTGCTGGTACCACTTTTCATTTACATCTATCTTGTAGTGTTTGCAGATGTTTCAGTGGAGCTGTGTGGCTACTGTGCTATGTCGCTCCAGATACAAATGTTTTGCTAGTATGGGACAGCCCGCAACAATATGGTGGATGGTTTCATTGAAAGACCGACAGAGTCTGCATTTTGGATCTGTGTCGGTCCTCATTATTTTAGCTTTCACATAATATCTTCCGAGCTTCCGTTTCGGTCTTGAGATTTGCATGGGTGAGCCACGCCTATGAGTTATTTTGATTGATGGTTTCCTTGACGGCCTCATTTGCCATTTGTCCATGAATTGGCTTGGTTTTCCATTTTGTAATTCGTTCTTCTTTTATCTGTTGTTTCATTCTTTGTTTCATTTCCTTCACCTTCTTTGTCTCAGGCATACTATGGCTGTTGTGCTCTGGTTCTCTTTTTTCTTCGTTATCTTCGCCTTCCTCTGTGCTGTCATATTCTCTAGGGGCGCCTTGTTGTCGTCTGTACACCATTCCCAGGTATTTATCTTCCTGTTTTAGTTGCAGGTAGCTGCTGATTCCTTCTTTGGCGATGTTGTTAGCAGCCCTAATGCTAATCATTCTTCTGCCTCCTTCTTTTCTAGGGATGTACAATCGGTCAATGTCGGCACGTGGATGGAGAGCACCGTACATTGTGAGGAGCTTGCGTGTCTGAATGTCCAGTTTCTGAATCTCTGCCTGGGTCCACTTGATGATCCCTAGACTGTATTGGATGACAGGAACAGCTAGGGAGGGTATGGTCATCATCTTGTTTTTGGCATTGAGCTCGGTTTTAAGAATAGCTTTTATTCGCCGGTAATATTCTTTCTTCAATTTGGTTTTCATTCTCTCGTGTTGGATACCGTCGTGTTCATCTATGCCTAGATATTTGTACACATCAATTTGGTCTAACGATTTGATGGTTGTTGAGTTATCAATTTTGATGTTCTCCTTTGCTTGTAGTCGTCCCCTCAGGAATGTTGCCTTTGCGCACGTATCTAATCCAGACTCCATGCTGATGTCATCACTGAACTCCTTGACGGCTGCGAGTTGTTCTGCAAGTTCCTCATCAGATTTTGCTACTAGTTTCAAATCATCAACATTGAGCAGGTGGCTGACTTTTTCGCTTTCATTTTTACAACCTCATCCTGTCCCTGATTTGTTGAGGATGGAGCTTAGGGGGAACAGAGCGACACAAAACAGCAGTGGTGATAATGAGTCCCCTTGATATATCACAATTCTTATCTTTATATTCTCGATGGTGATGTTGTTTGAATTGCTGTTGTCGCTCTATGCTTCTGAGGTCAGGTACAGGTCGCTATTCCAGGTCTTCATTGACTGCTGGTAAAGGATAGGAGGGTTGAGGATGTTCTGTAGATGTTCAGAGCTTCGATTATCCAGGTGAGCGGGATCTTATCGAACGCGTTTCTGCATTATTATTATTATTATTATTATTATTATTATTATTATTATTATTATTATTATTATTATTATTATTATTATTATCGACTTTACCCTGAAGAGCTTTCACATGCCCTCAAAGGGGAACATTCACTCATCCCAGGTATCTTAGATACCAAAGGAACTGAGCTCAGATGGAGCCCTTTTCAAGTTATCGGGCCCTGAAAGGCAACGCGACACATCCTCATTTCCCAGGAATCTCATAACAGTGTGGGCAGTTGCAAGTAGTACCGCCTTCTGCATAACCTTATAAAGATGCTCTCCAAGGCCCAGTATCTTAATGTTCTCTCGAAGATTCTTAGGAACCACACCAGTTGACGACATGACTATTGGAATCACTCGGGCACTATCTGCCCTCCACTGTCTCTTTACTTGTATTTCGTGGTCTCTGTACTTAATGATCTTCTCGTTGTACTATAAAGTACAACGGGAAGATCTAGATTATTAGTATTTGGAATGGCCCCATCAATCAGCGTCACTTGGTTGCAGGACTTATCCACTATTATTATATATGGCCTGTTGTGTGCAACTCGTTGATCTGTGAGCATGGTCCGATCTCAGTACAATCTATATCCCAAGTTCTCTAGGACAGGCTAAGGAGTGTATCTATAGTAGGGCACCTTACTTAACAATCCCAGTTTCAGAGCCAGTTCCTGATGAAGTATCTTGGCAACTGCGTCGTGCCCCTCTTTATACTCTCTTGCAGCAAACGCTTGACATCCTCCTGTGACGTGCTTGATAGTCTCTGATGACCGACACCCAAATCTACATTTGTCATCTTGGACCGAATTATCTCCAACTATATACTTCAGGTAGTTTCTTGTTGGGATGACCTAATCTTGTATGGCCAGTAAAAACCCCTCTGCCTCTGGAAACATCTGTCCGGACACCAACCAGTAGTTTGCCGCCAGTTTGTCGATATGCGCCTGGGAGGTCTCATTCAGATGTTACCCATGGAGAGGCTTCTGCATCCCAGATTGCAACTTGTCCTGATCAGTCCGATGGTGACTTTGCATTTCACTTTCTTTTAATTGTGGCGGTGTTGAATCATCTGCCTCGCATATGGCACGGTGTAGTTCAGAAGTAAGAGCCCGCTGATGAAAGTATGTACGCAGGTTCAATATCCGCTGGTCCAACTGTTTACCAATATCCAACACTCCCCTTCCACCTTGGTGTCTAGGTAGGGTTACTCGCTCGAAAGCACTACGGGGATGATGCTTTTTGGATTTTGTTAAGAGTGTTCACACCTTCCGTTGTAGATTTTCGATGTCCGTTTTACTCCAGTTCACAATCCCAAATGAGTAGCTAAGTGCAGAACATGCATATGTATTCAGAGCTTTAATCAGGTTCTTGCTGTTAAGATGTGATCGCACCACCTGCTTTACTCGTTTGTAAACTAATTTGTCAGATCGTTCTTCATTACCGAGTGGTTTCTTTTCCTCGCTTGCTGTATCCCCAGGTATTTATAACACTCCTCCACATCCATCGAGCAATTATCATTAGCATTATCATTATTATTATTATTATTATTATTATTATTATTATTATTATTATTATTATTATTATTATTATTATTGTCTTTGTTTTTTCTTCATACGTACATAATTTCCGGGGTTTTTGATTACCCAAGACAAAGAGTACTTGTACACACTGCGAAAAGAGCACGTGTTATGAGGAAGCCAGAACACTCCGGCAACTGGGGTAGGAGTAGCACACTATCATAAATATCCTATGACCACCGTCTTTGACCAGACCATTGTTTATGACATCGGGTTCCGCTGCAACCATTGGGGGATGATTTTTGGTCGAGGATCAAAAATTTGCGGACAATGTTAGCAGTGCCCAGCAAAGCAGCCTTCTGCATTGTACGCATATGTTTGTCGTGAAGTTGCAACCTCTTCGCAGCATCTTGCCATTATTTCGGAACCAGTCCATTTGCGGACACCACCACAGGAACTATCTCAACTTCCCGGAATCTGTACATGTCTTTCAACTCAACAGCCAATGCTTGGTATTTCCTCTTCTTTTCAGCAACTGTTTGTACAATGTTGTCATCGGTGGGGACCGCAGCATCAAGTATTATCGCTTTCTTCGCTAGCTTATCAAATACGACAATATTAGGTCTGTTGGCCTCCACTGAACTATCAGTAATGATCTTACTGCTCCATAGAATCCGTGCTCGTTCATTGCTAATTACATGCTCAGGCTTGCATTTATAATACGGTTTTTCGAACTCTGTGAGTCCGTATCTCTTCACGATGCCTTGGTGAATCACCTTGGCAACATTATTATGTCTTTGGAGATATTCAGTCTCAGATAGTGACGGACATCCACTGCAGATATGCTGGATTGACTCATTGGTAGTCTTACATAAACGGCACCTACTATCGATCTGTTGGCCCGATATGTATTTGCGATAAGCTCTTGTCTTGATTACTTGATCTTCAATTGAGAAAATAAAGCCTTCTGTCTCGCCGTAGAGGCCTCCGGTTCGAGACACTCCGTGGAACCCTTTTCATCAATATGGTCTGAAGTAAGTACTGTGTAAATGAGCATTATTTACAGTATTTAACTTTAATGAAGGTAATTAGCTTAGAGAAAGCGAAATTTTTCTTTCTGAAAATTCGCCAAAAAATGTTTTATATTAAAAATTAGTTTGCCAATATAAACAATAGTTTCAATGTGCAGCTGAAAATTAAAACGACAACGAAGCATATTAAGTTAAAAGAAACTGAGCCAGTGGTTCGGTAAGTGTTTACGTATGTGATGATTACGATGGAAAATGCGAGATAGACAAAAAATACTTGGATTGGCGACAACGAGTATTAAAAAAAACGGGGGCATTAACTTGGGGACAGTTACCAGAGTATCAAGGGTCCTTTTGACGGGTAAAATTCTGTGTTTTGTGTTGGAATAAGTGCCAAATATAGAAAAACTAAAGACGCAGCAAGTGCGTTATGGTAGTGAATTTTCATAGAAATGATCTGGCACAAAATATTTTATAACTTTTTTTTCTTGTAACATAGAAATCTAAATTTTGGTGTATAGTTTACTTTTTATATCGTAAACCTACCTACCAAATTTGGTTATCATAGATTTTTTATTTTTTAAGATAAAATTTTTTTTCAAATGAAAACTCAAAATTTTCCCGGAAAACCTCGTCCGATTTTTTTGATTAACGAACTTGTCAAAGCCATTTAAAAAAGGAAGGTACGTGCCAAATTTTATCAAAATCGGCCTATTATTCTTTGAGATAATTTTTTTTTCGAATGAAAACTCAAAATTTTCCCGGAAAACCTCGTCCGATTTTCCTGACTAACAAACTTATATATATATATATATATATATATATATATATATATATATATATATATATATATATATATATATATATATATATGTATATATATATATATATATATATATATATATATATATATTTATATATATATATATATATATATATATATATATATATATAAACATATAAAAATTGAAACTGACCCAGGATATGGGTTCTAGGGGTCCTAGATCGCGCTCATTTGAAGAAATTTTTTCAAAATTCAAAAGTCGAGATCTCCTCATTAGTGAATTTTTTCTAAGAAAATTCACTAAAAAGAGAGACTGCTGAACGATTCTCTGGATGTAATAAAGAGCCCAAGATTTTAAGTGGTCGATAATAACTTTTAAAAATGAAAATTCAAATAGGCACACGCCACCCTAACCGATCAAAAGAAAATAATAATAATTGTATTTTTCTGATACTTGGAGAAAACGGTAATGTAATTTATTAATGTTTACTTAGGGTAAGAAAATAGGGTAGAGGAGAAATTGTGCTCACTATAGAGATTGTTTGTAAAAGACGTATCCTGGTAGTTCTTCTTTTTCGTAAGGAATAAATTAATTATTTATTAAAGGGTTTTTCTTAATTATATTCTGACTAACCTTTTGAAAGTAGATATACTAGCTATTTTGTTAAATAAAGAGTAACGAGCTTTTGACTCTATAAGGACTGACGAAAAGCCGCCGATTACATTTGGTGACAGCTGGGTTGGAATTTAATTTCCTATGAAGCCCACAGCCCTTTCGAGAATGGAAAAAAAAAAGAAAAAAAATAGATAAAAAGAAAAAGAGCTCGGTTACATTGAGAAAATCAGCTTGCTGCTTACTAACCACTGTTACAGATATCTAATCATTATAATTATTGATAGATGTTTAATTTGTGAGAGTTTTATTTTATATTTGGAGCAGTTAAGACTTAGGAATTTCAGAGTAGTTCTCGTAAGGCGACAGACCACCGAGGGAAATTTAAGAGCCAATCACTCATTTTAATTGTGGGTTGAGATTTTTTTTTAGCAAACCAGGCAGGCCACGTCGAATGCAGAGCAGTTTTGCATGAATGTTTAATTTTATAATTTTTCTATGATATTTTATTAATGAGTTTTGTGAGAATCGTGGTCAAGTGCGGTCGTATAGTTTAGCGATCTCGGTAAAGTTATCAAAAGTGACTGCGATAATAATATTTTAAGTGATAAATATTTTCACGGAGAATATTTAGAGAGGTAAATATCAATATTTACTTGTAAATATATTTGTAAATAAACATTCTATTATAGTAACTTAAATAGTTACATACTTATCACCGCATAATGGAATATAATTTATTAAAATTATGACAGACAACAGTCATATGGATACATCCGATCCACTAATTCAGATAAATTATCAGTCAGCAAGAGATATTAAATCTATAATCAGCAATACCAGCGGCGTAGGAATGATGAGTGTAGACACAAATACTAGCAACCAAATAAATAATGACAAAAATGAATGGCAGCAGGCTCAGTCAAGATATAAAAGAAAAAGAATACAAAGACAAGGAAGTCGGTCATCAGATGAATCTCCAGATTTAGTTAGCAATAGATTTGCACCCCTAACAACGTTAGCTGATAGCGATCTGAGAGATGCGCAGCCAGTAGTAGAAAGAATTCCCAAACCACCCCCAATATATATACAAGGCGTCATCAAATACCCAGAGATGATTCGTTCACTACAAAATATTGTAGAGGAAGAGCAATACACAACTAAAGCTCTTCGGGATAATACTATAAAACTAAACGCTAACACCCCAGATACTTACCGAAAACTTGTAAGATACATGAAGGAGAATAATATTATTTACCACACATATTAAATGAAAGAAGAAAAGCCATACAGAGTAGTGGTACAGCACCTTCATCATACTGTACCCCTAAAAGACATACAAGAAGAGCTAGAAAATAATGGACACAAAGTCAGAAACCTGATTAATGTTAGACACAGAGTCACCAGAACCGTTGCCCCTTTTCTTTGTTGACCTTGAACCAGCTCCCAATAACAAAGATGTATATAATCTAAGATACCTTAATAATAAGTCAATAGTAATCCAACCACCAAGAAAAAACAAAGTCATAGTCCAATGTACCAGATGCCAGATGTACAACCACACCAAGAAATATTGCAATAGACCATATGCCTGCGTTAGGTGTGGAGGAAGTCATGATTCCAAAGTATGCAACAAAACAAGAGACACGCCAGCTAAGTGCTTTTTGTGTAATGGTCCTCATCCATCCAATTATAAAGGTTGCCAAGTTTATAAAGAACTCCAAGCTAAAAATAAACCAGATCTACGACAGCAACCCTCGCGACATCAGCAAAATTCGCTTCATACCTCAGTACATGACAATAGCCAGCGAAATCACCATAGTCAGACTAAAGCTCCCGAAAGGTCAGAGATCAATCATTCTTATGCACAAGCGCTCCGTCATGATGAGCACAACAGGCAAAACAACGCTACCTATAATGATATCGAACAGCAAAGTGATATAACACTGGTGCAATTTTTGAACGAATTCAAGGCCATGTTCAGTCAGCTCATGCAACAGAATAACACGATTCTAAACATGTTGTCGA
This sequence comes from Tillus elongatus, assembly GCA_964006375.1. Taxonomy (NCBI): domain Eukaryota; kingdom Metazoa; phylum Arthropoda; class Insecta; order Coleoptera; family Cleridae; genus Tillus; species Tillus elongatus. The sequence continues at coordinate 161,762,641 of OZ023264.1, forward strand.
CTGTCATTAATAGACTGGCTTAACAATGTCTCAGTTTCTTAGAATAGCATTATGGAACGCCAATGGCCTCCAACCCAAAAAACACGAAGTACAGATATTCCTAGTTATGCACAAAATAGACATACTGCTCGTATCAGAAACACATTTTACGGACAGAACACACTTAAAAATACCACACTATAGTATATACTACACTGAACATCCAGACGCCACAGCTCATGGTGGCACTGCAATAATAATTAGAAACTCATTACCACATTATGAGATGCCAAAATTCCAAGCAGATTTTCTACAAGCTACTACGATCCAAGTTAACAAGCTTCCTAATCCACTCACAGTATCAGCAGTTTATTGTCCGCCAAGACATAGAATTACAAAAGAAGACTTTCAATCCTTTTTTGTAACCTTAGGTAACGAGTTTATAGCTGGTGGGGATTATAACTCAAAACATACTAGTTGGGGTTCAAGACTAACAACACCGAAAGGTAGGGAACTCTCTAAGCTGATAATAGAAAAGAGCTACAGTACATTATCCACGGGAGAACCAACATATTGGCCTACAGATCCAAACAAAATTCCCGACTTATTAGACTTCTTTGTAGTCAATGGGTTATCACAAAACTATCTAGAAGCACAATCTTGTCTGGATCTATCATCTGATCACACGACAGTCGTAGCAACGGTAAGTGCTACAATTATAAGAAAGAAAGCAAAACCAGTCCTACATAACAAAAAAAAACAAACTAGAATATCTTTAGAAAATACATCAACGGCAAACTCCAACCACAAATAAGTATAAAAACACCAGAAGAATTGGAAGAAGCAACAAATCACCTAATATCAACAATACAACATGCTGCATGGTATGCCACACCTATAGTAAAGGATGAAGTCAAGGACTTAGTTAGCATTCCAATGCAGGTGACCGAATTGATCATGGAAAAACGAAGAGCTAGGGCTATATGGCACCAAACTCATCACCCGGTAGACAAAACACGCTACAACAATATTGCTAACAGACTGAAGCGTAAATTACAAAATACTAGAAATGAAACATTCCGTTATTACATACAAAACTTAAATGGCCAAGACCACTCCATATGGAAAGCCACGAGAAGCTATAAGAGTCCTCAAAATCATATACCACCCATTCGGGAAACTGGAGGCACCTGGTCAAGGTCAGATAATGAGAAAGCCGAATTGTTTAGTCAACATTTATCAGAAGTCTTCCAACCTTACTCAGATGAACCTGATTCAGAAATAGAGGAATATCTTGACATACCGCTACAGCTGTCCCCTCCAATCCATAAATTTGAAGTTAGAGAGGTCAAGGAACAAATAAAGAGGCTAAACAAACGTAAAGCACCTGGACTAGATCTTATTACTGGCACGGTACTAAACGAACTACCAGAGCAAGGGCTCAAATTTATAACTATAATCTTCAATGCGATATTACGGTTATCCTATTGGCCCAAGCAGCTCAAATTTGCTCAAATATTGATGTTTTTGAAACCAGGAAAGCCTCCCACAGAAGTAAAGTCATATCGACCTATAAGTGTTGCCAATATTATCAAAAGTACTTGAGAGGCTCATCCTTAATCGCTTACTAAGAGAACTGGACGAAGAGAACTGGATTCCTGAACACCAGTTTGGATTTAGAAAACAGCACTCAACAGTTCAACAATGCCATAGACTTGTGAATATAATACAAAAAACCCTAGAATCAAAAAAATACTGTTCTTCAGTTTTCCTAGATGTAAGTCAAGCCTTTGACAGAGTATGGCATAAAGGACTCCTGCACAAAATCAAGAATTCCTTCCCCTATCACTATTACCTCATCTTTAAATCGTATCTATCAGATCGATACTTTCAAATTAAACAAGACGAAGAAGTTTCATCTATCAGACCAATCCAATCAGGGGTACCTCAAGGTAGCGTGCTCGGTCCGATTCTATATCTACTATACACCTCAGATATACCGACTACCCAAGAAACTGACATGTCCACATTCGCAGATGACACAGCCATACAGTCTGTAAATGAAAACCCTGAAGTAGCCAGCTATCATATACAAAATCACCTTTCATTGCTACAAAGATGGTTAGACAAATGGAAGATAAAGATCAATGAAGCAAAGTCATCGCATGTCACATTCACTCTGAACCGCCAGACTTGTCCACCTGTCCACATCAACAACACAGAAATCCCTCAAGCTGATCATGCTAGATATCTGGGACTACATCTAGACAAACGACTCACATGGAGTACCCACATTAAAAAGAAGCGTAAAGAGATGGATCTGAGAATGAAGAAACTGTACTGGCTAATAGGTAGAAAATCTCCAATTGCAATAGAAAACAAAGTCCTGGTTTACAAGGCTATAATCAAGCCAATCTGGACCTATGGTCTAGAATTATGGGGTTCCTCCAAAGTATCCAACACTAACCTAGTTCAACGCTTTCAGTCCAAAGCCCTCCGCATCATAACAGATGCTCCTTGGTATGTAAGCAACCACACCCTTCACAGAGATCTAAATATACCCTTCGTATCAGAAGAAATCACTAGAAGAGCAAATAAACACCTTCAAAAACTGGAAGCACATCCAAATGATGCCGTTAGACCATTGCTTGAAAACCAAACAAGACGACTGAATAGAAAGTGGCCATCAGATCTATGGAGTCAGGTATGAAATAAAATCACAATTGCCGGATTGCACCAATGGGTTTAATTCCTTCATATCAATTTCTCGTCAGCAGATTTACTTATAGAACTCAATGTATATACATATTAGTTAATGTATATAATATATTAGGTGGTTCTGATTGTAAATATTAGTGAACAATAAAAGAAAAAAAAATATTTTATTAATGATCCAAACTTATTTATATATTTGTGCCTTGTTAAGCTACATGTATTTCGCCGCATTTTAAATCTCGATCAATTTTTCAGGATCCAAACTAGTGAATAAATAGTTAAACCATTTTGTAGCTAGTAATTGCCTTAAGTCAGAAGAAATGGAAGGTTAAATGGTAATTTGTATTAAAATAAAATAAAATAACATCTACAACTGAGATAGTACTAAATGTTGCGAAACATGCTGCGATATTGATACCTGCATATTTCCACTTGGAGCATACACCTGTTGAGATATGTCCGTCCATCAGTACCACATACTGGGTCCTTCTCGCTTCCGCATTTGTGTTCACATTTCGATCCAGATGACCTCATACACAACTTGGGGTCGGCAGATAATTTAACACCTGAAAGCTTCTGATCATTAGTAATACAGCACATTGCAGAATGATTAAACAGAGTTTTACATTTATGTGTTTGAGTTTTCTGTAATAAGCTTTCAAACATGAAAGGAGTTGGTCATTTTTTAGCAACAAACGTAAAACTCTGTGTACCGCTCGAATTAAAAATAAACTGTTCTTAGTTTTTATATAAAAACACGGCATTTAGTTGTTATATCCTAAAATAAGTTCATTCAATTTTTGAATGTAGCACTCTTGTCTAAGTTAATAAATAGGAAAGTTAAGCGCTAAACATCTCAGGTGAGTCACTTTGTAAAAAATATTTTCATGATTTACGCTTTAATGGTAAAAACGAATACTGTATCAGAAAATGTAAAAGTACTTTAGCGCGGGGTTAGTAGATGATTTTAGGGCAAAACGCACATGAAACAGAAATATTAATAAGTGCATACCTTTGCCACAAGTTTTTTTCTTCATCTCACAGATGTTTGGATATATTGTGCCATCCGATCCACATACTGGATCTCCGTATGCGTTTGTAGTGCATATCCTGGGACATGATGAGTCTCTGAGCGACAAAGCTGTAACAAATCAATAAAATAATTCCAAGAAGTCAAAACTTAAAAATCATTTAAAAAATTTAACGGTTAAATTCAACAAGCGCTTCCTAGCAACTACAGGCCTATTTTTCTCATTTCAGTCGCCTCGAAAGTGATGGAAAAATATATAAACACCGAATTATTAAAACTTCTCTAATCCACGACAAGCATTATGGATTCCGTCAGCGCAAATCAACTGCCGACCTCTTTTCCTTTGTCACCCATTCTTGGAACAAGTCTATAGAACTACACGGTGAATGCCAGATTATTGCTCGAGACATATCCAAAGCATTCGACCAGGTCTGGCACGCAGCGCTGCTTCATAAACTTTCGGCCTGTGGCCTACCACCAAAACTCTGTACCTGGACAGAAAATTTCCTCTCCAACCGGAGCATTTCTGTTCTCGTGGGTGGCCATTCCTCTAAACTGTATCCAATTAATGCAGGAGTCCCTCAAAGTTCAGCTTTAGCCCCTACTTTGTTTCTGCTCCACATCAATGACCTCCTCCCTAGCACATCCAACCCAGTTCACAGTTACGCGGACGACAGGACCCTACACTCAAATATACAATATTCTAAGCCTGTCTCTTTAGCCCAATTAGATAAGGATCGCAGACTCATGGATGATTCTGTCTCTGTGTAACTCCAAAAAATATTAGACTGTGGAAGTAGAAATCTTGTAGAATTCAACTCCACCAAATCTCAGTCTTGCTTTCTATCTCATAAGAGATACACCAGCTCTAGACCCATCACAATGAAGAACCAAGTTATTCAAAGTAATGAGTCCTTTTCATTTATTAGCATTTCTGTGGATCGAAATCTCAATTTGCACCAACATGTCACCTCAATTGCAGAAGCGGCTGCTAAGAAATTAAGTTCCCTCTTCCGGGCTAGCAAATACTTTTCATCAGCTAATCTCTATACCTTATATACTTCACAAATAAGGTCAAACCTCGAATACTGCTCCCACATCTGGGGTGCCGCTGCTGCATCAACACTCGCTATCCTGGACTTCATTCAGAAGAGAGCTATACGTCTCATTGGTGACTCTACCCTCACCCAAAGGTTGCCATCGCTTGCCCATCGACGTACCGTTGGTGACATCTCTCTCCTTTATAGATATCTGCACGGGCACTGCTGAGAGGAGCTTTTTTCCATAGTTCCTCCACCTGCTGCCCCCAACAGATCTACCAGGGGAACAGAGCGAATGCACCCTTTTACTGTCCAGGTCACCAGGCATAGAACATCTTGTTATGCCCGCCATTTTGTGTCGAGGACTTCCAAGTTGCGGAATTCCTTGCCGGCACATGTTTTTCCTTCTCCTCCGAACTTTCAAGTCCAGAATTAACAAGTTGCATCTTTCCTCCTTGTCGACACCCACGGTACGATAATATTTAGGCTGTAAGCACTTGTGGTGTGTTGTTGAAATAAAAAAATAAGAGACCTTCATACAAATTCACAAACATATTCAGTATTCGAATACTTTAAAATACCAGACTTGTTTCATACGTATCTATTGTATATCTTTGCTTGCAAGGCATAAATAACAAATAAAGAAATACACACGTTATTCAAGAAATCCAAAAAATGGCAAAAGAATACGTCACAAAAAAGATCTAAAATAAAGTACCACAAAACTGAACTTAACTAAGCCGTAAAAACTAAAGTTTAGATACATATAGAACGACACTGTTGTGATAAAAACTACAGGTGCGGTATACATAAAAATCTTAGATGAGTACATTTGGAGAACCCAAATCACCACAACACATATTTTTTATAAAGACCTTACGATCGTTTCACTGACCACTTTAGCATCATCAGAGGATGAAAAAATCCATCCTATGATGATGCTGACGTGGTCAGTAAAACGATTGTAAGGTCTTTATAAAAAATATGTGTTGGGGTGATTTGGGTTATCCAAGTGTACTTATCAGTGCTCATCACAGGTTTCAGTTTTTACATAGTAAAAACCTTAGAGAATATAAATATAAAAATGTAAAAAATATGTATGAATATTAAAAAGCATATATATATATATATATATATATATATATATATATATATATATATATATATATATATATATATATATATATAAACCTTAAAGATAAAAACTTATGTGTGTGCATTGTAAAATTCAACCCTTGTATAAACACACTGTATCAACCATTCTTTCAGTCCCGATTTAAAGTTTCGATAATTCATGAATTTTATTTCCTGAGGTGTGTGGTGATAGAATTTTGCTATGGCAAATCTTCCAGTTTTTTGGACTATTGTGAGCTAACTTTGCTCCTGCAAAATTGGTTCGCGGTTCCTTGTTTATTTAATATTTAGTAAGTTATTGTAAAAAAAAGTTGTCGAATTTTTGTAAAAAAATAATTTATTGCAACATTACTGAAGGCATTTCGACAAAAAAAATTGTGAATTTTTGTAAAAGATATATTTGAAAATTTTCAGATTTTGTTTTTCAATTTGTTGTTTGTCAATAATTATATCTTGGCAGGTGTGTAAATAGCTTGAAGATGTTTTTTGGCCAGGAAAATCGGACAGTTTTTTCTAGAACTTTTTATCGTAATTGCGGAAAATGTTTGTGCTTTTCGAAACAACAAAGTTATTTTAATGAAATATGGTACATTGTTACTAATATATAGGTTATACTGCCAACCAAATATCCTTTTAAAAACAAGGTATGTTTGCCATTACAAACATTTTAACGAAAATTCGCTACAATAACGCACTTGCTACGTCCAGACTTTTAGTGAATTTTCGAGAAAATTCTCAAATGGGGAGATCCTGACTTTTGAAATTTGAAAAATTTTTTGCAAATGAGCGCGAACTAAGACCCCTAGAACCCATATCCGGGGTTAGTTTCAATTTTTATATGTATATATATATATATATATATATATATATATATATATATATATATATATATATATATAACTTTTTATTTGAACAACACACCACGAGGGCTTAAAGCCTAAATACTATCGTACCATGGGTGTCGACAAGGAGGAAAGAGCCAACTTGTTAATTCTGGACATGAAGGTTTGGAGGTTCGGAGGAGAAGAAAAAACATGCGCCGGCAAGGAATCCCACAGCTTGGAAGTCCTCGGGACAAAAGAGCGGGCATAACAAAATGTTCTATGTCTGGTGACCTGGACAGAAAAAGAGTGCATTCGCTCTGTTCCCCTGGTAGATCTGTTGGGGGCAGCAGGTGGAGGAACTATGGAAGAAAGCTCCTCTGAGCACAGCCCGTGTATATATCTATAAAAGAGAGAGAGGTCACCAACGGTACGTCGATGGGCAAGGGATGGCAACCTTTGGGTGAGGGTAGGGTCACCAATGAGACGTATAGCGCTCTTCTAAATGAAGTCCAGGATAGCGAGTGTAGAAGCGGCAGCAGCACCGCAGATGTGGGAGCAGTATTCGAGGTTTGGCCTTATTTGTGAAGTATATAAGGTATAGAGATTAGCTGGTGAAAAGTATTTGTGAGCCCGGAAGAGAAAACCTAATTTCTTAGCAGCCGCTTCTGCAATTGATGTGACATGTTGGTGCCAGTTGAGATTTCGATCCACAGAAATGCCAACAAGTCACAAGGACTCATTACTTTGAATAATTTGGTTGTTCTTTGTGACGGTTCTGGGGCTGGTGTATCTTTTATGAGAAAGAAAGCAAGACTGAGATTTGGTGGAGTTGAATTGTACAAGATTTCTACTTCCCCAGTCTAATATTTTTTGAAGATCCACGGAGACAGAACCCTCCATGTGTCTGCGATCCTCATCTAGTTGGGCCAAAGAGACAGGCTTAGAATATTGCATATTTGAGTGGAGGGTGCTGTCGTCCGCGTAACTGTGAACTGGGTTGTATGTGCTAGAGAGGAGGTCATTGATGTGGAGAAGAAACAAAGTAGGGGCTAAAGCTGAACCTTGAGGAACTCCTGCATTAACTGGATATATTTTAGAGGAATGGCCATCCACAACAACAGAAATGCTCCGGTCGGAGAGGAAGTTTGCTGTCCAGGTACAGAGTTTTGGTGGTAGGCCATAGGCCGGAAGTTTATTAAGCAGCGCTGCGAGCCAGACCTGGTCGAAGGCTTTGGATATGTCTATCGATAATCTGGGATTCACCGTGTAGTTCCATAGACTTGTTCCAAGAATGGGTGACAAAGGAAAGGAGGTCGGTAGTTGATCTGCGCTGACGGAATCTATACTGCCTGTCGTGGATTAGACTGTGTTTTTCAAGAAATTTTAGTAATTCGGTGTTTATATACTTTTCCATCACTTGAGAGACGACTGAAAGGAGAGAAATAGGTCGGTAGTTGCTAGGAAGCGCTTTGGATCCTTTCTTGGGGACGGGTTGTACTCGAGCAGTCTTCCAGTTACTAGGGAATATGCCTCTATTGTAAGATATCTGAAACAGACGAGTCAGGACAGGAGCAAGTTCTGGTGCGCATTTTTTGAGAACAATTGCTGGGATCTCGTCAAGGCCAGAGGCTTTCCTGGTATTAAGAGAAGAGAGCATCTTTCGTACCTTTTTAGTTTTAAAAATGACATCCGTCATTTTATGCGCGACATTGGGGACTGTCGGTGGTTGAACATTTGGAGGTGGGTTGAGAGTAGAATTACCGGCGAACAACGAGGTAAAAAGTTCAGCCTTGCCCAGGGCGGTAGAAACAATTTCACTCCCTGAGACAAGAGCTGGGAAAGTGCTCTTGCAGAAATTATTTTCAATAGATTTAGCAAGAGTCCAGAAGGGTTTGCTGCCGTTGGAGCTTAAGAGGACTTTGTTTTTGATGTGGTTACTAAACGAGTTTTTTGCCTCAGAAAGAATGCGGACATAGCGGTTTCTTGCGTCGTTGAATGCTTGACGGTTTTCTTGACTGGGATTGTGTAGAAGCGTTTTGTGAGCTTTGACCTTTTCAGGTCTGGCCTTGTCACAAGATTTGGAGAACCAGGGCTTTTGAGTGGCTGAAGAGGTTTTCTGTGTACGTGGAATAAAGAATTCCATACCAGCTTGGATAATTTCGGTGACGTTTTGTCTATGTATCACACCGATAACTCAAAAAATATTCCACCCATTTTGATAAAATTTCGCATGTACCTTTATTTTGTAAATGGCTTGGATAAGTTCGTTAGTCAGAAAAATAGGACGATGTTTTCCAGGATAATCTTGAGTTTTAGTTCGAAAAAAATTTTTATCTCCAAAAATAAAAAAAGCTATGGTAACCAAGTTTGGCAGGTAGGTTTACGATATAAAAAGTGAACTATACACTAAAATTTAGATTTCTACGTTACAAGAAAAAAGAAGTTATAATAAAATATTTTACGCCAGATCATTTCTATGAAAATTCACTACCATAACGCACTTGCTGTGTCCAGGCTTTTTTTTTTTGTTAGTTAGAGCTACCATATTAATTTCTGTACGCTTATCTGAGCGCTTAAGAAAATTTGACAAAAACTGTCAAACTTATCACTGCGGATAAGGCACCTATCAACATTACAAATGAGACGACTTATCTTCATAGTTTCAGTGTATTTGCGTGACTGAATTCAGTTTGAGTACATAAATATTTCACTGTGACGAACAAACAAGATTTACATCACCAAATTTATGTCCTAAATGCTTAATAGAATCTGCAAAATATACAGGGTGATATATTTAAAATACCAAAGTCGGTATTATTTCCCAGCCTCCCCGAATAGTTACACATACTTTTTAGTGAATTTTTATTTAAAAAAAATCACTAATAAGGAGTTATCGATGATAACTCAAAAAATAATTAACCGATTTCGATGAAACTCGGCAAGTGCCCTTATTTTATTAATAGATTGGATGAGTTCGTTAGCCAGGAAAATCGATCAGGGTTTTCGGGGAAAATTTTGAGTTTTCTTTAAAAAAAAAAATTTTTCTCCGAAAATTACAAAGCTGTTTTAATGAAATTTACTAGATTGCCTCGGGAGAGACCTTATTACTTACCAAAATTCAATTTTCTAAGTTTATAGAAAATTGAGTTATTCAAATTTTGAATTTTCTTTCGTAAAAATTTTTTCTCAGAATATTACAAAGTGATTTTAATGAAATTTGGTGAATATCTTGCCTTAGAAAAGATATTACCACACACCAAAATAAAACTTTCTAAGTTTATAGAAAATTGAGTTATGGCAGTTTGAAGCATTTAATAAAAATTCACTACCATAACGCACTGGCTGCGTCCCGAACTTTTTTACTAGTCAAAAGTGTATTGAACTTAAATACATGAAATATACCAAATGTCAAAAATATGTTCCGTAGTTTTCGAAATATTAACAATTTTTGAAAATTGTTTTTAAAAATCATTTTTTCAGTAGTGAATGCAGATATGAAAAAACTTGAAATACAATAATTAGATCTTAAATTAGATGTAAATTCAGAAAACGCAAAAACATACAGAGTGTTCTGTTTGATTGAAATAAAAATGTTGGTATTATATCTGAGCCATCCTGAATACTTTTTTAATTTGTCGATAGAGTATTAAATTTAAGTACATCAATATGCCAGGTGTCAAAAAATATGTGTAGTAGCTTTTAAAATATTGGCAATGTTCCACACTTTTTTTACACTCTGCAGTTTTCAAAGAAAATCGATATTCAATTTAACACCCTATATCCTATTATTTTTGATTTTCGGACTGAGATAAATATGGCTAGGTCGTAATATTTTGATGTTAAAAATCTACTGCTGCCCTGGTACCATTATCTTTTGACCCATCTGTATATCTAGCAGTCATCCACTATGCAACAAAAGCATGTGTCAAACAAACGTAATGCATAGAATCAGTTCTCAGGCATTAATTGAATCAAATTATGGACTAACAAAGGTATATTAACAAACAGATTCAATTACTATGATCCATGACATCTGATGGAGATATTAAAATCTGCTTTTGACCTGCTCTATTCAGCATCTAGTTGTAACACACGACTGGTCATTACTGTTAGCCAAACGACTATAATGTGCACAAAAATGCTTGGCTTATATTACACAGGTGTCCGAAAAGTCTTAGTATGGACTAATATTGTCAGTGTTGCTAGGCAGCTTTATATAAACTAATTTGTCGGTATAGTTTTGTTAACAAAGGAATATCCTTTTATACCTATCAATGATTGTTGCTAGTGGGTGGAAAGCAAATATTTTAAATGCACTCCTATACCTTGAAGCACCTAATTTTAAATGACTTAAAGAAAGCAAGATCATGCCGAAAATCATACTGTCTATGTTTAATTAAGTTCAAGCTGGGGATTTTTGCCATAACTCTCTTGACATGGGTTTCAAATGAAATGGTTTGACGTGTAGAATACAATAAGAAATATGACGTCATCTTAAACCCTAGATTGCGGACTACCTTAGAAACTTACAATCTTTGCCAAACAAAATTAATTAAGCCTGTATGAATTTCTCGCGTACGCGAAGTTTTCAAAACAATTCTAATTCAACAAGAACCCAATAGAAAAAATTGGGGACGCAGAAAGTGCGCTATAGTAGCGAATTTAGGCTCACAGACTAAATACTACTGTACCGTGGGTGTCGACAAGGAGAAAAGAGGCAACTTGTTAATTCTGGACTTGAAGGTTTGGAGGTTCGGAGGAGAAGGAAAAACATGTGCCGGCAAGGAATTCCACAACTTGGAAGTCCTCGGGACAAAAGAGCGGGCATAACAATATGTTCTATGTCTGGTGACCTGGACAATAAAAGGGTGCATTCGCTCTGTTGCCCTGGTAGATCTGTTAGGCGCAGCAGGTGGAGGAACTATGGAAGAAAGCTCCTCTGAACAGTGCCCGTGCAGATATCTATAAAAGAGAGAGGTCACCAACGGTACGTCGGTGAGAAAGGGATGGCAGCCTTTGGGCGAAGGTAGGGTCACCGATGAGAGTATAGCTCTCTTCTGAATGGAATCCAGGATAGCGAGTGTAGAAGCGGCAGCGGCACCCCAGATGTCGGAGCAGTATTCGAGGTTTGGCCTTATTTGTGAAGTATATAAGGTATGGAGATTAGCTGGTGAAAAGTATTTGCGAGCCCGGAAGAGGAAACATAATTTGTTAGCAGCCACTTCTGCAATTGATGTGATATGTTGGTGCCAATTGAGATTTCGATCCACAGAAATGCCTAATTGCGTAACGTATTTACTATTTACACCAAACAATTTTTATTTACAATGAATTTTTTGCTAATATTTTAACGAAATAAAGGAAAATTACGGCATAGACACAGATCTAGGAGCTTGTTAGTCATCTCGCGTCATATTTTTCACTCACATTCGTACTCCTACCATAGTTATAAATTTTGACGTTTTAATTTGCTTTATTCAGATTTAATTAATTAAAAATTAATTTACCTCTAACTTTTTTGTCTTTTAACATAGAGATTCGAATAGGATGCTCCTTATGACAGAAACCAGCGTACCAAATTTGGTTGCCCTTGCGTTGTTATTTCTGGACATATAAATTTTTTAGAAAGAAAACACAAAATTCTCCGGGAAAACTTGCGCAGATTTTCCTGGCTAACAAACTTATCCAAGCCACTTGCAGAAGGAAGGTATGTACTAAATTTGATCGAAATCGGCCCATTATTTTTTGAGTTATTGGTGTGATATGTATATATATATATATATATATATATATATATATATATATATATATATATATATATATATATATATATATATATATATATATATATATATATATAAATATATATTTAAACTGACCCTAGATATGGGTTCTAGGGTGGCTAGTTCGCGCTCATTTTAGGAAATTTTTAAAAAATTTAAAAGTGAATTTTTTTAAAGAAAATACTCTAAAAATTAGAACTACTTGACCTTTTGCAAGGTAATATATTTCTATTCCCTGGACTATAGTTAGTCCTTAAGCTTTTACAGCAAAATGATTAAATTAATAGAGGGCTCCTACACGTCTATTATACGCCGGTCATTCACTGTAAGATCTACCTAAGTGCATTATTCAGACAATAAAAACCTTGATTTGTGAATTCAGCTGCAATAATTCCTTAGTTAAGTCAACATTGTTCATGATGCTATATAAACAGCTTAATAATGGCTACATTGAACCTGCCCGTGATCTCTGTAGTGAACTTAATATACGACGTAATACAGATAAATTATTTTGATCAAAATTTATCTGATTTGTCTTCCGTAACTTTATTGTTTTATGTAATTTATCTGAATTTGCTGATTACAAGTATTTGCGAAAAATACGAGATAACTTATTCTTCGATTTTGTTCTAAATTTCCTGATTAGAATATGGTCGAAAACGTTTCGTTTAGAAGATACGGGATTTAAAAAGTGTTATTTGGTTCGTTTTCTCCGTTATTTTGGTGTGTTTCAAATTTGATTTTTAAAACTATGTAGTTGATTATAATATAAGTTTTTTTTATAGAATTTATACAGGATATTTGCTTTGGGGTCATGGTGTCTTTGAAATATTCAATTTTTTAACGTCGCTTCTGTTTTATTGGTCAGTATAATTTCCCCATACCATTCTAAAACATTTTGCTATCTTGATTTTTTCAACAAAATATATATGTGTGCACGCATAGCACTCAATTCTTCGTTACCAAATTTATTATGTAGTAAACTTTTATGGAACATTTAGACTTAAAAATTCTATTATTGCTTCTGCATCGTCACAACGTGTGGAGATATCGCATCGGCGACAAAATTTTCAAATTTTTTTTTCGCTTAAACGTAAAAGTATTAAAACATATATAGGGTGGCGCATTGAAAACGAAACAGACCGATTTGCGTCCAGAGAAAGACACGCTGAAATACGTCAATTTTAATATTGAGGGGGGACATGTTTTGACATAAAATTCAACTTTGTCACATCAACCCCTTAAGGGTGGTGATAACAACCCTTATATTTTAAATAGGTAGTAGTAGTAGTAGTAGCAGTAGTGGGGAGGCCAACGCCAAGCAAGTAGGCCACAATGGGCCCTTTTTGCCAACCCCAGCAACCCAGCAACCATGCTCTACTTTTCCTCGGTTCCGTCGCCAAACCGCCTCGACCTCGAGATGAAGGCCGTGACGGTCTTCAATTGGACGGTACTTACCTGATTCCTCTGCAGAATCCTTGCTCCAAACAATTTTGTTCGAAGACTCCCAAAAGCCTCGCATTCACACAGGTAATGGTAGGACGTTTTTTCATCCTCGCCGCATTCCTGGCAAATGGGATCCCTCTCTACGCCTATCAATGTGAGGTGTCTTCTAAGGGCGCAGTGGCCTGTCAGCATCCCGAGGATGCGGCGAAGCGTAGGTCGACTCCTTCCAAGTAGCCAGACAGCTTTATCTCTGTCAGGCCCCTCCACGAAGTCCCTCGCCTGCCTGCAGCCACCAACCGACCCCCAGTGCCTCTCCATTGCCTTCTCGGTCCATCTGTCTAAGGCGACAGAGACTATCTTCCTACTGATGCCTATCGCAGGCTCCGGGCCACAGAACGGCCGCCGGGAACCGGGTCTTGCAAGATTATTCGCCACCTCATTCCCCGCAACGCTACAGTGTCCCGGAACCCACACTAGTTGTACCTCCTTTGTCCTGGCTAGTCCTTTGGGGGCGTCAGCGCACTCCTGAACCAGTGGCGACCTGATTCTGGCCGCGCAGACTGCCCGGAGGACCGCCTGGCTATCCGAGCAGATGCACACACAGTTCTCGGGACTCATCTTCACATCCTGTCTATTGGCCACAGACAGGATAGCATACGCCTCTGTTTCGAATGCCGTGGTGTATGCGCCAAGAGCATAGCTCTCGTGCACCCCCAGGCCCTCGATGTATATTCCTGCCCCGGAGGATTGTTAAAATAGGGAATATGGGTCGAGTGTTACATCATTTGAAAGCTCTTTCTTTTCTGAATTCAGCACACAAATTTTTTTGGAAGTTTTATCAACTCGTTTAAAAATTATTCACAGTTGAAGATGCAAAAACGCATTTCACTCATTCCGATAAGAAATGTGCTGATAGTAAATGTTTTGTTGGTTTGTAAACAAAAAATTGACTATCAGAACATTTCTTATCGGAATGAGAGAAATGCGGTTTATTATTTCAGTTTATCGGTCGGTTTGATACTTGATAGTACTATCAAAAATTAATTTCACAATGGTGTATTCTGTAGAAGAAAGAGTTAAAATAATTACTCTTTTTTTTTCAAAAACGATGGCTGTACCAACCCTACCGCAAATTTGTTTAATGAACGACATCCGAACAGACATGTTAACAGAAAATACATTTTGGCGTTAGTTGCAAAGTTTCGACAAAGTGGTTCAGTAGCCAACAAAAAAACGGGATCCTGAACGTGAATTTCCGGTTAGAAATGAGACTACTGAGATTGAAGTTTTAGGACAAATTGCTGCAGACCCAACTTTGAGCACGAGAAAATTGGCCACTGTTTCAAACATCAAAAGAAGAACTATTCAGCAAATATTGAAGCATCATAAATTTCACCCGTATAAAATTCATCTTGTACAACAACTGAATGAAGACGATTTTGATCGGCGGCTGGAGTTTTGTGAAGTTATGACTGCACGAATAGCTGATAACGGGAACTTTCTGTTCAATATCTGTTTTTCAGACGAGTGTACATTTTTATTAAACTCTACAGTCAACCGTTATAATTGTCGTTGTTGGGCAGATAATAATCCAAAGAATTTTTACGAAGTCCACACTCAAACTCCACAGAAATTGAATGTCTGGACTGGCATTTTTGGAGACCGTTGAATCGGACCAATTTTTCTTGATGGCAATTTGAGTGGCGAAACGTATTTGGAGTTACTAGAAGATATCGTTTACCCTCTACTAATTGACATTGTTGAAAATGACGATCGCTATCAAGAAAATCAATTAGTGTTTCAACAAGATGGAGCTCCTCCGCATTTTTCACAACGTGTTAAGGAGTTTCGTTTCACTTGGTGAAAATTGATATTTTTTCAATAAAACTCGAGTAATATAACGTTTCAAAAGTTTATGGGTACAGGAATACAAATATTTTCTTTACGATCGAGCCATAAGCCCTAAATTCATTCCATGAGAATGTCTTTCTGAAGAGAATAAATTATCACTTCTATTTGGAAGTTATGATTCAATTTTCAGAACTATTTCTCTTAATAAAGACCTTTAACTTCAATTTATGTTGAATAATTTAAAACAAGCAAGAGTTTTAAATAGTACACCACATAAATACAAGGCAAGCAGTTTTTACAAACGTAGGGCAAATATTAATCGAAACATTCTAAAAAAGCATCACAGTAATTGTTGGAAATGTCCTCTTCTTTGATCTTCGCATGCATCTAATCGCATTTTGATTGACTCACGAACTCCCTAAAAATACTGGAATATTTTTAATCGGCTGACATAACTCTATTATCCGATTTTTGAGTTCTTGGTCCTGAATGTGTATTTGGTAAACTAAAGTCTTCAGAAGTCCAAAAAAAGTTATCCAAATGGAGACCGGTTCATGTCTGCTCCGACCGATCAATCGATTGTTGAAAAATTCTCCGACAGATGCATCGTCATGCATAAACCACATTTCCATTCCAAGTAAACAACTTCGAAAAGCGGGTAAATCTTCTGCAAGAGACCGACGTTAACTTCCACCGTTGAGTCTTCCAGGCAAGGACGGATCTATTAAATAATGCTCATACATAAACGGAGAAACGTTTTTGGAAATGAGATTTAATTTATGTGGCCTTTCCTCTAGGTATAAATGGTTGTTATGAAAATTATGTATAGGTTGCGTGAAAAATTCGCTTCGTCAGCAAAAAATATTTTATTCTCAAACAAAGAATTTGGAATAAGTTTTTAACGAAACCACTGACAAAAGTAGAAGAAGTGCTGGCACTCTCCGAATGTGTTAAGGATATGTATGTGTGCGTGCGCGCGCGCGCGCGCGTGTGTGTTTCCATTTACTGGCTGTGGCTTTGATCAGCCATTAGCATATTATGACCCTGCTTTGCTACCCTTTCCTACAGTCGTTAGATCACCTTTTCATTTTTCTTTTTGTATAAGAATATACTTAATATTATCCTATCTCTAAAAATGTGATACTAATACTACTACTACTACTACTACTACTACTACTACAAGTAGTCATCCTTAATCATATAGTTATCTTTTTTATATTTTAACCTTGTGTTTCTCTTAAGACTTTTTGTTTGTTTTTTATTAAACAATGTTTAATCTCATGTTTTTCTTAAGACTTTTTAATATAAATATATAAGGATTGTGAGAAAATGGTTGACCACAGGGATACGAATACGCTGCTGGGGCTCTTCAGAGCCTTCAACATCACAGACTGAGCCACTGTATGCAATGTTTTAAACACTGGGCAAGACAATAGAAAATTAAGGATATAAAATGCCTAAAAATCAACATACAATGCCTTGATGTACAAAAATGGTTCATTCTACTGAGCCCTTACCTATATACTGTTGAATTTCAACTCGATTTTGCTATTTTCAGAAATACTGTCCGAGATATCGCTAATGTACAAAACGATACCAGTACCGCAGCCAAGGTAGTAATCAAGATCTATTATGCAGAGAAAAAAAAGGAAAGGGCCCAAGACGGTGCCTTGTGGGACGCCTATGTTAATCTCCATACTGTAACAGTCCGCTGTTACCATTTTTGCGAAGCATCTATACCTAAGACAGATATATTTGGATAGTTTCTGTCTAATTACCTGCAATCGTGAAACCGGTTGTTTTTGGAAACCACAACTTAATAATTTTGTGTAAAGAATATAATTAATATAGTGGAACGCTTTGCTAAGGTCGCAGTTAATTTAGAAAAGCATTGACCTGACTCGATGGCGCCAGCGACTCTCTGGTAGTACTAACGAATTGGTAAAGTCAAGTAAAGCTGTTAACGTTAAGGCTGTAAGAAATTGTTCCTCTTGCGCGGCAATGTTTTAGTAAATATTTACAGTAAAATAAAAGTTGTTTTTTTTTGTTTGCATTTTTTGGGTCATAACATTTATAGTTTATTTACATGTCTAGCTTTCCAGCCTTAAGGTATGACATTATGTGAAGATGTCGGTTGCTTATGAAGCAGTTTGTAACAACATTAGTTTCTAATGTAGCTACTTATAAACAACAACTACCGGTTAGAACAACGTATAAAATGCATCACTAATGTCTTCATTACATATTCTAAAATGTGCGTTCTACAACTAATTTACTTTCTCCTGGTTAAATATCCTAATTTAGAAACACAAGGAGGTTAAAAATACATTGTGGAACAGCAAAATAAAATAAATTCAGCATCAGCAGCAATTGCGTTATGGTAGCGAATTTTCGTAAAAATGTTTTTAATGGAAAATATGTTTTTTTAAAATAAAAGGCATGGAATTTAATATAACCTACATGTAGTAGAAACAGTGTATCTTATTTCATCAAAATAACTTTATTGTTAGAAAAACTACAATAATTTTCCGAAAATAAACTTAAAATGTTCCCGAAACAACTGGTCCGATTTTCCTGGGCAACGAAACTCTTCAAGCTTTTACACATGCTAAAATATCATTATCCAAAAAAAGCCAATTGAAATTCATTTTCTGCAAATATTTAAGGTAACTGAAACTTAAGGCTTTATAGAATATACTGCTTACAACATTTCTTGTACATAAGTCGTACTAATTTCAGGTTCTTTATCTAGAACATGTCAATTTTGCCGTTTCGAATCGCGACTTTGACGTTTTAGGAAGAAAAACTATAATGCTCATAATTTTTTTTTCTTTCAGCGTAGATCTAAATTTGGTAGGTGGTGTTCTTCTTTGTACGATATAAACCTGCGTACTAAATTTGGTTGCAATAGCTTAGTTATTTACGGAGATATAACATATTTCCGAAAGAAAGCACAGAATTTTCCGGGAAAAACTAGCCCAATTTTCCTGGTTAACGAATTTATCCAAGCAATAAGTATAATTTGGAGAACCCAATTCATCGCAATACAATTTTTAGATCCGACGATCGTTTCGCTAACAAAATTAGCGTCATCAAGGGATGAATAAACTGAGTTTGAGTTTATTCATCCCTTGATGACGCTAACTTTGTTAGCAAAACGATCGTCGGATCTAAAAACTGCATTGTGATGAATTGGGTTCTCCAAATTGTACTTATCAGTGCTCATCACAGGTTCCAATCTTCACTCATTCATTTGTCCAAGCGACTTGCGAAAGGAAGGTACTGACCAAATTTGATTTATTATTATTTATGATTTTTTGAGTTGTCGTTGTGACATATATATATATATATATATATATATATATATATATATATATATATATATATATATATATATATACATATATATATATATATATATATATATATATATATATATATATATATATATATATATATATATATATATATATATATATATATATATACAAAAAAATATATACATTTTTGAGTGCTGAAAATTTGTATACGGGGGTTTCCGAAGATGCTCTATTTAATGGAAATAATTTCTAAAATAATGAACTTCCGGTTATAGCGTAAATAGATTAAACATCGTTATTTCAAATAGAACACTCTGTATATTATTGTATTTTTAGAATACTCATCTAATTTTAGGTTAAAAGTTATTAGAGTATGCTCCCTATCTTCAACTGTTTTCGAGTTATGTCAATTTATTTGAGAATTCTGTTCAAGAGGAGGCTGACTTAATGAAGGTGATTTTGTGTCGTGTTAGGATGCTGAAAATTCTTTAATTTGTCAGACACGTTCCAAGGCCATTACGCTTCGACATGATTGTGAGGGAAAATTGTTTCATATACAGGGTGTTTTGTAGGATGTATTGAAATTTAGTGTGTTTTATACTGGAATAACTCATTTATTTCAAAAGGAACACCCTGTATATTATCTTCTCATTGAATAGAGAAGATAATTCTCTTTCAAATTGTATTAGCATTCCCTATACCTAAAGTTGATAATTGTCGAGATATTTGCGGTTTACCAAAAAAAAAGACACATTTAGGAGTATGTCTAAAATCTGTATGAATTCTAAGAGTGCTATGTGATGTTTGACATTTTCACGTTTATTGTCAGTTTTATATTTCTGTCATTCACAACGTGAGTTATTTTGTCTTTGTGGTCTGAATTAATATAAATTCTACGTTATAATGCCAGCTATTCAACGGAACAATTGCTGAATTTATTTTATTTTCATGGAGAGTGCAACAGAGTGGTCAGCTGTCAACATGTCAGCTGTTTAATGATAGGTATCCCGAGTCCTCGACAATGACTGCGTGGAAATTCAGACGTTATGAAACCAATTTCTCGAGAACGGAAAGTTGCGCGATTAAACAAACATCAAGATCAGTTTCAGTTAGAGAAGACGAAGACACACAAATTTCTGTGTTGTCTTATTTCGAAGCTCATACAAAAGCGCCAATACGTTTAGCTGAACATGACCTGAACATAGCACGTTCCCCCATACAGAGAATATTATTCAAGCATAAGATGCATAATTATGAGTTTATAAGTGTACAAGCTCTGGAACCGAACCACCCAGCCCACCTAATTGAATTTTGTCACACTCCCCTTGAAAGACACCTAGATACCTAGAGATTTTGCTAACCACTGTCTCTGATTTCTTGGACAATTTACCACCTACTGCGTATGTGAATTGTTGGTATCAACTAGATGGGGCTCCTGCGCATTATTCAGTAGAGGTGGGGAGCTTTTAAATGATGAATTCGGAGAGAGGTGGATGGGACGCGGCGGAACATACAATTGGCCCCCACGGTCTGTGTCTCTGCTGTCCTTTTCCTTCGTTTCGTTAAAATATGAGAAAATAATAAATTTTAAACAAAAATTATATGGTGTAAATAATCAAGACGTTATAAAAGTAATATACTAGAGTATATACCTGTTAGTTGATACATCTGTCATGTTGAGAATGGCCGAGAGGTAAAGGCAGCACTTGTTGATTTAATAATGGACTCCTATAACCCGCGTTCTAATCTCAGTTAGTTACTTCACTTTTTTTTTTAATTCTTTTAGTCTTATTTTATTTTACCGCTATCTGATCAGATTGTGTAATTCCGATGAATTTTTTCAGCAAGTTTTTGTATGACAAATTCAATTAGAACGAGATGAAAACTTTCAAGACTTAATTCAATTTGAATAGCACATCTGGTTGTTTGTTATTGCCCTAACTTAGTGAAACCGTTCCATACTTAATACAGTCGTAGACTTTTCCTGTGGCTTCACAAGTACTTGTTCTTTTCTGCAACCGATTTAGATTTTAACTGGACGCAGCAAGTGCGTTATTTCAATAGCTCAATTTCCTATTTACCTAACGTTCGTTGGCCAGGAACCAGTTTTTTCGGGAACATGCTAAGTTTATATTCCCAAAAGTTTTGTACATTTTCAAACAATAAGGACATTTTGATCAAATATGGTACATTGTTTCTACTATATAGGTTATACAGGTAACCAAATTTCATGCCTGATTTCTTAAAAAAAAGGCATATTTGCGATTAAAAACATTTTTATGACAATTCACTACTATAACGCACTTGCTGCGACTTTTTTATTTCCAATAAAGTTTATAAAGTGTAAAATCCTACAACTCTTGATATTGATAAGGTGATTTGGAAATTTTTATATGAATGATTTGATTTAAATCTACATGCTTTAATTAGCAGTTACATGCTAATTAAACTTCTCAATTTAATTAAGATTTCGACTATAGTGTGTTCATGTTTAACAAAGTATTTTCTGTAGTTTCTCAGAACATGCAGTGTAGGAAAAACAAATCATTACTGAATATAGACCCAAACAAAAAAAATCGTCGTAATGTATGTCATTAGATTCTTAAGGTAATCATTAGGTATTAGCAAGTTATATATTATGTGGTGCGTTAGCCTTCATTACTATTGTGTAGTGAAACAGCTAGAGGCTCTTTACCACCCGGCGTGAATAATATCATATTTGTAATTGTAGCAATATTTATGACGCCTTTAATTCGTGAGTAGCTTAATCGTTTCGTTGCAGACATTGTTTTTATCAAAAAGTCAATGCTACTAATGTAACAAGATTAGTCGTAATCAAGATAAGGCATTAAAAATGAAAGTTGAGCTTGCCAGTCCATACATGGTTTGTTTCATTTTGAAGTTATCTCAATTCTGCTCGCGACTCTTTTAATTCTAGGATCATCAATTAAAACAAAATATCGATGCACGAAAGAATGTTATCTAATTAAATGTTCAAATTGTTTTCCCTCCACTTCCATACAATTAAAAAATCTTTGCTCCACTTCCGAACGAACGCCTCGAAGAATCTCGGTCGTTATCTGACGACCTTTTTAACAATTTCTCGATAAAAATAACCTCTTTTATGATTTTTAGTGAATTTAAAAAAAAATTCACTAATTCGGAGATCCCGAGCTTTGAATTTTGAAAAATTTCTTCAAATAACCGCGAGCTAGGCCTCCTAGAACCCATATCCAGGGTGAGTTTCAATTTTTATATGTTTACATATATATATATATATATATATATATATATATATATATATATATATATATATATATATATATATATATATATATAGGTGTCACACCGATATCTCAAAAAATAATGGTCCGATCTTGATCAAATTTGGTACATACTTTCCTTTTGCAAGTGGCTTAGACACGATCGTTAGTCTAGAAAATCGGCCCTAGTTTTCCCGGAAAATTTTGTGTTTTCTTTCAAAAAAATTATATCTCCAGAAATAACAAAGTGATGGCAACCAAATTTAGTAAGCTGGTTTCTGTCACCAAAATTTAGATCTCTATCTTAAAATATAAAAAAGTTAGAGGTAAATTAATTTTTAATAATTAAATCTGATTCATGAAAGTTAAAACGTCAAAATTGATTGAGTACGAATGGAAGTAAAAAATACTACAAGAAATGACTAACAAGCTCCTAGATACGTGTCTAAGTCGCTATTTTCCTTGATTTCGTTATAATATGAGCAAAAAATCTATTGTAAATCGAAATGGTTTTGTGTAAATTTTAAAACATTGAACAACTGTATTACGGGATATAGCTGCTAGAAGACACATGTCTAGCATAGCTCAGTGGTCTAAGTCTCTGTATATCGGATAATCAAATTCAATTGACCCCTACATGACGAGTTCGAATCCAGGTTAGTGACTTTACTTTCGTCAATTTTCTTAGTCTCATTTCACTTTACCGTTTTCTAACCAGATTGTTGTTATTCCGATAAATTTTTTAGCGACTTTTTGCATACAAAACAATTAGATAAAGAGGAGATTAAAGTTTTAAGACTTAATTCAATTTGAATAGCACATCTGGTTGTTTGTTCTTGCCCTAACTTAGTGAAACCGTTCCATCTTTAATACACAAGTGATTGTTTTAGTGAATTTTCTTTAAAAAAGATTTACTAACAAGGAGATCCCAACTTTTGAATTTAGAAAAAATTTCTTCAAATTAGCGCAAACTAGGCCCCCCAGAACCCATATTCAGGGTCAGTTTCAATTATATATATATATATATATATATATATATATATATATATATATATATATATATATATAATATATATATATATATATATATATATATATATATATATATATATATATATATATATATATATATATATATATATATATATATATATATATATATATAGGGTGAATAATTTACCAAAATTTAGGTCTGTAAGTCAAAACGTAAAAAGTCGAGATTTGAAACGTCAAAATTGACAACATTTAGGCAAACAACCTGAAAAAATACTGAATATGTAAAGTGTGTTCTGCAAACCCTTAAGTTTTAGCTTAAACCATCATTGCCCTTCATTTTAATTAAATATTTCTAGAAAATTCATTTCAAATAGACACTTTCTCTGATGCTTTGGAAGCAGTTTTAGTTAAATTTATGGTTTAACGGTCTATAATTTTTAGCTGACTTTTGTAGAAAAAATTCGTTAATGAGGAGACCGCGGCTTTTGAATTCTAAAAAGATTTCTTGAAATGAGCGGAAATTAGGCCCTTAGAATCCATATCCGGGTTTACTTTCTGTTTACATATATACTAGGTGATGAATTTCTGCGGTAAAGCTCAATATAATTGTTGTTATGCAAGATACGAGAAAAAATTGCATACGTTACCTATATGGTGTTTTTCAGCTGCATCTTATACAATTATTTTGACAACCACAGGATGGCCCATAAGTAGTTGGTGATACCAAACATTTTTTGAGCATTCCTTATTGCATTTTTAAATTTTTCATCGAAATGTGATGCATATTTGTAAAAAAATTCGAGACGGCAGTAAGTGCGTTTTAGTAGCGAATTTTCATTAAACGCTTCAAAATTCAATAACGCAATTTGCTATTAACCTAAGGTTCGTCAGCTAGGTAACGAGTTTTCTCGGAAACGTTCTAAGTTTGTTTCCGGAAAATTTGTGTACATTTTCAAACAAGTTATGTTGGTAAAATATCGTACATATTTCCTACTATATAGGTTATACCGGTGACCAAATTGATTCCTGCTTGCATTAAAGAGAGAATCGCTATTAAAAACATTTTTATAAAAATTCACTTCCATAACGCACTTGCTGCGTCCAGACTTTTCCTTTATCTCTTAATAAACGTTATCAATTTAACTGTCTTACCTGTTTTACATTAAACGAGCACAGTAAATATCTCATAAAATCATCACAAAATATATCCCATTCCAATCAGTAAAGATGGTTTATACAATTGGTAAAAAAGTGGAAATAATTTGTTTGCTCTATAAGAATGACAACTGTGCACGACAGGCATCATAGATTTCTAATGATTGCCATCCTGTGAAAAACACTTTGCATTCGTACGTCCTGGATTTAAGGCATACATTTTGGGAGTCTGGATCGGAGGCAAACAGAAAGCATCAACGTGAGCAGCTCGTATCTATTGAGGCTAAAAGACTGAGGTTGGACATTGTGGCTGGAAACTGAAACAAAAAAAGCAGAAATCCCCAAAAACCACAAAAAAATCATGACAGAGTTATGCGCTAGATATGTATTTCGACAACGATGTTGTCTTCATCAGTAGCTGTCGCTAAACTGACTGATAGCTAACAATTTGTTAAGCGGCAGTTACTGATGAAGACAATTTCGTTGTCAAAATAAGTATCTAGTGCATAACTCTCTGTGACTATTTTTTTGTGGTTTTTAGGGTGACTCTGCTTTTTGTTTCCAATGCGGGAAATCAGGTCAGGTCACATCGCAATGGAACCAAATTTGAGTCTCAGGAGACCTGCAAGTTTTTCAGGAATTTATGTAGCTAGTTGCCGCCGAATCTTAAAAAGCAATAAGTATCACCCATACAAAATTATTTGGGCACAGGAACTTAATGAAGACGATCCTGATCGCCGCGCGCAGTTCTGTGAAGAAATTAATGATAGTGTCAGAAGGAATCCAACCTTTTTGTACTCAATCTGTTTTTCCATTTAATGTACGTTTCAACTGGATGGCCAAGACAATCGCTATCATTGCCGCTACCGGGGTGACGAAATTCCAAGAATTTTCCGTTAAACTCATACGCGGCTTCCGTGAAAATTGAATGTTTGAGCGGGCATACTGGAAAACCATCGCATAGAGCAATTCTTCCTACCGGAAAAGCTGGATGGAAACATGTATCTGGATCTACTGGAAACGCATGCCTACGAGACGATTGTGAAAGTATTGGAAAATGACAACGATTTGACAGAAGGAGAAGTGTGATTTCAGCAGGATGGTGCTCTACGTCATTATGCCACAGCTGCGCGTGATTTTTTTAATCAGAACTTTCGTTATCACTGGGTAGGATGCAGAGGTTCAATTAAGTGGTCTCCCAGATCGCAAAGCTCGATGAAAAATGTAACGGACGGTTACTTAATCAGGGCTTCACAAGACCAACAACAGACTATTATTTGGGTTTTTGCCATGACCACCAAATGTCTTGAAGCTGTCATTGGTTGTATTAGGCATTTCTAACTAACCGGCCGTTAAATATTTAATCGAGCTTCGTAAAACTGGGCATTAGGATTTTTTTATGGGGGCATTTGAAGTTGAAACTTTATGCAACACGATTAAACTCACTTCTTCAGCGAATTGCTGAAGAACATTGTCAGATAACGCCTGAGATGCTTTAAAATGTTCGTAAGTAAGTGGAACAAAGATTTTATTATTGTATGGAAGTAAAGGAAAAACAATTTGAAAATAATTAAATAACATTCTTTCTTTCATTGGCTTTTTATCTTATTCTTTAATTGATGATATTGCCATATGAAAACTAAAATGAAAAAAACTCGTATGTTGTCTTAATCAGAATTGGGAAAGCTTCAAAATGAGGTATAACTGAATATAGGTTGCCGTTTAAAATTTAGAGGTACTTTACGCCTCTGTCTATGAGATAGGTTCCAAAACACCAAAACTTACGCCATCACGTGTCCCCCAAGAAAACGTGGCGGTGGCTGCGTTTCTCGACATTCAAGGAGAATTTATCAATGCACTACGTAAGTCCCTCTACGAAACTGCTATCGCTAGAGGGGTGAAACCTACCATTTGTGGCTGGATCGGTAACATGCTGCACAATCGGGTCATTATTACCTCGTTGCAGAGGTAGGTAGTCAGCTTAAAGTCTGCGAGGGGGTGTTCGCAGGGAGGAGTATTATCCCCCCTGCTTTGGTCCCTCTTCGTGGACGATTTGCTAGCTATCCTGGGGCCGTGGTAGGTTGAGGCGTATGCGGATGATCATCTCATAATGGTTAGAGGTAAATCTAAAGAGGAACTTAAAATACTCTTCAAGAGGCACTAAATGTAGTGAATGATTGGTGCCGGAGGGAGCAGATGTCTGCGAACCCTCGAAAAACCATCATTTACCAGACGAAGAAAGTTGGACAAATTAAAACCATATATTTTTATGGTGGAAACAATTCCATTTATGGAACAGGCAAAACATCTGCGGGTTATTCCAGATAAGAAGCTCAACTGGAACGTACAGTTAGATTATGTAATCCGCAGGGCCAAACAGTCCCTGTGGGCATGCCGAAGAATCTGTGGAAATAACTCGGGAACAAGCCCACAACGGATGTACTGGCTCTATGTAGTGGTTATCAGATCGATGATAACCCATGGAGATATAGTTTGATGGCCTAAGGCACTTCGTGGTATCGCGAGGGCCAAACTGGTTCAGCTACAGAGACAAGCTTGTCTGATGATAACGGGCGCGATACGCACCGCTCCATCAGCCACTCTGGAAGTCCTATTAAACATTTCACCTCTCCACATTTGGCTGGAAAGGGAGGCTAGGTGGACAACGTACAGATTAAAACAAACGGCTGACTCCATGCCGAAGGCAATCAGTTTGGGAAGGACCTGACTTCTCTATGACATTGAGAGTCATGAGGTTCTCTCAGACCTGATGCTTACAAAGATCAGTAGATATCTGTCTTTTAAGACCATCCTTCCGGAAAGAAGAGACTGGGAACGAAACCAAACGACCCTATTGAGGGAAGATCTCTGCTGGTACACCGACGGCTCCAAAAACGATCGAGGGGCAGGAGCCGGCGCATATGGGAACAACACCGATGCAAGAATATAGCGTAGGAAATTATATGCAACCATACAACATGCAGAAGTGTATGCCATCGAGACGTATGCAGGGGAAATTATACAAAACCATTGCACACACAACTCGATAACAATTCAAAAATCTGTGGTGAATGAACTACAAGTTCGTGTCATCCCGAGTGTTTACACACACTCACTCAAACTCAACTCAACTCAACAACTCGATAAAAATATATTCAGATAGCCAAGCTGCAATAAAGGCAGTTGCTTCATACCGTTGCAAAAGCGGTGTGGAGCCGTTAATCTGCTCTCAACAAACTAGGCATCTGCAATGAGGTATCGCTGGTGGCAATGTAACGGCCGACGGGCTTGCCAGAGGTGGTGCCCAGGAGGACTTTATTGGACCAGAACGTTGGGGATATCATCATGCACAGAAAAACGCATCTTAAACACCTGGGACAGATAGAAGGACAATCGAACAATGGCAAAATCTGCCATGATTAGCACACATTAAGGCCTTCATTAATGGCCTTTCAGAGCCAAGCGCTAAAGAACTTCTAGAGCTAAACAGACAACAACTGAGAACTCTGGTCGGCCTGTATACAGGACACTGTCGCTTGCGTCACTACATGCACCCAATTGGTCTCGGTCGAGAGACTGAGTGCCGGCTGTGTGTGCGGAGTGACGAAACAGCAGCGCACGTGCTATGTTGGTCAACTTTCGCCCACAAAAATTGTCAACCTGTGTGGGTGGCTGGAGTTGTTGGGCGAAATATAAAACAATTAGGCGCGAGCTACAATATGCCTTAAGGCAGCAGTGGCGAGACCGTTATGGCCTACTCACAAATTAACCTAACCTAACCTAACCTACCCATTCCAATATGCTTGAAAAGAAAAGTTTTCAACCAATGTGTTGTTCTAACGGTTATGACCTACGGCGCCGAAACACTAACCCTTACCAACGCTTCTGCTAAGAAACTAAAAGTAGCACGGCGCAAAATGGAGAGGTCGATGCTTGGCGTTTCGTTACGTGGCTACATTAGAAATGAAGAATTACGCAGAAGAACAGGAGTGACTGATGTGGTCGTACATGTGGCAAAACTCAAATGGAAGTGGACGAGACATGTGGCTCGCATGCAATATGACAGGTGGACAAAACGATTACTTGAATGGAGACCCAGATCCGATAAATGAGAGACGAGGACCACCAACTCGCTGGACAGATGACATCACAAAAATTACAAAAAACTGGATTTGTAGCGCTCAAGACAGAAAAGAATGGACTCAACTAGGGCAGGCCTATGTCCAGCAGTGGACGCAGAGGGCTGATTGATGATGATGATGATGATGAACCTAACCTAACCTCCTTGAAAACGAAGTCGAAGTGTCTCGGCTTTTTTTGCTTTTTTTAAATTCCGATATTTTTCAGGTGGGAAGTCTTACTTGGCACACACTGTATAAGTAAAAACTACTAAGATATATTCCATTTTACGCTGTCGCAAAAGGCGTAACCAGTTGTGCAGAAAAAAACAAATAATTGTGAACACAGAGACGAAATCTCTACACCGGTATTTATTAACTAAATCCTCGTACAAGTCGGAAAAAATAGACAAGTGCATCAACAGCAGTCATTAACTCATCTTAATGTCATTAAACGACCTTCTACAAGATCTCTATTCAATCAGAACAACAAAAACAACAGTTTTTGACTCCTAATAACGTCTAATCACACCCATCGTTGTCATCCATAATGATTATATGAAATATGATGTTCGTTCTCTTTAAGAGACTTTTTTTGCTAATATGGCATGTGTCCGTGTTTGGTTACAGGCTGTCGAACTTGGAATCTACCAAGTGTGACCAACTTGATACAATGTTAAACTTGTAACGAAATCATATTCTAATATTTAAATATATCTGTGGTATGTGTGACCATCTTTATATTGGCACACGACAGAGTACGTAACATGACGTTGAATAAGTTTTATACAAATAATGCAATACTAAAATATTTTGTTTGAAAATGTTGTTCTGTTTTATGAGATGATTCGTTTTCCTGTAAAATGGCCTTACTCATCTGTAAACACTTTCAGTGAAATTGTGTTACCTACAGAAAATGTTTCGCTGGTGCTTTTAACTGTTACCTTATACAAGAAACTCGGCATTGTTAAAAACTGTCCACTTTTAAAACAACTTGCTGTAAAATTGTTGTCTTTTTTGATCTTTAGAACGATATGAAAATTTTACTCATAATCATATTACAACTAATCCGGATAGATAGATAGATCGACAGCTATATTTATTTGTCATGAGCTGATGAAATCCCAGCAATTGTTCTTAAAAAGTGCGCATCAGAACTTGCTCCTGTCCTGACTCGTCTGTTTCAGACATCTTACAATAGAGGTATATTCCCTAGTAACCCCAAGAAAGGACCCAAAGCGCTTCCTAGCAACTACAGACCTATTTCTCTTCTTTCAGTCGTCTCTAAAGTGATGGAAAAGTATATAAACACCGATTTACTAGCATTTCTTGAAAACACAGTCTAATCCACGACAGGCAGTATGGATTCCGTCAGCGCAGATCAACTGCCGACCTCCTTTCCTTTGGCACCCATTCTTGGAACAATTCTATGGAACTACACGGTGAATCCCAGATTGTCGTTCTAGACATATCCAAAGCATTCGACCAGGTCTGGCACGCAACGCTGCTTAATAAACTTCCGGCCTATGGCCTACCACCAAAACTCTATACCTGGACAGCAAATTTCCTCTCCAACCGGAGCATTTCTGTTGTCGTGGATGGCCATTCCTCTAAACTGTATACAATTAATGCAGGAGCGCCCCAAGGTTCAGCTTTAGCCCGTATTTGTTTCTTCTCCACATCAATGACCTCCTCTCTAGCACATCTAACCCAATTAACACTTACGCGGACGACAGCACCCTCCACTCAAATATACAATATTCTAAACCTGCCTCTTTAGCCCAATTAGATGAGTATCGCAGACTCATGGAGCGTTCTGTCTCTGTGGATCTCCAAAAAATATTGGACTGGGGAAGTAGAAATCTTGTACAGTTCAACTCCATCAAATCTCAGTCTTGCCTTCTATCTCATAAGACATACACGAGCCCTAGACCCACCACACTAAACAACCAAGTTATTCAAAGTAATGAATCCTTTTCACTTGTTGGCATTTCTGTGGATCGAAATCTCAATTGGCACCAACATGTCACATCAATTGCAGAAGGTTACCTCTTCCGGGTTCGCAAATACTTTTCACCAGCTAATCTCTGTACCTTATATACTTCACAAATAAGGCCAAACCTCGAATACTGCTCCCATATCTGGGGTGCCGCTGCCGCTTCTACGCACGATATCCTGAACTCATTCAGAAGCCTCATCGGTGACCCTATTCTCACCGAAAGGCTGCCATCCCTTGCCCACCAGGTGCCGTTGGTGACCTCTTTCTCTTTTACATATATCTGCACGGGCACTGCTCGGAGGAGCTTTCTTCCATAGTTCCTCCACCTGCTGCCCCCAACAGATCTACCAGGGGAACAGAGCAAATGCACCCTCTTACTGTCCAGGTCACCAGACATAGAATATCTTGTTATGCCCGCTCTTTTGTCCCGAGGACTTCCAACTTGTGGAATTCCTTGCCGGCACATGTTTTTCCTTCTTCTCCGAACCTCCAAACCTTCAAGTCCAGATTTAACAAGTTGCCTCTTTCCTACTTGTCGACACCCACGGTACGATAGTATTTAGGCTGTAAGCCCTCGTGGTGTGTTGTTGAAATAAAAAAAAATACAATGTTTCGGATAGAATACAAAAACATTAGAATAAATCAGTAAAAATAATATACAAAATATTCACACAAATACAAACAGTCACACGCTATATCACTGTGAAATCACAAATAAGACACAAAAAAGACTAGAGGTAAGAGATATGACAACAGCTATGATGACTTTAACTGTTTTTCGAAGTCATCGACAGAATAAAAACACTGTAAATATAAAAAATACTGTTTAAGCTCTCTCTCGAATTGAGCCACGGTACGACAATCCTTAATATGATTAGGCCGCAGATTAAAATAATAAAAACCCGCATACAACGGTGACTTTTTATAAAATGCATTATTAGGTTTATTCAAATATATATTTTCTCTAAAGCGAAGGCTGTAGCTATGTAAATTGTAATTGTAAGGTAAATTATTTCTTTTCCTAAATACATAACACATTAGCTTCAGTAAATAAACCTCAACAACTGTCAAAATATTATTATCTTTGAAAACCTTCCGACAAAATTTCCGGAACTCGAGGTTAAAAATGAGGTGAATTATGCGTTTTTGATACAGGAGAGCGCTAGCTGCATCCATCACTTGACCCCACAAGACAATGTTATAATTTTGAGCTGCGTGTCGAAGAGCATAGTACGCAGTGAACAGGCCATCTAAATTAAGGTAGGACTTTAAAGTCTTTAAAATGTAAATACATCTATTCAGTCTTGAGCAGTCTGCATCAGCATTACTGAACCAGGAGAAGACTGTCAATTTTTGCTCCCAGAAATGAAGTGGAGACAACAGAAGTTAAATAGTTGAGATTGAAGTGAACACTGATGTCAACACGTGGGCTCAAACCAGTGTAAAAATGCAGCAATTGCGTTTTGTCATATTTTATAATTATACTGTTTTTTGCCCACCAGCTGCTAAATTCCTGTAAAACGCTATTAATTTTGTTATAGAGATATGGACGATCTGAGGCTGACATTAAAAGTGACGTATCGTTAGCGTACATGAATACCAATCCATTTGACATATATTTTGGCAAGTTATTAACATAAACTAGGAACAGAAGCGGGCCCAAAATGCTTCCTTGTGGGGCGCCAACGTTTGTGGCTGATAAGGCATTGCCCATCCTAACAACAAGTTTTCTGTTAGACAGAAATGACTGAATCCAGTTGTTCAAATTCCCTCTAGTTCCCATATAATGGAGTTTGACACAAACATAGCTAGAATTTATCGTGTCGAACGCACGAGACAGATTATTGGCGATAAAATTGGAATCCAGTCCAATGCGACCTTGGATAGCCTGTCACTCTTGTTTTTGCAGAACAGACTTCGCGTTAATATTGGCAAGACAGGTTACGTGAAATTTCATGGTGTGCGTGGAGGATCTGGCCTGCCCATTGTTTTAAGGATGGGAGGCAAAACATTGCAACCCACCCCTTGCTACCCTAACATTTCTTGGCGTTTATTTGCAGAGCAGTAACCTTTGCTGAGATATTCACTGTGGTTATGTGACGAGTATTCTTAGTTCTGCGTTTCACGTCATTTTTAACTTAAGATCTATCGCGAGCTTTAAGCAGATAAAAAAATATATACTACGCACACGTTTTTTCCAGGTTGTGTTTTGGGGTTCATCGCCAATTTCGGCAGACGTTTTTATTATTGAAAATAGTCAGGTGCATGATCTTTGCATTGCGTTTATGTTCTCGTAGGCCTCTCCTCATGAAGTATTCGATACTGATACTCGCATTATGATACTGCCTTGTATATATATCAAAGAACACCATAAACTTCCTACTTAACACTAATCAGAAAAGAAAACCAGATTGAATACAAAATAAGCAAAAGCTTCGGGACGCAGCAAGTGCGTTATGGTGGCGAGTTTTCATTACATGCTTCAAATTTGAATAAGTCAATTTTCTATAAACGTAGAAAGTTGAATTTTGGTACTTAGTAAGATCGTTCCCAAGGCAACACATTCTCAAATTTAATGAAAATGGCTGTGTAATTTTTAAAGATTAATTTTTTTCGAAAGAAAACTCAAAATTTTCCCGGAAAACTTTTTCCGATTTTCCTAGATAACGAACTCGTCCAAGCTTTTAATAAACAAAATATTCTTGCCGAGTTTCATCCTGGCATTTTTACTTGGTAATGGGCACCCTAACTTGGTTAAACCGTTCATATTACATACAAATATATTCGCAGGGGCGACCTTTTAGTTTCACAAATGTACTTATGGGTAGATACTTCCTACTGCCATATTCAGCTACTTCTGCCGATGGTCAGTAACTTCTCATTTTCTCAACAATTATCTTAGAATTAAGCTTGTCGAAATTATAACTCTTGTTACCTTTTAATTAAATAAAGAAAAGTGTGAACGCAGCAAGTGTGTTATTGTAGTGAATTTTCATAAAAATGATTTAATTATCAAATGTTTTTTAGTGAAAATTCTAAACAAAATTCACCAATGAGGAGATCCCGACTTTTAAATTTTAAAAAATATCTTGAGCTGAGCTCGAACCAGGCCTCTAGAACCCATATCCAGGGTCAGTTTCAATTTCTATATGTTAATATATATATATATATATATATATATATATATATATATATATATATATATATATATATATAAACATATATATATATATATATATATATATATATATATATATATATATATATATATATATATAAACATATATATATATATATATATATATATATATATATATATATATATATATATATATATATATAATTTGGTTTATTTTTTCGAGGATATTGTCTATGTTGGTTTTTTGATTGTCGTATATTATTAATATATCATCGACGTATCTTATCCATTTGATGTTTGGGTCTGTCTCTTTTATGATGGTGTATACAACATATAACAGTTAGAAGATAAAATCAACACCATCATAAAAGAGACAGACCCAAATGGACAAGATACGTCGATGGTATATTAATAATATACGACAATCAAAAAACCAACATAGACAATATCCTCGAAAAAATAAACCAAATTAACAAAAACATAAAATTTACAATAGAAAAAGAATCAAACAACACCATAAACTTCCTAGACTTAACACTAATCAGAAAAGAAAACCAGATTGAATACAAATTATACAGAAAACCCACACAAACAGACATCACTATGCCTAAACACTCACTACACCCACATACACACAAAATGGCCACATACAGATACTTAATAAACAGAATGCTAAATGTACCACTTCATAACGACGAACGAGAAAAGGAGTGCAACATCATAATACAAATAGCAGAAAGAAATGGATACAACAAAAAAAACAATAGAAAAGCTAGTCAAACAAATCAAAAACAAACAAATCAACAAAACCGAAAACAAAACACCAGAAACAAACACAAAATACATAACATTCACTTACAACCACCACATCAAAAAATAACACAAACACTCAAACAGTGAGTGACTTAAAAATGAGCTACAAAACCAATAACAAAATAATAAACAAAATAAATAAAAACAAGAACACAACCCACATGAATTAAACGGACTATATCAAATAGAACGTAACAAGTGCAATAAAAAATATATAGGGATGACAAAAAAAATCAATAGAAACAAGATTCAAGGAACATATAACAGCATTAGATATAATCCACATACCTAGCTACAAATTAAACGTAGCTACACACATTCACAACACAAAACCCCAACAACCAGACATCACCCAATTACAACTAATGAAACATGTTAAAGACCACAAAAAAATGGAAATCTGGGAACAATACTACATTCAACAAACAAACAATAGGAAACAATTAATGTCAGAACAAATCCAAGTACAAACATTTAAACAAAACTTAATAAAGGCCATACAAATAGACCAATTATCAAACCACAGTGATCAAGACAGGATACCGATATACACGACACAGTCCGAAGGTACAACCAATCAGAGAACAGGAAACCGACCAATAGAAGCTCACAGCGCATGCGTCACGTACAATCTCAGACATAGACCAGACCGGAGCGATAACAGTCAGTAGCGTGCTCATGATGAACCGGGACGGTTCGAAACTGCAATCCGCGCAAACCAATAAGAAATCACCAACGTACAGCAAACAAATAAAGTATATATATATATATATATATATATATATATATATATATATAATATATATATATATATATATATATATATATATATATATATATATATATATATATATATATACCGTTTGATTAACTACAACAGCTGTATTAATTACGTAAGTTATAAGCCGAGCAAATATGTAAGTGAAGCACACGTACTAGTTTGCTGTCAACTATATATATATATATATATATATATATATATATATATATATATATATATATATATATATATATATATATACCTGATAAAATTATTTTTTACTTGTTTTTAGAATAAATTGAATCACGTTCGTTTTCTGTTTGTCATTACTACCATGTATCTGTGCTGCATCTTAGATACATTTCCTGTAGCTCTGTTTAATGAGCCATGTATATTGCTGTATTTGTTATATTTGCAGAATAGCTGTATAATCTAGGAAATAAAGCTGAAACTTTGTATAACATGATTCACAGTTGACAGCAAACTAGTACGTATGCTTCACTTACATATTTTCTCGGCTAATAAATTACGTAAATAATACAGCTGTTGTAGTTAATCAAATGGTACAAAAACACTTAATATAGTATCTTCGGTATGAACTCAGAAGCTTAAGTTATTCGGTCACAGTATTTTGGACTTCTTAGGGCTGTTGCTTTCGCGGATAAAATTTCTGAGTTGCATCTCATCATAGCTCTATAAAAGGTACCGTAAATTTATCGACATACTTTTGGGATATATACTCCTATCCGTATATATAAAAAGTCTGGACGCAGCAAGTGCGTTATAGAAGAGAATTTTTATAAAAATGTTTTTAATAGCAAATATGTCACTTTAATGCAAGCAGTCATCAATACCGGTATTACCTGTATGGTAGAAACAATGTGATATATTTTATCAAAATCATTTATTGTTTGAAAATGTACACAAAATTTTCGAAAATAAACTCAAAATGTTGGTTTCCTAGGTTAATAGCAAATTGAGTTATTGATATTTGAAACATTTAATGAAAATTTGATACCAAAACGCACTTACTGCTTCTCGATTTTTTCTTACAAACATATTTCGCTAGAGAATGCAATAAAATAAGGGTGTTCGAAAAAAATTGTAGGGTTCACTACATGGATATGGATTCTAAGGGGCCTCATTTGAAGAAATATTTTTAAAATTCTAAAATTTGCTGAAAATTATTGACCGTCAAACCATAAACACAACTAAAACTACCGCCAAAGCATCAGAGAAAGAAAATAACTAACTTGTTGCATATCAGCCCTTTTTGTAAAACTTCGTTCCTTTTTAGCTGTTGACAAAACATCACAAACACTGTTTACTCCACCCACTAACACTAATAAAGTCGGAAAGAATAATTTGCACTTGTATATTAAAATCCCAAACAACACAAATAATATGCAAAATGGCATTGAAAACAGATAAACGATCTAATAATGCACATCAACTAATAAAAGTGTTACGGCATGCAGCACAATGCACAATGCACAATGATATCAAATGTTCAGTTGCCAGGGTAACAACGACAGAGACATATTAGATCTCATATATAACGCATTTTTTAAAATTGTTGATAAAAACTGTCTGATTTAAAAATAAATGCCTAAAATTTGAATAGCTCAGTTTCCTGTAATTCTAGAAAGCCAAATTTCGATCCGTACTGGGGTCTTTCCCAAGGCAACATGCCCACCCGATTTCATCAAAATATATTTGTAATTTTCGGAGATAAAACATTTTCTAGAAAGAAAACTCAAAATTTTACCGGAAAATCTTGTCCGATTTTCGTGGCTAACGAACTCATCCAAGCTATTAATAAAAGAAAGGCACTTGCCGAGGGTAATCTAAATCAGTTAAGTACTTTTTAAATTATCGGCTGGATACATATATATATATATATATATATATATATATATATATATATATATATATATATATATATATATATATATATATATATATATATATATATATATATATATATAAAAATTGAAACTGACCCCGGATATGGGTTCTAGGAGCCCAAATTCGCGCTCATTTGAATTTTTTTTGCAAAGTTTCACCATCGATACCTCCCTACTAGTGAATTTTAAAGAATAAAAATTCACTAAAATGGAAAAAATGTATGCCTTGACGACATTCGATGTCTTGGTTATCAATTTTTTTTCGTTTAAATGGTAGTTTGCGGTTCTTCTCGTCATTTGCAATTAATAAAAATTGTTGCAGTGTCGCCATATTTGTTATATGCTATATGCCGTCATAACTAGATAACTTGTTTAACAGAGTAACTAAATTGTAGATTAATAAAACAAACTTTTTGCACCATGTAATAGAAAGCCAATAAACAAAATAACTGATTCGTAATTTGTTTTTGTTTTAATTCTCGCGTTTAAAAATTGCATTCTATTACCTGGCAATCGATTTTTCAAAGCCAAGATAGGATTGTTCAGGCATTTTATTTTAAACCGTGAGTTTAAATGATCCATTTTATTTTCCAGACAGATTCCTCGTGAGTTATTTTTGTGTGACGAAAATAACTTGGCCTAATACTCTGTAAATCAAATCAATCAGAAAAATGGTGGATGATATGACAGACGTGTGCGGTACTTGTGGCGGAAAACCAGAGGGCATTTTCTGTCAAACATGTTTTGCGTGGTATCATAATAAATGCACACGGCTATCGAAAAAAAACACTGAAAAAACTTGAGAAAACAACCTCTCCGTGGAAGTGTGTAAAGTGTAGGAATACATAACCTCCAAACATTTGAACAATCAAAGTAAGGGCTCCAAAGATATAATCAGGGATTCAGAAGATTTATCAGCGGAGAATGAGAATAATATTCAAATGATCCAGAAGTCAATAGAAACTCTCGAGAATTATTGTCGAGTTACTTTCTTGAAAATTTGACGACTTCAAAATTGCCAATGATAACTACCTTGAAGAACTAATTGAACCATATAAAGACATGAAGAAGCCGAACGAAGAAAATCAAGACTTGAAAACGGGAGTAGCAGAGCTGGAACAAGATAAGAAAGAAAAAAATGTGTTACTTGCTGCGACACCAGATCAACCTCAAGAGAATACAGTAGTCCCAAGAGTATGTGAAACACTAAATACAACTATGGACTCAGTAGAAGAGGCCTATAGACTGAATAAAAAGAAGCAGAACTCGCCTATTTTAATCAAGCTACAAAGCAAAGCAGATAAGGACCTTCTAATGAAAAAACGCAAAGACATCGAATGCATAATGGTCCATCAGTTTGGTTTGGTGGGTAAAGATGGTACGATCTCCTCTAATGGTGGCCTGACTAACTCTAATCAGATGCTTTTTATAAAAGTACGTAGGCTAAGAAATAAGGGCTATAAATTCATCTGGTGCACAGATGGGAAAACATTTGTAAGGAGATGTGAATAGTCTAGTCCCGTACATATCGGATATTAGGCAGATATGGATAGACCTTGGACCGATCAGCCCACTGACTACCCATTACCTTGTCTCTTTAAACTTAAAGACTGAATCTTCTTTTTTTATTTACTATAGAATTGTTATTTAAGTTCACTGTGCATAATAATTTACCAGGATTAAACATATTTTATATAAATATTAGAAGTCTCAGAAATAAGCTAGATGATATCGACATAATCTTGGAGGACAAACATGTTACTGTACTAACTGAAAAATGGCTTTAGGAAAATGAAATTTCCCGGATACAAATAAAAAACTACATGGCATACTATATAGTATGGTGGCCAAAAACGGAACAAGCATCAACTGTTGGAGAAACAAATTGGTACGCCCCTGTCTCTTAACTTTCATTCGGTTGCACTGTCATTTAAGTTTCTACCTGAAATTATTTATCTCTGGATTTCACAATTCTTTCCAATTTGCTGGTAATCTTTATCCTCTAGACGTCTGTATCGCATTAGGTTTACGCATGAACAATGCCATACAAAGAATACTTATATACCGTTAAGTCCTTTATTGTAAATAGCTTTAGCTGTCTTTGACGTATTAAGATGCACCCAGTGGATTTTCTTCACTAGGAATAATGTTTCTAACTAGTTGGCCATTCTGTATTACTGACATTATGTTATGTCAACTACGTCACCTAGCGTTACGCGAAACTCGATAAAAGCAAGCCTTTC
Organism: Tillus elongatus; assembly: GCA_964006375.1. Lineage (NCBI taxonomy): Eukaryota > Metazoa > Arthropoda > Insecta > Coleoptera > Cleridae > Tillus > Tillus elongatus. Next base: position 161,802,156 of record OZ023264.1, read on the forward strand.
GCAAGGTACAAGTCAGTTCTACGCCAGATCTCATCTTCGTTCCTTTTTCGCTCCTGGGTTCCAAATCTTCCACTTAAATATCGCTCGTGTGTTTAAGCCAGGTTAATTCTACAGTGCCGTTCTACAATGAATCTCATCTTCATCGCTTTTTGGGACTTCTAAGATCCCGATCTTCTACCTAAACATCGCTAGTGTGATTACGCCACTTCAGTTCAAGCTCCAATCTTCCTACAGAAATTCTGTTCGTACAGTATTACAGTGAAAAGTCAGTGTTTTCTTCGAAATTAGAAGGTATACGCGCAGTTAAAGGCAATAGCAAGTAGCTAATAAGATTGTGAAATCTCCTGAATAACCCATTAAATCAAGTGTAAAACCGCAAATTGTAAATAAATGTTAAGTTCAAAGTGTATATAGTAACAATACAACATATATAAATATAAAAAAGTGTATTATTGAAATCTTCTGGAATCCAGTGCACCTAGAGTTATAAATACAGTCCACATACAGTCCACATCTTCAACATATTCTTCTTCCAACGCTAATTAGCAAAGCCGACTAGTTAGCGAGGGTGGGATCAATCCACCTGCAAAACATTGGGGAATGAAAACAAGCTCTTTCTCCCCCATCAACACAAAACTAATTGCACAAACTGCAGAGGCCGGCCTGTCTTCTGGATAACGGGAACTATCGCATCATGCCCTACAGGTGCAACAGAGGCAATGCTGAATCTTGCTCCACTGCACATATGAGAGAGAGGGAAGCAGCGCTAAGTGCATCAAGACTATTCCAAGGGGAGAAATTGAAACTAGGAGACTTGGTTGTTCTCTTGGAAATCCTGGAAATTATTCGACTGGAGTCACTTGCCAAACCAACAGACTAAATGCCAGCCACCCTGGATTTCAGAATTTCATTCGACGTGGTTATAAGTGGCCGCCAAGCATGGGACACAGACAATGCAAGGCCGAAAAACAACTAATCTGTATGGTATACAAACAGGCTCAAAGAAATGGAGGTAGCAGGACTGTGAATCAGCGAACCCAACTTCAGAACCTAGAGAAAACTTCCACTATCTTCCAAGCAGAAATGCTTGCTATAAATTTTTGGGTACATGAGTGCAGAGAAAGAATAGACAGAAATAGAGAAATATCCTGTCAGACAGTCAGGCAGTACTAAAGCGAGTGAAATATTTTAAAACCAAGTCTATATTGATCTGAGACTGCAAAACTTTCATGAAGCAGCTGGCTACAAACAACAAAGTATCTTTAAGGCGAATACTAGCGCATCAGAAAATTGTAGGAAATGAGGAAGCAGATAACCTTGCATAAAGGCTGCAACAACATCATTCTATGCCACAGAGCCCTATTGTCGACTAAAAAGATCAACGTAAGCAATAAACCTTGTACTTGTGAGGAACCAAATGGTGTCATACGGGCGGAAAAGGCCACGCTTCTGGTTCATCAACATATCAACAAAGAAGTCTGAACAGTTTCTTGGATTTAACAGTAACGACTTGAAAATAATCAAAGGACTTTTCACAAGACACTCCCCAGTAATGGGCTACACCAACAAGGGGATCCTTGACAGCCAGGCAGACCTTAAAGCCCTAAGTAGCCCAGGCTGGTAAGTGAATGCCGAGACGAGACGAGCGGCCTGGCTGGGCATAATGAAGTCACCCTCATCTGGGTGCCGGGTCACTCGGGGGTCAAAGGCAATGAAGAAGCTGACAGTCTCGCGAAGAGGGGGTCAGCGGAACCATTTATGGGACCAGAACCAGTCCTGTGCGGGACGAAGAGCACGGCCAGGGGATCCATTAAGCCTTGGGTCAGAAACGAACATAAGGTGTACTGGGCAAACCGTCCAGGGCTCAGGCATGGGAAGTCAGTAATTGAGGAACCCAGTTCAAAGAGAGCTGTGGTTTCCTAAATCTTAGCAGATGACAGCTCAGGAACATAACAGGAATCTTGACAGGACACATGGCCGTCAAGAAACACCTGCATAAAATGGGATGGTTCGGGGGGGACCTGGCATGCAGACTCTGCGGCGAGGGGGAGGAATCAGCCCAGAACATCTTGTGCGAGTGTAAAGCTCTGGACCGCAAAAGACAACTGATCTACGGACAGCCTAGACCGGAGACAGAGCAATATAAAACATTACCTAACCAATTGCTGTGCTGACTAGTTCAAGGCACAGTGATTTTGGAATAGGTGGAGTAGACAGGGTATACACAATAAGCCAAAGGCTGCGGTGCTATCGGGGCGGTAAAGACGCGGACGAGGCCTAAGGGAAACAATATTATCACCATATGATGATGCAAAATGCGGACAGCAAAAACTGCACTGAAGCAGAAACAAGAGAACACTTACTATGCGACTGCATGACTCAGTTCTGCAAAAGGCTTATATATATATACAGGGTCGCTGATAAGTCTGGAAACGGTCGATTATCCGGGAAAATATACAAGGTGTCGAAAAAAGTTTTATACTAAAGTTTTTGGGTTCTTCAATGTCTACTAGGCGGTGATAATTTTAATTATACAGGGTTGGTCATACAGGCGTGGCACACCAATATTAATTTTTTTTTAATGGAACACCCTATATATTATTCGATATTTCAATCCTTCTCTTAATTTTGAGCAACATTTATGAGAAGCATAATGTACCTAAACTCAATCGTTTCCGGGTAAAAAAATAAATAAAAATAAACGCTACTGTTTTTAAAATCTATTGGATGAAGAACAAAAATAAATGAAAAGTAGAATATCTCTTGAAAACAATCTGTGAGTGTGAAAAGAACCGGTTGCGATGTTTTTAACATTGTTTGGAATCCCAAGATAAGATAAGATGCCCATAAGAAACGCAGTATTATTCTTTTGTTTTAAAATGTTTCCAGGACAACGAATGTCAAACATTCATTCAGTGTCAACAGTTTTGAAACATTAGTTATTTAGTGTCAACAGTTTTTGTGCAAAATGGCAAGTTTAAGTGAAACCGAACGTATCGAAATTTTAATGATGATAGGGTACGGTGATAGAACACGAAGTTTTGCTCAAGTGGTGATTATGTTCAATGAGTTGCATCCTGAGCGGGAATCGATCTCCAAATCCACAGTTTCGAAAACTTTGCATCGTTTTCACGAAACTGGCGGTATCAAGGATAAACCTAGAACTGGAAGGCCAGTAACCGTTACAAATGAAGAAAATTCTTTGAATGTAATATTGGATGTGGTGGAAAATCCGAAAACTTCGGCACAGCAATTGGCTTTAAATCACAATATGAGTCGATATTCAATTCAAAAGATTACGAAGCGGGAAAAGTTCCGTCCATATAAAATTCATTTATTGCAAGAACTGAGTGAAGACGATTTTGATCGCAGAATCGAGTTCTGTGAACTTATTATGGAGAAGTTACGCCAAAATTTTAACTTTGCCAACCACATTTTGTTTTCCGACGAATCTACATTTTGTTTGAATGGACAAGTCAACCGACACAACTGTAGGTACTGGTCAGACGAAAACCCACATTGGATGGAACAAATTCACACCCAAAGACCGCAAAAAGTAAATGTTTGGTGTGCTATTATTGGTGGACATATCATAGGACCTTATTTTATACACGGTAATTTGAATATATCGATATTTGACACTTTTGCAAGAATCAATTGTTCCAGACGTTAGTCGATTATTTCCGAACAATAACGACCCAAATCTACCAGCGGAAGAAATATGGTTTCAGCAGGATGGGGCACCCCCTCATTTTGGAATTGAGGTACGGGAATATCTTAATCAAAACTTTCCTGGCAGATGGATAGGGCGCAGGGGAACTATTGAATGGCCAGCTAGGTCTCCCGACATGACGCCGCTTGACTTTTTTTTTGTGGGGTCATGTAAAAAATGTAATTTACCAAAATAGACCGCAGAATATTGAAGAGTTGCAAGCAAGGATTGTGCATGAAATTAATAACATTCCTCAAAACGCTCTTGTAAATGCAATGCAATGTTTTGTTAAGCGAATTCATTATTGTCAGGAGGTCAATGGAGAACACTTTGAACATCTTATAAAATAGGATTTCAAACAATGTTAAAAACATCGCAACCGGTTCTTTTCACACTCACAGATTGTTTTCAAGAGATATTCTACTTTTCATTTATTTTTGTTCTTCATCCAATAGATTTTAAAAACAATAGCGTTTATTTTTATTTATTTTTTTACCCGGAAACGATTGAGTTTATGTACATCATGCTTCTGATAAATGTTGCTCAAAATTAAGAGAAGGATTGAAATATCGAATAATATATAGGGTGTTCCATTTAAAAAAAATTAATATTGGTGTGCCACGCCTGTATGACCAACCCTGTATAAATGAAATTATCACCGCCTAGTAGACATTGAAGAACCCAAAAACTTTTGTATAAAACTTTTTTCGACACCTTGTATATCTTCCCGGATAATCGACCGTTTCCAGACTTATCAGCGACCCTGTATATATATATATATATATATATATATATATATATATATATATATATATATATAATTTCAATAACACACCACGAGGGCTCACAGCCTAAATATTATCGTACCATGGGTGTCGACAAGGAGGAAAGAGGCAACTTGTTAATTCTGGACTTGAAGTTTTGAAGGTTCGGAGGAGAAGGAAAACATGTGCCGGCAAGAAATTCCACAACTTGGACGTCCTCGGGACAAAAGAGCGGGCATAACAAAATGTTCTATGTCTGGTGACCTGGACAGTAAAGAGGTGCATTCTGTTCGGGGCAGCAGGTGGAGAAACTATGGAAGAAGCTCCCCTGAGCAGTGCCTGTGCAGATATCTATAGAAGAGACAGAGAGGTTACCAACGGCACGTCGGTGGGCAAGGGATGGTAGTCTTTGGGTGAAGGTAGGGTCACCGATGAGATGTGTAGCTCTCTTCTGAATGGAGTCCAGTATAGCGAGTGTAGAAGCGGTAGCGGCACCCCAGATGTGGGAGCAGTATTCGAGGTTTGGCCTTATTTGTGAAGTATATAAGGTATAGAGATTAGCTGGTGGAAAGATTTGCGAGCCCGGAAGGGGAAACCTAATTTCTTAGCAGCCGCTTCTGCAATTGATGTGGCATGTTGGTGCCAATTGAGATTTCGATCCACAGAAATGTCAACAAGTGAAAAGGACCCATTACTTTGAATAACTTGGCTGTTCATTGGCATGGGTCTAGGGCTGGTGTATCTCTTATCAGATAGAAAGCAAGACAGATTTGGTGGAGTTGAATTGTACAAGATTTCTACTTCCCCAGTCTAATATTTTTTAGTGAATAGTATTTTTTTAGTGAATTTTTATTACGAATAATCTCTATGAGTGGTTCACGTGGGTGAGACCTTCGGAAATTTTCTTCAAATAAGCGCGAATTAAAGACCCTAGAACGCATATTAAGGGCCAGATTATATATATATATATATATATATATATATATATATATATATATATATATATATATATATATATATATATATATATATATATATATATATATATATATATAGGCAATACGAAACAGCGCAAAGCGTCATTTCTGGTGTTGTGACGGGTCTAGACTTCCACAGCAGTTTACAGACACACACAGTACAGCAAGGAGGAAGCTGTGGAAAGAAAATTAGCGAGCGAAAGCAACTACTTCCCTCGCTAATAGGTACCACGATAGGTATTACATCACTTTAGTTCTACCGGGATTTCAGTAAGATGTAAAGCAAGAGGCACAGGCCGGTCCCCCCCCCCCCATTATGGGCTCTTCAGTTTGCTCACATGTGCTCCAGTAAGTCAGCCTTAGGGCAAGCATAATATGAAAAGGAGAATAGCACAAAGCGCCATATCTGGTGTTGTGACTGTTGTAGGCTTTCGCAGCAGCTTCCATGCACACACAGTACAGCAAGAAGGAAGCCGTGGGAAGAAAACTAGATAGCAAACACAACTAAGTACTACCCTGGCTGATACATCGGCGGGCATTGAATTACGTTACTCACCAGTCACCGTTACTTCAGTCCTTGGAAAAACACTTGATACTTTGCCAAGTAACGGTCGAAATCCTATTTGTTAACGTAATCCGAAGTGTTACTGAATGTTTATAAACTCGTTGAGTATTTTTTTTTATTACCAGAAGCACACGGGGCGAAATGAGTTTTAAATATATTTCGTTTGTATTCTATGCGTAGAAAGTGTATGTAAACTGGCTTGAAATGGCTATGGTAAATACTTTTGGCCACAGAATTAACGTGTATATAAATTAAAATCTTTGTTTAGTCATTGAGGTTTCTTGTCTAACGCGTCGTTGAAGTCTCCAAGTTTATAAAGCGTTTTACAAGTGTAATAGACGCGTTATTATTTTTTTTAAATAAAATTATTTGTACACTGTATTTTTGTACATCGTTTGACAACATATTGTTACACATTTTAGATGCTTTATCACATATTCAATTAGAATCCACATACGTAGTTACTTTTTCTCTGTGTTCAAAATTTCTCATTACCCAAACAAAAATTTGTATCTCCGAAAATATATAAGCTAAATGTACAAATTTTGTGCCCCTATTATTTTCATTAAGGGCTACTTTGTAGCAGATTGAATAATCTAGCTCAATGTAAATTTAAAGTGTTTTTCGATACCATTACGCACATGTCGCGTCAAAACTCATTTATATTCTATGAATAAGTTTATTTTAGTGAATTTTTATTAAAAATGTATGTATCCGTCTGATAACTCAAAAAATAATTAACCGATTTCAATGAAACTCGGCAAGTGCCTTTCTTTGGCTAATGACTTGGATGAGTTCGTTAGCCAGGAAAATTGGACGGGTTTTTCCGGAAAAATTGAGTTTTCTTTCAAAACAATTTTTTTCTCCGAAAATAACAAAGCTGTTTTAATGAAATTTACTATATATGTTGCCTTGGGAGAGGACTTACTACGTACCAAAATTCAATTGTCTCGGTTTATAGAAAATTGAGTTATTCAAATTTTAATTTTTTTTTGAAACAATTTTTTTTCTCCAAAAATTACGAAGTTATTTTAATGAAATTTGGTGGATATCTTGTCCTAGGAAATACCTTACTACCTACCAAAATTTCTAAGATCATAGAAAACTGAGTTAATCAAATTTTTATAGCTCACTGCAGTGTTAAAATCAATGGTATTTTCCTCACTATTTTAAACACGTGGGTGGGGGACTGACCGAGTTCATTCCCAGTTGCTATTGATCGACTCATATTCTCTGAATATGTTAGAAGATGTTGTATCTACTTCATTCCAAGTCACTATTAACCGACTATTTATGAAATCAAATAAGTAAATTAAATCGATTGTCATAAAATATGTAGTGTATTAAGACTAAGGGAAAAAGAAATAAAACATATATAACTGTGCACATTTTGATTATATTTTAGGGTGTGCGGCGCACACCTAGCTCACTAGGAGAAATTGAGAGAGGTATTGTCACAGCATAATATCTTATTAAAGTTCATTTGTAAATAGGTTTAATTTTTATATGTTTATATATATATATATATATATATATATATATATATATATATATATATATATATATATATATATCCGTCTGTGAACTCAAAAAATAATTAACCGATTTCGATGAAACTTGGCAAGTGCCTTTATTTTATTAATGGCTTGGATGAGTTCGTTATCCAGAAAAATCGGACGTGGTGTTCCGGCAAAATTTTGAGTTTTCTTTCAAAAATGTTTTAATGAAATTTACTATATATGTTGCCTCAGGAGAGATATTACTACGTACCAAAATTCAACTTTCTAAGTTTAGAGGAAATTGAGTTATTCAAATTTTAAATTTTCTTTCGGAAATTTTTTTTTTCTCCGAAAATTACAAAGTTCTGTTAATGAAATTTTGTGGATATCTTGCCTTAGGAAAGACCTTACTACGTATTAAAATTAAACTCTCTAAGTTTATAGAAAATTGAGTTATTTCAATTTGAAGCATTTAATAAAAAATCACTACCATAACGCACTTGCTGCGTCCCGAGTTTTTTTCTAATTGTGACGGGTTCACTTAAAATTCCGTGATTGCATTATGGGTTAGATGGTCAATGGGTACCCCGAAATGAAGGGCAATGACGGTTGAAGCAGAAACTTAAGGGTTCGCAGAACACTCTTCTTGCAACATTTTCTTTTCACAATCCGTATTTGTTTCACGTTCTTTGTCTAAACATTGCCAATTTTGACGTTTCAAATTGCAAAGTTGACGTCTTGAGGAAAACTCCACTTGAGGGAAGAATCTGGATGCAAACTAAACTTCGCAAACAATCCTAATTAGCAATAGTTAGTGCCATACGCTTCCTTTTGTGATACATCACCGATTTTCCGTTCATTTCTAAATAGGTATATTGTCCTTTTCAACCGCATAGTACGTGATTAATTATTATTCTCTCATTAAATGATATTGTCGCGTGGAACTGGTGTTTTCTTTAATTGTTAGAAATACTGATCATTTTCCTTAACTGTCCATAACTTTTTTGTCTTTGAACTTAGAGACCTAAATGTTGGTACATGGTTCACTCTTTATAATACAAATGCAAGCGTACCAAATTTGGCTGCCCTTACCTTATTATTTCCGGAGATATAATTTTTTTAGAAAGAAAACACAAAATTTTCCGGGAAAACCTGGGCCAATTTTCCAGGGTAACGAACGTATTCAAGCCACTTGCAAAAGGAAGGAACTCACCAAATTTGATCAAAATCGGCCTATTATTTTTTGAGTTATCAGTGTGATACATATATATATATATATATATATATATATATATATATATATATATATATATATATATATATATATATATATATATATATATATATATAATAATAATAACTGACCCCTGATATGTGTTCTAGGGGGCCTAGTTAGCGCTCATTTGAAGATTTTTTTTTAATTCAAAAGTCGGGATCTCCGCATTTTTTATCGAAAATGATGCATGTGTGTAAGAAAGAATCTGGACGCAGTAGGTGCGTTTTTGTAGCGAATTTTCATTAAATCCTTCAAATTTTAATAACTCAATGTGCTATTAACGTAAGGCTTGTTGGCTAGGAAACCAACATTTAAGTTTAGTTTCGGAAAATTTTTGTACATTTTGAAACGATAAGTAATTTTGATAAAATATAGTACATTGTTTCTACTACATAGGCTATATCAGTAATCAGATTGAGCCTGATCGTATTTGTTATTAAAAACATTTTAATGAAAATTCACACCATAACGCCCTTGCTGCGTCCAGACTTTTTTTCTTATTAGTTGAAAGCGGGCAATATTACCCGAACGTACCTTATGCTTTTTAGTGAATTTTCGTAGAAAAAATTCACTAATGGGGAGATCCCGACTTTTGAATTTTGAAAATTTTTTTGCAAATGAGTGCGAACTAGGACCCCTAGAACCCATATCCGAGGTCAGTTTCAATTTTTATATGTTTATATATATATATATATATATATATATATATATATATATATATATATATATATATATATATATATATATATATATATATATATATGTATGTATGTATCACACCGATAACTCAAAAAATAATGGGCCGATTTTGATAAAATTTGGCATGTACCTTTCTTTTGTTAATGGCTTGGATAAGTTCGTTAGTCAGGAAAATCAGACGAGGTTTTCCAGGAAAATTTTGAGTTTTCATTCAAAAAAAATTCTTATCTCAAAAAATAATGGGCCGATTTTAATAAAATTTGGTGTGTACCTTCCTTTTATAAATGGCTTTGATATGTTTGTTAGTGAGGAAAATCGGACAAGGTTTTCCAGGAAAATTTTGAGTTTTCATTCTAAAAAAAATTTATCTCAGAGAATAATAGGCCGATTTTGACAAAATTTGGCATATACCTTCCTTTTGTAAATGGCTTTGATAATTTCGTTAATCAAAAAATTGGAACGAGGTTTTCCGGAAAAAATTTCAGTTTTTATTTGAAAAAAATTTTTTTCTTAAAAAATAAAAAATCTATGATAACCAAATTTGGTAGGTAGGTTTACAATATAAAAAGTAAACTATACACCAAAATCTATATTTCTGTTACAAGAAGAAAAAGTTATAATAAAATATTTTGTGCCACATCATTTCTATGAAAATTCACTACCATAACGCACTTGCTGCGTCCAGGATTTTCTTGTTTTATAAGGTGCTAATGAACAAAATTAATTTTGCGGGTTTCTATGTTTAAAATACAGGAAAAATAAACCGTTGTAAAATACAAATCAAACAGTAACGAGTTTTTTTTGAGTCTTCTACACAAAATGACGACCTCACAGTTAGATTTTCTATTATTATTTCGCCTTCTGTCAACTATAAAAAAGCGTGTAATTGTGTAAAATTTTTTGTAAGCCATTGTATTCAGTACAGTTGCATCTTTGAAATAGTTAAACTGTTTGTTTACGGTCACCGGCTTTTAAATTAAGAGCAAGAAGTTAAATATGTGTCATTAGAGAATCTGCTTTTGATGTGGTCTTGTTTAAATGTCATCGCAATGAACGGTACTTGCAAAAGATCAGCGAGACGTGAAAGAACAGCATATCGTTATTTGCAGTAGCATCATTTTTAATTAGCAAACTCAACTTCCCAAACAATCCTAATTTGCAATAGTTAGTGACATACACTTCCTTTTGTGATACATCACCGATTTTCCGTTCATTTCTAAATAGGCATATTGTCCTTTTCAACTGCACAGTACGTGATTAATTATTATTCTCTCATTAAATGATATTGTCGGGTGGAACTGGTGTTTTCTTTAATTGTTAGAAATACTGATCATTAAGCCGAGTAATGTGCGAAAAGATTTTAGACGTATATGCATAGGAATATGTCAAAACACTTCCAGGAAACATTAAGCTTTCTCTTCCCAAGTTATTAAAAGGTTGAAGCAACATATATAGTAAATTTCATTAAAACAGCTTTGTTACTTTCGGAGAAAAAATTTTTTCGAAAGAAAACTCAAAATTTTTCCGGAAAACCCCGTCTGATTTTTTTGGATAACGAACTCATCCAAGCTATTAATAAAAGACAGGCACTTGCCAAGTTTTATCGAAATCGGTTAATTATTTTTTGAGTTATCATATATATATATATATATATATATATATATATATATATATATATATATATATATATATATATATATATATATATATATATATATATATATATATATATACACAGGGTCGCTGATAAGTCTGGAAACGGTCGATTATCCGGGAAAATATACAAGGTGTCGAAAAAAGTTTTTGGGTTCTTCAATGTCTACTAGGCGGTGATAATTTTATTTATACAGGGTTGGTCATACAGGCGTGGCACACCAATATTTTTTTTTTAATGGAACACCCTATATATTATTCGATATTTCAATCCTTCTCTTAATTTTGAGCAACATTTATGAGAAGCATAATGTACCTAAACTCAATCGTTTCCGGGTAAAAAAATAAATAAAAATAAACGCTACTGTTTTTAAAATCTATTGGATAAAGAAGAAAAATAAATGAAAAGTAGAATATCTCTTGAAAACAATCTGTGAGTGTGAAAAGAACCGGTTGCGATGTTTTTAACATTGTTTGGAATCCCAAGATAAGATAAGATGCCCATAAGAAACGCAGTATTATTCTCTTGTTTTAAAATGTTTCCAGGACAACGAATGTCAAACATTCATTCAGTGTCAACAGTTTTGAAACATTAGTAATTTAGTGTCAACAGTTTTTGTGCAAAATGGCAAGTTTAAGTGAAACCGAACGTATCGAAATTTTAATGATGATAGGGTACGGTGATAGAACACGAAGTTTTGCTCAAGTGGTGATTATGTTCAATGAGTTGCATCCTGAGCGGGAATCGATCTCCAAATCCACAGTTTCGAAAACTTTGCATCGTTTTCACGAAACTGGCGGTATCAAGGATAAACCTAGAACTGGAAGGCCAGTAACCGTTACAAATGAAGAAAATTCTTTGAATGTAATATTGGATGTGGTGGAAAATCCGAAAACTTCGGCACAGCAATTGGCTTTAAATCACAATATGAGTCGATATTCAATTCAAAAGATTACGAAGCGGGAAAAGTTCCGTCCATATAAAATTCATTTATTGCAAGAACTGAGTGAAGACGATTTTGATCGCAGAATCGAGTTCTGTGAACTTATTATGGAGAAGTTACGCCAAAATTTTAACTTTGCCAACCACATTTTGTTTTCCGACGAATCTACATTTTGTTTGAATGGACAAGTCAACCGACACAACTGTAGGTACTGGTCAGACGAAAACCCACATTGGATGGAACAAATTCACACCCAAAGACCGCAAAAAGTAAATGTTTGGTGTGCTATTATTGGTGGACATATCATAGGACCTTATTTTATACACGGTAATTTGAACTCTGCTCGATATTTGACACTTTTGCAAGAATCAATTGTTCCAGACGTTAGTCGATTATTTCCGAACAATAACGACCCAAATCTACCAGCGGAAGAAATATGGTTTCAGCAGGATGGGGCACCCCCTCATTTTGGAATTGAGGTACGGGAATATCTGAATCAAACCTTTCCTGGCAGATGGATAGGGCGCAGGGGAACTATTGAATGGCCAGCTAGGTCTCCCGACATGACGCCGCTTGACTTTTTTTTGTGGGGTCATGTAAAAAATTTAATTTACCAAAATAGACCGCAGAATATTGAAGAGTTGCAAGCAAGGATTGTGCATGAAATTAATAACATTCCTCAAAACGCTCTTGTAAATGCAGTGCAATGTTTTGTTAAGCGAATTCATTATTGTCAGGAGGTCAATGGAGAACACTTTGAACATCTTATAAAATAGGATTTCAAACAATGTTAAAAACATCGCAACCGGTTCTTTTCACACTCACAGATTGTTTTCAAGAGATATTCTACTTTTCATTTATTTTTGTTCTTCATCCAATAGATTTTAAAAACAATAGCGTTTATTTTTATTTATTTTTTTTACCCGGAAACGATTGAGTTTATGTACATCATGCTTCTGATAAATGTTGCTCAAAATTAAGAGAAGGATTGAAATATCGAATAATATATAGGGTGTTCCATTAAAAAAAAAATATTGGTGTGCCACGCCTGTATGACCAACCCTGTATAAATAAAATTATCACCGCCTAGTAGACATTGAAGAACCCAAAAACTTTTGTATAAAACTTTTTTCGACACCTTGTATATTTTCCCGGATAATCGACCGTTTCCAGACTTATCAGCGACCCTGTATATATATATATATATATATATATATATATATATATATATATATATATATATATATATATATATATATATATATATATATATATATATATATATAAACATATAAAAATTAAACCTATTGCCAAATGAACTTTAATAAGATATTATGCTGTGACAATACCTCTCTCAAGCACCCTAAAATATAATCAAAATGTGCACAGTTATATATGTTTTATTTCTTTTTCTTTTGTCTTAATACACTACATATTCTATGACAATCGATTTAATTTACTTATTTGATTTCATAAAAAGTCGGTTAATAGTGACTTGGAATGAAGTAGACACCACATCTTCAAACATATTAAGAGAATATGAGTAAATCAACAGCAACTGGGAATGAATTCGGGCAGTCCCCCAGCCACGTGGTTAAAAAACACTGGCTGTATGAGTGGTTACAACTCTACCTCTAAATAAAAGGACTGTAACAGCGGCAGAAGCAGAAGTCAATGGAAGCTGTGTGTATTCGGAAAGAAACTATTGACTATTAATAACAACAATTGACTAAAAACGCTGTGAGTTGTAAGGAAAAAAATAATTATACTACAAAGGTGATAAATGATAATAAATTACAATAGGGTTATATATAATCGTAAATGCTTCCAATGATTAACAATCAGTGAATTCAGTATTATTGACATTTCTCTGAAACTTAAAAATGAATTTCATGAGTCAATGACAATAAGAGAAGCATTGACTAACCAACAGCAGCCACATACTTATGATTTAAACATAAATGTTTCAATTTTGAATAGCTCAATTTTCTGTAACCCTAGAAAGCTGAATTTTGGCAAATAGTTAAGTATTTCCCAAAGCAATATGTAGACCAAATTTTATCGAAATTTTCGGAAAAAATTTTTTTTTTGAAAGAAAACTCAAAATTTTCCCGGAAAACCCCGTCCGATTTTCCTGGCCAACGAACTCATCCAAGCCATTAATAAAAGAAAGGCACTTGCCGATATTCATCTAAATCGGTTAATTATTTCTTGAGTTATCAGACGGATACATACATATATATATATATATATATATATATATATATATATATATATATATATATATATATATATATATATATATATATATATATATATATATATATATATATATATATACCTGACCTGACCCCGGATATGGGTTCTAGGGATCCTAATACGCGCTCATTTGAAAGAATTTTTGCAAAGTCTCACCATCGATACCTCTCTATTAGTGAATTTTTTTAATAAAAATTCACTAATAATTAAGCAAGTATAAGTGGCGAAATGTTCTCCTGACTTTTCCCGTAACGTCGTGTTCAGGAAACAATAACACAAGTACTTGATAGACCTTCATAATGTATACATTATTAAGCTCAGTTATAGTGTTAAGATATATATTTTCCGCTTATCGATAATGGGCATAAGATCAAAACACTGAATAAAAAATATACCGGGTGTCCAGAAACTCTTTTTTCTAGTCATGGCAGATGGTAATCGACGAAATTGAATTTTTACTTTTCTTAAAATGGAACGGTTTCGCCAAGCAAGAGCAGCACCAATTAATAAATGTAATATTAGCAAAGTTCAATCATTTAGCACTAGCTGAGAAGTGACAAATATATATGGACATAAAACACATTTTTAGACTTGCTGGGTGATATCATATCAACTTTGAATGCCTGACCTTTACCATTCCCCTTTTTCCGGCATACCACAAGGGAGCGTGCTAGGACTAGTACCCTACTGAATCAGCACATTAGATATACAAAAGCCAGGCACCAGAAGATTTTCCACGTTTCCTGATGATACTGTATAACTATCAGCCCATAAAAAAGAGGTAGCTTCACAAAATCTGCAACAACACTTGGATGAGATCAGCAAGTGGTTTAATAAATAGCGTTTCAGTGGAAATGAAAGCAAACCCTTGAAGTAACATTTACTAATAAAAACACGGTCTGGCCAAGAGTACCTCTATACAACAACAACATACTTGTAAACACTGAAGTAAAACAGCTTGATCAACGTTTAACGTGGCAAAACATATACAGTCAAAAAAGTACAAGTTAATGCTAATCTTCGTCTGATGCATTTGCTCCTAGGAAAAAAGGGAAAGCTCTCCACTAACAACAAAATCATGATTTACAAGGCCATTTAAAACCAATTTGGACCTATGGAATCCAGTTCTGGAGAGGCGCTAAATCAATAATTATACAAAGACGGTCATCCAAAGCACTTTGCTCAGTAGTAAATGCTCCATGATACGTTTCCAATCTCACATTATACTACGATCTCAGGATTTCATTTGTTAATGAGGAAATTCGAAGATATGCGTAAAATTATCAGGCAAACCTGCCTGGGCACAAGAATCCCCTCATAGAGCAACTCTCTGAAGACCCGTTATACGAGAGACGTTCAAGAAGTACTTGGACAAGAGACCTAAAAAGCTAGTAATTCAATGTTACCTGAGAGGGGGTGTCGAGACTGGTGGGCTCCTTCTCACATGCTTTACATCTATCTGGCGGGCCTAGTTCGTCCTTTTTGAAAAAACTTATTCAAAACAAAAAATTCACTAAAAACCAGGTTCACCGTCAAGGCACCAGACAGACAACAATGGACAACGCCCTAACCAGAAACTATAAAGAGGTGTTCATTTGCTCGTTACAGTTTAGACTTAGCACCTCACCTTGCTCTTAATACTAATTATAATAAGGGTTATTTCTAAACCATTACAAAAACTACAAACTCTATATATATATATATATATATATATATATATATATATATATATATATATATATATATATATATATAACTACAATACAAAACCAACAAACAACAAACAAACAATTTCAACGCCACGAAAGCACCATATAAAGATTTACATGTGGCAATAGGTGTATGGAATCAATATTTTAATACGTGCATCATCCACTTATTACTGTAGCACACTACCAAATAAGGGCAAAAAGCACAATCGGCTTGTCAACGTTCCTGTTTTGAGCGCTAACACCAGCATCGCATATCCAAACTGAAGGCAACAACCGCCCCCATCCCGAGATATGAAACCACTCCAACCATAAGGAATGACAATCAAAACAATGTCCAAATGGCGTGTCATACACAGCAAAAACAACAACGGCAGAAAGTCAATAAGTGCGAATCCCGTAAATGAATAAATAAAGAGTTCGGGACGCAGCAAGTGAGTTATGGTAGTGAATTTTTATTAAATGTTTCAAATTTGGTTAACTGAATTTTCAATAAACTTAGAAAGTTTAATTTTGGTATGCACTAAAACCTTTTCCAAGGCAATATATCCGCCAAATGTCATTAAAATAACTTTGTGATTTTCGAAGAAAAAAATGCTTTTCGAGAGAAAACTTTAAATTTTAAAAACTCAATTTTCTATAAACTTAGAAAGTTGAGTTTTAGTATATAGTAAGGTCCTTCCTTTTTTAAAAGAAAGCTCAAAATTTTCCCGGAAAACCTTTTCCGATTTTTTTGACTAACAAACTCATCCAGGCCCTTAATAAAAGAAAGGCAATTGTCGAGTTTTATTAAAATCCGTTAATTATTTTTTGAGTTATCGGTTGGATACGTATATATATATATATATATATATATATATATATATATATATATATATATATATATATATATATATAAACATATAAAAATTGAAACTGACCCCGGATATGGGTTCTAGGGTTCCTAGTTCGCGCTCATTTGAAATTTTTTTTGCAAAGTCTTACCATCGATACCCCTCTAATAGTGAATTTTTAAAAATAAAAATTCACTAAAAATGATAGGTATTCCTTAGATTAATTATTTGATGAATACGGAGTCAACTCTCATTTCAGATCCCGTTTCCACATGTTTCTTGAATAATACAATCAAATAGTAGGATTTATATCGCTTGGAACCATGCTTGACACATAACTGCCATCTCTATCCCATAGTTTTGAAAATCTTGCGATTTCTTCCATTCTCCAGTCTGGTACCTGTTGGTAGCAATTACAGAAACCACCAACCCTGTTTTGGTGCGTGAGAAGTTGTAGGTAATATAGTTGTATAACATTGCGACTCTTTGTATAAACTATTTCTTGGAAACACATGTGCTTTGTCCAACATTATCTTGATTACTCATGTTTGAACCACATTCAGTTTCTTTAAGTAGTCACTGGTCACCCCGACACACGTCATAATACCACACTTGAGAAAACTCTATGTTATGTGATGCATTATATATATTTTTTAATTGCGAGATATTCAAGATATTTTTCAAAAATTTTAACGTTGCAACAAGTCCATGATCTCTTTTGGCACGGTATGACATATGGACGTCCTACATTAGATGTTTGTCCAGCACCATAACAAAATTTCTAACATTATCTACGGCCTTTAGGTCACAAGTAAAACTATTACACAAAAAGCGGAGCCCATAGAAAGAAGAAAGGTTATTACTGTACCCTGAAATCGGTAAGTAGCATGTTTTATTTATATTGATTGACAAAGGTTTATACTGTGTTTTACCACTCTAGGAAAATTGTATTATCAGATTTACGCTGATATTTGTTATTATTGTATTAGTGAATTTTTATTTAAAAAAAATTCACTAATAGAAAGGTATCGATGGTGAGATTTTGCAAAAATTTTTTCCAATGAGCGCAAACTAGGACCCCTAGGGGTCAGTTTCAATTTTTATATGTTTATATATATATATATATATATATATATATATATATATATATAGATATATATATATATATATATATATATATATATATATATATATATATATATATATATATATATATATATGAGACATACTTGGTTCTCGGGTTAAACCGTGTCCAGAATTTATGAAAACTCGACGTTCCGGCTCCTGTTTTGGAGCCATTTTCAAGAGGTAAAGGAAATATGTAAGGACGCTCTAAGGCCTCAATCTGCCTACTCCTTAGAGTGGTGGACAAAGGTCGGTAAAGGAAATATGTAAGAACACTCTAAGGGCTCAATCTGCCTACTCCTTAGAGTGGTGGACAAAGGTGGGTAAAGGAAATATGTAAGGACACTCTAAGGCCTCAATCTGGCTACTTCTTAGAGTGGTGGACAAAGGTAGGTAAAGGAAATATGTAAGGACACTCTAAGGCCTCAATCTGCATACTCCTTAGAGTGGTGGACAAAGGTGGGTAAAGGAAATATGTAAGGACACTCTAAGGTCACAATCTGCCTACTCCTTAGAGCGGTGGACAAAGGTGGGTTGGGTTGTTGTAGCTCGATTACGGGGCCTCAATCTGCCTACTCCCCAACTCTCGCCGGAGATCGTCTGTGAGGTCTCAGTGTGTTCAACCCTAGGCCTCAGAGAGATCTGGCAGTTCGTTGCAAGTCTTGTCTTATATATGTCGTTCCGTCTACCTGCTTCGTTATCAGTGAAAGTAGTGGGGTTACCGTCAATTAAGTGAGGGGCTTTGGTCACGGTATTTAGAGGAGGATTAAGAGGGTCACCGGCATTTGTTGAGGCAGATAATAATGCAATAAAATTGTCTGTGGAATTAATTTTTTTTTTGTGTTTGTAAAGAAGATATAATAGGTTTCCAAGTAGTCGGAAGGCGAAGACCATCATCTCTCTTATTTAAACAATCGGGACGTTTTTCAATCTCGATTGCTTCGCGGATAATTCTCGTTTTGAAATTGTAAACCGTTGCTATTGTTTTGGCATTATCGAAGTCTATTTTGTGCCCTGTATGAATATGATGCATGGCCAGCGCCGATGAGGGGTCGGATTTTCTAGTAGGCAGATTGAGGCCCCGTAATTGAGCTACAACAACCCAACCCACCTTTGTCCACCGCTCTAAGGAGTAGGCAGATTGAGGCCTTAGAGTGTCCTTACATATTTCCTTTACCTACCTTTGTCCACCACTCTAAGCAGTGGGCAGATTGGCGCCTTAGAGTGTCCTTACATATTTCCTTTATCTACCTTTGTCCACCACTCTAAGGAGTAGGCAGATTGAGGCCTTAGAGTGTCCTTACATATTTGCTTTACCCACCTTTGCCCACCACTCTAAGGAGTAGGCAGATTGAGGCCTTAGAGTGTCCTTACATATTTCTTTTACCCACCTTTGTCCATCACTCTTAGAAGTAGGGAGATTGAGGCCTTAGAGTGTCCTTACATATTTCCTTTACCTCTTGAAAATGCCTCCAAAACAGGAGCCGAAACGTCGAGTTTTCATAAATTCTGGACGCAGTTTAATCCGAGAACCAAGTATGTCTCACATTAAAGACCGCGTAAATCTTTCTGAACATATATATATATATATATATATATATATATATATATATATATATATATATATATATATATATATATATATATATATA
The DNA here is from genome assembly GCA_964006375.1 of Tillus elongatus. Classification (NCBI taxonomy): domain Eukaryota; kingdom Metazoa; phylum Arthropoda; class Insecta; order Coleoptera; family Cleridae; genus Tillus; species Tillus elongatus. The sequence continues at coordinate 161,821,823 of OZ023264.1, forward strand.
TGTATCCGTCTGATAACTCAAAAAATAATTAACCTATTTTGATGAAACTCGGCAAGTGCCTTTCTTATATTAATGGCTTGGATGAGTTCGCTGGTCAGGAAAATCGGACAGGGTTTTACGGGAAAATTTTGAGTTTTCTTTCTAAAAAGATTTTTTTCTTCAAAAATTACTAAGCTGTTTTAATTAAATTGACTATATATATTGCCTTGGGAGAGACATTACTACGTACCAAAATTAAGCTTTCTAAGTTTATAGAAAATTAAGATATTCATATTTTGAATTTTCTTTCAAAAAAATTTTTTTCTCCGGATATTACAAAGTTATTTTAATGAAATTTGGTGAAGATCTTGCCTTAGCAAAGGCCTTACTACATATCAATATTAAACTTTCTTAGTTTATAGAAAATTGAGTTATTTAAGTTTGAATCATTTAATAAAAATTCGCTACCATAACGCACTTGCTGCGTCCCGAATTTTTTATTATTATAAAGGTTTTAAGTTTATTTTTCAAAGTCAAATAAATAGTTTTTTAAAGTAATTGCGATAACAAAAAAAAGTAGATTCCCGGTAACCGACTTACAGACGACGCAAAGTTCTTGAGGTTTTTACATGTTTTAGGACATTCTACCACGTTTGAGCTTGAAATAATTTATATATTTTTGCTTCCCGTTACCATACTTCCACATAGTAGGATAGTAAAGTAACATAGAGCTGAGTTTTATCGAATAGATAATCGAAGAGCATCGTATTATTTGTGGTCAGTATATATAACAAAAATAATCAATCATTCCACAAGAAATCTTTATGTCCTAATAATGAGCATGACCATAGTAGGTAATCGGTATCGTGAAAAAAGGGAACAAAACAATGGAACGTACAATAGCACAACACTGCTATAAAAACTTCGTAGACAATATCATAGAAAATTGGTTTCACATCGTGCTTTACCAAATAAGTTAATGAGATTAGCATAATCTGATGTTGTAGGAAGGTGTATCTCGCATTCTCAACTCGAGTTCATGTGCAAACTTACAAGTTAATACAGATGGTTTGATTAATGACAAGTTCGATGCATATTATGCTGAAAGGATTTCCAATCTACGACCACGTCAATATGACAGTGATAAATTGTTTATTTTTTTTGCTGCATCTTAAGAAATTTATCGATTGTTGACCTAGGGTGTGATTAGAGCTATGACGAAACAGAGCGTTAACCAGAAAACTACGAGGTGGTATTGAAAAGTACTAAATAAAACTTATCATTGGGCATTATGTGCTGGAGCTACATCTGTAACGATTCAGTTTCTACATGGAATCATTACTGGTTTAAAAACACTTAAAAAACCCCAAGCATAATAAATAATACCAGAAACCCTATCTATATTAAATATTTCAAGTTTTGGTTTCGAAATGATGTTGAAGAAAATTTAGCTACTGAACGTACTGAACTCCCTATAATATACGTCGAAATCTAAATATTAAAAAAGGTTGCATTTTGTTGGGGAAAATAAACATCTCTATTGTCCTGAAATTCTAGGTAAAAGCTGACGTAATTATGATGAGATCTAGAAAAACGGTTGGCAAATGAACGGACGAGTCCATTATTGTGGAGGTGTGTATAGAAGACGTCGGTGATTTTGCCAATGATTGGGGGTCTCGTTTTATCTAATTAAAAGAATGAAGGCGAGAGAGAGCTCGCACATAGCCACTAACGCCCATGACTCTGAAAATTTCGTGCAGGGGTCAGGAGCGGCCGAACGCACTCTACCTCTGGGAGTCTGACACTGACGCCTGTGGCGTAAACACGTTGACTTTAGGTGTCTCTCGAATTGTCTTATAAACTAAGTTTTTAATAGTTTTCCTGTTACCTATACTACCCTGTAACAATGCTCCGTGATGAGTTAAGTTTTGAGTTTAAACAACGTCTGGGATGTGCTATTAGAATAATTATAAATTTCCTGTTTAATCTCTGGAATTTTCTCAGTTTTTGTAAATTTAAACATATAGTTTTTAAAATTGTAATTAGTAAATTTTGTCTGTAAAAATATACAACTTATACATTATCTTTGATATAACTTATTTTCAATAATTAATATAGATAGAATTAATATATATATATATATATATATATATATATATATATATATATATATATATATATATATATATATATATATATATATATATATACATGCCGCGGTCTGAGCGACCAGCGGTGACTGATATCTTATAGCATTCAGGTTTTGTAGTAAGAAGGAGATCTAAGGGATTTGAGCTGTGTGTTGGGATGCGAGGAAAGTAAGTCGGTTGCTGAACTATATTGGCTAAAGGATTGCTGACTGCAAAGGCCTCCGCTGTTATCCCTTCTAGATCGGTTTTTGAAGATCCTAGTCATTCCTTATTATGGACATTGAAGTCACCAAGAATAGTGACCTCGGAGGAAGGATATTCAGAAATCAGATGGTCGGTTTTTTTTCGGAAAAGTAGTCGAAGAGCTGGACAAAGTTGTTGTCAGAAGGTGACCGGTAAATGCAACAGATGAATTTAGTTGCAGCCCTGATAGCGAGTGTGATCCAAAATATGTCTTTTCTTGCAGCTTCTAAATTGGGGAGTCTGGTGCAGGGTAGATTGCTACAGACGTATGCGCACACGCCCCCATGCAATCTAAAGGAAGTAAGGAGCTCATACCCCGGGAAATTAAGGTGATTAGTGGCTGTTTTGGCACTGATTTGGGCTTCCGTGAGGAAGAGGAGTTTGGGCCTATTAGCCTGGAGGAAATGGTGGACGGAGTTCAGGTTAGAGTTTGGGCCACATATATTCGAGAAGGATATGTCTCGATATATATATATATATATATATATATGTATACACACACACACACACATATATATATATATATATATATATATATATATATATATATATATATATATATATATAAACTTATAAAAATTGAAACTGACCCCGGATATGTGTTCTAGGGGTCCTAGTACGCGCTCATTTGGATTTTTTTTCAAAATTTAAAAGTTAGGATATCCTTGATAGTGAATTTTTTCTACGAAAATTCACTAAAAATTTAAGTGATGAAATGTTATGTGAATCACGTGTACCCATATTCTGAGATCAGGTATAATATTTATTGAGATATATTAGTGAATTTTCTTTAATATATATTTATATATATATATTTATATATATATATATATATATATATATATATATATATATATATATATATATATATATATATATATATATATATATATATATATATATATATATATATATGTATCACACCGATAACTCAAAAAATAATAGGCCGATTTTGATTAAATTTGGTGAATAAATTCCTTTTGCAAATGGCTTGGATAAGTTCGTTATCCAGGAAAATCGGTCCAGGTTTTCCCGGAAAATTTTGTGTTTTCTTTCGAAAAAAATTTATATCTCCGGAATTAACAAAGTAAGGGCAACCAAATTTCATATGCGGATTTATATCATTATAGGCAAGTTACCTACCAAAATTTAGCTCCGTAGGTTAAAGGATAAAAAGTTACAGGCATTCAAAAAAAAAAAAATTTGGATTTTCCTCAAAACGTCAAAATTGCGATTTTAAACGTCAAAATTGGTGAGTACATTCCTTTCGCAAGTCGCTTGGATAATTTTGTTAGCCAGGAAAATCCGCGGAGGTTTTCCCGGAAAAATTTGTGTTTTCTTTCGCAAAATATTTATATCTCCAAAATTAACAAAGTAAGGGCAACCAAATTTGGTAAGCTGGTTTATATCGTTATAGGTGTGCCACCTACCAAAACTTAGTTCTGTAGGTCAAAAGACAAAAAAGTTATGAGCATTTAAAGAAAAATAAATTGGGGGTTTCCTCAAAACGTCAAAGTGACAATTGAAAACGTCAAAATTCGCAACATTTAGGCAAATAACTTGAATCTAATACGATCTATGGAAAGAAAATGTCTCAAGAAGAATGTTTTACATACACCGAACTCTTAGTTTCAACCGTCATTGTCCTTCATTTTACTAAAATATTTCCAGAAAATTCATTTCTAATAGACCCTTTCTCTGATGCTTGGCAGTAGCCTTAGCTATAGAGTTTATTGTTTAATGGTATATAATTTTTGTCGAATTTTCGTAAAAAATCAATAAAGCTCATATATTCGTTATTATACAAGATATGAAAAAATATTGTATACATTAATTATACGGTGTTTTGAGCTACATCTTAAAAAATTATTGCGACAATCACAGGGTGGCCCATAAGTTGTTGGTGATACAAATAATTTTTTTTTTGTCGAAAACGCCTTATTTTTTTCATTTTCCATCGAAATATAATGCATGTTTGTAAGTTAAGAAATTCTGGAGGCAGCAAGTGCGTTGTGGTTGCGAATTTTGATTAAATGCTTCATATTTGAAAAGCTCAATTTGCTATTAACCTATAAGGTTGACCAAGAAACGGATTTTTTCAGTAACACTTTTGGTTTACGTTTCTGTACGTTTTCAAACAATCAAGTTATTTTGATAAAACATGGCACATTGTTTTTACTATATATGTTATATTGGTAATCAAATTTGATGCCTGCTTTTTCTTATAGGTTATACTGGTAACCAAAATTGATCTCTGCTTTCTTAAAAAGAAAACACACATATTTGCAATAAAAACATTTTAATGAAAATTCACTATTTATTGATACAACGGGTACATTAAAATAGCTACAATATAAATTATCAGAGTGATAAGAAACATATTCTGTCTAACTTATCTTGACAACAGAAGCTAGACTATTAATTTCGCTAAATAAGAGATAGTGTTCAGTTACAACACATTAGTTTATCGTTTCCCTCATGTATATTTAATATGTGTACGTCCAGTTGAATGGACTTGTAAGATAAATCGCCGTAAATAAGTTACACATGTTGTCCCTGCAACGCGACATAATGATTTATTCATCAGCTGTTTGGAAATAACCTAACAGTAGACAGCTTGTCTCTCAGATACTTGTAAACTGGTAGGTCACTGCATTTTTATATGTAGTTATCTAGATAACTGGGACGCTCGGACATTACTTATGGCTCGATTCAGCACAGTTCCTGAAAAAAATTATGCAATCGTGACTTAAATTATTTTCTTTGATCGTTGTTAAATCAGAAACAGTGCACAAAACGATTGACGATCAGAATTCTTCAATTGTAGCTTTAATTACTAGCAGTGGATAAACTTAGATTCAAGGTCATATAACGAGCTTTGTCTGAAATTTTGAACTGGACATTTCTGGACAATGTACAGCTTTTTAAATAGAAAAACTCTGGACGCAGCAAGTGCGTTATGGTAATGAATTTTCATAAAAATGTTTTTGAGAGCAAATATGTGTTTTTTTTTCAGAAAGCAGGCATCAAATTTGGTTACCAGTATAACCTATATAGTAAAAACAATGTGCCATGTTTCATCAAAATAAGTTTATTGTTTGAAAACGTACAGAAATTTCCGAAAGTAAACTTAAAATGTAACCGAAAAAATCCGTTTCTTGGTCAACCTTATAGGTTAATAGCAAATTGAGCTTTTCAAATATGAAGCATTTAATCAAAATTCGATACTATAACGCACTTGCTGCGTCCAGAATTTCTTAATTTACAAACATGCATTATAGCTCGATGGAAAATGCAAAAACATAAGGCGTTTTCCACTAAAAAAATATTATTTGTATCACCAACGACTTATGGGCTACCCTGTGATGGTAGCAATAATTTTTTAAGGTGTAGCTCAAGACACCGTATAATTAATGTATACAATATTTTTTCATATCTTGTATAATAACGGAGATATTGAGCTTTATTGATTTTTTACGAAAATTCTACAAAAATTATATACCATTAAACGATAAATTCTATAGCTAAGGCTACTGGCAAGCATCAGAGAAAGGGTCTATTTCAAATGAATTTTCTGGAAATATTTTAGTAAAATGAAGGACGATGACGGTTGAAACTAAGACTTCAGGGTTTGTAAAACATTCTTCTTAAGACATTTCTTTCCAGAGCCCGTATTAGATTCAAGTTCTTTGCCTAAATGTTGCGAATTTCGACGTTTTAAATTGTCACTTTGACGTTTTGAGGAAACCTCCAATTTATTTTTCTTTAAATGCCCATAACTTTTTTGTCTTTTGACCTACAGAGCTAAATTGTGGTACGCGCCTCACCTATAATGACATAAACCAGCGTACCAAATTTGGTTGCCCTTGCTTTGTTAATTCCAATATATATATATATATATATATATATATATATATATATATATATATATATATATATATATATATATATATATAAACATATAAAAATTGAAATTGACCCCAGATATGTGTTCTGGGGGCCTAATTAGCGCTCACTTGAAGAAATTTTTTCAAAATTCAAAAGTCGGGATCTCCTCATTAGTGATTTTCTTTAAAGAAAATTCACTAAAAGCGATTTCAAATTAAACGGTAAATTGATGCGTACAAAACAATTAGCCCCCACTGCTATTAATCATTGTATCATTTATTGTTCACTAAAGTAAACTGTAGGGACAAGATTTAAAAGGGTCAATTAATTTATACTTACTTTTAGAATACTACTATACAGATTACCCGCCAGATTTGTAAACGAAACTATTTTCTTTGTAAGGCTTGCGAGATAAAAACTAACTTTAAGAACTCTCCCTTTGTAATTACATGGGCGTATAAAGTTGCTGTATACGTTTATACACCCATGTAATTACAAAGGGTGAGTTCTTAAAGCTAGTTTTTATCTCGCAAGCATTACAAAAATAACTATTTCATTTAAAAATCGGACTGGTAATTTTTAACAATCGGCAAGGTATTTGACACAGAGATAAATATTTTACTACAGTTACTTGAAATTTAACGGTAGAGAGACACAGACAGCCAGGCAGCCCTTAAGGCACTAAGTAGCCCACGGGTAAATTCCTGGCTGGTGAGTGAGTGCCGAGACGAGACGAGCGACCTGGCTGGGCAGAATGAGGTGACCCTCATCTGGGTGCCGGGTCACTCGGGGGTCAAAGGCAATGAAGAAGCTGACAGTCTTGCGAAGAGAAGGTCAGCAGAACCATTTATTGGACCAGAACCGGCTCTGGGCGTGACAAAGAGCACTGCCAGGGGATCCATTAAGTCCTGGGTCAGAAACCAACACAAGGTGTACTGGGCGGACTGTCCAGGGCTCAGACTTGGGAAGTCAATAATTGACGGACCCAGTTCAAAGAGAGCTGTGGAGCTGCTAAACCTTAGCAGAGGACAGCTCAGAAACACACCAGGTCTCTTGACGGGGCACATGGCCGTCAAGAAACACCTGCATAAAATGGGGCGGTTCGAAGGGGACCTCGCATGCAGACCTTGCGGCGAGGGGGAGGAATCAGCCCAGCACATCTTGTGTGAGTGTATATCTCTGGACCGGAAAAGACAACTGATCTACGGTCACTCTAGACCGGAGACAGAGCAATATAAAACTTCACCCTACCAATCGCTGTGCAGACTAGTTCAAGGCACAGTGATTTTGGAATGGGTGGAGTAAGACTAAGGGTATGCACATTCAACCTAGGGTTGCGGTGCTATCGGGGCGGCAAGGCCGCGGACGAGCCCTGAGGGAACAAAAAAAAAACGGTAGAGAGAACTTTTAGAATCGCCCAGGCATTAAGCCAGAGATCAGTACCTACTTCAGTTATTTAAGAGCGAAGATAAGGGGTAGTTTCTGCAACAACAAACAAAGTTTCAAGCGTTAATAGGTCGGCCGAGTCGGGCCGTACGCTCAATGTGGTTGACAACTAGTGATTATTACAGATCATGTGACTATTATTTTTTTTCATTGGTGGAGACTTTTGCGGTACCGGGTCTGCTGCGGCTCCTGGCTTGTACACATAGTGAGGTCATGCTTTTCTGGTATTTCTCGGTATTTACGACTTAACTGGCACTATATAGCTTTTTTATCGTTCTTGAAATAAGCGATTTTATGCCTGCGAATTTTATTTATGATTTAGGTACTGCGTGTTTTTGTTATCAACGAGATTTTTTTTATTTTAAAACGTTTCATTTCTGATGTATGTACCACTTTAAGTCCTCGATGTTGCCTCTTTTAAAGGCCTATTTTCTTTAAAACACTTTGTAACGAATGTAATTAAAATGTGTTTTATATCAAGTATTTTCGGAAGAAATCATGTATAAATTATGTCACATTATACAACAAAAGTTGACCTAGACTTGTTGTATCAGACGTTCCAAAAATTTTAAGACAATAAAGAAAAAAGAAAAATAATAATACTAATATAATGAAACGTAAACGTTACGAAATTTCAGATTTATCGCGGTTAGAGGTCGCCTCACCGACAACCATAGGGAGCTGTTGGGGTGTCATAGGCGTATCCTACTGCTGCTTGTTTCAGTGTCTCCAAGGTAGTCTTGGAGTGAGGGAAGGACATTTTATTTTCTGAACATTTCAGAGATACAAAATACATGTGGAATAAGCGACTCAAGTACCTTCAGACAATGGCAAACCAAAGTTTTACCACCTTCCGTCAACCCCTTCGTTCTGGGTGGGGTAGAATTTGAAACTAATATCTTTTTCCGATAGAAGTATTAAGATTAAATCAGATTTATAAACTACAATCTATTGTTTTTTATTTGGTCTCTTACTGTCACCGGTGACTTAAATGGTTACCGAAATACCATCAAAATAATATGAGGGATAGATAACCTAATTTTATGTGTAAATATAAAATATCAACTAGGTACTCTGGCGTTTTAGCTTTGACTTAATTCAAATGCCATTTTATTTATTTTGTATTTCTAGACAGTCTACAAACATAATTAGCTTCCTGCTTAATGCAACCCGAGGTTACACAGTCATCACACCCAGGTATCGTTTGGCACTACAACTCCGCGAACTGGGACGAAATGCGGGAGTACTTTTCCTCATTTCCATGGGCGTCTGTCTGCTTCTCTCATCCTGACCCCCTTGATATCTCACAAAACGTCACCGAAACTATCCAAGCTGGCATGGAATTATTTATTCCACATACACAGAAAACCTCTCCATTCCCGGCCGGTGTTATGTGAGATGCTAAATTGTTTTCTGTTTTCTATGTCCAAAGTAACTTAGTCGGTTGCTAGACGCTTTACAACGTATAGCAGCTGACCTTTTCTGTAGCTGGACTGTAACTGAGCGGACCACGCTCTGGTAATCCTTCTTATACATGTTGATGATGCAGTCACCTGTATTGATTGATTGGCTTGGAAGACGGATGCGTGCTAGGCGGTGACGTCGTTCCAGATGACGTCACATGATTAATTTTTCCAATGGTATGTACGACGTCATGTTGTCAAGGCTATGTAATCCTGTTGCTAATTGCGGGGAGAGAGGTTCTACTTAATTGGAAACCACTATTTTGGTTGGGATTATTAGGACGTATCTGTATTTCAACCGCGTTCCCCATGACTTTTCTTTATTCTGGCTATAACTTCTGTTTTGTCAAATCCGATTTTGTGGTTTTCCAACATAGCATGTTTAGTTAACACCGACTGTACAGGTTGCGCTGAAGGAATGTAAAGAATTGAAATGACTAAACGCTGGTACTGATATTTGGTTTGGGTGGTTTCGCCTGACGTATTATTCTACATGTCTCGGATCTTTGATTTGGATGGTCAGTATGTTTCGGATTACGGGGTCTACCGACTTGAGCCACTGTTCCTTTAGTTATGGTTTTTGGTTTTATTGCAAAAATATTGCCTTTGGGTAGAGCATCCATATAGGTTGCTTAGTTGGACAGATTCACAAATATTTCCTTTTATGCGGTGGTCTTGTCTTGGGTCTTTGGACATAACCTCCCAAAATTCCTTTTCTGTTTGTCTCTTTGAGCATCAAAATGGTAAATTGATGATTTGGCTGTTACAGTCTCCAGTGCTGGGGTTTAAATTTTGATAGAAACTCCTAACTGGCAATTATATAATTTCTTGTAGAATGTATCTGCTCCCTCAGTAAGGGTCTGCTGGTTCTTTCGTAAATACGGCGGGCTGGTGCTGCCTTAATATTTTGGTGGTTCTGTACGTATTTTGGTATAACTTCTTGGTCTCTCCAACGACATATAAATGTAAGATTATTTGTTTTGTCTTCACGGAAACAATTTTGACATTAAAATCCTTAAGGTTACGTTGTCAATTTCGACAAGTTGTATGGCATTAATTAAAAATAACTGTTTGATCTTGCAAAAGTCTTCCTCAAACTCTTAAGGGTGTTTGTAATGCTCTCATAGAAGACTTGAACAACTTTCCTCAAAAAATTAGAAACTTAATTCTAAGCTTCCTATAAATATTACGAGCGCTAGAAGTGGTTCGGGGCAGCGATACAAGATATTGGATAGTTGAGAAAGTTTATGTGGTATCTTATTCATTTTGTTGATTCTTGTTTTTTTGCCTGTTAATTTTCGGCCCAGGTTTTTCCGGAAAATGTTGTGTTTTGTTTCGGAAAAAATTATACCTCCGGAAATAACAAACGAAGGGAAACCAAATTTAACACGCGTGTTTATAAAATAATGAGTGAACCATCTACCAAAATTCATGTCTGTAAGCTTACAGGCAAAAAAGTAAAAGTAAAAAAAAGGGGTTTTCTTCAAAATGTCAAAGTCGCGATTTGCACCTGAAACTAATACGGGTTATGTAAAGAAAATGTCGCAAGAGGAATGTTTTGCAACCCCTGAAGTCTCAGCTTCAGTCGCGATTGTGCTCCATTTTACTGAAATATTTCCAGAAAATTCATTTCAAATAGATCCTTTCTCTGACGGTTTAACAGTACTTTTAGGTATAGAGTTTATCGTTTAATGGTATGAAATATTTAGTGAATTTTCGTAAAAAAATCAATAAAGTTCAATATACGAAAAACAAGATACGAAAAAAAATGTGTACGTTAATTAGCTTGAGCTTGAGCTTCATCCTAAAAATATTTCTACAATCACACGGTGGTCCATAAGTTGTTGGTGATAAATTTTTTTTTTATTAATAGAACACGCCTTATGTTATTGCATTTTTGCATTTTCCATCGAAATATAATGCATGTTTGTAATAATGGTAGCGAATTGTCATTAAATGCTACAAATTTGAATAGCTCAATTTGCCATTAACCTATAAGGTTGACCAAGAAACCGTTTTTTCGGGAACACTTTAAGTTTATTTTCGGCAATTTTTGTACATTTTCAAACAACAAAGTTATTTTGATGAAACATTGTTTCTACTATAGAGGTTATACTGGTAACCAAAAGTGAGGCCTGCCCTCTTTAAAAAAACACACATATTTGGTATTATGAACAATTTTATGAAAGTTCACTACCATAACGCACTTGCAGCGTCCAGACTTTTTTTGTGATTTTTAGGGAAAAAAATTATTTATAAGGAGATCCCGACTTTAGAATTTAAAAAACTTTTTCAAATGAGTGCGTCTTAGGACCCCTAGAACCCATAGCCAGATTCAATTTGTATATATATATATATATATATATATATATATATATATATATATATATATATATATATATATATATATATATATATATATATAACAGATAACTGAAAAAACAAAAAATAATGGACGGATTTTTGAAAAAATTTGGCAGTTACCTTTCTTTGGTAAGTAGCTTGGATAAATTTGTTAGCCTAGAAAATCGGACTAGGTTTTCTGAAAAAAAATTGGGTTGTCTTTCAAAAACATTTTTATCTCCGACAATAAGAAAGCTATGCCAATTAAATTTGGTAAGAGGATTTACGTTCTACAAGCTAAACTATATACATAAATCTATATTTCTATCTTACAAGAAAAAAAGTTGTAAGCATTTATTAAAAAAATCGGTGCTCTATAATTTACATGGGAATTCACTACCATAACGCACTTGCTGCGTCAAGACTTTGTTCTATTGTTTTTGCAGTCTTCTCCAAAGAGTTGTGATCGCTTCACGATATTTCCTGACTGTCTTTAATGTCGAAAGAATCAAGCGTGGTAAAGGATAATAAATCATCTATGATTGACGTTTATTCCACAGTGAATTGACTCATCTGGAAACATGATTCTGCAGAACCTTTGCTACCAGCAGCAAGAACAAACTTTACAGAATATTGTGAATGGTGCAAAGTCGTGTCACCTATAACTTAATACTTTTTAAAATTTCTGATACATAAAACAAATCTATATAAAAGTCTAGATGCAGCAAGTGCGTTATGGTAGTGAATTTTCATAAAAATGTTTTTAATAACAAATATGTTCTTTCTTTTTAAAAAAGCAGGGATAAAATTTGGTTACCAGTATAACCTACATAGTACAAACAATGTACCATTTCATCAAAATGACTTTATTGTTTGCAAATCTACAAAAAAATTCCGAATATAAACTTAAAATGTTCCAGAAAAAACTGGTTCATGGCCAACGAACGTTAGGTTAATATTAAATTGAGCTATTGAAATTTGAAATTTGAATGATATTTCGCTACAATAACGCGATAGCTGCGTCCACTAAAAATTGAAATCGGTTGCAGAAAGAACAAGCACTTGTCAAGCCACGGGAGTCTACGGCTGTATTTAGTATGGAACGGTTTCACTAAGTTAGGGCAATAACAAACAACCAGATGCGTTCTATTCAAATTGAATTAAGTCTTAAAAATTTTGATCTCGTCCTAATTGAATTTGTCATACAAAAACTCGCTAAAAAACTAATCGGAATTACACAATCTGATCAGATAACGGTAAAATGAAATAAAAGATAAAAAGTAAAGTCATTAACTGGGATAAGAACGCGTGCTATAGGAGACCATTGACAAATCTAACTTGCTCCCTTCACCGCTCAGCTATTGACGACATAAGAGATCTATCTACTAACAGGTATAAACAGGTATAAACGAATGATAGCTGAGACACAGAAATAGGAGCCTGTGAGTCATTTCGAGCCGAATTTTAACTCACAAAGCGCTAATTCGTTCTAAGGTACAACTACCAGAATTATCAATTTTGACGTTTTAACTTTTTTTAATCAGAGGCGTGTAATTTCTTTGCTTTTAACCTAGAGATCTGAATTTTGGTACGGACGATACTCTTTATGACGGAAACCAACGTGCCAAATTTGGTTGCCATAGCTTTTAGTGAATTTTCGTAGAAAAAATTCACTAATGGGGAGATCCCGACTTTTGAATTTTGAAAAAATTTTTGCAAATGAGCGCGAACTAGTAGGACCCCTAGAACCCATATCCGGGGTCAGTTTCAATTTTTATATGTTTATATATATATATATATATATATATATATATATATATATATATATATATATATATATATATATATATATATATATATTATATATATATATATATATATATATATATATATATATATATATATATATATATATATATATATATATTTATATATATGTATCACACCGATAACTCAAAAAATAATGGGCCGATTTTGATAAAATTTGGCATGTACCTTTCTTTTGTTAATAGCTTGGATAAGTTCGTTAGTCAGGAAAATCGGACGAGGTTTTCCGGGAAAATTTTGAGTTTTCATTCGAAAAAAATTCATATCTCAAAAAGTAATAAGCCGATTTTAATACAATTTAGCACATACCTTCCTTTTGTAAATGGCTTTGACATGTTTGTTAGTCAGGAAAATCGGACGAGGTTTTCCGGGAAAATTTTGAGTTTTCATTCGAAAAAAATTCATATCTCAAAAAGTAATAAGCCGATCTTAATAAACTTTGGCACATACCTTATCTTTGTAAATGGCTTTGACATGTTTGTTAGTCAAGAAAATCGGACGAGGTTTTCCGGGAAAATTTTGAGTTTTCATTTGAAAAAAATTCATATCTCAAAAAGTAATAAGCCGATTTTAATAAAATTTGGCATGTACCTTCCTTTTGTAAATGGCTTTGACAAGTTCGTTATTTAGAAAAATTGGACGAGGTTTTCTTGGAAAATTTTGATTTTTCATTTGAAAAAATTTTTTATCTTAAAAAATATAAAATCTATGATAACCAAATTTGGTAGGTAGGTTTACGATATAAAAAGTAAACTATACACCAAAATTTAGATTTCTATGTTACAAGAAAGGAAAGTTATAATAAAATATTTTGTGCCAGATCATTTCTATGAAAATTCACTACCATAACGCACTTGCTGCGTCCAGACTTTTTTAATTTGCGGACATATGAATTTTTTTCAAAGAAAACCTAAAATGTTTCCGGAAAACGTTGCCCATTATTTTTTGAGTTATCGGTGTGATACACACACACACACACACACACACACACACACACAAAAGTCGTCGCATATTTTACTTATGTCGGAAGATGACGTTTAAAATGTTCATCTCCCAGGCAACCTGATAAACTCACAAATAATTATTTCTTATCGCAAATAATGTTTAAATATATTCAAATCTGTGGGACTTAGGTATAGCGAATGATAATACCAATCGAAAGAACAATCAAAAGTACATGAACTGACATTATAAAATATAGGGTGTTCTATTTAAAATAAGAGAGCTATTAGGTTCTAAAGTTCTCACGATTGACCGGTCTATTTCTGATACCCTGTCTAACGTGTACTAGCTTTAGTAAATCTCAAATTACTTTGTGGCATCTTATAATTTGCACATTAAAATTTTAACTCTTCAGATTGAAAAATAAGAGAGATACAGGTGTGTAAATGTGACAATGTTTTTTAAGAAAATTTTGAAAAAAGTCAAATATCTCGAAAATGGTTGAGAGAAATGACATAACATCTTAGTAAAACCTACCCTAAAATTTGACGAACAATCTAGATCCGTAGGGAAAAAACTTAAAGTGTTCCCGGAAAAACTCGTTTCTTGGTCTACCTTATAGGTTAATAGCAAATTGGAATATTCAAATATGAAACATTTGAACAAAATTCGCTACCATAACGCACTTGCTGCATCCAGGATTTCTTTTCTTACAAATATGCATTATGTTTCGATGGAAAATGCAAAAATGCAATAACATAAGGCGTGTTTGATTAAAAAAAAAACAAAATTTGTATCACCAACGACTTATAGGCCAACCTGTGATTGTAGAAATATTTTTTTAAGATGTAGCTCAAGACACCCTATAATTAATATATATATATATATATATATATATATATATATATATATATATATATATATATATATATATATATATATATATATATATAATTTTTTTTCATATCTTGTATAATAACGGATATATTGAGCTTTATTGATTTTTAACGAAAATTCGACAAAAATTATATACCATTAAACGATAAACTCTATAGCTAAGATTACTGCCAAGCATCAGAGAAAGCGTCTATTTGAAATTAATTTTCTGGAAACATTTTAGTAAAATGAAGGACAATGACGATTGAAACTAAGACTTCAGGGTTTGTAAAACATCCTTCTTGGGACATTTAATTTCCAAAGCCCGTATTAGATTCAAGTTATTTGCCTAAATGTTGCCGATTTTGACGTTTTAAATCGCAACTTTGACGTTTTGAGGAAAACCCCAATTTATTTTTCTTTAAATGCCTATAACTTTTTTGTCTTTTGACCTACAAAGCTAAATTTTAATAAGTTACTTACCTATAAGGATATAAACCCGCGTACCAAATTTAGTTGCCCTTACTTTGTTAATTCCGGAGATATAATTTTTTTTCGACAGAAAACACAAATTTTTCCGGGAAAACCTGGGCAGATTTTCCTGGATAACGAACTTATACAAGCTATTTGCAGAAGGAACTTATTCACCAAATTTAATCAAAATCAGCCCATTATTTTTTGAGTGATCGGTGTGATACATATATATATATATATATATATATATATATATATATATATATATATATATATATATATATATATATATATATATATATATATATATATATATATATATATATATAACCATATAAAAATTGAAACCGACCCCGGATATGTGTTCTGGGGGGCCTAATTAGCGCTCATTTGAAGAAATTTTTTCAAAACTCAAAAGTCGGGATCTCCTCATTAGTGAATTTTTTAAAGAAAATTCACTAAAAAAACACCATCTTCCATTTGAAATAAGAAAGTTGACCTCTACTTCCGGTATAACCGGAAGTCCCATACTAATGTCAATATCTTCAGTGAACTGGAAATTTTGAGAAACCCACGTGGGTGAATTTTCAGGATTCAATCGTGAGTCGTACGCCAGAAACGGAAGGTCTACGTGGGACACCTGTATATATATATATATATATATATATATATATATATATATATATATATATATATATATATATATATATATATATATATATATATATATATATATATAGACAAACATTGCTCTTTGAGTAGCATAGGATCTGCCTTAGATGACAATAACTTGGTTAGATTGGACGTCGCTATCGCTGCGTGTATCTTTAATATACTTTTAAAAACGAAATGACCACCTGTGTATATTCTCTAACTTACTAAGGAAAAGGTACATCGAAGCTATAATCATTTACTATCTACCTGTTTCTTGAACGTCAATTGATTTTCTGACAAAGTCTCATATTTTATGTAGTGGATAAGAAGCCAGTCATAAAATTTCAGCGCAAATACAGCTCACGACGACATCAGTTTAGAAAATCTATATAATTAATGGCTAGGTAAATGTGAAATCAGGATTAACATGTTAGTATGCCGACAGCCTCACAGTAATACCACGGTAATAACCACTAATTTACAAACATGAGCTAAGAAGCAAATTACAGTATACATCATTCCCGAGACAATGAGTGAGTTTATTGAAAATAAGTAATAAATGATCGTTAAGTAGGTGAATGGGTCAGTGCGCTCTCAAAAATTAATTTACGAGCGACTGGTGATAATACTTCGAACCGCCTAGGTCAGGAACTCGAGATTGATTTTACGCAGAATAAAAATGCATTTCGCAGAAAGCCTGCCTACCGTTACGTGCATGGCATACAATTTTACATTTCACGACGTCTTTTCATTATTAAAGGCTGCACGAATTATAACTAACCTGAATCTCGACAAGACAATGCTTCGAGATTTATCGCTTTATGCAGTTCAGTTAACAACAATGATTCATCACCGAGATAGTTAATCGTTTTGTTTGGAGAAAGCTCATTTTTACAGGTGGGACTTCCTTCCTAATGGTTTACGCAAAATGTGGCCTCTTCTTTATGACACACTTATGTAATTCTGTCAAACTAACAATTATGTGTTTTTCTTATACATCAGCAACTACTTTCAAAACAAGTCTGAACGCAGTGCGTTATGGTAGTGAATTTTGGAAAAAAATTTGTTTAATGCGAAATATGTGTGTTTAGTGAATTTTCTTAAAAAAAATTCACTAATGTGGAGATCCTGACTTTTGAAAAAAATTCTTTAAATAAGCGCAAACTAGCCCCCCTAGAACCCATATGCAGGGTCAGTTTTAAATTTTATATATATATATATATATATATATATATATATATATATATATATATATATATATATATATATATATATATATATATATATATATATATATATATATATATTAAATCGATAATGCTTATTTTGTTGATTGGTTTTATTAATTGTAACGATTAACAATTATAACGATAATGCTTATTTTTATTGGGTTTTCTTATCCCTTATGATTTTAATGAATGTAATTTTGTAATGTAATATTAAATATAATAAATAAATTAAAAATGATATTAAATTATTGTGTGCTAATTATATTGATAACCTTTTAATTGTTTTTATATTATTGTTTTTAAATATGCCCAGTTATTGACTCCATACTTCTAGGGTATGTAGTGAATTCATTTTCTTGTACATACTTTAACCAAATATATATATATATATATATATATATATATATATATATATATATATATATATATTTAAACTTCCTCAAATAATGACACTGCTTTCAATTCTATGTATGTTGATTTAATTATCTAAAAATTTGCATGCATAAAATTTGAACAACTCATATGACAAAAATATAACACCCCTACTTATTCAATAAATTACAAAAGTTACTAGAATTCTATTATATATATATATATATATATATATATATATATATATATATATATATATATATATATATATATATATATATATATATATTATCAAAAGAAAATTTGTTTGCGCTTTTTCACAACTGATTAATTTAAAAATTTGAATGAATTTCTTATTTATATTTTTATCTACATTAAAGGTTAATGTACATTATTGGTACCAATTATCATTCACATATTCTGTGTTTGAATTTATTACTTCGATTTACTCTTTCAAAAATGAAATGAAGTGACATGACAGCCTGTCTAGGTAATGCAGAATTTTCTACCTTAAAAACTTCTAAATCCTTTGCTTGACAACCGCTGATTCTCTAGTTGAAATTGCTGGTTGCTATGCAGCCATC
Organism: Tillus elongatus; assembly: GCA_964006375.1. NCBI lineage: Eukaryota > Metazoa > Arthropoda > Insecta > Coleoptera > Cleridae > Tillus > Tillus elongatus. The sequence goes on from OZ023264.1 coordinate 161,840,293, forward strand.
TTGTAAGCTTTTGATTTGAAAATTCGGCGTCCTTTGCGTCGACAATTATTTGGATATTTTATATTCTTTTTGTAGCACTGATTTTTAAATTACCTTTCTACTCAAAAGGTACACTATTTATTACTTTATACTTTCCACACATTTACAACTATACTTTGTCGATGAAAATACTTATTTTCATTTAATTTCTTTGCTGAACTGCTCTAACATCCTCTTCTTACGACGACCCAATTTGAAGAGAGCGATTCAATTATTATTTCTGTCATTGCAGATTATTGAAACCAAAGCAAACTATTTATATTTGTTGTCTGTCATTTGTCCTGATCATAGACATGTTGGTTTTGTCTATGTACACGTCGAACTTCAGAATAGATTTGCATTCAATGTCAATGTCAAATTCACTGATCCCCACTTTCCTTTAAATGACATCTTTTAAGCTTATTTCAAAAACATCAACAAAAACATCTTAACATACTTAATATTATATACATAACTAATTTTCAAACTTTAAACAGGGGCGTTTGGATATTATAACATTTTAACAGGTAAGGATAAACTTTGATATTTCTATAAATACATATAACCAACGAAAACACTTTTCAAATCTCATTTGTAACAAAATGTATTAAATATTATTTATAACCAATTTCCACCTCTTTGTTTATCATTTTGTCTTGATTTCACGCTACATTTCACTAAATTTTAAATGTCTCATTGTAGCTTAATCCAAAGTCTTTTAAATTTGATTAGATTGGAGTGTTTATCTCTTTCAGTGCATTTTGACTGTGCTTATGGTTAATCTACGAATTCTTTGCTATGGTTATTACTTGAGGATTACCTTTTTGAATTTATATATTATTTCATTTATTAATTTTAGAATTTTGTAATTTTAGATTGACATGCTGTTAATAATGCAGATCCTTATTCGGACATGGCTATTTAACAAATGATGCAGAACTGTACTACAGTTTGGCTTCCTTGGATATATGAACACCTGCACCTTAAGTAAGTATTTTGTAAGTAGCTCATAAATTTAGTTTGATATTGCTAAATATCAATACAATATATATATATATATATATATATATATATATATATATATATATATATATATATATCACTCAACTAACTCACAAAATAATGGGTTGATTTTGATAAAATTTGGTAAATACCTTCCGTTTGCAAGTGGCTTGGATAAGTTCGTTAGCCAGGAAAATCGGCCCAGCTTTTTCCGGGAAATTTTGTGTTTTCTTTCGAAAAAAAATATATATCCGTAAATAACAACGTGAGGGCAACCACGCTGGTTTCGGTTATAAAGAGTATTCTCTGTACAAAAATTCAGACCTCTATGTAAAAGACAAAAAAAGTTAGAGGTAAATTAATTTTTAATTAACTAAATCTAAGTCAAAACGTCAAAATTGGTAATTATGGTAGGAGCACGAATGTGTGTGAAAAATACGACACGAAATGACAAGAAACTCCTAGATATGTGTCCAGGTCGTTATGTGCCTTCATTCCATTAAAACATGAACAAGAAAGCCATTGTAAATAAAAATTGTTTGGTGTACACAGTAAAGACGTTAGACAATTAACATACTACCGGATATAACTGTCATGTCAAAAGTAGCCGAATGGGCTAAGCCCTGTACATCCGATAATGGAGTCCTATATGACGAGTTCTAATCCCAGTTAGTGACTTCACTATTTATAAATTTTTTTGTAGCCTCATTTCCCTTTACAGCTTTATGATTAGAGTGTTGTTATTCCGATGATTTTTGTAGCAAGTTTTTGTATAAAAAATAATTTAATAAAGAGGAGATGGAAACTTTTAAGATTTAATTCATTTAATAGCATATCAGGTTGTTTGTTCTTGTCCTAACTTATTGAAACCGTATATATATATATATATATATATATATATATATATATATATATATATATATATATATATATATATATATATATATATATATATAAAGGGTGAACAATTTACCAGAATTTAGGTCTGTATGTTTAAAGACAAAAAGTTAGAGGCATTTAAAGAAAAAAAATTGGGGTTTTCCTCAAAACGTCTAAAGTCGCGATTTAAAACGTCAAAATTAGCAACATTTAGGCAAAGAACCTGACAGAAATACGTATTATGTAAAAAGTGTTCTGCAGACCCATAAGTTTCAGCTTAAACCATGATTGTCCTTAATTTTAATACAATATTTCCAGAAAATTCATTTCAAATAAACACTTTTTCTGATGCTTTCGAAGTAGTTTTAGTTAAATTTGTGGTTTAACGGTCTATAATTTTTAGCAAATTGGTGAATGAGGAGACTGCGGCTTTTGAATTCTAAAAAGATTTCTTCAAATGAGCGCAAACTAGGCCCCCTAGAATCCTTATCCTCGTTTACTTTTTGTTTACATATATACAGTGTGACGCATTTCTACGGTAAAGCTCAATATAATTGTTATTATGCAAGATACGAGAAAAAATTGTATACGTTACCTATAGGGTGTTTTGAGCTGCGTCTTTTAAAACTATTTTGACAACCACAGGTTGCCCATAAGTCGTTGGTGATACCTACTTTTTTTTGAACATTCCTTATTGCATTTTTGCATTTTTGCATTTTTCGTCGAAATATGATGCATGTTTGCAAAAAAAAATCTAGACGCAGTAAGTTAGTAGCGAATTTTCAGTAGACGCTTCAAAATTAAATAACGCAATTTGCTATTAACCCAAGATTCTGCAGCTAGGAAACAAGTTTTCTCGGAAATGTTTTAAGTTTATTTTCGGAAAATTTGTGTACATTTGCAAACATGTTATGTTGGTAAAATATGGTACATTGTTGCCACTATATAGGTTATACCGGTGACCAAATTGATTCCTGCATGCATTAAAGAAACATATTTTCTATTAAAAATATTTTAAGAGAATTCATTTCCATAACGCACTTGCTGCGTCCACAGTTTTTAATTTTATAATCTCCCAGCTGCAATGTGCTCTACTTTATGAAACCCAACTTATATTAGTTATGTTTCTGCAAGCATAATTGATTACTTTTCAAGAACTAGTTTAGTAGGAGAATAATATGCATGTTCGAAAATATCACGAATAATCCCTTAATAACTGTCATAACCGCCTAATTTATACAAAAACTTAAATGTACCCTGCGATGTTAGGAAGACTAAAACACTGAAACCAAATTGGTATGAATTGTGAACATCTCTAAACCACTTTAGACATAACGTGCACCAAATTTAAAATAGTTTGCTTTATTATAGAGTGGAGATACCATGATTACACAATGTGGGATCGTAGCAAAATTACAAAAATATTAATGTATTCCCAGGTAAAAATATCGAAAGACGCTACACTGTGGTCTCGCTCTTCACTAGACTATTCAAAATCCAGTGACGATTGTTAACCTAGAAGCTATATAATTTGCGGTTAATTTAATTATGTCCCAACGTACGAATGTCCATAAATTTAAACAATTATTTACCCGAAAACTGCGTTATTATTAGTGAATTTTCTTAAAAAAAATTCACTAATGAAGAGATCCCGACTTTTGAATTTTGAAAAAATTTCTTCAAATGAGCGCTAATTAGGCCCCCCAGAAAACATATCCGGGGTCAGTTTCAATTTTTATATGTTTATATATATATATATATATATATATATATATATATATATATATATATATATATATATATATATATTTAAATATATATATATATATATATATATATATATATATATATATATATATATATATATATATATATATATATATATATATATATATATATATATATATATATATTAAGATTAAAGTTCTTTGCCTAAATGTTGCCAATTTTTGACGTTTTAAATCGCCACTTTGACATTTTGAGGAAAATCCCAATAAATTTTTATTTAAATGCCTATAACTTTTTTGTCTTTTGACCTACATAGCTAAATTTTGGTAGGTAACTTACCTATAAGGATATAGACCTGCGTGCCAAATTTGGTTGCCCTTACTTTGTTAATTCCGGAGATATAATTTTTTTTCGAAAGAAAACACAAAATTTTCCGGGAAAACCTGGGCAGATTTTTCTGGCTAACGAACTTATCCAAGCCATTTGCAAAAGGAATTTTTTCACCAAATTTAATCAAAATCGGCCCATTATTTTTTGAGTTATCGGTGTGATACATATATATATATATATATATATATATATAATATATATATATATATATATATATATATATATATATATATATATATATATATATATATATATATATATATATATATATATATATATATATATATATATATATATATATATATATATATATATATATAAACATATAAAAATTGAAACTGACCCCGGATATGTTTTCTGGGGGGCCTAATTAGCGCTCATTTGAAGAAATTTTTTCAAAATTTAAAAGTCGGGATCTCCTCATTAGTGAATTTTTTTAAGAAAATTCACTAAAATGTCTCAAGAAGGATGTTTTACAAACCCTAAAGTCTTAGTTTCAACCGTCATTGTCCTTCATTTTACTAAAATGTTTGCAGAAAATTCATTTCAAATAGACCCTTTCTCTGATGCTTGGCAGTAGCCTTAGCTATAGAGTTTATCATTTAATGGTATATAATTGTTGTCGAATTTTCGTAAAAAATTAATAAAGCTCAATATATCCGTTATTATATGAGATATGAAGAAAATTTGTATATATTAATTATAGGATGTCTTGAGCTACATCTTAAAATAATATTTCTGCAATCACAAGGTAGCCCATAAGTCGTTGGTGATACAAATTTCCTTTTTTTAATCAAACAGGCCTTATGTTATTGCATTTTTGCATTTTCCATGGAAATATAATGCATGTTTGTAAGAAAATAAATTCTGGACGCAGCAAGTGCGTTATGGTAGCGAATTTTGATCAAATGTTTCATATTTGAACAGCTCAATTTGCTATTAACCTATAAGGTTGACCAAGAAACGTGTTTTTTCGGGAACATTTTAAGTTTACTTTTGGAAATTTTTGTACATTTTCACACAATAAAGTTATTTTAATGGAACATGGCACATTGTTTTTACTATATAGGTTATACTGGTAACAAAGTTTGATGCCTGCTTTCTTAAAAAAACACACATATTTGTTATTAAAAAGATTTTTATGAAAATTCACTACCATAACGCACTTGCTGCGTCCAGAATTTTTATTTATTGATTATTGATGTATTATTCATTGTTTATTAGCGAATTTTTCGTAAAACGAAAAATTCACTAATGAGGAGATCTGTATATACATATATATATATATATATATATATATATATATATATATATATATATATATATATATATATATATATATATATATATATATATATATATATGTATGTATCACACCGATAACTCAAAAAATAGTGCGCCGATTTTAATGAAATTTGGTACGTATCTTCCTTTTGTAAGTGGCTTAAATAGGTTCGTTATCCAGAAAAATTGGACCAGTTTTTTCCAGAAAAATTTTGGGTTTTCCTTCGGAACATTTTCCTATCTCCGAAAATAACAAAGCTATGACAACCAAATTTGGCACATACGTTTCAACTGTCCAACTTACCCTACGTGACAAAATTCAGATCCCTATGTTGAAAGAAAAAAAAGTTATAGGCATTTTAAGAAAAACATTTTGGGTGCCACTGGTGATCAGAAGAAAGCACAAGAACAAAATATTTTGTGCGACTAACAAAACTAATTGAATACTACATCGAACGGTTAAGCTTTATTGACGCAAAAACGCCAAGAAGTAGCAGAAAAAATATTTTGAAAATTTGATAATTTTTCTTGTTCAAACGTCAAAGTCGCGATTTGAAACGTCAAAATTTGCATTTATCAGACAAAGAATTTGGAATAAATACGGATTATATAGATGATATGTCGTAAGAAGTGTGTTTTACAACGCCTTAACATTCAGCTTCAACCATCATTGTCCGTCATTTTACTAAAATATTTTCAGAAAATCCATTTCAATAAACCCTCTTTCTGATGCTTCGGCAGTAGTTTCAGCTATAGAGTTTATGGTTTAATAGTCTATATTTTAGTACATTTTCGTCGAAGAAATTCGTTACGTAGAAGACCGCGACTTATGAATTTCAAAAAGATTTATTCAAATGAGCGCGAACTAGAACCCAAAAACCCATATACGGGGTCAGTTTCAGTTTTTGTCTGTTTACACATATACAGGGTGACGTTTTTCTACGGCAACGCTCAATATGTCCGTTATTATACAAGATATGACAAAAAAGTATATAGTTAATTATAGGGTATCTCGAGCTGCATCTTACAAACCTATTTTAACAATCACAGGGTGGCTCATAAGTCGTTGATGATACTTTTTTTTTTAAATAGAACACCCCCTTATTTTATTGCATTTTTGTGTTTTTCAGCGAATTGTAATGCATGTTTGTAAGAAAAAAATTGATATCGTTCATCGTTTTTGAGTTATTTCAATTGTTTTGCAACCTTTCACGTTTTTTGAACATATTTCAAACACATATCACAAATTGAAAACGGCGTTTTTATCAATAGATAGCGGAAGCCCATGGAAATAACGCATTCAGAGAGCTTTATGTTTGTATTACTCGTCGCAAAGATCGAGCTGCCGTATATGGGCACGCTCAAATAGTGGCTGAGTTTTAAAAGTTTTCGCAGAAATGTTTTTAGTGTTTCAGTGCAATTTATTTTTGTAAGATTTTTGTGATATGTTGGTAATTAATAATAAATGTTTAGTAAGTTATTGTAAAAGAAAAGTTGTCGAATTTTTGTGAAAAATGTAATTTAGTGTAACATTACTGAAGGTAATTTTTGTAAAAAAAATGGTGAATTTCTGTAATAGAAATGTTTGCAAATTTTCATATTTTTTTTTTCAAGTTTGGTCCTAAAGTTGTTTGTGAATAATTATATCCTGGCAGGTGTGTAAACAGCTTAAAGAGGTTCGTTGGCCAGGAAAATCGGACCAGTTTTTTCTGGAACTTTTAAGGTTTATTTTCGGAAAATGTTTGTGCTTTTTGAAACAACAATTGCGTTCATTGTTTTCGTGTTATTTCAATTGTTTCAAATTTTTGGCACATATCCAAACTTACGATACGGCGTTTTTACCAACATATAGCAGAGCATATTATTCGTGAAAAAAAATCGAGGGGCCGTATACAATTTTTTTGTTATCCATGGAAATCATTGTTTGTAAAATTTTGGTGAAATTTTTGTAATTAATAATAAATATTTAATGATATTGTAAAACAATGTTTTCTGATTTTCGTTAAAAGCGTGTGCAAATTTTCATAGAAAGTTTTTTTTTGGAAGTTTCATCAAATAGCTTTTTGTGTGAATAATTATATCTTGGTAGGTCGATAAATAGTTTGAAGAGGCTCGTTGGCCAGGCAACTCAGAGCAGGTTTTTCGGGAACATTTCAAGTTAATTTTCTAAAAATAATGTCCTTTTTCAAACAATAAGTTATTTTGATGATATATGGTACATTGTTTCTACTATATAGGTTATACTGGTGACCAAATGTGTGATGCCTGCTTTTATTTAAAAAGTTCGTGACGCAGCAAATGCGTTATGGTAGCGAATTTTCGTAAAAATGTTTTTAATGGAAAATATGTTTTGTTTTTACAAAAAGGACACTTGGTTGATAGTATAACCTATATAGTACTAAAAATGTACTATATTTCATTAAAATAGCTTTGTTGTTTGGAAAAGTACAAAAATTTTCCGAAAATAAACTTTAAAAGTTCCAGAAAAATAGGTCCCATTTTCCTGGCCAACGAACCTCTTTAAGATATTTACACACCTGCCAAGATATCATTATTCACAAACAGCTTTATGAACAAAATTGAAAAAAAAATTATGATAATTTCTTTTCCATAATTTGCCTTCAGTAATGTTACACTAAATTATATTTTTCACAAAAATTCGACAACTTTTTTTTACAATAACTTACAAAACATTTATTATTTGTTACCAACATATCACAAAAATCTTACAAAAAAATGATTTCTACGGAAGCACTAAAAACATTTCAGCGAAAACATTACAAATTCAGCCACTATTTGAGAGTAACTGTATATGGCAGCTCGATTTTTTCGATGAGTAATACAAAGAAAAAGCTCTCTGAATACGTCATTTCCATGGGGCTCCGCTATCTATTGATAAAAACGCCATATCACAATTTTTGATATGCGTTTGAAATATGTGCCAATAACGTGAAAAGTTGCAAAACAATTGAAATAACTCAAAAACTATATCATTTTTCTCCTTACAAACATGCATTATAGTTTGATGGAAAACACAAAAATGCAACAACATAAGGGATGTTCTATTAAAAAAAAGCGTGTATCACCAACGACTCATGGGCCACCCTGTAATTGTCAAAATAGGTTGACAAGCTACAGCTCGAGACACTCTATAATTAACGTATAGACTGTTTCCTCATATCTTGTATAATAACGGATATATTAAGTTTTACCCTAGAAATGCGTCACCCTGTATATGTGTAAACAGGCCAAAACTCAAACTGACCCTGCATATGGGTTTTAGGGATTCTAGTTCGCGCTCATTTAAAGAAATCTTTTTACAATTCATAAGTCGCGGTCTTTTAATAAAGCAATTTTTTCTACGAAAATTTGCTAAAATATAGACTATTAAACCATAAACTCTATAGCAGAAACTACTGCCGAAGCATCAGAAAGAGGGTCTGTATTGAAATGGATTTTCCGAAAATATTTTAGTAAAGTGAAGGACAGTGATGGTTAGAGCTGAAACTTAAGACTTTGTGAATCACACTAATTAAGAGATTTTTTTTTTGACATAATTTATATTTGCTTCAAATTCGCTGTCTGAAAATTGCAAATTTTGACGTTTCAAATCGCGACTTTGACGTTTCATGAAGAAAAATGATAAAATTTTCAAAATATTTTTCTGCTACTTCTTGACACTTTTGCCCCAAGAAAACTTAACTGTTGTATGTAATATTCAATTAGTTTTGTTATTCACACAAAATATTTTGTTCTTGTGCTTTCTTCTGATCACCAGTGGCACACGATTTTTTTAAATACCTATAACTTTTTTTTGTTATAATATAGATATCTGAATTTTGGTGTGTAGGGTAAGTTTGACAGTACAAACGTATACGTCGAATCTGGTTGTCATAGCATTGTTATTTTCGGAGATACAAAAGTTTTCCGAAAGAAAACCCAAAATTTTCCCGGAAAAACTGGTCCCATTTTCCTGTCTAATAAACTTATCCAAGCCACTTGCAAAAGGAAGGTACATACCAAATTTCATCAAAATCGGCCATTATTTTTTGAGTTATCGGTGTAATATATATATATATATATATATATATATATATATATATATATATATATATATATATATATATATATATATTATATATATATATATATAATATATATATATATAATATATATATATATTATATATATATATATATATATATATATAATGATAGATATATATATATATCTATATATATTTCAATACAGCGGGTTTAAATTATTTGTTTTTGTCCGTTTTTCACGAAGTCCGAGGCAAATTAAAATTTTGACCTAAAAATCGGCATGTGGGGATTCTCGAGGGCAAGAAATTTAAATATGTTATTGCTAATAACACTGCTGGCAGATGGCGCCACCTGTAAGACTATGCTTGCATTCAACTGGCTATAATTTTTTGACACCCAGTAATATCGACCTACCGTATAGCTGCATTGCAGCCCTTATTAATTGTAAGCAAAAAATGTATATTTGATCCAAATCTCTCAAGCACACCATTTTCGAGATATTTCAATTTCTGTATGTCGATGTCGCTCAAAAATTAATTTTTCTCAAGTAATAAATTGTATTAGTAGATAGTGCCCCACCTGGGCTCACCCCCTCCACTTTTTACTGCGCATGCGCGAGTCATCATGCGCATGCGCTGACCTGCGCAGACCTGTGACAGTTGACAGCTGACCTGTCAGATTTGACAGGTGTCAAATGTCACTGACCTGACAGCTGTCAACGTCAGCTGTCACCTGACCTGACATGTGTCAACGTCAAATGTCACCTGACCTGTCAGATGACGTCACAAGCATTCCAAGATGGCTGACCTGTCATAGACAGTCGCAAGCCGGGTTCTCTCTATGGAACTAACCTGAGATGACGTCACAAGCATTCCAAGATGGCTGACCTGTAAGAGACATCTGCAACTCCGGGGTTCTCTCTCTATGGAACTAACCTGAGATGACGTCACAAGCATTCCAAGATGGCTGACCTGTGTCCATAGATAGCCACAAGCCAGGTTAGGTATTAACTGTCTTGTGATGACGTAAGATGTTCCGTCTGACCTGTGTCCATAGATAGCCACAAGCCAGGTTAGGTATTAACTGTCTTGTAATGACGTAAGATGTTCCGTCTGACCTGTGTCCATAGATATCTACAAGTCAGGTCTCCATGTGTGTATTTGAAGAATACCATCTGTCTGATTGTTTATTTAGGTTAAGTGTTGTATGACATGCTTAGTACCCGCCATCTGATTGTTTATTGAGGTTATGTTTGTATTTGTTTATTAAGGTTATGTATGTATTTGTTTATTAAGGTTAGGTGTTCGTATACAGACTGATTACCAAGCCATTTTGATTGTTTATTAAGGTTATGTTTGTATTTGTTGATTAAGGTTATGTTCGTACACACACACAGCTGTCTGTATTTGTTTATTAAGGTTATGTTCACACACGTGTTGATTACCAGTCATATGATTGTTTGTTAAGGTTATGTTTGTATTTGTTATTTGAATGCAAACAGAGATAATACAAGAGTGTACTTACATACAACAAGAGACGTCAGCCTTCTTTCACAGCTTAATACACACACTACTGAACAGGTGTCTTCTGTGTTGAGGATACAGACAGACAACTGATTGCCATTGTTAAAGCTTGTATATGTTGTTTGAAAGGATATAACACACGTCATGACAGTTCGATGTCTTTGCCTAAACTGACAGATGCATGTGTATTTGAAAGAAAAGCATTCGCCTGAACTTAGATTTGAACCCACGAACCTCGAATCAGCCGTTGTTTGCTTTACATATATACACTGTCCCTAAACCAATAGCTCCACAGACACACACGTTAAAAGTTTGTTCGCTGTTGTATATATAAAACAAAGCCAGTTGTTGTTGACATATGAGGTTAGGTGTTTGTATACATGTTGATTACCAATCATCTGATTGTTTAGTAAGGTTATGTTTGTATTTGTTATTTGAATGCAAACAGACATAATAAGAAGAGTGTACTTACATACAGCAAGAGACGTCATCCTTGTTTCACGACTTAACACATACTGAACAAGTGTCTCTGTCTCTTGTATTGAGGAAACAAACTGATGTAAGAGAGAGAGAGAGAGAGGCCTTACAAAGGATAAACAACGTTTTACAGTTGTTAACCTTGATCCTGTTTGAGCTTGTCTGTGTATCTGTTTAATATACACAAGAGAGAGGCCCTCTTAAAGGTAAACAACTTGTCAGTTGATGACCTTGTGTTATATCTGTTGAATCACCCCCATTATTCGTGTTTGAGCTTGTCTAGAATACAGACATAGCAGATGTACCACAAGATAAGTTTGTTCAGGATATTATTGCTTTAAGACATACTTTTTAATTGTATTACAAAATAAAAACACAGTAATTTTAACAAAGACTTTTATTTGATTCTAAGTACAAGTATGTAAACTCTTTGTTGGAATACATTTATAGAATTATTAACATTAGATGGTTCAGTGTTGCGTTGGTGCTGTTGTTGTTGTTGTCGTCGGTGTCTCTTCATGGCTGTGGGTTTACTAGGTGATAACACTAGCTTCTTTTAGTTCTTCCAAGATTGACTGAATTTCGTTGTTATGAGCAGTATTACCTGCAACTTGGGAAGCCACTAAAAGTCTAAGTCTGTCAACCAACTCGTTTATGTCATTCCAATACACATAGGCTATTTGTTTGTTATTTTGTATCATATAGTTGTTGGTGCTGATGCTGTTTGGGCTCATGCCGTTGCTATCGCTGCTCTTATCACTCTGAGTTTTAAGTTCAGTCTTTTGTTTTTTGTTAAGATGTCTGTCGTTGCTGTCGTCATCGTCTTCCTCGTAGGTGTAACCAAAACCTTGAGGTGTTGAGGATCTACGACCTCGTGGATTTATCACTGGTTTTATTAGAGTCAGATACTTTTCAGAGGAACAACCCTTGGTTCGTGCGTTAGGATCATAGTTCATTTTATGAACACTAGTTGCTTCTAGAATATCTCTATAGTGTTGAAGATCATCATAGGTATACCCTCTAGGTGTTTTCATAAATATCAATTCTAGCAAACCTTGTGTTTGCGGGTATCTCCTTTGGCCCAGTTGAATCTCAGCATCAGTAAAGTCCAAGTGTTTGTTGCCAAGACTCCAGCTACCAGTATCTTTAGCGTAGCGAGCACCATACGTTTGATCAATAGTAGCAAGCCTCGGTGGTTCAGTAAAATACTTGTCTACATAATATCGAACTCGGTCAGGATATTGCTCCAAAAATTCTTGATATGCAGGGTTGGTTGTGACAGTTTGTAGGTCTGCCTCAAGCTCTTCAAATGTTGGGATGTCCTCATCGGAACTTGTCGCCTCAGCCTCTTCCCTTGGTTCAGCTTCAAAAACTTCATGGTCTTTAAGGAACTGTACTTGGGGTTTCGTTTCTGGTATATCGACTTCGTCTTTGATTTGTTCAACCTTTGGTGGTTGCGATGGCTGTTGCTGCTGCAGTGCTGCTGTGTTTTTAGATATTTCACTTAGGGGCTCAACAAGTGGTTTATATAAACGTTGCAGAGCATCATCATTCTCAGCTCTGTTAAGTTTAAGCATTAAATGTTTTTTTCGAATATTGTCAGCAAGTTGTAAAATCCTTTTCTTAACTTTTTGCTCTTCCTTACCCAACACTTCCATTGTGCTACAACTGTTTTTGGTGTTACCAGTCGGTCTAATCATTTGTTTGAGCGATACAGGTTGTGTGGTGGTTTAACATATACTGACTCTGTTACGGTACATGCCTTCTTATTTATCACGATGTCCGGCTGTCTTGTTAGACAGCTGTGTTAGACAGCTGTCTGTTAGACAGCTGTGTGTTAGACAGCTGTGTGTTAGACAGCTGTCTGTTAGACAGCTGTCTGTTAGACAGCTGTTAGACAGCTGTCTGTTAGACAGCTGTGTGTTAGACAGCTGTCTGTTAGACAGCTGTGTGTTAGACAGCTGTGTGTTAGACAGCTGTCTGTTAGACAGCTGTCTGTTAGACAGCTGTCTGTTAGACAGCTGTCTGTTAGACAGCTGTGTGTTAGACAGCTGTGTGTTAGACAGCTGTGTGTTAGACAGCTGTGTGTTAGACAGCTGTCTTAGACAGCTGTGTGTTAGACAGCTGTCTTAGACAGCTGTGTTAGACAGCTGTGTTAGACAGCTGTGTTAGACAGCTGTGTTAGACAGCTGTGTTAGACAGCTGTGTTAGACAGCTGTGTTAGACAGCTGTGTTAGACAGCTGTGTTAGACAGCTGTGTTAGACAGCTGTGTTAGACAGCTGTGTTAGACAGCTGTGTTAGACAGCTGTGTTAGACAGCTGTGTTAGACAGCTGTGTTAGACAGCTGTCTTAGACAGCTGTGTTAGACAGCTGTGTTAGACAGCTGTGTTAGACAGCTGTCTTAGACAGCTGTGTTAGACAGCTGTGTTAGACAGCTGTGTTAGACAGCTGTGTTAGACACCTGTGTTAGACACCTGTATGACAGTTATCTTCTGACCTGTATTTAATCGAACGAGTGTTGAGAAAAAAAAGGCCCCAAGTCTTACGTGAAATGGCTTGGTTTTGATCGTACTCATAATTCCTGGGTCAACACTAAAGACATTAAATAACTTGTATTATGTTATGAATAAAGGAAACATGTTAAAAGTATTTTTTTATTTCAAATCTTCCTTTATGCATTCACGCCAACAGAATGATTGTCAGAAAATACAGCTAATAAAACACAGAGATTTTTACACATATATTTTATTATCAACTAGTGTTATAGGTAAATCTGTTACATGTTAGCATATCTTTCAGTACAAGTTGATATTTAGTAATAAATTCACACACTATACACAGATTCTCAGAGTATTTTAAGCGGGCAATGAAGAAGGCACAAGGTATAACTGCCCTGTCTCTGAACTTGGACAGTTCCGATCTAATGTCAGCCATAAACATGTTTAGGTCAAAGAAACTCCTAAAACGTAATTCCAATAATAAGTCTTTGACCACAGAGCCAACATCTTCTAGTATTTTCAATGATTCCAAGCTTAGGTTGAAATTAGTGACATATTCATCACTGCACAACCTAAACTTAAAAAACACTGATTTTCGTTGTGTTTGAACCAAGTATTTAGTAAGTGTATACGAATCGGTGTTTTTGTCTGTACCTTGTGATTGGTTTTCCAGGTTGAAAATTATGGTGGGTAACACGTTTAAAAATTCTTCAAATGTCCACATGTCGAAAAACACAGGTATATTACAATTTTTCTGTGAAACCTTAACCAGAGGCATAAAGTTAAGCATGGGGTCAGCTCCGATCGTAAGTATTTTCTCACCGTTTGCCAACAGCGCAAACGTTGTCTGACCAACGAGCTCACAGTCTTGTGTTTTTAGTTTTTTCTCCATACTTTTCTGATTGATCTGCACCAACTTCTCATTGAATAGCTCATCGTGTGTAGGCTGATATTCGACTGTTTGTATGTTTGTAGGATCTGCAGCATTCATACTAATATCAGAGAGATTATTCGGTTCACTTGTGTTTGTTGTTGGATAGCTTGTGTACAGCTCACCTATGATATTATCCCACGTCTTTGGTTCTTCTTTTGTTATAATTTAGCCAGCAAGACATCTTGTAACACTTTAAGCTTTTTACCTCCACCAGCACCTCTACCTGTATTTTCTGTGTTGAGAGATTTTCGTTTTCGCGTATTCTGCACCATATTAGTTTTTAGTTACACCTTGTTCAACGTACACCAACAAAACTAGCTTCTAGACAAGCTCAAACACAACTGATGGCTGGATACCACCTAACAGAACTAACCCCTTAGATCATAACTGTAAAGACAACGTCAAACAGGTTTATCAGATCAAGGTCATCAACAGACAGGTTATTTACCCTAAGAGGGCCTCTCACTTGCGTATATTAAACAGATACACAGACAAGCTCAAACACGAATAATGGTATGATGTCATTCTACAGGATATGAGTCATAACCATGTTGTTTGTTCTCTGTTTTATTGTGTTATGTATTCTGTTATGGACATGTGTACAGAGCGACATACTTTTTACTCGTTTACAGGCCTAGGATCGACGTCAGCTCTCTTTAGACATATTTGTTTGTGTCTATAAATGGACGTTCTCAACATTTGTTTATTACAGTGTAAACATGTAACCTTCCTCCTGTCGTACGTGTATTGCCATTTTACGAAATTTTCATAACTTTCCCATGAGTGTGCGTTGTATGGTAGCCATTTTCCCAAGTTTTGACCATTTTTAATGAAACATTTGTCACAACAGCTTCTCTCTGTTGGTGGACAGCGTTTAAAACAAATGACACAGCAACGGAGACCATCATCATTCAGTTCTTGCTTGTCATCCTGTGTTAGTGGTTGTGTTGTTGTTGTTGGTCTCGCGGCTGTGTGTTCTTCTTTACTCTCTTGTAGATTGATTTCATTAAACTGCTGTTGGTGCTGCTGCTGCGTCGACAAACCAGAACCTTGTGAAGTGGTTGCTTGCTGGTGCTGTGATGATCCTAGACTTGTAGCTGTTATAGTAAAGGCATCACCTTCAATGGCCCCCTTATTGCTCTGATACATCTTGTACAGCTCAGACCACACTTCTTCAAACGTCAGCAACGACAGCTTCCTAAACGGCATATGATAGTCTCTATCCAAGCCGGAGAATGTAAAGCTTACTTTGGTGTCGGTGTTCAAGTCTCTAATAACTCGATTATAAATTTCCTGCATACCGTTCTTAAGCCATTGTTCAGGATTATTGACGCCACTGCTATTGAGTGGATTCAACTTGAAATGCACCATGTTCTGTATAATATTAAAACGACTGTTTCTTGTAGTCGACTCTCCAACAATTGAGAACGCCATAGTATGGAACTAAAATGTTTCTTGTTTTTACGGAATCAAACACAAGACTGGCTTGTGTACGACGACCGTTGTACATCTATAACTCTCTAGTCATAGAGTGCTTGTGTGTGTGTTAACAATCAACAACAGCGTCTATATGTTTTGTTTGGTTCAAGTGGATGTCATTAAACAACTGTGTTATTTCTATAACGGGGCCCCATTCAAGACCTCAACATACGTTAGTGTGTGCTAAGCCGTGAAACAAGTATGACGTCTCTTGCTGTATGTAAGTATACTATTATATTATTTATGTTTACATACAAACAATACTTATCAAACAATCCTCGTATATCAAAGTTTAATTTAGTTGTTTTAAATTGAGTTTTGTTACTTGTGTGTTTTTGATCACTCCCTATATAAATTTAGATTCATTCATTCAAAATACAAACACACTAACATAAACAAACACGCCGGCAATAAAACCAAGTCCCCGAGTTTTATTAGGCTATTAAAATAAACTCATTAACATATCTAGATGTAAATACGTTTTTCTTATTGATATAGTTTACTTGAAACGTTTTTGTTATTAAATGATATTAGATAGGTAAATTGGTACGTGTTTTAAATTTCTTTTTACTATAAATAAACAATTGTTTTTAACATTACAGTTCCTATTATTCAATTGGAATGTAATAGAGATACCACCCCTACCTACACACACAAACTCAGCAGCCTCATAAACTCGTTTTATGTAACAGGTTTCTGTTTTATATATATACCCACTGATAACAAACTTTCATCGTATGTCTGAATAGCATGATCGGTTTAGGGGCGTTTGCATATCTTAGTAAGTTGTATGGTTGGGGGTTCAAATCTAATTTCTGGCGAATGCTTTTCTTTCAAAAATCATATTTCAAATTAAATTCAAAATTTCAAATTACCCGCTCAATATATCTTCCTCATATATGTATGTGTGTGACTAAACCGAATGACTGTGTCCAACAGATGTCTCCCCTCGAGCTAGAGAATATTCTCTACACTCTACAACTTTACAAATAGAATGTTCTCTAGCTTGAGGAGTAAGATCTCTGGACACAACAGACAAATTTTCAAACAAATTCAAATTTCCCGCCAAAAACGAAATACCCTAACAAACTTCAATACACCTTAACAACAACAACACAATAAACAAACCAAACAGCTGTGTTTACGAACACCTAACCTTAATAAACAAAATACATAACCTTAATAAACAAACAGATGCATGGTAATCAACACACACACACACATGACATAACCTTAATAAACAAATACAAACATAACCTTAATAAACAAACAGATGACACGTGAGCGAACATAACCTTAATAAACAAATACATAACCTTAATAAACAATCGGACAAACACACATGGAGAGCTAACCTGACTTGTAGATATCTATGGACACACAGGTCAGACATCTTGGAATGCTTGTGACGTCATCTCAGGTTAGTTCCATAGAGAGAGAACCCCGGAGTTGCAGCTGTCTCTTACAGGTCAGCCATCTTGGAATGCTTGTGACGTCATCTCAGGTTAGTTCCATAGAGAGAACCCGGCTTGCGACTGTCTATGACAGGTCAGCCATCTTGGAATGCTTGTGACGTCATCTGACAGGTCAGGTGACATTTGACGTTGACACATGTCAGGTCAGGTGACAGCTGACGTTGACAGCTGTCAGGTCAGTGACATTTGACACCTGTCAAATCTGACAGGTCAGCTGTCAACTGTCACAGGTCTGCGCAGGTCAGCGCATGCGCATGATGACTCGCGCATGCGCAGTAAAAAGTGGAGGGGGTGAGCCCAGGTGGGGCACTATCTACTTGTATTGTCTGCAAATTTTATCAACAAATAAAACAACAAATAAAAAAGTTTATAACATTTTACTTCACTTCAATACACTTTCGTATTCTGCGGAACATACAACGTTGTACTCCGTGAAATATTTCTGGTGTATTTCTAATTTGTTCGCATCCAAGTACAATTCTTTCCTGCAGATTATCAACATTTTCAACATTTGCTTCATAAACAATACTTTTGAGATGTCCCTATAAATAAAAGTTCATAGGATTTAAATCAGGGGATCGAGCCGGCCATGGCTGAGGTCCACCGCGTCCGACCCATCTGCGTCCAAAAGTATTGCTTAGGTAATTTCTGACATTTAGGGAGAATTGTGTGTGGGGGGGGGGGCTCCGTAATGCATAAACCACAGGTTATGTCTTATGTCAAGAAGTACATTTTCTAATAACCCAAACAGTTGGTTTTGCAGGAATTCAAGATAAGTTGTAACATTAAGTCTGTGAGGTAAAAAATTGGTCCTATCAAATTACACCCTACAATTCCAGCCCATACATTTAAGGAAAATTGCTGTTGATGATGCCTTTCAAAAACTGCGTGGGGATTTTCGTCAGCCCAAATATGGCTGTTACGAAAATTGACGATCCCGTCGCGCCTAAATCCAGACTCGTCTGTGAACAACACACAATTCAACAAGTTCTCTATATTATTATGTTGAAGAAACCATTGGCAAAATCGTAGACGAGTTATAAAATCTGTTTCGGGCGATAGTGCCTGCACACGTTGGATGTGATATGGACGCAATTGTTGCTCGTGAAGAGCTCGCCATATCGTTGCATTGGATGCTCCCAGATGATTGGCCATTTCCCTAGTACTTATTTTTGGATTTTGTTCAATTTCATTCAGAACAGCCTTTTCAAAATCAGGATTTCGTGCACTTCGTGGTCTGCCTCGATCAGCAGTAACTTTATTAAGGGTACCTGGTAAATATATATATATATATATATATATATATATATATATATATATATATATATATATATATATATATATATATAGATATAGATATATATATATATATTCGAAAGAGACAGATAGATGTATTAGATAATGTAAGTATGTACCTGTGTCGCGCAAACGGATGTCAATCCGTTGAAACATCCTTCTGTCTGGAATTTTCCGATTTGGTAAGGCTTTACATACAGTCATTTTGCCTCATAACAGTTACCAAAAGCCCGTGAATATATAATATGCATGTCTGTTAGTTCATTGTTGGTAATGACTTCCATATTTAATTAGAAAAAATTACGGACAATACAATTAATTACTTAAAAATAGTGAGTAGTCTCAAACGGAAAAGTCAAATGTAGTATATGTCACGACGAAAACGCAAAAGTCAAGTCCCGTAACGATGGCAACCACTTTGTTCAAAGTTTGTTATCAAGGCTTTTTATTTTATCTTCATGATTGTGTCTTGTCAGTTCTTCTTTCTGGTAAGATTTTAATTTTTAACTAGAGAATAGGAAAATTAAGATTATACATACTGATAGCAATTAAAAGGTGAAAAATGTATTCCTATGATTTGTCGCAGAATTAATTTTAATAATAGTTATTAACAATAACATATTTAATTTTTTTGCCCTTAAAACCCCCGCATTCCAACTTTTACGCAAAATTTTAATTTGACTCACTTATTCGTGAAAAACTGACAAAAACAAATTACTTTAACAGGTTGTAATTAAAAAACTAAGCATTTGCGGACCCATGTTTATATTTTTTGTGCTTAATGTAAACCTGTAACATAGACCATCATTTTTTAAACACCCTGTATATATATATATATATATATATATATATATATATATATATATATATATATATATATATATATAAGCACAGATCTCCCCATTAGTAAATTTTTCGTTTTACGAAAAATTCCCTAAAAGACGCATTTGCTATTAAAAGAATTTGCCTGAAACTTCGCTACCATAACGCACTTGCTGCGTCCCGACTTTTAATTAGTGTACACCTCTATCTAACAAGTATGCTTAACCGTCTATTTAGTTTACGAAAGAGTATAACGTTTTCTGAAACAGTTCATAAATATCAAAAACTATGTGTATCGAAGACACCATGAACCTGCTTTTAAGTTGGAAAAGTCTTTTAAACGAAAGTGGCATGCAATTTTGCTAAATATAATTGCTAGATGTTTAGTTATTAACGCTAGCGATGGCATCCAAGCCAATGTACCAGCTTATCTGAAATTCGCAGTGATGTCGTGAAAGTAAAACCTGAAGTGAGAAACCACCTACTTCCGACAAGTTTTCTCGACACGTACCCAGCTGTTTAATTAACACAGCATGTCGCATAAATCTGAAAAATCAGGTAAAATGCTGTGGGTAGATAGTTGCACGGAGCTGATGCTGATAACGTGTAGTGTAGGTAACGCTTGGAATACTTTAACAGTTCTTTGTAGCGTTTTGTCGGCAGCTACATAATCTCTAAGATGATATACGTTTCCACGTACACGAGGGGAAGTTCTAACTTGGCTTTAGCAGACAGCGGAGAGTATTAGACAACGAAATCATATATATGCAACTGAAGTGGAACATAGTTGCTGTTTAGGTAGGTCTGGACATGTAAGGACGCTTTAGTATGGCTTTAGCAGAGATTAAAAGTTTAGTTGTTACAAACAAACAAGATACTGATTAACTGGTGACTAAGAAATATATTTACGTTAACAAATTAAAAAATAATGCTGCAAATTGAACCGTAACTTCCACACAGCTGTGATAATCCAGGGTCCATGACTTGACCACAAAGAAAAAAGTTCGGGACGCAGCAAGTGCGTTATGATAGTGAATTTTTATTAACTGCTTCAAATTTGAATAACTCAATTTTCTATAAACTTAGAACGTTGAATTTTGGTATGAAGTAAGGCCTTTCCCAATGCAACATATCCACCAAATTTCATTAAAATAACTTTTCGGAGACACAATTTTTTTTCGAAAGAAAACTCAAAATTTGAATAACTCAACTTTCTATTAACTTAGAAAGTTGAGTTTTGGTGTGTAGTGAGGTCTTTGCTAAGACAATATATACGTAAAATTTAATTAAAATATATTTGTAGTTTTCGGAGAAAATTTTTTTTTTGAAAGAAAACTCAAAATTTTCCCGGAAAACCTTATCCGATCTTCTTGGATAACGAACTCATCTGAGTCAATAATAAAAGAAAGGCACTTGCCGAGTTTCATCAACATCGGTTAATTATTTTTTGAGTTATCGGTTGGATACATACATACATATATATATATATATATATATATATATATATATATATATATATATATATATATATATATATATATATATATATATATATATATATATATACCTTATATCACTCGAACTTTAACAAAAAAAAATTTACCAAATCACCTCTTATTTATTCCCTACCTCCTCAAGCGATCTTACCGAAAAACAATTCGAAGCGTTCCTTTGTCGGGTGCTAACTGGATACCAAATTTGAGAATGACTTCTTAATTCCTTCGAAAGTTATTGCGCCTACTAATAGACAGACGTACAGGCCGACAAACCGACACATCATTCTTCAGAGTGCCCCAAAAATAAAAATCTATCGGTGTTATATCAGGACTTCGAGCACACCAATGAACCGGCCCATTGTTATAAATGACACGATTATTAAAATTTTGGTACAAAAATTATTTGACTATCCTAGCATTGTGAGCGGGACAACCGTCTTGGTATCAAATCACTTCTAAATTATCATGAACTCTTCTAATTGTTGGTAAGATATCTTTTCTCAATAGATTTAGATACCTTTCCCCAGTTAAAGATGATCAAAAAAGAACAGACCAACAATGAAGTTACCTGATTTTTTTTAAAATAAACTATCTAATCTACAAATAAAATTAACAGTTTTTTACCTAATAAGCCGCACCAAACATTAATATCAAATCTGTCTTGCAATCGTCTTTCTTCCCTTAGATGGGGATTTTCATTTGCCCAATAATGCCTATTATGGCGATTATACACACCACAATTTGTAAATCTGGATTCATCAGTCCATATTATTTTCAAATGAAAAATTTCATTTTGCTGACATTGTCCTTGATACCATCTGCAGAATTGAAGTCGCTTAGGGCAATCGTCAACATTTAAGCCTTGTACGATTGTAGGTTTGTATGGATGGTTTTGTTTTAATACACAGTGTACAGTACTTTTTGAAACGTCAATTTGTTCACCATAAAACCGAACAGATTGCGGAGGGTTTTCGTTTCTTTCTTTCTTCATTTCTAGGCATTTGTAGTTTCCTTGCGTAGAAGCTACCGTCGTTCAATAGATTGGTCACTATCCTGCGAAATATTTTGGTGTGTGGTTGTCGTCTTTCTGGGTAGTTGTTTTGATATTAATTTGCAGTTGCCTCAGTATTTCAGTTACAACAAAAATAACAAACTGTATAGTACAAAACTTTAAGCAACGCGTTAAATACACCTCAAATTGT
This sequence comes from Tillus elongatus, assembly GCA_964006375.1. Classification (NCBI taxonomy): domain Eukaryota; kingdom Metazoa; phylum Arthropoda; class Insecta; order Coleoptera; family Cleridae; genus Tillus; species Tillus elongatus. Next base: position 161,862,843 of record OZ023264.1, read on the forward strand.
TGGGGTAATTAAGAATGACAGTATTTTTAATTGTCGCGATAGTGTGATATCCATAGCAACCTTTCTTTTGTTGTTTTTCAGTTGACCTACGTTTCAAAATCAAACAATTTTCAAAGGCGTCTTCGCAAATCATTAATCTACTTTTTATTGAGTTCTGTTAGTGAATTTAGTTATTACTAGGTTTACCTATTTAATTAAATTATAACAATTTTTTGGATAATGCTGTAATGTAAAATATCATTTGTAATAATGGGCCGATTCATTGGTGTGCTCAAAGTTCATATTTTTTTATCGTGAATCATTACGGAAAATTATGTTAAACGTAGAAGTATATTGTTAGACTCCTAGCCTACTGCATTTTCAACACTTTCTTTGTCATTCGTTTTCTGGTATTGGATCATAGCCTACTATCCCCAAAACGGTTTTCCTCAAAATTGTCAGTGCAATTGCAAGATTTCTCAAGCAACTTGTACATCATTGCAAAGCTCTTTTCACAGGCTATCATATAATCAAAAAATCCAATATGGCTGCCATAATAAAAACAAACGTTGATACATGTAGCTCAAACACAAATGACAATCCAAAGTTGAGAATAGCACAAAAAGATTATTCTATAAAAAGTGTCCTCATAATGTGCAAGTCATAGACATGTCAGATCAACGCCTACTTAGATATTGAAGAAAAAAGAAATCGACAAACTTTGTTTTTTTCAAAATAACTCGAAAACGAAAAGAGGCAGGGTAAAATACAAGTCATATTTGTAACGAGCTTGAAATTCTACAAAACCGCCAATTTAACCGTCTTCCTATTTCTAATAATAACGGAGATATCAATACATTCCCAACCAGTTTGGGACACACTATATATATATATATATATATATATATATATATATATATATATATATATATATATATATATATATATATATATATATATATATATATATATATATATATATATATCCAACAATAAAACCATTATTTGTTTTAAATAACTCTTGTTAACTGTTAATTGTGTATAAAGTTTGACCCCTGCAAACCAAATATCTCAACATAAGCATCATACTCCCTTAGGGTGGTCCGTTACTTACATTAGTCACTGTGGGGCTTCCACTTTCCCCCAGGAACCTTTTTGAAAATCTCAAGTAAAGTGGTGGCGCTGGAGACAAATCCCTTTTCCCTATCAAAACACTGACCCAGACTCCACCCTTCAGAAGTAGAGCGTTACAAATAAGAAAACTATTAAAACTCTATGAGATAAAACCAACCGTTACATGCTGTAAATAGGGAAACCTCTTCATCTTACTTTTAACTAAAATTACTTTAACACAAAGCAGCCTCGGTGACTCGGCGGAAAGAACATGCTTTTCTGAAACCAAGGCTTTCTGTATGCGGGGGTGTGAAGCCGTCGGTCCTATGTACTATACAGTGTTAAGCACCTTAACAATCCTCAGTTTCTTCCAGAAAGAAGGTAGTTCACAAATGGAATGACTAGGAGTACATGTTCCTTGAGGTCAGTGATTGGTCAGAGTTATGGTAATGCGATGTCGTTAAAGGAAACATACACAACAAAATAATCTTCACAAAAGGACTATTGGTAATGGGGCAAATCAGAAAATCAGTGCTAGATTAGTAATATAAAGTATGAGGAAGTGGCACGTCATGATTCATGATGTATTTCTTTTCCTAATTGATAATACCTTTAATAAATTATAGCATACATTAAACACCATGTAATCGATCTACATACAAGATGAATGAGGTCTGGTTCCGCCAAGTGGATAATTGTTGCTTGTGTTGAACAGTCAAGAATATTAAAATTTTACCATAATTATAATTCTCTAAGCATCAGTAATTAATAAGATTACACACATCAACAAGGAAAACTGGGTGAAAATTGTGCAGCAATCTTTTCTAGATTATATTCTTAAATAAACAGTATCGCATCATTAAGTTTTATAACAGCAGTTTCGCTAAACCTTGTTGGATTCTTTAAATACAAAATGTATGTACGCGGCAAGTGCGTTGTTGTAGCGAATTTTCATATAAATGTTTTTTTAACAAAACTATGTATGCATATACAGGGTGTTTCCTAACCTTTATGACAAAATAAAGAAGGTGTATCCCCACCTAGTAGTAGTAGTAGCAGTGTTGGGGAGGCTAACGCCAAGCAAGTAGGCCATAATGAGCCCTTTTTTCCAACCCCAGCAACCATGCTCTACTCTTCCTCGGTTGCGTCGCCAAACCGCCTCGACCTCAAAACGAAGGATGTGACGGTCTTCAATTGGACGGTACTTACCTGATTCCTCTGCAGAATCATCGATCCGAACAATTCTGCTCGAAGGCTCTCAAAAGCCCCGCATTCACACAGGTAGTGGTAAGACGTTTCTTCATCCTCGCCGCATTCCTGATAAATGGGATCCCTCTCTACGCCTATCAACGTGAGTGGTTTTCTAAGGGCGCAGTGGCCTGTCAGCACCCCAACGATGCGGTGAAGCGTAGGTCGACTCCTACCGAGTAGCCAGACAGCTTTATCTCTGTCGGGCCCCTCCACGAAGTCCCTCGCCTGCCTACAACCACCAACCGACCCCCAGTGCCTCTCCATGGCTTTCTCAGTCCACCTCTCTAAGGCGACAGAGACCTTCTTACTACTTATGCCTATCGCAGGCTCCGGGCCACAGAAACAAGCCTTGCGAGATTATTTGCTACCTAATTCCCCGCTACGCCACAGTGTCCCGGAACCCACACCAGTTGCACCTCCTTTGTCCTGGCTAGTTCTTTGAGGGCATCAGCGCACTCTTGAACCAGCGTTGACCTGATTCTGGCCGCGCAGGCTACCCGGAGGACCGCCTGGCTATCCGAGCATATGTATACACATACACAGACAGGATAGCGCACACCTCTGTTTCGAATGACGTGGTATATGCGCCCAGAGCATAACTCTCGCGCACCCCCAGGCCCTCGATGTATATTTATGTTTGCTACACCGTACATAAAATATATTTGAGTAATTCCTTAATTGGGAAACTCAGAGTATTTAAATAAAGTGAAAAACACTTCAAATGATATTTGAAAAATGTCACAGGAGACAAATCTCATGAAGAAATCAAATGTGATTGTGATGAAAATATCTCAGAAATATCACTAGAATTTCATTTGTCAATAATTAATAGAAAGAACTAAATAAAATAAAAAGTTCCTTTAACTTCGAAAATGAAGCAACATCCGAAAAATTTTTATACCACATTTCTCTATTAAAATTAGGTAAGGATACACCTTCTTTATTTTGTTAGAAAGGTTAGGAAACACCCTGTATATATAATTTTTTCAACAAGAAAAAACCACACACACACACCCATATATATATATATATATATATATATATATATATATATATATATATATATACATATATATATATATATATATATATATATATATATATATATATATATATATATATATATATATATATATATATATATATATATATATAATTACATACAGACTTGGAGACAACTTATCTGGCTTCACCGTTGGTTTTCGTTAGTGAAGGACGTAGCTAGCGCGTAACCTAACTGGAGCAAGCGGTCCTTACGAATTCTGGATGTTCTAGGATGTTCTTCAACGTTTCTGTGACTATAGTTTCGCTGCTTGACAGCATTCTCAGACAGATTACAATTGCATTAGTACGAAATCATGACAACTACAAATAAAGATCTGTTGCTATGTTATGATATGATGTTTTGATCAAAATTTTTTTATCAAAATGAAAATAAAAAATGAAACACAGATGACACATGAGGCTTTCAAAATGTCTAGGTGATGTATGTCAATATTTAACATAAAAATAGAACTAGCCTATAATAACTATGATAACAGTTACAACAAATCAGTTTCCTCGTTTAAAACAAGGTAGCTATTGTCGTGTGTGTGCTTTTTGACTTCCAAAGTTAAAACAAGGTCTAGTTTACGCTTGTTATTATAAAAATGTAGTGGCTGTATGCGGTTATTTACTGTAGGTCTATGCTCGGTATCAATAATATGTTTTGCAAATGTAGATTTGTCAGCGTGGTTATTTCTAAATGCAGAAATATGTTCTTTGTATCGGGTGTTAAAATTTCTAGAAGTTTGACCTATGTAGAATGAATTGCAATGTGTACAAGCTAATTTATAAACTCCAGCTTTTGTCAGGAAACAAGATTTTTCTTTCGCGTTAAATAGCAAATCACGCGTCGTGTTGTAGTATTTAAAAGCTACCTTTGTATTTGTACAGGTATTTAAAATTTTTGAAATGTTTTCTGAAATGGTTCCAAAATAAGTTATCGAAACGTATCTGTGGTCTTCTTTGTCGCTAATATTTGGATAAATTAAATCAATCGCTAATTTGTATTCTTTTCTCTCGATCATTTTATCTATTATTTTAACAGAGTAGCCATTATTAAATGCTGTTCGCTTAATTATTGAAAATTCTTTTTTAAAATTGTTTTGTGACATAGGTATTGAAAATGCATGATGTATCATAGAATGGTAGGCTGACAGCTTTTGTGAAAAAGGGTGACATGAATCGTATGGTATGGTTGTGTCAGTGTAAGTTGCTTACCTATATATCGAAAAGTCAAATGAATTATTTTCTAACTTTCTAATTGTTAGGTGTAAAAAATTTATACAAATATTAGCTTCTTCTTCTAAAGTAAACTTAATATTTGTGTGAATAAAATTCAAAAATTCATTTAATTCTATGTGACTACCTTGAAAACATGCTAAAACATCATCTACGTATCTGTACCAAAAGACAATATTATGTCTTTTGGTACAGATGCGTAGATGATATTTTAGCATGTTTTCAAGGTAGTCATACAGTCGCAGAAAGAGGCCGACGTTAAAGAAACAAAACACACACACACACACATACACAATTTATCCAAATATTAGAGACAAAGAAGACCACAGATACGTTTCGATAACTTATTTTCGAACAACAACAAGCAATCTGATTCACTAAGTAAAGATTGGAACCTATGATAAGCACTTGGATAACCCAAATCACCACAACGCTTTAATAAAACCTGACGATCGTTTACTAACCAAGTGAGCGTCATCAGAGGATGAATAATTGAGAATTATTTTTTCTCTGATGACACTAACTTGGTTTGTGAAACGATCGTCAGGTTTTTAAAATGTGCTCTGGTGATTTGGGTTATCCAAGTGCTTATAAGCAATCTGATCTGCTATTCGTTAGCAGAATAAAGTGATGTAGCGTTGAAACGTCATTTACTTCTGTGGTTGGTAACACGTCACAAATTAATTATTAATTTAATGATGATTTTTTATACTGCATGTGTATTTTGTTTCTTAAACGTGTCGTATTGTCGCGGATATTCGAGAGAGTAGTTTTCTTCACAATCTTGGAAGCTTTGCCGGACCTTACCTTGTTGTAAGGGAAGTAGGGATCCTTAACCTGTCTGACATCGCATGGTATACTGGACTAAGAGATTTACGCCCCCTTGAAATGGCGGAACTTTCAGGCATTCAACTCTCTTAATACAATGCAATAATTTTGGGTAATTTTTATTTTACATTAGGCGCGCTCAGCTGACACAACTGTTGACTTGCAACGTAAATGTGTTTCTATATGGTGAAACAAGACAAGTTAGATGTGGCTCAACGACACGCTGACTGTTGGAATGCCAAATGATCAGATTTAGTCATCACAATCAATGGCAACAGCTAAACTGACATTTGTACTATAAGTAAGGTTAGATAGTACTGCTTATTTCAATGGCCGTAAACAATAGCCGAGTTCACCAGGCGCCAGCAGTTGCCAACAGTTGAATAGTTGTGTCAACGTATGCGTTTACCAGTCCAGCTGAGTTTTTGCTGGAACTCAACTGCTGCTACTTTAACAAAGCGGAGTAACAGAGAAACGCCACAAAATAGTGCTGGAGGTCAACACTGCGTTCATCATTTTCCAATCGTTGAAATGTATCGGCAGTACACAGATAAGCACTTAAACTCAGCTGTTGACTCCTGGTGAACTCGGTTACTTGATACCCAAAGGATACAACAGTAGTGAGTCACCGCAAGCAACTTTAGCGTTCAGCGAACTAAACAGTTCAACTTACTCAACTGTTGGGTCCGCTAAACGCGCCCATTATTCACTGAAAATAGTGCTGCAAATTTAATCATAACTTCCACATCGCTGTGAGAGTTTATTCTTTTCAGAAAGACATTTATATGGAAGGAATTTAGGGCCGATGATATGACCACAAAGAAAATATTTGTATACATGTACTTATCAACTTTTGGAACGTTATGTTACTCGAGTTTTATTGTAAAAATGTCAATTTTCACCAAATCACACCTTAGTTATCCCCTACCCCCTGAAGCGATCTTACCCAAAAGCAATTCGAAGCGATCCTTCTAACTGGATATAAATATTAAACAACATATTAATTCGTTCGAAAGTTATTGCGCCTATTAACATACAGACGTACATGCCGACATACCGACAGACCGGCCGAACCACAGACCGACAGACAAAAAAAAATTCGTTCCAGAATCAAGTTTTCTACATGTTTTTAGATTTTTAGCCCGTTTTTGCAAAAATAAATTTCGAAATTTTTGTCAACAATTCCACCCCCACACATCCAACCCCATTTTTTTTTTAATTTCAACAACACACCACGAGGGCTTATAGCCGAAATACTATCGTACCGTGGGTGTCGACAAGGAGGAAAGGGACAACTTGTTAATTCTGGACTTGAAGGTTTGGAGGTTCGGGGGAGAAGGAAGAACATGTGCCGGGAAGGAATTCCACAACTTTGAAGTCCTCGGGACAAAAGAGTGGGCATAACAAGATGTTCTATGTCTGGTGACCTGGACAGTAAAAGGGTGCATTCGCTCTGTACCCCTGGTAGATCTGTTGGGGGCAGCAGGTGGAGGAACTATGGAAGAAAGCTCCTCTCAGCACTGCCCGTGCAGATATCTATAAAAGAGAGAGAGGTCACCAACGGCACGTCGGTGGGCAAAGGATGGCAGCCTTTTGGTGAGGGTAGGGTCTCCGATGAGACGTATAGCTCTCTTCTGAATGGAGTCCAGGGTAGCGAGTGTAGGAGCGGCAGCAGCACCTCAGATGTGGGAGCAGTATTCGAGGTTTGGTCTTATTTGTGTAGTATATAATTAATACAGATTATCTGGTGAAAAGTATTTGCGAGCCCGGAAGAGGAAACCTTATTTCTTAGCAGCCGCTTCTGCAATTGATATGACATGTTGATGCCAATTCAAATTCCGATCCACAGAAATGCCAACAAGTGAAAAGGACTCATTACTTTGAATAACTTGGTTGTTCATTGTGATGGGTCTAGGGCTTGTGTATCTCTTATGAGAAAGAAAGCAAGACTGTGATTTGGTGGGGTTGAATTGATTCTTGAAAGATTTTTACTTCCCCAGTCTAATATTTTTTTGAGATTCACGGAGATATAACCCTCCATGAGTCTGCGATCCTCATCTAATTGGACTAAAGAGACAGGCTTAGAATATTGTATATTTGAGTGGAGGGTGCTGTCGTCCGCGTAACTGTGAATTGGATTGCATGTGCTAGAGAGGAGGTCATTGATGTAGAAAAGAAACAAAGTAGGGGCTAAAGCTGAACCTTGAGGAACTCCTGCATTAATTGGATACAGTTTAGAGGAATGGCCATCCATGACAACAGATATGCTCCTGTTGGAGTTTTGGTGGTAGGCCATAGGCCAGAAGTTTATTAAGCAGCGCTGCGTGCCAGACCTGGTCAAATGCTTTGGATATGTCTAGAGCGACAACCTGGGATTCACCGTGTAGTTCCATATACTTGTTCCAAGAATGGGTGACAAAGGAAAGAAGGTCGGCAGTTGATCTGCGCTGACGGAATCCATACTGCCTGTCGTGGATTAGACTGTGTTTTTCAAGAAATTTTGGTAATTCGGTGTTTATATACTTTTCCATCACTTTAGAGACGACTGAAATAAGAGAAATAGGCCTTTAGTTGCTAGGAAGCGCTTTGGATCCTTTCTTGGGGACGGATTGTACTTTCAGCACAGAATACCAGATGTTTGACGAAATAAAAAGTTTTCTAATAAATAAACCCTAAAACGTTATATTACTCGAGTTTTAACGAAAAAATGTCAATTTTCACCAAATCAGCCCCCATTCATCCCCTACCCGCTAAAGCGATTTTACCCAAAAACAATCCGAACCGTTCGCTTGTCGAGTGCTGACTGTATACCAAATTCGAAAACGATATCTCAATTAGTTCTAAAGTTATCGCGAACGACAGACAGAAAAAACTTTCGTTCCCAAATCAAGTTTTATATTTCATACTTTTTACGAATTCTAAGCGAAATTTTTTTTAAAATTTTGTCCCCGACGCGATGCTTCCACACGTTGTGACGATGTCGTAGTAAAATTATATGGCGCTTCCACTGGGATTTGAAACCAAGACCTTTAGCTTAGTGTGATGCATGTTCTTGAGTCTGGGCCACAAAAGCTTCTATTCTCAACTGAACATTATTTAATTGAATGACTTCAATTTGGCCTGTCTCTTTTAGATTGTGTTCAAGGTGTCAGCTTAGATTGATTAGCACAGTCGAAATATTAATTTAGAAATGTCTAACTAGATGATGTCGGGCAAAAGCTATAACTCTGGTGACTAGCTATATTTTATAATCTAATTTAATACCATAACAATTTTACTATTCAAATTGGATGCAAATTTAATTCCAGGACTAACTGATGAACCATTATATACTAGATTCGATTATGCAAAGATATTCTAATATATTTTGATCGGATGATTTAGAGCATAAAAGAGGCAGCATTATGACAATAGCAAAACGTCGATTGTGAGATAAGATAGAAGAGAATAATGCAGCAATCGGAGCAGTTTCTTTATCTTATATACCAAGTCAAGTGAATAATCTTAGATCCAATAGGTCAAGGTATCCATCAGATCGTTAACCCAGACTTTGAAACAGAAAAACTATCACAGGAAATGCAAAATTACACACCGTGTGATTTCATTAATAGATTCTGCAGCTTACAATCTACTAGATTATTATTATTATTATTAAGATTACTATCAGTGCCTTTTAAAGTTTTTAAGGATTATTAATATTTTTATTGAACTGAAAGCCGCATAACTCATTGATTATGATTGTTCAGTGAAACCGTTTTCTCCAATTAGGATAATTTTTTATTCTGTTGCCTCTTCGCAATATTTACTTCTTTCCGCATGAGCTCCTATCATAAATCTGACGACACTGCAAGGCAAAATGCATTATTCAGAACATTGAGAAATCTTGGTGAAGGTTTATCGAAGAAGAAATAATCTTCAAATTCAGAAAAAGCTTTGTTGTCAGGCAGCGAAACCGGTTAAAGAGGAGAAAACAAACACTTGTAAGAAATAGCATCTACGCCTGCAATTAATAATTTTTCATTACGACAGTGTGTAAAGTGTTGCCCATTTACTACTTTGCAGTAGCGTAAACGGAATGGAAACTCATGCCAAACATTTCTGATTACTTCTAAAAAACATGGTCTGCACTCACATTTTATTCGTGGTCTCAACTCCTCAAGATTTGCAGGTTTCATCCTGAAAACTTTGGTTTCGAAGCACTCTTATTAAAAGTTACCCAGAGGTCCGATGTCTGATGATTTAGTAGACCATATAATGATTACCCTTCTAATAAACCATCTGCCTTGAAACACTACATCCAAATACTCACGGACAGGTCTTGTAAAAAGAGGAGACTCACCATCGTGTTGGAACTAGATATTTCTATTCAAAAATAGAGCAGCAAACTTTGGAACTTGTTCTTGGGAGAATTCTAAATATCTCTCGTCAGTCATATTTGCTTCAAAGAATATTGGTCCTGTAACACAATCGCCAACACTCTGTCAAAACATTTGTCTGGGCGTTAAGTGTCGCCTTTCCTCGTCCAGAGTAAAGTTGATTTACCTCACCTAAACGTTGATTGATCAGAAAACAGAATGTTCTCTGTGTTCACCTCAACCCTGCCTAGCAGGTCGATCCTTGGTCGCAAAAGTGTGATATTATATCAGAGTAATTTTTTCTTTTGACTCCTGGAGAATTGTAAGTAAGAAAAAAAAATTTCGCCTTTAGCATTTTTACTATGGAAGTTTGACTATTTTTTTTCCTCCCTAGCTACCTGTTTAATATTCTTGTTTTCTCAAACATCTAATCTTCATTAAGTGCGGTTTGTTGATGGGTACCCGTTTTTTCTTACTTGCCCATTAGTACAGGCAATATAGATTTTTTTTCTGCATTAAACTACAGGAGTTATTTTTTTTTGATAGATAGGTTCAGAATTACGTACTGAATGTAAAAACACAAAATCCTTACAAATTAGGAGGGCGCAAGTGCCGCCATTTTGAGAAAAAACGTTTCGACCTATATTTCCGTTATAGGCATTTAAAGAAAAATAAATTGGGGTTTTCCTCAAAACGTCAAAGTCGCGAATTAAAACGTCAAAATTGGCAACATTTACGCAAAGAACCTGAAACTAATATAAGTTATGGAAAGAAAATGTCTCAAGAAGAATGTTTTACAAAGCCTGAAGTCTTAGCTTCAACCGTCATTGTCCTTCATTTTACTAAAATATTTCCAGAAAAATATGCCGATTGAAAAGTGCAACATTTAACGCGTTATAACTTTGAAAATACTGATTTTAGAAAAAAAAGTTTTTAGTAAAAATTGTAGGAAATTTGTCTATTAAAAAGTTAAGTTATAAGCATTTTATTTTTTAAACAATTATTAACAAATATATAGGTAAAAAAGTCAATAAATGAATGCTAATAGTCGTATAAGTTGTAAACGGTGAGTGATACCAAAAAAAATATTTTACAAAAAAGATGGGAAATATAATTGTCTACAATAAAGGTCATTACCATTTTTGGCCTAAAGTGCACGGCTATGGAGATATAGGCCGAAACGGTTTTTTTCAAAATGGCAGCACTTCCGCCCTCCTAATTTGTAAGGATTTTGTGTTTCTACATTCAGTACGTAATTATGAACCTATCTATCAAAAAAAAAAACCTGTAGTTTAGTGCATTATGGACAAGAGTAACGGGCTCCTCTATTGCCTGTACTACATTAACTAAAAACTTATTATCAATATTGCAGAAAATAACTTTGTGTTTGAATATGTGGATACTTCATTTTGCGTTCTTGTTTTATCTCTGTACTCAATCATCTTTAAAATTATAATTTTGGACGTGCGTTTGAGCACGGCATTAAGAAAAAAATGTCCATCATAATGCCTTCACCAAGTAAAGATAAAAACCTACGATGAGCACTGATAAGTACATTTGGAGAACCCAATTAACAACGACACATTTTTCAAAGACCTGACGATTTTTTCACTAACAAAGTTAGCGTCATCAGAGGATGTAATGAAATGTATTGCGGTGATTTCAGTTCTCCAAGTGTACTTATCAGTGCTCATAATTGCTTCAAATCTTCAGTTACTAAAGGGATTATGATGCACAATTTTTTCGGGTTTAGTGCTATTACTTCATTTTAACAGGAAATGGTTGATTTAATTTTACCCAAAAATTGTAAGAGAACGTCGAATGCTATGGCTTCTATGCTGGATTTGTAAAATTTAAAGTGATAAATGTTATTGAAGTATACTTTCAAACCGATCTTTATCGAAAATGCGGAATGATTAAACCTTTTAAAATTAGATAAAATAATAAAAAGATAAAATTTAAAAAAACGTTTAAGATAAATTATATTTTTATTTTTGTTTTTAGTGAATTTTCTGAAAAAAAAGCACTAATGAGGACATCCCGACTTTTGAGCTTTGAAAAAATTTCTCTCAGGGTCAGTTTCAGTTTTTATATGTATATATATATATATATATATATATATATATATATATATATATATATATATATATATATATATATATATATATATATATATATATATATATTTGTGTGTGTGTGTGTGTATCACACCGATAACTCAAAAAAGAATGGGCTGATATTGATCAAATTTTCATTTTGGAAGTGGCTTGAATCCGTTCGTTAGCCTGGAAAATTTTATTTTGTATTATAAAGAGCGAACCATGCACCAAAATCTGGGTCTGTAAGTGGATCAAAGTCGCGACATGAAACAGCCATATTTAGGCAAAGAACCTGAAACAAATACGGATTATGTAAAGAAAATGTCGTAAGAAAAGTGTTCTGTAAACCCGTTAGTTTCAGCGTCAACCGTCATTGTCCTTCAATTTACTAACATGTTTCGAGAAATTTCATTTCAAATATACCCTTTCGCTGATGCTTTGGCAGTAGATTTAGTTAAGTTTATCTTTAACGGTGTATAATTTTTAGCAAGTTTTCGTAGAAAAAATTCGTTAACGAGGAGACCGCAACTTTTTAATTTTAAAAAGATTTCTTCAAATGAGCGCAAACTAGGCCCCCTAGAATCCTTATCCGGATTTAGTTTCAGTTTTTATCTGTATATATATATATATATATATATATATATATATATATATATATATATATATATATATATATATATATATATATTTATATATATAGGATGACGCATTTCTACGGTAAAGCTCAATATAATTGTTATTATACAAGGTACGAAAAAAAATGTATACGTTAATTAGTAGATTATAGGATGTCTTGAGTTGCATCTTATAAAATTATTTTGACAATCACAGGATGGCCCATAAGTCGTTGGTGATCCCTACAATTTGTTTTTTCGAACACCCTTATACTTTTACATTTTTGCCTTTGTATCGAAATATAATGCATGTTTGTAAAAAAAATAAAATGATACGCAGTTAGTGCCTTTTGGTAGCGAATTTTCATTAAATGCCTCAAATTTCAATAACTCAATTTGCTATTAACCTAAGGTTTGTTGGTTAGGAAACCAGTTTGCTCGGAAACATTTTGTTTATTTTCAGAAACTTTTTGTATATTTTCAAACAATCAGTTATTTTGATAAAACATGCTACATTGTTTCTACTATATAAGTTATACCGGTAACCAGATTGATGCTCGCTTGCATTAGAGAGACAGATTTGCTAATAAAAACATTTTTATGAAAATTCACTTCCATAAGGCACTTGCTGCGCCCAGACTTTGAAAATAATAAAATGTATTTTTTTTTAAATGACTAGGTATATAAATGCAAAATTTGGTGTTTGTGTATAACTTGACACGTACTTAAAAAATAGTCATAAAAAACTAGGGTTACCATTAAAAAAATTATCGTAGAGTTCATTTCTTAAATTTGGGACAGACTGTAAAATATATGTTTTTTTTTAAATACCGCAACCTAAAATATCAATCGAACTGTCCAAGGGTTTTAAAAATAAAATATTTGTTTGACAGAATTTATTCCCAGCTATAAACTGGCCCTCTATATTTGCAATAAGAATTGGCAAATATATTCAATTAATTTTTGTTAAGAAAATAAAAGTGTATACCTGGTAGAACTGCAGCAGCAATAATCACTATCACAAAGGTGCACGAGATCGGATGGTTCATGGTTACCGAACTGCAGGAAGGAAGAAGAACACTAAAAGAGAAGTCAGCGAGAGCAGTTTGGCGGACAGACTGGCTTAGGTATCGCGGCCTATGGACGAGTCGCACCGACTGTCCTATATTGGAACACCTCTTCTACATATAACCACCGGAGCTGCTGCTTTACTCCACGCCGTTCTTTTTGTCTCATCATCAATCTAGTTCTTGCTCTGACGATTTTCGGCAATTAACAGATCGTTTTCAAGCCATCGCTGAAATCAGTACCTAATTAGACTGTTTTAAACATATTATTAAGGCAAGTAACATTGTTATGAATTTGACGTTGGCACACAAGATTGATTTACGACATAAAAAAGTTATGACACGAAACATGAGTTCAAATTTTCAGCACGAATACTGTTTTGTCCATAAACATAACTCTACGTTCCTAAACACTGATGGTTTTAGTGAATTTTCGTGGCTAAAGTTTTGAGTTGAAACTAGACCCCCCCCCCCAAACATGTGTCCTAAGGGTCTAGTATATATATATATATATATATATATATATATATATATATATATATATATATATATATATATATATATATATATATATATATATATATATATATATATATATATAGATATATAGATATATAGATATATATATATATATATATATATATATATATATATACGGAAAGATTTCCGCGGTCTTTAATGTGAGACATACTGGGTTCTCGGGTTGAACCACGTCCAGCATTTATTAAAACTTGACGTTTTGGCTCCTGTTTTGAAGCTTTTTTCAAGAGGTAAAGGAAATATGTAAGGGCATGAACTCTAAGGCCTCAATCTGCCTACTCCTTAGAGCGGTGGACAGAGGTGGGTTGGGCTGTTGTAGTTCGATTACGGGGCCTCAATCTACCTACTCCCCAAATCTCGCCAGAGATCGCCTCTAAGGTCTCAGTGCGTTCAACCCTAGGCCTAAGAGAGATCTGGCAATTCGTTGCAAGTCTTGTATTTTATGTATAGTTTCGTCAACCTGCTTCGTTATCAGTGTAATAAGTCGGGCCACGGTAAGTTAAGTCAGGGGCTTTCGTCACGGTACTTAAAGGATTAAGAGGATTGCAGGTATTTGTTGAGTTAGATAATGGGGAAATAAATGTGTTTATTGCATTTATTGTCTTTTTGTGTGTTGGTAATGAAGATATAAAAGTTTTCAAGTAAACGTAAGACGAAGATCATCATCTCTCTTATTTAAAAAATCGGGACATTTTTCTTTCTCGATTGCTTCGCAGATAATTCTGGTTTTGAAGTTGTAAACCGGGGCTATTGTTTTTGAATTTTCGGAGTCTATTTTGTGTCCTGTATGAATATCATGCATGGCCAGTGCCTATGAGTGGTCGGATTTTCTAACTGCGAACGTGTGTTCATATATTCTATTGTGTATGCGTCTGTTTGTTTGTCCTACATAAGTTCGAGAACAGTCGGAACAAAAAATTTTGTAAACTCCGTGGGATTCGTTTTGAATCGTATCCTTGGAGGTTTGTATCAAATTTGAGAGTTTTTGGTATGTTGTGAATATGGTTTTGATATTATGGGTTCTAAAATTCGACTGATCTTGTCGGTGACACCTTAAATGTATAGTAAAAACGCTGTGTGTTGTGTGGACTCTGTCTGTTCTTGTTGTGGTGTAGTGGTTTCTTGTGCGTTTCTAATGTTTCGTAGCATGTGATTGTTGTCGTATCCGTTTTCTAGCAATTTCGTCTTAAAAAGTTTACATCTGTCTGTTTATTGTTGTTGTCCGTTAGTCTGAGGGATCGTGTTACTAGTGTTCGAACCACGGAATTAAGTTGCGATTGGTGATGGTGAGATTGGGCGTTAAGATAACGATTAGTGTGGGTTGGTTTTCAGTACACAGTGTAAGAAAATCTCCTGACCGGGTTTTTAGTGATGCGTACATCTAAGAAAGGCAAAGAAACATTATTTTCTACTTCCATGGTGAACGGAAATTGAAGGTTGATTTTATTTAGGTAAGAAAGGAATTCGCCTATAGAGTCTTTACCGCGTGGCCAGACAGCGAAAATGTCGTCAACCTATTTTAACCAGCAGGTTGGTTTAAGTTGGTATGAATTGAGGGTTTTTGTCTCGAAGTTTTCCATCAAAATGTTAGTCAATGCAGGAGAGAGTGGTGAACCCATTGGAGCACCTCGAACTTGTTTGTAAAATTTGTTCTGAAAAAGGAAATAGGTGTTAGATGTGCAGTGTTCTAGAAGAGCTAAGGTATAGTGTGAAATATTGTGTTTATTTTTGAGAATGTCAAGGCTATCAGATACAGGTATATTAGTGAATGAGGAAACTATATCAAAGCTAACTAGGATGTCGTTTCGAGAAATGGTGTTGCTTTGAAGAAGGTCAATGAAATGGATGGAGTTTTTGACATGGGATGTAGCGTTTTCTATTAATGGTTTGAGAGTTTTGGCTAGATGTGTTGCAAGTTTTTGTGTGGGTGAACGGTGGGCACTTACGATAGGGCGAAGGGGAATAACAGGCTTATGGATTTTCGGGAGACCGCATTTTCTAGGGATGCGAGATGATCTTTCGCGGAGATTAGTTCTTTTTTGAGGTCAGGACTGAGTTGGGAGATGTTGATGATATTTGTGGTTTTCTTTTCAAGATAAGTTGTAGGGTCGTCCGGGATTTGTTTGTAGTCTGTGCTGTTTATTATATTGTTCATCTCGATATGACTGTAGTGTTGCATTTGTCTGCTGGTAGGATTATAATTTTTGTGTTTCGGTATAGGAGAAAAGCGTTTTAGTCTCAGAACCTCCAGCTGCAAGCTCTACAGTGCCATCGCTTTCCCGCAGCACGGTAACAAAAGAAGAAAGAGAATTTCTAACATATTTGTAAAAGTGCTTGCCGTTCTTAAATAATAAAAGATTGCTTTCATATTCAGATTTCACTTGTCGAATAATTATTTTTAAATGATTTGAAAAATATCTGAGCACCGCATAGTTTTGTCGTGTTGGTGGCTTATATCTACGCCAGAGAGTCTTTTTGAAATGTATAAGCCTTATCTCACCACTCCTTAGCCATGGTTTAAACGGATTAGAAAGACAACTATAGGCCTGCTGAAACGATTAGTCGTAGTATTTAAAGTTGCCACAAAATAGTTCCACCGTTTCTCCACATTCATGTCCTCCATGTTGGTCGTCCCCTCAATGCATGAAATATGACTATTTACTTCATCAAAGTCTACAATTCTCCTCTGTTTTTTCTGCACATTTCTTCTGAGTTTGCAAGGTACTTGTAGATTGCAGACAATTGTCAGGTGTTCATTTGGTACGTAAATAGCCTATATAGAGAATATGGCACGTCCTTTTGGGTACATATGGTTCCTTTGAAGACTTTAAAAAAATAAAACACAATAACATAGCAACGAGTATATATTTATAGTTGTCATGATGGCGTATTGGTATAGAGGTAAAAAACCAGTACTTGTGAAGGCAGAGAATTAGCATCTAGATTTGTACTTGGTATGGAAGGGTTTCACCAAGTAAGGGTAACAGCAATTAATGGAAAATAACAACTAACTAAAAAAGTCTGGACGTAGCAGGCGCGTTATGGTAGTGACTTTTAATAAAAATGTTTGTAATAGCAAATATGTCTTTTTCAATGAGAGCATCCATAAAATTTGGTTACCAGTATAACATATATAGTAGAAACAATGTACAGTGTTTCATCAAAATAACTTTATTGTTTGAAAATGTACAAAAATTTCCGAAAATAAACTAAAAGTGTTCCCGAAAAAAACTGGTTTCTTGGTCAACGTTATGGGTAAATAGCAAACTGAGCTATTTAAATGTGAAGCATTTAATGAAAATTCGATACCATAACGCTTTTGCTGCATCCCAAATTTATTTTCTTACAAACATGCATTATATTTTGATGAAAAATGCAATAATATAAGCCGTGTTAAAAAAAAAGATTGTATCACCAACGACTTATGGACCAACCTGTTATTTTAGAAATAGTTTTTTAAGATGTAGCTCAAGGCACCCTATAATGAATTAATAAATTTTTTTCGTATCTTCTATAATAACGGATATATTTAACTTTATTGAATTTTTAGGAAAATTCGACAAAAATTATAAACCATTAAACGATGCACTCTATAGCTAAGACTACTGCCAAAACATCAGAGAAAGGGTCTATTTGAAATGAATTTTCTGGAAATATTTTAGTAAAATTAAGGTCAATGACAGTTGAAGCTAAGACTTCAGGCTTTTTAAAACATTCGTCTTGAGACATTTTCTTTCCACAGCTCGTATTAATTTCAGGTTCTTTGCCCAAATGTTGCCAATTTTGACGTTTTAAATCGCGACTTTGACGTTTTGAGGAAAACCCCAATTTATTTTTCTTTAAATGCTGATAACTTTTTTGTCTTTTAATATATATATATATATATATATATATATATATATATATATATATATATATATATATATATATATATATATATATTAGCGTAGAAATGGGCCAGGGCTGACAATTTACTAAATTGTTAGTTGGTTGTATACAGTCTCTATTTTTTAACACTTTGTGTTATTTGGAGCTGCCGTGACAACATACTACTTGGTTCCGAAACGAGGGGGCGGCACGTGCTTCGTGTTTTATATCTCACTTAGTTTTGATATATATATATATATATATATATATATATATATATATATATATATATATATATATATATATATGCCAAAAAACGAGAAAAGTTGCAAAACAATTGAAATAACTCGAAAACAAACATGCATTACAATTCGCTGGAAAATGCAAAAATGCAAAAATGCAATTATAAAAGGGGTGTCCGATTTAAAAAAGAAAATTAGTATCGCCAGCGATTTGCGGGCTACCTGTGATTGTAAAAATAATTTTTTAGATGTAGCTCAAGACACCCTATAATTAACGGATACAATTGTTTTTCGTATCAGGTAGAATAACAGTAATATTCAGTTATACCGTAGACAAGCGTCACCCTGTAAACAGACAAAAAATGAAACTAACCCCGAATATGGATCCTAGAGGATCTAGTTCACGCTCAGTTAAAAAAGTCTTTATAAAATCAAAAATCTCGGTCTCCTCATAACGAACTTCTTGTACGAACATTTGCTAAAAATTATGGAGAATTAAGCCATAAACCTTATAACTAAAACTACTGCTAAAACATCAGAGAAAGGGTCTATTTGAAATGGATTTTCTGGAAACATTTTAGTAAAATGAAGGACAATGATGGTTCAAGCTGGACAAGTTATCGGTGTGATACATAGATACACACACACACACACATATATATATATATATGTATATATATATATATGTATATATATATATATATATATATATATATATATATATATATATATATATATATATATATATATTCTGGTTTTGAAGTTGCAAACCGGGGCTATTGGTGTGGCATAATCTATATTATCCGCGAAGCAATCGAGATCGAAAAACGTCCCGATTGTTTAAATAAGAGAAATGATGGTCTTCGTCTTCCGTTTACTTGGAAACCCATTATATCTTCATTACAAACACATAAAAAGACAATAAATTCAATAGACAATTATATTGCCCTATAGCTAATGGGTCAATGCAGTAAACCACGTCTCTACATTTGTATATGGGCACAGGGTCCTTTCTGTTCTTGAAAATAGACTTGTTGGTGAGTGCATTGTATTTCGCCACCTTAATGTTTGTAAACTTCCTCAATATATATATATATATATATATATATATATATATATATATATATATATATATATATATATATATATATATATATATATCACACCGATAACTCAAAAAAGAATGGACCGATTTAGTAATTTGATGAGTACCTTCATTTTGGAAGTAGCTTAGATAAGTTTGTTAGCTAGGAAAATCGGCTCAGTTTTTCCCAGAAAATTTTGCATTTTCTTTTGGTAAATGTTTGTGTCTCCGGAAGTAACAAAGTTAGCGCAACAAAATTTGGCACGCTTGTTTATTTCATTAGTGGTAAACTAGGCGATTAAACTTAGGTCTGTAAGTTGAAACACAAAAAAATTATGGGGATCTAAAGAAACAGATTTGTAGTTTTCCTCCTAAAACGTCGCAAAGTGGCAATTCGAAACGTCAAAATTGTCATCTTTTAGGAAATCAACCAGAAACCAATACGAGTTATGTAGAAAAAATGTCGCAAAAAGAGTGTTTTAAAAGCCCTTAAGCTTCAGCTTCAACCGACATTGTCTCTCATTTTACTAAAATATTTCCAGAAAATTCGTTACAAATAGACCTTTTCTCTGATGCTTTGGCAGTAGTTCTAGTTATAAAGTTTATAGTTTAATAGTCAATTATTTTTAGCGAATTTTCGTAGAAAAAATCTCTAAAGAGAAGACTGTAACTGTTGAATTTGAAACCCATATCCAAATGTTTGTGAGATTTTGGTTTTTAATAATAAATTTTTAATAAATTATTAAAAAAAAATGTTTTCAGATTTTCCTGAAAAAGTGGTGTGTAAATTTTCAAGCAACATTGGGGGTTTCGTCGAAAAGCTTTTTGTAAATAATTACATCATGGTAGGTGGGTAAATAGCCTGAAGAGGTTCGTTGGCCAGGAAAATGGACCAGTTTTCTCGGGAACTTTTTAAGTTTAGGTAGTTTCAAACAATAAAGCTATTTTAATGAAATATGGTACATTGTTTTTAATATAAAGGTTATAGGTACTGGTAACTAAATTTGATGCCTGCTTTCATTATTAAAATACATATTTGCTATTAAAAACATTTTAATGAAAATTCACTACTACAACGCACTGGATGTGTCCAGACTTTTTAGTGCATTTTCTTAAAAAAAATTCACTAATGAGGAGATCCCGACTTTTGAATTTTAAAAAAAATTCTTCAAATGAGCGCTAATCAAATGAGCGCTAATTAGGCTTCCCAGAACACATATCCGGGGTCAGTTTCAATTTTTATATGTTTTATATATATATATATATATATATATATATATATATATATATATATATATATATATATATATATATATATATATGTATCACACCGATAACTCAAAAAATAATCGGCCGATTTTTATTAAATTTGGTAAATAAATTCCTTTTGCAAATGGCTTGGATAAGTTCGTTAGCCAGGTAAATCTGCTCAGGTTTTCCCGAAAAATTTTGTGTTTTATTTCGAAAAAAATTATATCTCCGAAATTAACAAAGTAAGGGCAACCAAATTTGGTACAAGGGTTAACATTCTTATTAGTAAGTTACCTACCAAAATTTAGCTATGTAAATTAAAAGACAAAAAAGTTATAGGCATTTAAAGAAAAATAAATTGGGGTTTTCCTCAAAACGTCAAAGTTGCGATTTAAAACGTCAAAATCGGCAACATTTAGGCAAATAACTTGAATCTAATACGGGCTATGGAAATCAAATGTCTCAAGAAGGATGTTTTACAAACCCTGAAGTCTTAGTTTCAACCGTCATTGTCCTTGATTTTACTTAAATGGTTCCAGAAAATTCATTTCAAATAGACCCTTTCTCAGATGCTTGGCAGTAGTCTTAGCTATAGAGTTTATCATTTAATGGTATATAATTTTTGTCGAATTTGCGTAAAAAATCAATAAAGCTCAATATATCCGTTATTATACAAGATATGAAAAAAATCTTTATACATTAATTATAGGGTGTCTTGAGCTACATCTTAAAAAAAATATTTCTACAATCACAGGATAGCCTATAAGTCGTTGGTGATACAAATTTTCTTTTTTTTTAATCAAACACGCCTTATGTTATTAAATTTTTGCATTTTCCATCGAAATATAATGCATGTTTGTAAGAAAAGAAATTCTGGATGCAGCAAGTGCGTTATGGTAGCGAATTTGGATCAAATGCTTCATATTTGAATAGCCCAATTTGAAACTATAAGGTTGACCAAGAAACGAGTTTTACCGGGAACACTTTAAGTTTACTTTTGGAAATTTTTGTACATTTTCACACAATAAAGTTATTTTTATGAAACATGGCACATTGTTCTTACTATATAGGTTATACTGGTAACCAAAATTGATGCCTGCTTTCTTAAATAAAAAGAAAACACACATATTTGCAATAAAAACATTTTAATGAAAATTCACTACCATAACGCACTTGCTGCGTCTAGAGTTTTTTTTAACCTTTATCCTAGACGTGCCACTAAACTGATTACCTTTTAACAAGTTAAACGTTTTATTTGCTTATTTTGAGCTTTGATTTGCTTAATTAAAGGTTTGTTTAATATTATACTACGCATCTTTGAAGTCGTGAAATTTGAATCAGAAATGACTATTTAGTTAATTAGCTTGCTGTTTTAACTTATATAAAATAACTTCTAGAGAATTTTTGCATAGAAAAGTTTTTAAGCGAATTTTCTTTAAAAATATGTAGTAATTTCTACGAAAATTCGCTATCATAATATTGATATATCCTAAATTAACTGATGGAAGTGCAACGATTGTTGAAAACAATAAACTCACCGTTTCCATTTAGCGCTATACATCTGTTAGGTTTGGTGTAAAAAATTTCTACCGATCAATTAATTTCTCAGAAAACGTTGGTTAATTATTTTCATTGCGGTGAAGCTTAATAGAAGTAATAATAGTTTTAGTCCATACAAAAAATATTACATTACAACTTGACTTTTATTCATTTATAACTACACACATCGGAAAAGTCTAGGGATATTTTAAAATAATACAAAAGGAAACAAATTGATTTTGGAATCCGTCAAAATCACTCACGGTGTATCTATTTAATCAATCACTCAATATATAACCATCTGTTAGTTAAAATGACATCAAAATCGTTAAACCCGATATATGATAAAAGTAGAATTTTCATATGTACCGCTAAATTTAGTTTGGAATTCAGTCATTCCTAAGTTGTTGTTTAGTAGCTGCATTTAAAATATTGTATTTTACCATGGAACGGTGACATCTGGCTTTACACGAAATGAATCGAGCGGTAGGCCTTCTTCAAGCGGACATGCGACAGAATGAAGTAGCTGAGCGGATGGGTGTTTCCCAAAGTGTGATAACTCGTTTGTGGAGGCGTTTTAGGGAAACTGGCAACATCCAGGAGAAGGACGCTCTACGACGGCAGGTTACGATATATTTTTATGTTTAACTTCCAGAAGGAATCCTACAATTACGGCACCTGAATTGGTTACGACTCTGCAAAGGGCGCATAATGCAACCATTAGCCGAGATACTGTAAGAACTCGTCTTCACGAAGCAAACCTCTCCAGTAGACGTCCACTCAAATGTCCACCTATTTCCAGAGCCAATCGCGCTGCAAGATTGGACTGGTAGCAAAATTATATGAATTCGACTGCAGATAACTGGGCTACAGTTTTATTCACAGACGAATCTAGGTTTCGTTTCCATCAAGATTCTCGTCGAATAAGGGTGTGCGAACGATCTGGAAATGCAGAACGCTTAAGACCTATTCAGGAAGTGTACACACACAGAGGTGGTATAATAATGGCTTGGGGCGGAATAATTCCAAATCGCTTCCTAACAGCTCAGCTATATTTGTATACCATTCTTCAATCCATCGTGCATCCATTTGCAAGCTCCGTTGGTCCAAACTTCCGCCTAATGCATGATAATGCCCGTCCACATACCGCAAGCATAGTAACCAACTGGTTGGATAACACAGGAATTGAAGTTTTACCATGGCCAGCAGAATCATCGGACCTGAATCCGATAGAACATGTCTGGGATATGCTTCAACGAAGATTTACTCCACACATGGGTAACACCAACAATGCGTTTACATTCCAGGAGCTTCTGACAGCAGAGTGGGCACGTTTACCACAAGGAGACCTTGACAATCTCATTTTGTCTATGAGCAATAGATGTAGATCTGTAATTACTCAATGTGGAGGTCATATTTTGTATTAAACTTTTTTTTCACAGGCTCGGAAGTTTTTAAAAAGTCTTAAAATAGTGTCTTTTAGGATATATATATATATATATATATATATATATATATATATATATATATATATATATATATATATATATATATATATATTGATAATCTTCTAGGTTTTATGAATAAAGCATTTGATTTTATGTAATATTAAACACTTACATATATAACACATTTTTTGTTTTCTTCTTAAATCATATCGAGAAAAAAAATACGTGGATTTTTTAAAATATCGCTAGACTTTTCCGATGTGTGTATTTATTTCTTCAACAACAATAAGGTTCACTGTCTTCTGTTAGTCGAAAAACAAAGAACCTGCCGATAAAGAAAATATCTGTCCTATTCTTCCATTGTAAACAAATCATCTGACCAAAAGTAGCGTAACTATCATTATCATAGACCACTGTTATTGACCTCGAAAGAAAATAATAAACTTAGTTGTTTTCATTGACTTATTTATTATATTTTGATACTATCACCCTCATGTCCGATAATGAATTACAGATTAGCTAATATGATTTAGATAAATGACCGTAACTGAAAGTGATAAATTAATTAAAACGATTAGATCTACGTCAAGAGCAAGATGACCTATGTCCCTTGAATAATTCCAAGACGGAAATTGTTACAAAATTTATATTGATTACTCTATGCCCTGACTTATCAATAGATAAAATAATACATTTTTTGTTAAAACCCAATATCTGTCTCTTTCTACGTGTAAATGAAAGTATTTATCAACTCGCTGACTGATCAACAACACCCATATTATGTATCTACAACAGAATCTCGGTGGTTCAGGGTTAAGAACGTGTGCCTCTGAACCGAAGGGTACTGGGTTCGATCCCAGGGTACTCCTTTCACTTTTTCAGTACAAACTGTAACATTAACATCAACCGATGTTCTGGCATTGTATTTGAGCAAGTTGAATGTCTGCACGTTCCGCCATTCGGAGGGAGCGTAAAGCCGTCGGTTCCGTGTTGGGCACGTTAAAGATCCCTACCCTTCTTACAGAAAGGCAGGGGTTCGGCAAAAATTCCGGTATAGTAAGGTGAAACTGCTCCCTGGCGTCGGTGATTGGCCATAGTCGCGGAAATAGGCCGACGTTAAAGAAGCAAAACACACACACATGTATCTACAACAAATAATTTGCTACCTGGTTCTAGATATACTGATTTTCAAGAAAATCTGAACACGCGGCAAGATTCGATCAATTTTAGTAAACTTAGTGTGTTCAATCAAACTTGAAAAAGATTAGATTTTCAAACTACAAGATTAAAAAAAATCTGGAAGCAGCAAGTGCGTTATGGTAGTTAATTATCATAAAAATATTTTTAATGACAGATATGTCTTTTTTACTGAAAGCAGGCATCAAATTTGGCAAAATATTTTGTACACAAAATTCTGCTAAAAGAATACATAAAATTCAAATTATATATCTACCCTATAATTAAAATTGAAAATAGAATAATTTGTTTGCACGAAAATCCATTAAAACCTTATTTTTAACGAATTTCGTTTAAAAAATGTACCATCAATTCAATAATGAAAATTCTCAAATGTTCCTTCAAAGAAAATTCATTCAATTCATTTATAAGAAAAGTCGCTATTAAAAGAACATTTTGTACAAGAAAATTCGCTAATAAAAATAAATTTATTAAAAAAAAAACTGGTCCGATTTTACTGGCCAACCAACCATTTCAAGTTATTTACCCACCTACCAAAATATAATTTTTCACAAAAACTTTTTTGACGAGAGTACAAAATTTCATGAAAACTTTAAACAATTTCTCAAAAAAAAAACGTATTTTTTTTTTAATAATAACTTACCAAAGATTTATCATTAATTATCAAAATTTTACAAAAACCTTTTATTACAAAAAATGATTTCTACGAAGCACAAAAAAATTTCTGCTAAAACTGGCTAAGTATCTTTTTGCACAAAATTTTGCAAAAAGAATACATAAAATTCAAATTATATACCTAATCTGTAATTAAAATAGAAAATAAAATAATTTGTTTGCACGCAAATCCATTAAAACCTTATTTTTGATGAATTTAGTTTAAAGAATGTTCCATTAATTGAATATTTTTTCATGCAAAATTCGCAACAAACATTTCTCTAAAGAAAATTCATTAAATTCATTTATAAGAAAATTCGCTATTAAAAGAACATTTTGTACAAGAAAATTAACTAATAGAAATAGAAATAAATTAAATAAATAAAAAAATATTCAAAATCTGATCTAAATACAGAACTAGATACTTTTTCTGTGGCTTCAGAGAGAAAATTCTTTTGCCTGTGGATGCTGTAAAAATTAAATCGGGTTGCAGAGAAGAAATCAACCTCTTCCCATGTCACATATCTCTACGTGTATGTTAACTGCGGCACGGTTTCACCAACTAAGGACAACAACAGCTACTAATAAACTTGAATTAAAAGTCTTAAAAGCGATTATCTTTCCCTTTGAACAAAAACTCGCTAAAAAATATATTGGAATTACACAATCTGATCAGATAACGTTAAAATGGAATCAAAGACAAAAAAGAGTAAAAAAAAGTTAAAAGAGAAATTCAGTCAACGGTGAGATTTTAATCCGCGTGCCTTCCCTTATCAGACAGGCATCCTAACCGTTACACTACGTAAGGCTTCTGGCAAACTGCAATGAAGAACGGTGGATAACCGATAATGGTTCTAAGTTATTTATTTGTAATATGCAAGGTCTTTAGAAGCAGATTTTGCAGTTATTTTAACAAATGAGAAGATTATTATAAATCTAGAACACCCTAATACACATTTTATGTACTATTCTCCATGCATAAACCTCAACAGTTACACTAATTTTCACGTTTCAAATCTCCAGTTTGACATTTACAGGGGAAAAACTATAAAATTCTCAAAGTCATCTTTCCGGTACTTCTTGAACTTTTTGCGCCATGAAAAGATAAACGTTGTGTGTAATATTTATTAGACTTTGTTTAACACATACAATATTATGGTATTGCGTCTTCTCTGATTTTTAGTGTCACTAAAATGTTGCTTCATTAAGTGCCTATAACTTTTTTCGTTTCAACATAGAGACCTAAATTTTGGTGCAGAGTTTGGCTTTTACAACATAAAGCAGCTTGTCAAACGTGGTTGCCATAGCTTTGTTATTTACAGCTATATTAATTTTTTACAGAAGGAAACGTAAATTTTTCCCGGAAAAACCGGGCCGATTTTCCTGACCAACGAACTTGTCTAAACCACTTGCCCATAAAATTTACTCACCAAATTTTATCAAAATCGGCCCTTTACTTTTTGAGTTACCGGTGTGATATATATATATATATATATATATATATATATATATATATATATATATATATATATATATATATATATATATATATATATATATATATATATATATATATATATACATATATAAACATATAAAATTTGAAACTGACCCCGGATATGTGTTCTAGGGGGTCTAATTAGCGCTCATTTGAAGACATTTTTTCAAAATTGAAAAATCGGAATCTCCTCATTAGTGATTTTTTTTTAAAGAAAATTCACTAATAACGAAGATATTTAATAATAAGTGGGTATGCTGCGGTTTCTTATGCATTTGATAACTCTTCGAGGCATAGTTAAAATTAATGATTTATGGTATCCTGAAGAATATCATCCCAGGATTCTTGAATTCGGTGATAAAGGTCAACCTTGTTATGTGGCGGTCAGGATAAATTACCAAGTCGATTTCCAGTTATATGCCACACATGTTCGATTGGTGACAAATCTGGTGAGGGAGACGGCCATGAAAGTACTGTCACTAAAACTACTGCCGAAGCATCAGAGAAAGGGTCTATTTAAAATAAATTTTCTGCAAATATTTTAGTAAAGTTAAGGGCAATGATGGTTTAAGCTGAAACTTAAGGGTTTTCAGAACACTCTTTACATTATCCCTATTTCTTTCAGGTTTTTTTGCTTAAATGTTGCCAATTTTGACGTTTTAAATCGCGTTTTGAGGAAAACCCCAATAACTTTTTTGTCTAAATTTTGGTACGCATATATATATATATATATATATATATATATATATATATATATATATATATATATATATATATATATATATATATATATATATATATATATATATATATATATATATATATATATATTAAAACTGACCCTGGATATGGGTTCTAGGGGGCCTAGTTCGCGCTCATTTGAAGAAATCTCCTCATCTAGTCATTAGGGAATTTTTTCTTAGGAAAACTCACTAAAACGAGCACTTGTAAAGCCAATGGAAAAGTCTAAGACTGTATTAAATATGGAACGGTTTCAATAAGGGACAAGAACAAATAACCTGATATGCTATTCAAATTGAATTAAATTTTAAAAGTTTTGATCTTCTCTTTATGAACTTATTTTTTATTATATAAAAACTTGCTAAAAATTCATCAGAATAACAACAATCTAATCAGATAACAGTAATGTGAAATAAGACTTTAAAAAATTGATAAAAAGTGAAGTCACTAACTGGGATTAGAACTCGTCATAGGACTCGATGATCGGATGTACAGGGTTTAGCCTACTGGGCTATGTTTGTCATGACATCCTAGCAGGTATATGCTGTATTATGTTAATTGTCTAACGTCTTTATTGATTACACCAAACAAGTTTTATTTACAATGACTTTTTTGCTCATATTTTGACGGAATGATGGAAAAAGCGACTTAGACACAGATATAGGAGCTTGTTAGTCATTTCGTGTCGTATTTTTTACTCACATTCGTACTCCTACCACAATTATCAATTTTGACGTTTTAACTTTCTTAGATTTAATTAATTAAAAATTTATTTACCTTTAACTTTTGTGTCTTTTAACTTGGAGATCTGAATTTTGGTACATAGTATCCCTTTATGATCGAAACCAGCGTACCAAACTTGGTTGCCCTTACTTTGTTATTTACGGAGATATAATTTTTTTTTCAAAACAAAACCCATAATTTCCCGAGAAAACCAGGGCCGATTTTCCTGGCTAACAAACTTGTCCAAGCCACTTGCCAAAGAAACGTATTTACTAAATTTTATCAAAATCGCCCTCTTATTTTTTGAGTTATCGGTGTGATATATATATATATATATATATATATATATATATATATATATATATATATATATATATATATATATATATATATATATATATATATATATAAATTAAAACTGACCCTGGATATGGGTACTAGGGGGGGCTAGTTTGCGCCTATTTGAAGAAATTTTTTCAAAAAAAAACCCAAAATTTCCCGGGAAAACCAGGGCCCATTTTCCTGGCTAACAAACTTGTCCACGCCACTTGCAAAAGAAAGGTATTCACTAAATTTTATCAAAGTCGCCCTCTTATTTTTTGAGTTATCGGTGTGATATATATATATATATATATATATATATATATATATATATATATATATATATATATATATATATATATATATATATAAAAATTAAAACTAACCCTGGATATGGGTACTAGGGGGGGGGTCTAGTTTGCGCTTATTTGAAGAAATTTTTTCAAAAGTCGGGATCTACTCATTAATTAATTTTTTTTAAAGAAAATGTACTAATCAGTACAACATTTTCTAAAACACACCCCATTTATCCCCTGTTGATGCCTTATACAGTTTCCGGGATGCGAATGGTGAGCATTGAATTTGGGATATATATGCAATTTTTTACTTATTTCAGAAAGCTCTGTGAACTGTTAAAGATTAGCTTATGCGACTCAGGACCCCATCGTCACAAAAAAAATAAAGTTTTATTAGTTTCGTTAAATCATTCTCAAAGATACGGGCTTAAAAAGTAACTACTTGTTGTCTCTTACCAATAATTTAACATTACAGACCGAAAGGAATTACAGTGTCAATTTTTTGCGCATCTTGACACACAACTGTGATCTTGTTGTTTAAGCTGAAATACACGTTTGTATCGCTTAAATTGACGACAGGAATTTTGGTATTTGTACCACGATATCTCAA
The DNA here is from genome assembly GCA_964006375.1 of Tillus elongatus. NCBI lineage: Eukaryota > Metazoa > Arthropoda > Insecta > Coleoptera > Cleridae > Tillus > Tillus elongatus. Next base: position 161,892,443 of record OZ023264.1, read on the forward strand.
TTAAAACATGGTCATACTATGTTTTATAAAGTATGGCAGGATCATGAAGATCGTTTATATTAAATTAATGTTTGCCCAGCTGTGAAATAAACAGTAATTTGGCCGAGTTTGGAATAATCTTGATCAGGTTTATTAGGAACAAGATGAGACATGACAAAAATACACCATCGATCGATTAGCGACTACATTAATTAGGTTCAGATATGTCTTAATTAGTACAGAAAACTCTTTTAATTTGTCAGTTGTTGTTACCCTTACTTGGTGAAACCGCTCCACACTAAATACAGACGTAGAGAATAGTTCTCCGGCTTCACAAATGTTAGTTTTCTTTTTATTTTCTGCAACCGGTTTCGCTGCTTGACAGCGTCATCAGGCAGAAGAAATCGTATTAATTTTCACGTATCCATGACGACTGCAAATATAGATCCGTTGCTAAGTTATTGGATTTTGATCAAAAAAATTATTAATAAAAATAAACTAAAATAAAATCAAAACGTCTGGTGGCAGCATGGACTGCGCTATGGTAGTGAAATTTAATGGAAATGGTCTCGCACCAAATATTTTTTAATAACCTTTTTTTCTGTAACATAGAAATCTAAATTTTGTTACATAGTTTCCTTTTAATGTTATAAACTTGTATACCAAATGTGATTACCATAGCTTTTTTATTTTTGGAGATAAAACTTTTTCCGGAAAACATGATTCTATTTTCCAGGCTAACGAACTTATCCAAGCCGCCTACAAAAGGAAGGTACATGCCAAATTTTATCAAAATCGGTCTATTATTTTTGGAGTTATTGGTGTGATACACACACACAGATATATATATATATATATATATATATATATATATATATATATATATATATATATATATATATATATATATATATATATATATATATATATATATTGGTTCTCGGGTTGAACCGCGTCCAGAACTTATTACAACTCGACGTTTTGGAGCCATTTTCAAGATGAAAAAGAAAATATGTAAGGTCATGAACTCTAAGGCCTCAATATGTCTTAAGGAGTAGGCAGATTAAGACTTAGAGTTCATGTCCTTACATATTTCTTTTACATCTTGAAAATGGCTCCAAGACAGGAGCCAAAATGAAACATAATATGAAAAAAGACGTATTCAAGATGTCCACGTGATGTGTAATTGAAAAATTTCTTTCATGTTAAATATTGATTTAACATAAAAATATATACTATAACAATAATAACTAACAACAGTTACGACAATAAAATAACTAAACAATAACATGAATAATAAGTTACACTCTATACAAAGAAAATATCGACACACATCCATCTATTGTCTTACTACAACTTTTAGTGATTTTCTTTAAAAAAAATCCCTATTGAGAAGAACGCGACTTTATTATTATTATATATATATATATATATATATATATATATATATATATATATATATATATATATATATAAACTCAAACTGACCTAGTTTGCGCTCATTTGACAACATTTTTTCAAAATTCACAAGTCCCGAGCTCCTTTTTTTAAAGAAAATTCACCAAATTTATTTGAAATCGGCCGATTCATTTTTAAGTTATCGGTGTAATATATATATATATATATATATATATATATATATATATATATATATATATATATATATATATATATATATATATATATATATATATATATATATATATATATATATATATCAAATATGGTGAGTACCTTCCTTTGGAAATGGCTAGGATATGTTATAAAATAACGAAGTTATGATACGCGGGTTCACATAATAAAAAGTCAACTCTCTACCAAAATTGAACTCTAAGTTGGAAGAAAAAAGTTATAGGCATCTAAAAAAAATTGTGTGTCATTGATGACCATGGAAACGCACAAAAACAAAATATTTTACGTGGATAACAAAATCTATTGTATATTACAAAGATTATATTTTTTTGGCGCAAAAAGGTCAAAAATGCCAGAAAAATAACTTTAAAAATTATATAGTTTTTTCTCTTAAAATGGAAAGTCAGGATTTTAAACGTGAAAATTGTCAGCTTTTAGGCAAAGAATCTGGAACCAATACGGGCTATGTAAAGAAAATGTCGCAAGAAGTGTTTTACAAACCCTTAATTTTCAGATTCACTCGTCATTATTCTTTATTTTACTAAAATATTTCCAGAAAATTAATTTCAAATAGAATCATTCTTTGATGCTTTGGCAGTAGTTTTTGTTATAGAGTGAAGAAAATTTGTTGTACCCCTACATACAGACTTGGAGACTACTTTTCTGGCTTCACTGTTGGGTTTCGTTTCTGTGGGTAAAGCACGCAGCTAGCGCGTAAGCTAGCTGGAGCAAGCGGCCCTTCTAAATTCTTGATGTTTTAGGATGTTCTTCAAAGTTTCGCTGCTTGGCAGCGTCCTCAGCCAAATAAAAAATTAAATTAATACGAAATCATGACAATTACAAATAAAGATCCGTTGCTATGTCATCATGTTTTGATCAAAAAATTCATCAAAATTGAAAATAAAATGAAACACAGATGACAGATGAGGCTTTCAAAATGTCTACGTGATGTATGTCAATACTTAACATAGAAAATAGAACTAGTCTATAACAGTAATAATTATAATAACAGTTACAACAATAAAATAACTCCACCTGTCTGAGGATACTGTCAAACGTTGAAGAACCTCCTAGAACATTTAGAATTAAGAAGGGCCGCTAACTCCAGTTAGCTAACGCTCTGGCTACGTCCTTCACCCCCAGAACCGAAACCCAGCACTGAAGCCAGAGAAGTAGTCTCCAAGTCTGTATGTAGTATGGACCAGTTTCACCAAGTAGGGGCAACAACTATCAATGAATTTTTGTCCCCCTTTTCAAGCTCACTGCGCGCACGATGGAGTATGATATTTGTCATAGTTAAAAAAATGCAGGAGTACAGACAGCTAAAATGTGTGTACATACAATATGTGTTATAAATAGATTAAACAATGCCTTGTTTTAATTAGATAGTCGGATTCCCCCGTTTTGAACTGACCGTTCATTAATACGCAAAATGTTAGACATAAATACCCAAAACTCTGGGGTCTAACAGTCGCACAGAGACTATAGAGGTATGCTCTATGACAAAGAAACATCAATAACGTTCAAACTTAAAAAATTAATGAATTATTGGCGAATTTCGACCACTGCGCAGGTTCACCAGTATCGTAATAGTAATATACTAATATATTTTTTGCAAATAAATTATACAGTGTATTATGTAAGCAATAAAAATTTTTGCACAAATGTCCAAATAAAAAGACCACAATTTTTTGAAACCGACGCTGCCAAATTTTCTTCAAAATTTCAATATGAAAAACAGTTTTTATCATCTTTCCCAATACTTTTACTAGATTCCTATTATTCCATCTTCATTCTGGATAAAACTTTTTTCGAGAATTTTCTTAAAGGAAAATTCACTAATGAGGAGATCCCGACTTTTGAATGTTGAAAAAATTTCTTCAAATGAGCGCTAATTAGGCCCCCCAAAACACATATCCAGGGTCAGTTTCAATATATATATATATATATATATATATATATATATATATATATATATATATATATATATATATATATATATATATATATATATATATATATAAAGTCTGGACGCAGCAAGTGCGTTATGGTAGTGAATTTTCATAGAAATGATCTGGCACCAAATATGTTTTTATCTTTTTTTTTGGTTTTAACATAGAAATATAAATTTTGGTGTATAGTTTCCTTTTAATATCGTAAACTTACGTACCAAATTTGGTTGCCATAGGTTTTTTATTTTTTAAGATAAAAATTTTTTCCGAAAGAAAACCGTAAAGTTTCCCAGAAAACCTGGTTAGATTTTCCTGGCTAACTAACTTATCCAAGCCACTTATAAATGCTAAATTTTCTCAAAATCTGTCCATTATTTTTTGAGTTGTCGGTGTGATACATATATATATATATATATATATATATATATATATATATATATATATATATATATATATATATATATATATATATATATATATATATATATATAAATTGAAACTGACCCCGGATTGGTTCTAGGGTTCCTAGATCGCGCTTATTTGAAGAATCTTTTTCAAAATTCAAAAGTCGGGATCTCCTTATTAGTGAATTTTTTCTAAGAAAATTCACTTAAAAGACAACTGACCTCAGATATGGGCTCTAGGGGGCCTAGTTCGCGCTCATTTGAAGAAGTTTTCTCAAAATTAAAAAGTCAGTATCTCCTTATTAGTGCTTTTTTTTTATAGAACTCACAAAAGGAAAAATGTAACCGCAAAAGTTTGTAGTTCTTACTTTGTTTGCTTGTGTTCTATCTTATATGTGCAATGAACAATGGTTAAATGTAGATGCCTTTCAGTTGTCTGTATGTAAAAATATAGACGTAACGGAAACATTTTTATGGTATTTTTGAATCCAGCGCCCTTAAGTTGGTAAAATAATACTAGTGTTAGTGAATTTTCGTAGAAAAAAATTGGTGAGATCCCGACTTTTGAATTTTAAATTTTTTTTGCAAATGAGCGCGAACTAGGACCCCTAGAACTCATATCCGGGGTCAGTTTCAATATTTGTATATGTATATATATATATATATATATATATATATATATATATATATATATATATATACATATATATATATATATATATATATATATATATATATATATATATATATATATATATATATATATATATATATATATATATATATATATATATATATATATATATATATATATATATATATATATATGTATCACATCGATAACTCAAAAAATAATGGGCTGATATTGATAAAATTTGGCATGTACATTCCTTTTGTAAATGGCTTGGACAAGTGCCTTAGTCAGCAAAATCGGACGAGGTTTTCAGGGAAAATTTTGAGTTTTAATTCGAAAAAAATTTTATCTCTAAAAATAATGGGCTGATTTTGATAAAATTTGGCATGTGCCTTCCTTTTCTAAATGGCTTAAATAAGTTTTTTAATCAGAAAAATCGGACGAGGTTTTCCGGGAAAATTTTGAGTGTCTATTAAAAAAAAAATTGTATCTCAAAAAATATAATGCCGATTTCAATAAAATTTGGCATGTACCTTCCTTTTATAAATGTCTTGGACAAGTTCGTTAATCAAAAAAATCGGACGAGGTTTTCCGGGAAAATTTTGATTTTTTATTATAAAAAAATTTTATGTAAAAAAATAAAATAAAAAGCTGTGATAAATTTGGTAGGTAGTTTTACGATATAAGAATTAAACTATATACCAAAATTTAGATTTCTATGTTACAAGAAAAAAGTTATAATAAAATATTTTGTGCCAGATAATTTCTATGAAAATTCACTACCATAACGCACCTGCTGCGTCCAGGATTTTTGTTGATGAGCACAACGCTCGTAAACTAGTGTTATTTTAACTTATATTTTGCATCACTTTTAATGCTGAATCTGCATACATTCGAATCTAGTGATTATGTAGTGGAGAATTCTTTTACAAATTGCTTTTTAATAAAAGCACATTAGACCTACAGCGATCTTCCATGAATTATCAGTGTTAATGCGAATTATGTATTACAGTTATCTCATAATTAATTATAATAAAAGCATCCGCGAATCCGTCTCCATTCACTTGGTATAAATAACTGTATATATAACTCCTACTGTTTAGCAATTTGATAGAAAAAACCAACCATGTAGACTGAGTGAAATGAAACCACTAATTAACATCTGCATACGATAATAACAATCAATTAACGCATGCAAATAAGCTCTACTTTTGGAGGTTGTATATAATGCAAAAGTGCCAAAAGGTAAACTCTCACTATCATTTGGAAAGTTGTCGCCGTTTGTTAGATACAAGTGGTTCCCGGAGTATTTTTATCAAGCATTAAGTCAAAGTTAATTAGCACAGAAAAATTTAATGCGCGGTCTCTTAACCTGGTTTCTTCACCATCATACTATTATTTAAAATTGTGAATTTTATATGTGCAAGATTAATGGACTGATATTTTATCAAATTGGATAATGACATACCTAGGTCCTACTAAAATTAACGTCTTTTCTGTTTATTTTGTTTAAGTTACTAGACTGGCTCTACTCTGAAGCAGTGTGTATATGGTACATACATATTTCAACAGTTTGCTCTGGATAAAGTCTAACTGCAAAACTCGATATTCAAAGGAACAAATTAACAAATGACAGTGCTCAATGCAATGACAATTAAGATGATATAATGTAGATAGATACTAGGATCTTGTGTGCCATATATTTGCATTTTTCCAAAACCGTAATTTAATTACTACAAACATTCAATTAAATTTTTGTCTTTTTCCTGGTTTGGTTGATGCTTTTGTTTCTGCACATTTTCGAATCTTGTGCTGTTAAATTTTTTTATTTTTCTTTTATTTTAGGGGTAGCTTTAATTTGTTTGGAAATTATATCTTGCAGATGCAAAAGAGTCATATGTTGTCTTTTGTTACTTACATAAATATATCCTTTACGATCCACTATCCTGTTGTTGTGGTAGCAAAATTCTTGCTACAATTTATTGATGATCGAAAACTAAAAATAAATATTAAAAAATAACATTATTGTTGAAGCCCAAATATATGAGGTAGAGAGCAAAATGTTCTAAGCTACAAACAACATTAAATTAAATGTCAATCAGAAATATGTGAGCTAACTGGATTTAGATTTGTCTCTTTTATTTCTTCATACCTCATACCTCATACTTTATACTTATTACTTCATACTGTATACTTCATACTTCATACCCCATACTTCATACTTCATCCTTCATACTTCATACCTGATACTCGACACTCGATACTTCATACTTCGCACTTCATACTTCATACTTCATACTTCATACTTCATATTTCATACTTCATACTTCATACTTCATACTTCATACTTCATACTTGACACTTGATATTTGATACTTGATACTTGGTACTTGGTACTTGATACTTCATGCTTGGTACTTTATGCTTGATACTTCATACTTCATTCTTCATGCTTCATACTTAATGCTTCATGATTTATACTTCGTGCTTCATGCTCCATGCTCCGTGCTTTATACTTCATGCTTTATGCTTAATACTTTATGCGTCATACTTCATGCTTCATGCTTTATACTTTATACTTCATACTTCATACTTCATACTTCATACTTCATACTTCATACTTCATACCTCATACTTTATGCTTTATGCTTTATGCTTTATGCTTTATGCTTTATGCTTTATGCTTTATGCTTTATGCTTTATGCTTTATGCTTTATGCTTTATGCTTTATGCTTTATGCTGTATGCTTTATGCTTTATGCTTTATGCTTTATGCTTTATGCTGTATGCTTTATGCTTTATGCTTTATGCTGTATGCTTTATGCTTTATGCTTTATGCTTTATGCTTTATGCTTTATGCTTTATGCTGTATGCTTTATGCTTTATGCTTTATGCTGTATGCTTTATGCTTTATGCTTTATGCTTTATGCTGTATGCTTTATGCTTTATGCTTTATGCTTTATGCTTTATGCTGTATGCTTTATGCTTTATGCTTTATGCTTTATGCTTTATGCTGTATGCTTTATGCTTTATGCTTTATGCTTTATGCTTTATGCTGTATGCTTTATGCTTTATGCTTTATGCTTTATGCTTTATGCTTTATGCTTTATGCTTTATGCTGTATGCTTTATGCTTTATGCTTTATGCTTTATGCTTTATGCTTTATGCTTTATGCTTTATGCTTTATGCTTTATGCTTTATGCTTTATGCTTTATGCTTTATGCTTTATGCTTTATGCTTTATGCTTTATGCTTTATGCTTTATGCTTTATGCTTTATGCTTTATGCTTTATGCTTTATGCTTTATGCTTTATGCTTTATGCTTTATGCTTTATGCTTTATGCTTTATGCTTTATGCTTTATGCTTTATGCTTTATGCTTTATGCTTTATGCTTTATGCTTTATGCTTTATGCTTTATGCTTTATGCTTTATGCTTTATGCTTTATGCTTTATGCTTTATGCTTTATGCTTTATGCTTTATGCTTTATGCTTTATGCTTTATGCTTTATGCTTTATGCTTTATGCTTTATGCTTTATGCTTTATACTTTATACTTTATACTTTATACTTTATACTTTATACTTTATACTTTATACTTTATACTTTATACTTTATACTTTATACTTTATACTTTATACTTTATACTTTATACTTTATACTTTATACTTTATACTTTATACTTTATACTTTATACTTTATACTTTATACTTTATACTTTATACTTTATACTTTATACTTTATACTTTATACTTTATACTTTATACTTTATACTTTATACTTTATACTTTATACTTTATACTTTATACTTTATACTTTATACTTTATACTTTATACTTTATACTTTATACTTTATACTTTATACTTTATACTTTATACTTTATACTTTATACTTTATACTTTATACTTTATACTTTATACTTTATACTTTATACTTTATACTTTATACTTTATACTTTATACTTTATACTTTATACTTTATACTTTATACTTTATACTTTATACTTTATACTTTATACTTTATACTTTATACTTTATACTTTATACTTTATACTTTATACTTTATACTTTATACTTTATACTTTATACTTTATACTTTATACTTTATACTTTATACTTTATACTTTATACTTTATACTTTATACTTTATACTTTATACTTTATACTTTATACTTTATACTTTATACTTTATACTTTATACTTTATACTTTATACTTTATACTTTATACTTTATACTTTATACTTTATACTTTATACTTTATACTTTATACTTTATACTTTATACTTTATACTTTATACTTTATACTTTATACTTTATACTTTATACTTAGCGGTTACAGATCTATTTGATCGAAATAGGTTTGCTAAAACAGTGAGTCTGAACTAAAAACGGAAGCTAGTGACAGCCTAATTTGACAACTGCAGCCAAGAAACTACTTTCCGCGAAATATTTTTTTTATTAGTTAATAATGTGATTTAAATGCGATAAGTTAAAAGACGCATTCTAACCTAAACGAAAATTTAATCTCCTTATTAGAAATTGAAAAAAAAGAGGCGTAAGAAACAGACTTCTGTAATTTCCTTAAAGAGAAGTGACAATTTGTAATGGAACTTAAAAAAAGCCACTTATTATCCATTGGCAAAATGATAGTTGACAATAATTCGTGATACAGGAAATGCATCGCTACAGGGATAAAAAAGAATAATATAAAATGGGTAACATATATGTCAGCTGTCGATAAGTAGGCAAAATGCAGCTCCAGGTCAATGCAGTGACCTCCTTCAAGGTCAGCTGTACTTACTTCCTTTACGGCCTCTGAAAGTACTGCCTTCTATCTGGTAGCTCTTTGTTTCCAGTGCCGTATTAGCTGGATTACTTACAGTTGCCTACACATATATTGGTTATTACTGACAACCAGCAGACTAGGTCGATTTGTTCGAGTGTTGGAGAATACACGCTCGCTACATACTTTGCTTAATTTAAATTGAGTGTATGCACCCTTTGTAAGAACAGTTGCTACAGGAAATTAATTTAAGTTATAAATGTTAAATATTGTTCAAACAATTTCAAGCCGCAAGACAATATAGTGTCGTCAGCGAGTGTCACCAAACTGCACTAGTCACGATGCAAAAAAACAATGGCTGTTGAAATTTAATACGTTATACGACACATTTCTTGCATAATATGTTCTTCGAAACTCGCAATCGTGTCAAAATTTGTGTTTTGAAATAAACAACTTTGACGTTTTTAGAAAAAAATAATATTTTATTATAACTTTTTTTTCTTGTAACATGGAAATCTAAATTTTGGTGTATAGTTTACTTGTTATATCGTTAACCTATCTACCAAATTTGGTTATCATAGATTTTTTATTTTTTAAGATAAAAATTTTTTTCAAATGAAAACTCAAAATTTTTTCGGAAAACCTCGTTCGATTTTTCTGATTAACGAACTTGTCAAAGCCATTTACAAAAGGAAGGTACATGCCAAATTATATCAAAATATGCCCATTATTCTTTGAGATAAAAAACTTTTTCAAATGAAAAGTCAAAATTTTCCCGGAAAACCTCGTCCGATTTTCCTGACTAACAAACTTGTCAAAGCCATTTACAAAAGGAAGGTACGTGCCAAATTTTATTAAAATCGGCTTATTACTTTTTGAGAAAAGAACTTTTTTCCAATGAAAACTCAAAATTTTCCCGGAAAACCTCATCCGATTTTCCTGACTAACGAACTTGTCAAAGACACTTACAAAAGGAAGGTACACGCCAAATTTTATTAAAATCGGCTTATTACTTTTTGAGATAAGAATTTTTTTCGAATGAAAACTCAAAATTTTCCCGGAAAACCTCATCCGATTTTCCTGACTAACGAACTTATCCAAGCCATTTACAAAATAAAGGTACGTGCCAAATTCTATCAAAATCGGCCCATTATTTTTTGAGTTATCGGTGTGATATATATATATATATATATATATATATATATATATATATATATATATATATATATATATATATATATATATATATATATATATATATATATATATATATATATATATATATATATATATATATATATATATATATATATATATATATATATATATATACATATAAAAATTAAAACTGACCCCGGATATGGGTTCTAGGGGTCCTAGATCGCGCTCATTTGCAAAAAATTTTTCAAAATTCAAAAGTCGGGATCTCCCAAATAGTGAATTTTTTCTACGAAAATTCACTAAAAACATTATATTTTCAGTTTATTCGGGTTTATTCAACTTTTTGCTCCAAAAAGTTATCAGTTTTTAATTTTTAATACACTTTTTTACAATACATAATATTCTGGTCTTGTTATATACATGTTTTTACTGCTTATATATTTTTTTCAACTTAAAATCATAATTTTAAAACCAAGCTTCGCTGACAACGTTGGTTACAGTAAGTTTGCTATTTTCAATGGTAGGTACAAAAATTGTCCGTGGGAAAATGCGACTTTTCCGCGCAAAAACAAAATTTCCAACCAAAATCCGACCGTTACTTTATATATATATATATATATATATATATATATATATATATATATATATATATATATATATATATATATATATATATATATATATATATATATATATATATATATATATATGTTCAGAAAGATTTCCGCGGTCTTTAATGTGAAACATAGTTGGTTCTCGAGTTGAATCGCGTCCAGAATTTGTGAAAACTCGACGTTTCGCCTCCTGTTTTGGAGCCATTTTCAAGAGGTAAAGGAAATATGTAAGGACACTTTAAGGCCTCAATCTGCCTACACCCTAAATCTCGCTGGAGATCGTCTGTGAGGTCTCAGTGTGTTCAACCCTAGGCCTCAGAGAGATCTCTCGGTTTTCAAAAATGTAAGTCGTTATCAATAACCACTCCTAGGTATTTAATGCCTTTGACTCTTTTAATAGGTATTCCCGCTAAACTTAACGTGTTTTAACTAGAAACTGGACTCTGCAGATTTTTATTTGTTATTATCATATATTTAGTTTTATTATATTTAATTTTAAATTATTATCCACTAGCCATTGGTTTCACTTACAGTGGTCATTATTTATCACTATTATTATATCGTCGATGTTCACCCCCTCATGATACAACAGAGTATCATCTGCAAACATTTGCGTTTTACAATTTTCCGCATACTTACATAGGTCATTGATCATTAATGAGAATAGAATTGGTCCTAAAACTGTTCCTTGTGGAACTCCAAACCGAACACTTTTTCTGTCTGATGTTACATACCTAAATTTGGTTTCTTGTAGACCATCACTTATATATGGTTCAAGCCATTTTATCACTGTTCCCCCAAAACCTATTTTCACCAATTCTTTCAACAAAATGCCTCTATCGACTGTTTCCAAGGCTCTTTGAAGGTCCAGAAACACAGCCACAATATTTTTTTAACACATAATGCACTTTTCCAGTTAACCAATACAGACTGAAGAGCTGTTTCATATTGTCACAAGACTTTTCACATGACACTTCCCAGTAGGTATCACCTTCTGAAGATGGACAAGGCGGACAGTGAAAACTGCAGATACTGCACCGAAGCAGCAGAAATAGCAAAACACTTGCCACTTCTGCAAGAGTCTCAGATACCAAAAAAAAAATAGTAGACTATAACTACCACTAAGTGAAGATGGGAACCTGTGTCGAAGCATACTTGGAGGACCAAAATCACAACACATTTAAAAAAAACTTGACGATCGTTTCACTAACCAAGTTAGCGTCATCATAGGATAAATAATTCTAAATTTATATTCTTCCACAGGTAGTCGGCCACTAACGAGTTAGGGAGGTTCAACGACACCAAAATTAATATATTTCGTTTGGCGGAAATATCTGTATTCTTTTATTATCTCTCGGACGTCCTCTGCCGGTATTTCCTTATATAAAGCAGTCTATCAGGAGACTGCCATTAGGCGGGGGAGCGAGATTTATATTTTTTTTATTAATACTATATTTACTATATTTGGCAATATATATATATATATATATATATATATATATATATATATATATATATATATATATATATATATATATATATATATATATATATATATATATATATATATATATATATATATATATAACTATAACAGGATTTATAACACGGCATTTCTGTACTATACAAGGAGAAAGGTTAAGGGCAAAGCCGCAAGGAGACAACCGCATACACGTGTTTCAAGCTTATTAGCCATCATCAGTACGGTATAGCCAGATGAAGATGGGAACACTCTGGATGAAGATGCAAAAATACACGGAGTCACAACAGGCAACCAGTGCACAATTCCAAATGCTGCTGCAATTGTGCACTGGTTGAGTATTTTCTAGACTTTTCATTAACCTAAACCAGAATCCTAAGCATTATGGGCGTATCTGTCGTATATTTCAGTTACGACATTTTCTCTTGTGAAATCAGGTGAAATTTACTCTTGTTTTATATTTTTATATTTAATTATGTCTATAATGGATCGTTGACATTTAACAAAATACAAAACCTTTATTTTCTCAAAACTGTGTTTTGCAGATACGCCCGTTAGCTTAAGCACGGCAGTATACGACTCATTAAACAATCTACAATTTAGTTTGCGCTCAATCAAATATACGGGTGGCGCATTGAAAATGAAACAGACCCATTTTAGCCCACAGAATTTTTTTTAAGAAGCGCTGAAACACATCAACTTTAATATTGAGGGGGACATGTTTTGACATAAAACTCAACTTTGTCACATCAACCCCTTAAGGGTGGTGATAACAACCCTTATATTTTAAATAGGGAACATGGGTCCAGTGTTACATTATTTGAAGGCTTTTTCTTTTCTAAATTCAGCACACAATTTTTTTTTGAAGTTTTATCAACACGTTTAACAAATATTCACAGTTGGAGTTGCAAGAATGTATTTCATTCATTGTGACAAGAAATGCACTAATTAGTCAATTTTTCGTTAAAAAAACTAAAATACAAAACCAAACGTTCAAAAATGTTTATTCAGTTAAGTAGGTGTTCAACTTGTTGACCACCAGCTTCCATACAAAAGTACAAATTTTGTTGAAAACGAGCTCTGGCATTCTGGAGGATTTGTGGAGTTATTAGACGGCATTCTTCAACAATGCGTCGTCGTAATTCTTCCAGAGACTCCGGTTCTGTTGCGTAAATTCTACTATTTAAACAGCCCCATAGAGATAAGTCTAAAGGAGTTAAATCCGATGGTCTAGGGGGCCACTCAATAGCACCTCTACGCCCAATCCATTGCTCTGGAAACTCTCCGTTCAAAAACTGCCTAACGCGTTGTGAAAAATGCGGTGCAGCTCCATCTTGTTGAAACACTAATTGATTTTCTTAATAGCGATCATCATTTTCAACAATTTCAATTAGTAGAGGGTAAACGATATCTTCTAGTAACTCCAAATACGTTTCGCCACTCAAATTGCCATAAAGAAAAATTTGTCCGATTAAACGGTCTCCAAAAATGCCAGTCCAGACATTCAATTTTTGTGGAGTTTGAGTGGGGACTTCGTGAAAATTTCTTGGATTATTATCTGCCCAATAACTATCTTTATGGCGATTGGCTGTAGTGTTTAATAAAAACGTACACTCGTCTGAAAAACAGATACTGAACAGAAAGTTTCCGTTATCAGCTATTCGTGCAGTCATAAGTTCACAAAACTCCATCCGCCGATCAAAATCATCTTCATTCAGTTGTTGTACAAGAAGAATTTTATACGGGTGAAAAATTATGATGCTTCAATATTCGCTGAATAGTCCTTCTATTGATGTTTAGTGGCCAATTTTCTCGTGCTCAAAGTTGGGTCTGCAGCAATTTGTCCTAAAACTTCAATCTTAGTAATCTCATTTTTAACCGGAAATTCACGTTCAGGATCCCGATTTTTGTTGGCTTCTGAACCATTTTGTCGCAACTTTGTAACTAACTCCAAAATGTATTTTCTGTCAACATGTCTGTTCGGATGTCGTTCATTAAACAAATTTGCGGTACGGTTGGCACAGTCATCGTTTTTGAAAAAAAAAGAGTAATTATTTCAACTCTTTCTTCTGCAGAATACACCATTGTGAAATTAATTTTCGGTAGTACTATCGAGGATCAAACTGACCGATAAACTGAAATAATAAACCGCATTTCTGTCATTCCGATAAGAAATGTTCTGATAGTCAATTTTTTGTTTAAAACCAACAAAACATTGACTATCAGCACATTTCTTATCGGAATGAGTGAAATGCGTTTTTTTGCATCTTCAACTGTGAATAATTTTTAAACAAGTTGATAAAACTTCAAAAAAAATTTGTGTATTGAATTCAGAAAAGAAAGAGCTGTCAAATGATGTAACACTCGACCCATGTTTCCTATTTAAAATATAAGTGTTGTTATCCTACCCTTAAGGAGTTGATGTGACAAAGTTGAGTTTTATGTCAAAACATGTCCCCCTCAATATTAAAATTGACGTCTTTCAGCTTTTCTTAAAAAAATTTTCTCTGGGCGCAAATCGGTCTGTTTCGTGTTCAGTGCGCCACCCTATATATATATATATATATATATATATATATATATATATATATATATATATATATATATATATATATATATATATAAAGTCGCGGTTTCCACATTAGCGAATTTCGTTCTATGAAAATTCATAAAAGAATGTAGAAATAACACAATTATTATCTCTCCATAGTTCATATCTGATAACATCGCACAAATCTAGTCGGCACAGGTACAATTCTTCATGTGGTGGGTCAAAGATTAACATCATGTCCCGGCTAAATTAATTCAATAATAAATACCATATTCATTATACTTTCTGCTGTGCCCGTCTTACAATAGTCCAGTTACAGTGAAATGCAACAGGTGAAACGAGCTGGTCTTCAAACACTTAAATTGACTGATTACTCTGTGAATAACTGATGCTGATTTATTGGTTAACAATTCAATAACAGTTTATTAGAAATGCGATCTAATTTAATTCATAGCTGTCGGTTACGGACATATTGGGTTACATTCAGTGCAGTTTCAAACCGCTGCTGCTGGCCTTAATTGATAAATTATATACTTTGTTTTATTATTTTAACAAGAACAAATATTTGAGATTGTCTATGCATTATTGAGACTGAGTTCAGAGAAAGTTTGACACACAGTGCACCTTTATTAAGGTCAATGCTCACGTTGAACAGTACAAATAAACAAAACTTTACGAGAAGTAAAGAAATTTTATGACCATATTAAAGTGGACAGGTGTTTTCTTATAATAAGCAGGTACCTACCTAATAAAATATATAAAAGTCTGGATGCAGCAAGTGCGTTATGGTAGTGAATTTTTATAAAAATGTGTTTAATAACAAATATGTCTCTTTTTTAAAGAAAGCAGGCATAAAATTTGGCTACCAGTATAGCCTGTATAGTAGAAACAATGTACCATATTTTATCAAAATAACTTGTTTGAAAATGTACAAAAAAATTTCCGACAATAAACTTAAAATGTTTCCGAGAAAACTCGTTTCCTAGCCGACGAACCTTAGGTTAATAGCAAATTGAGTTATTGAATTTTGAAGTATTTAATGAAAATTCGCTATCACAACGCCCAAATGCAAAAATCAGGGATGTTCAAAAAAAATTGTAGGTATCACCAACGACTTATGGGACAGCCTGTGATTGTCAAAATAATTTTATAAGTTTCAGCTCAAGACATCCTATAAGTAACGTATACAATTTTTTCTGGTATCTTGCATAATAAGAATTATATTGAGGTTTACCGTAGAAATGCGTCACCCTGTATATATGTAAACAGAAATTAAACCCGGATATATACTCTAGGGGGCCTAGTTTGCGCTTATTTGAAGAAATCTTTTTAGAATTCAAAAGCCGCGGTCTCCTCAATAACGCATTTTTTCTACGAAAATTAGCTAAAAATTATAGACCGTTAAACCATAAACTTAACTAGAAAAACTTCCAAAGCATCAGAGAAAGTGTCTATTTGTAATGAATTTTCTGAAAATATTTTACTAAAATAAAGGGCAATGATGGTTGAAGCTAAAGCTTAAGGGTTTGCAGAGCACTCTTTACATAATCCGTATTTCTTTCAGGTTCTTTGCCTAAATGTTACCAATTTTGACGTTTCAATCGCTATATTTTACGTTTTGAGAAAAACCCAAATCTTTTTTTCTTTAAATGCCTCTAACTTTTTTTGTCTTTAAAGTTACAGACCTAAATGTTGGTAAATTGTTCACCCTTTACACACACACACAAACATATATATATATATATATATATATATATATATATATATATATATATATATATATATATATATATATATATGTATAATTGAAACTGACTCTGAAGAATTTTTTCTAAATTCAAAAGTCGGGATCTCCTAGTTGGTGATGTTTTTAAAAGAAAATTCACTAAGACAAGCACTTGTGAAGTCACGGGAAGAGTCTACGACTGTATTAAATATGGAACGGTTTCACTAAGTTAGGGCAAGAACAAACAAACCGATATGCTATTCAAATTGAATTGAGTTTTAAAAGTTTTCATCTATTCTTTATTAGATAATTTTTTACAAAAACTCGCTAAAAACTCATTGAAAAACCATTTTGATTTAGATTGAATTTTTTGCTCATATTTTAACAAAATCAAGGAAAATAACGACTTAGATACATATCTAGGAGCTTGTTAGTCATTTCTTGTAGTATTTTTCACTTTCATTCGTACTCAAACAACTTTGACATTTTAACTTTCTTGAATCAGATTTAATTACTTAAAAATTAATTTACTTCTAACTTTTTTGTCTTTTAAGATACAGATCTGAATTCCGGTGTATAAGATACTCTTTATGACAGAAACCAGCGTACCGAATTTGGTTGCCGCTACTTTGTTATTTCTGGAGATATAATTTTTTTTCGAAAGAGAACACAACATTTCCCGGGAAAACCTGGGCCGATGTCCCTGACTGACGAACCTGTTCAAGCCACTTGCAAAAGGAAGGCATGTGACAATTTTGATTAAAATCGAACCATTATTTTTTGAGTTATCGATGTGATATATATATATATATATATATATATATATATATATATATATATATATATATATATATATATATATATATATATAAAGGGTATGCTGGCTGTGTTTTATCTCTCCTTATCTGGGACTATTGCTATTGTGGGGACGTATCTTTGTGAAAAAAAAACACGCAAAAGTGCCCTGGCACTTCTGTGAGTAATTTAGTGTTTGTTTTGTGTGTACGTAATTAGTATTACTTTATCTTATTTATATAAAATGTACATGTATCGAAAGGAAAATAAACAATATTATTATTATTATTATTATTATTATTATAATTATTATTATTATTATTATTATTATTATTATTATTATTAATTGTTCGCAGTCGTGCAAATGAAGGCATACGGTTGCAATAAGACGGTGCATCACCCCTCCATGCTCTTCCTGTATGGAAGTATTTAAATAAAACCTTTCCACAAAAGTCGATAGGAAGAAGAGGTTTCATAGAATGACCTTCAGATCTTATGGACTTTTTCTTGTGGCTACATCTGAAAAACAGAGTGTACAAAACACAACCTTTGGATTTAAGCCATTTAAAGGAGAGAAAATCTTTGGACGCAGCAAGTGCGTTATGGTAGCGAATTTTCTTTAAAATATGTTTAATAGCACATATATTTCTTTGATGAAAGCAGGTGTGAACAAGAAATTTTTTTGGGGGTTTGTGGATCCAGGGGGGGGGGCTTAGGCAGGTTTCTGAATACAGTTTTTTGAAAAGCGTTCGGGAGCTAAACTGCAAATTTACCGAAAATTCTCTACCAAAACGCACTTACTGCGTCCAGATTTTTTCTTACAAACACATAATATTTCGATAAAAAATGCAAAAAAGCATTAACGAATTTGTTCTACGAAAATTAGCTAATAAAAAATTATACACCCCTACTCACTCCTGGTTCCGTAACTTCCTTGGGGAGTGTGAACAAGAAATTTTTCTTGGGATTTGTGGATCCAGGGGAGAGCCTAGGCAGGTTTCTGAAAACAGTTTTTTGAAAAGCGTTCGGGAGCTAAACTGCAAATTTACCGAACATTCGCTACCAAAACGCACTTACTGCGTCCAGATTTTCTTTTTACAAACGCATCATATTTTGATAAAAAATGCATTAACGAATTTGTTCTACGAAAATTAGCTAAAAAACTATACACCCCTTCTCACTCCTGGTCCCGTAACTTCCTTGGGGGGTGTGAACAAGAAAATTTTCTTGGGGTTTGTGGATCCAGGGGGGGCCCTAGGCAGGTTTCTGACAACAGTTTTTTGAAAAGCGTTCGGGAGCTAAACTGCAAATTTCCCGAAAATTCGCTACCAAAACGCACTTAGTGCGTCCAGATTTTTTTCTTGCAAACGCATTATATTTCGATAGAAAATGCATTAACGGATTTGTTCTACGAAAATTAGCTTAAAAACTATTATAGACCGTTAAACCATAAACTTCACTAAACCTACAGCGAAAGCATCAACTTAACTAAACCGACAGCCAAAACATCAGTGAAAGGGTCTATTTGAAATGAATTTTCTGTAAATATTTTAGTAAAATGAAGGGCAATGGCGGTTGAATCTGAAACTTAAGGGTTTGCAGAACCCTCTTGCAACATTTTCTCTTCAAAATCCGCATTTGTTTCACGTTCTTTGCCTAAACATTGCCAATTTTGACGTTTAAAATTGCGAGTTTGACGTTTTGAGGAAAACTCCAAAATTTGTTTCTTTAACTGCCCATAACTTCTTTGTCTTTAAAGGTAGAGACCTAAAGAGTTCACTCTTTATAATACAAACACGCGTACCAAATTTGGTTGCCCTTACTTTGTTATTTCCGGAGATATGAATTTTTTTAGGAGGAAAACACAAAATTTTCCGGAAAAACCTGACCCGATTTTCCTGGATTACGAACTTTTCCAAGCCACTTGAAAAGGAATGTACTCGCCAAATTTGATCAAGATTGGTTCATTATTTTTTGAGTTATAGGTCGGATATATATATATATATATATATATATATATATATATATATATATATATATATATATATATATATATATATATATATATATATATATATATACACAGATCTCCTCATAAGCGATTTTTTTATAAAAAAAAAGCTCGCTAATAGGAAGGGAAATTAGAAATATCACACCGGAGGTTTTACATAAGATAAATCCGCTGCCGGCGAGACTTTATACATTTAATAAAATATTGAGTTTATTCATCTCTCTGATGACGTCAACTTTGTTAGCGAAATTAACGCCAGGTCTGCAAAATGTGTTGTGGTTCAATGAGTTCTTGAAAACATGCACATTAACTTTTTTCTACGAAAATTTGCTAATAAAATGTACATCAAAACAAGCTCCAGATAATGTCATTTAGAAGGAAGGTCTTTAAGCATCTTTACATCAATATTTTAGAACAAACATTTCCAATTGAGACTAATGATCTACAAATATTACAAAACCACAGTTTTTTCTTCGTTTGCGGTAAAACACAAATAGCAGCGTGTAGACTTGTGGTGAGAATGTGTATTTGCGATGCATGTCAACACAATCAGAAAGATAATGAGGTTCACAGAGACTAACTCAACACGTGGTTTAGTTTGTGAAGATCGCCGACTCTGATTTGCTTTTATTATTCTGATTTGCGATCTCACCTACTTACATCCACATCTAGGTCGTTCGTGGCTTTATACAGACCATCACACCATCATCGAGTGTCGGCAGGAGAACATTGATACCATTATTCTTTAATGATGTACTGTCTGGTTGCTGACACAGAATGCAGTCTTATGGGTAAACGCTTCTTTGTTTAAGGATCAGATATGGTTTGAATGGGCCTTTCCTTTAATATTTTTAAGCGAGCTCTGTGTGCCAGAAATTAATGCATATGACCCATTTGCTGCAAAAATAAGTACAGAATTTTGCACAAGAGCAATCTTAACTTAATTATAATGACCCAATTCATCATATATTTACATTCTTCAACAAGTCCAAAACAGAAGAAACGTCTTATAAATGTATATTACAATAATTGCTTGCGATAATACTTTACAGGCTGATTTACTTAAAAGTTTATTCTTATCATCGTTTTAGTGAATTCGGCTATAAATCTAATGATCTTTTTTTGTTCAGTCAGTAAGTGGATAATGAATGAAAGGCGCTTCCTCCAGACACCAAATTTATTTTGAACTTCACTCCCGACGCGTTTCGACCTGCAAGAGGTCATCCTCAGGGGACAAATTTGAAAAATTCTTAAAAAATTGAACTGGAAACTATACAAAAAGGTTCAACAGGTCACAACTTCATCCATTGTGCCAGGGGCCCCGCAACACTACATCTGCATTTGCCAGAAAAATTGTCTTCAAAACAAAAATCAAATTTTAACGACAGCAAATATGAGGTGCGACCATTATGCAAACTTGTTTGCATAATGGCCGCGGGGCCCCTGGCACAATGGATGAAGTTGTGACCTGTTGAACCTTTTTGTATAGTTTCGAGTTCAGGTTTTTAAGAATTGTTCAAAGTTATCGCCTGAGGATGACCTCTTGCAGGTCGAAACGCGTCGGGAGTGAAGTTTAAAATACATTTGGTGCCTGGAGGAAAAGCCTTTCATTCAATATCCAATTATGTCAATCCCAGACTGTGTGACGTTCAGAAATGAAGTCAGTAAGTGTTTGTAATATTTTTTTTGTAGATTTATTACCAAAATTCTGTAATTCTTAGGCTTATGAAGAAGTATCAAAAAACAGACGCGACATATAGAGCATGTTGTAGCAAAGAACTTACCTAAAACTCGAAAACATAATGGATCGATTTTGATAAAATATGCTAAGCACCTTCTTTTTGAAAATGGTTTAATTACTCAGGAAAATCGAACAAGCTTTTCAAAAATTATTGTATCTCGAAAAATAACAGAGCTATAGCAACCAAATTTAAGGCGCAGGTTTTAATTATAAAACGTATGCTATATACAAACGTTCAAATCTTTAGGCTAAAAGAAGACAAAGTTATAAGCATTTAAGTAATTAAAATATTTTGGGTGCCACTGGCGGTTAGAGAAGAGCACAAGACTAAAATATTTGGTGTGGTAAACAAAAGCCATTGGATATTACACACAAAAATTAACTTTCAATGGCGCCATGAGGTCAGGAAACACGAAAATAATAACTTTCAAAATTTTATAGATTTCTTCTGAAAATGTCAATGTGACGATTAGAAACATTAATATGCACACTTGTAAAACCTTGGAAAGGCGCCAATTACACTTTCACTTTTCTTGTAGTTTAAGGTTTAATACAAATAAACAACCCTCTTCATCTAATTTTACTTGTAAAAATTAACATAAGTCCAAAACAGTAAACAAGTTTCTATTTGAGGTTGTGTTTACATTTTTAATAGTAGCAATTGCCCTTAAGTATGTGCTGTCTCCCGGCTAGCTCAGTCGGTAGAGCATGATACTCTTAATCTCAGGGTCGTGGGTTCGAGCCCCACGTTGGGCGGCAATTAATTGCCACGGGTTTTTCTTATTAATATTAACACAAGGGTTTGCCCCGCCTCTGGCCCGTCAAAATTTAGGAGAAGGACAGAATGAGAAGGAAAGGGAAATTCAACAAGCTACAGGGAAGATAAGGATAGATAGAATAGAGTTCAGTTACACGTTACTCGGAGGACTCGGTAATTTATATGGCAGCAGTTGGTAAAGGTGTCACTCTCACTTATCAACGTCTAGCAACAGATGTTATTCAGAAATTATATCTGGGAGAAAGAGAGAGAATGAAAAAGATGACACTATACACTGAAGAGTGAGATAGAAAAACATGGATTGTCATAAGAGAGGAGACAGTACATACCTAAGGGTAAACAAAACCTCAAATAGAAACTTGTTTATTGTTTTGGATTTATATTAATTTTTACAAGTAAAATTAGATGAAGACTGTTGTTTATTTGTATTAAACCTTAAACTACAACAAAAGTGAAAGTGTAATTGGCGCCTTTCCAAGGTTTTACAAGTGTGCACTATAAACAAACCCTTTATTTACCAAAACATGCAAACTATAAGCTACAGAGTGTTCCCAAGTGAGTATTATGTCGATATATTACCTATGTTTTTTACCCCTGAAGTTAACAAGCTGTTAGAAATATAAAAAGAGGTTTAGAACCGCCTCAAGTAGTATTGCGAGCATACAGTTTTTTAATTGTTTTTGTTATTATTCTTTAAATTTTATTGCACCCCAAAGAAAATATTCTAAGGAAGTTAGCTCAGGTGATATGGCAGGCCACTCAATTGCACCTCGCCGACCCGTAATCACTGATTGAGATACACCTGGTTCAAATATTCACGAACACGGAGTCCAAAGTGTGTTGGGAGACCATCTTGTTGGAGCCAGACGTTCTTCATGTTAGGGGAAATAGCTTCCAAACTCGTAATTACTTGTTTCAAGAGCAGGTCTGAATACATACGCTATGTAAAACGGACAATGGCGCAAAAACCTATGTTATTTCTTATAGAGGTCTATTTTGCAAAAAGCTGCCATCAGCTGTAACCTGTATATGCGCTATTTTAGAAAACTTCAGTAATTTTAGTTTATATACACATGGTTATCATCAACACAACTACGAGGCTTGCGACCGCTTTTGGCCTAAATAGACCTTCACAAGAGCCAACTTTAATAGATCATCAGGTCTGTTCAGGGCAAGAGCGGTTCCAAACCTCGCTGTTGCGATGATGATAACCTCGTATAAATAAACTGAAGTGTTCTGACCTTACTATAAAGGTTATGCTATTTTCTAAATTTGACTGAATCACTGTGCCTTGAACCAGTCTGCACAGCAATTGGTAGAGTGAAGTTTTATATTGCTCTGTCACCGGTCTAGGCTGTCCGTAGATCAGTTGTCTTTTGCGGTCCAGAGCTTTACACTCGCACAAGATGTGCTGTGCTGATTCCTCCCCTCGCCATAGAGTCTGCATGACAGGTCAGGTCAGGTCATTTTATGCAGGTGCTTCTTGACGGCCTTGTGTCCCGTCAAGAGTCCTGTTGTTCCTGAGCTGTCCTAAGATTTAGCAGCTCCAAGCTCTCAATTACTGACTTCCCATGTCTGAGCCCTGGACAGTTTGCCTAGTACAACTTTTGTTAGTTTCTGACCCAGGACTTAATGGATACTCTAGCAGTGCCCTTCGTCACGCCCAGAAACTGTTCTGGTCTCATAAATGGTTCTGCTGACTCTCTCTTCGCGGGACTCTCAGCTTCTTCATTGACTTTGACCCTCGAGTGACCCGACACCCAGATGAGGCTGACCTCATTCTGCCCAGCCAGGTCTCTCGTCTCGTCTCGGCATTCACTTATTAGCCTAGAAATTACCCGTGGGCTACTTAGGGCCTTAAGGGCTGCCTGGCTGCCTATGGCTATGAGGATCCGCCTCTTGGTGTAGCCCCTCCTCTTGTTCTCTTGCACGCAGTGCAAGAGGGCGTACATTTCGGCCTCAAAGACTGTTGCATGAGCTACGAGGCTTGCGACCGCTTTTGGCCTAAATAGACCTTCACAAGAGCCAACTTGAATAGATCATCAGGTCTGTTCAGGGTAAGAGCGGTTCCAAACCTCGCTGTTGCGATGATGATAACCTCGTATAAATAAACTGAAGTGTTCTGACCTTACTATAAAGGTTATGCTATTTTCTAAATTTGACTGAATCACTGTGCCTTGAACCAGTCTGCACAGCAATTGGTAGAGTGAAGTTTTATATTGCTCTGTCACCGGTCTAGGCTGTCCGTAGATCAGTTGTCTTTTGCGGTCCAGAGCTTTACACTCGCACAAGATGTGCTGTGCTGATTCCTCCCCTCGCCATAGAGTCTGCATGACAGGTCAGGTCAGGTCATTTTATGCAGGTGCTTCTTGACGGCCTTGTGTCCCGTCAAGAGTCCTGTTGTTCCTGAGCTGTCCTAAGATTTAGCAGCTCCAAGCTCTCAATTACTGACTTCCCATGTCTGAGCCCTGGACAGTTTGCCTAGTACAACTTTTGTTAGTTTCTGACCCAGGACTTAATGGATACTCTAGCAGTGCCCTTCGTCACGCCCAGAAACTGTTCTGGTCTCATAAATGGTTCTGCTGACTCTCTCTTCGCGGGACTCTCAGCTTCTTCATTGACTTTGACCCTCGAGTGACCCGACACCCAGATGAGGCTGACCTCATTCTGCCCAGCCAGGTCTCTCGTCTCGTCTCGGCATTCACTTATTAGCCTAGAAATTACCCGTGGGCTACTTAGGGCCTTAAGGGCTGCCTGGCTGCCTATGGCTATGAGGATCCGCCTCTTGGTGTAGCCCCTCCTCTTGTTCTCTTGCACGCAGTGCAAGAGGGCGTACATTTCGGCCTCAAAGACTGTTGCATGAGCTACGAGGCTTGCGACCGCTTTTGGCCTAAATAGACCTTCACAAGAGCCAACTTGAATAGATCATCAGGTCTGTTCAGGGTAAGAGCGGTTCCAAACCTCGCTGTTGCGATGATGATAACCTCGTATAAATAAACTGAAGTGTTCTGACCTTACTATAAAGGTTATGCTATTTTCTAAATTTGACTGAATCACTGTGCCTTGAACCAGTCTGCACAGCAATTGGTAGAGTGAAGTTTTATATTGCTCTGTCACCGGTCTAGGCTGTCCGTAGATCAGTTGTCTTCTGCGGTCCACAGATAAACAGTGTTCTGACCTTTTTTTGTTTTTTGTTTCCTCAGGGCTCGTCCGCGGCCTTGCCGCCCCGATAGCACCGCAACCCTTGGTTGATTGTGCATACCCTTAGTCTTACTCCACCCATTCCAAGAGCACTGTGCCTTGAACTAGTCTGCACAGCGATTGGTAGGGTGAAGTTTTATATTGCTCTGTCTCCGGTCTAGAGTGACCGTAGATCAGTTGTCTTTTCCGGTCCAGAGCTATACACTCACACAAGATGTGCTGGGCTGATTCCTCCCCCTCGCCGCAGAGTCTGCATGCGAGGTCCCCTTCGAACCGCCCCATTTTATGCAGGTGTTTCTTGACGGCCATGTGTCCCGTCAAGAGACCTGTTGTGTTTCTGAGCTGTCCTCTGCTAAGGTTTAGCAGCTCCACAGCTCTCTTTGAACTGGGTCCGTCAATTATTGACTTCCCATGTCTGAGCCCTGGACAGTCCGCCCAGTACACCTTGTGTTGGTTTCTGACCCAGGACTTAATGGCTCCCCTGGCAGTGCTCTTTGACACGCCCAGAGCCGGTTCTGGTCCCATAAATGGTTCTGCTGACCCTCTCTTCGCGAGACTGTCAGATTCTTCATTGCCTTTAACCCCCGAGTGACCCGGCACCCAGATGAGGGTCACCTCATTCTGCCCTGCCAGGTCGCTCGTCTCGTCTCGGCACTCACTCACCAGCCAGGAATTTACCCGTGGGCTACTTAGTGCCTTAAGGGCTGCCTGGCTATCTGTGGCTATGAGGATCCGCTTGTTGGTGTAGCCCCTCCTCTTGTTCTCCCGCACACAGTGCATGATGGCGTACATCTCGGCCTGAAACACCGTTGCATGTACTCTGAGGGAAATACTATGACTTATCCTCGGTCCTTCCGAGTAAACACCTGCCCCCGTCCCACGCTCCCCGCCAGATCCGTCCGTGAACCAGACGAGCGCGTCCCGTGGCATGTCCGGCGTCTCCTCCCGCCATGCCTCGCGATCAGGGATTTCCACTGTAAAGTTGTTTTCCCTGCACATTCGCGGACTCGCGAAGTCTGACCTCATTTCAAGCATGGGCTCCTTCACGATCTCCTGAATTTTGCAGTGGCCTCTGAAGCCTGGGTTGATCTTCAGTCTACCATTGCAGGCTAGTCTGTATAGTCCTAGCCTGGCCTCTCCCATAATAACTAAGTGTAGGGGGGGGTATATCCAGCAACACCTCCATGGCGGCTGTTGGGGTTGAAGACATGGCCCCTGTGATGCCTAGGCAAGCCATCCTTTGGATCTTGCCTAGTTTTTGTTTGACACTGGATTGTGTGCCGCATATGTTAACGATGGTCTGACCACCCTTGTGTACAGCCAGTGGGCCATACTAGGTCTTAGTCCCCACGTTTTTCCATATAGCCGCCTAGTGACGGCTAAGGTCATGACTGCCTTACGCAGTATTTTTCCAATGTGACCATTCCAGGTTAGCTTAGAGTCCAATACGACCCCAAGATATTTTACCTCCCTGGCGATTGGAACGCTCCTACCGTATAGAGTGAGAGTTCTGTGGCTTTCACACTTCCTCCTCCTCGTAAACGGCACGACGGTTGCTTTCTCGGGGCTCACACCGAGCCCTTGATCAACCGTCCACCCTTCCACCACTTTCAGTGCAGTCTGCATACGCTCCCACACTGCCTGTGTGACCTTTCCTCGGACTATGATGACAATGTCGTCCGCATAGCCCTGTACCTCATACCCCCCTCCCGAGAGCCTCCCCAGCAGGCCGTCCACGACTAGACACCAGAGCAAGGGAGACAGAACGCTCCCCTGCGGACACCCCGCCGCGACCCCCGCCAGCAGAGTCCGTCCCGCGAGTGAGGTGAACACCGCCCTGTCCCTGAGCATGGAACCGATCCACCTGCAGCAGGTCTCCTCTATTCCACGCTCCCGGGCAGCTGCCAGAACCGATCCAAACGAGGTGTTGCTAAAGGCCCCCTCTATGTCTAGGAAGGCCCCCAGCGCCACCTCCTTGTTCTCCAGCGTATTCTCCAGTTTCAGCACCAGTTGGTGCAGTGCTGTTTCTGTTGAGAATCCTGCTCTGTATGCATATTGTCCGCAGTATAGAGGATATGCTTCCAGTACACCGCCCCTAATGTGCCGGTCGAGCAGTTTTTCCACTGTTTTCAGCAAGAAGGACATGAGACTTATTGGCCTCAGGGACTTTGCCTGGTCTGTTCGACGCCCAGGTTTAGGAATAAATACAACCCTGGCCAGTCTCCATGCCCTCGGAATGTACCCCAGAGCCAGGCTGGCCCTCATAATGAGGGTAAGCACCGGCGCCAGTATATCTATCCCCTGTTGGAGCATGATGGGCATTATTCCATCAAATCCCGGCGATTTGTATGGCTTAAAGCTGTTAATGGCCCATCTGATTTTGCTCCAGGTAACCACCTCTTTAGCGACTGTCCAGTCTACTCTAGATGCCCGCCTATAAGGCGCCTCTATTTCTGAGTGTTCCCAGTCCGGGGGTGATTGGTTTATTATGTTACAGCCGGGGAAGTGCGTCTGGAGTAAAATTTCTATAGTTTCCTCCCCCGAGCTTGTAAAGCCTCCCGTGGGTGTTCTAAGGGAGCCTATGTTAGTCTGAGGGCCCTTAGACAGGATCTTGTGTAGTCGAGCACTCTCGGACGTGTTTTCCACTTCTTCGCAGTGCCTCCTCCACGACTCCTTCTTGGCGTCCCTCAGTCTTTTGTTATAGGTCGATAGGGCCTGTCTATATTCATCCCATGCTCCCGACCTTTTGGCCGCGTTAAACAGCTTACGAACCTGCGTCCTCCTTTGCCTGAGGTCCTCGTTCCACCACGGGACGTTCCTGGTGGACACCCTCATTTTCAGGGGGCAGTTGGCGTTATAGGCCGAGGTAATTGCGTCTCGCAATTGGACTGCTGCAATCTCGAGGTCTATTGAATTTTTTATGGTACTCTTAACCCCCCGCAGTTCCACAGCCAGGTCTGCCCTGTAGGCTTCCCAGTCCGCCTTGCGGGGGTCCCGGTACCATACCGTTTCTCTTTCGACTTTGGCGATTTCAAACCGGATGTATCTGTGGTCTGAGCTACTCACTTCCCCAGACACAGCCCAGCTTTTAACAAAGTCACCCAGAAACTGGGTGGAAACTGCTAGATCTAAAACTTCCTCACGCCTTGTTGTGACGAAGTTCGGTTTATTACCTCTATTCAATATGTCTAAATTAAATTTCATAAAGAATTGTAAAAGTGTCTTACCCCTAGAGTTTGTGTCCGAGCTACCCCACAACTCATGGTGCGCATTCGCATCCATGCCGATGATGGTCTGCCATCCACCTGCTCTGCTATGTTCTGTTCTGACCTTACTATAAAGGTTATGCTATTATTTTCTAAATTTGACGTCCTTCTTTAATATATATATATATATATATATATATATATATATATATATATATATATATTCGTCCTTGCAAATTATGTATTTACATGGAAAGATTAACCTTTGTGCACTTATGTACACACACACACACACACACACACACACACAGATATATATATATATATATATATATATATATATATATATATATATATATATATATATATATATATATATATATATATATATATTATGGTGTGAGTTCTAGCGGCTCTAATTCGGGCTCATTTGAAAATATTCGTTAAAAGGATATTTTCGTAAAAAGGTAGCAGCTTTTAGAATAAAAACATCTGAAAAGACGCTTGCATTCAGCGACTTTTACTGGGTGTATCTTTTATATGTAAAAATTTATCAGTTTATTTTTAAACTAGCCAGTAATCTTTTTGACATTGTTAGTTGTTACCAAAAATCACAAGATTAAAGGTATTCAAGAATCGGCAACGCTGAATAATGCAACTTGCACATTTATTGCATCCTATCTAACAGATACTTTTCGGTTTAGATTGTTTACTATGTGAAAACTGGAACCTGTGATGAGCACTAATAAGTACACTTGGAGAACACCCAAATCACCACAACAGATATTTCAGAGACCTTACGATCGTTTCGTTGACAATGTCAACATCTTCAGAGGAAGAAAATTCTAACATAAAAAAACTAGATCCCGTGTATTTATATCACGTCAAGGTAAACGAACTAGTCTGAAGTAAAGTTGTCGTCGCAGAACGATCGTTTGTTTATTGCGCAGTGAGACTACGAGGTCGGAGACCTGCTTTAATCTTCTGGTCGACAAATTTATGACCCTTATCTAATATCGGTTTAAAAGGACCCGAGTTATTTAAAGAATCAGCACGTTTCCTTTCGATCTAGAAATTTACTATGTGGATATTGGAACATGCCGACAAAAGTATTTTAGATGAATTATTTATCCTTTGTTAGAGTTAACATGCTGAGACAGACACCTGGGTTTTTATTTTTCTATTTAAAAAAGATGAGTTAAGTTGATGTTGTTATCTCACCAGATGTCTTTGTCGGTATGTTCCAATATCCACATAGTAAATTTCTAGATCGAAAGGAAACGTGCTGATTCTTTAAATAACTCGGATCCTTTTAAACCGATATTAGATAAGGGTCATAAATTTGTCGACCAGAAGATTAAAGCAGGTCTCCGACCTCGTAGTCTCACTGCGCAATAAACAAACGATCGTTCTGGGACGACAACTTTACTTCGGACTAGTTCGTTTACCTTGACGCGATATAAGTACACGGGATCTAGTTTTTTATGTTAGAATTTTCTTCCTCTGAAGATGTTGACATTGTCAACGAAACGATCGTAAGGTCTCTGAAATATGTGTCGTGGTGGTTTGGGTGTTCTCCAAGTGTACTTATTAGATTGTTTAAAAGCACTTTCTATTGATTTAACTAATAATCTATAAATATCTACATGTAAAGTACTTTAGGTACTCATACAACTAATGTGACCTACTAGAATCATGTAGCCATGTAACAAATGCGGCTAAAAGCAAACGTGCTTTAGAATTTCTGAAAATCATTTGAATAAAATCCAACAATTTCACGCCTTTTATCCACATCTTAACCCACATATCAAACAATAGCGCAACTAATCCATTCTTTCTCACAACAATTTAACTAAACCGAATTCGGCGAAGGTAATCTTAAACACAATAGACAGAAAAAGTACCTACCTATCTAACAATATGCGACCATATAAACACTGGACTGACAAAAAGTTAAAGGTGACTAAACAGCAACTAAAATTAATTGTGTAAGTTATTCAGCTTGGATGTTTTTAATTTAAGATTTAGTCGTTACGTCTTGGCGAATTTTCCTAAAAAAATTAGCTTATGGCCACATCACGGCTCTCAGATTTTTGCTTGAGTTTGAGGAAAATGCACATATTTAAGTCGACAAGCAGCCACAACATTTTATGTTAAGCTTTCATCGATTATTCGAATATTAAAATAAAACAAAACGAATCTCTAAGAAATAAATACCAACTCAGGTACACACGGAGGACGATTTTAATAGAAGAACGTCTTTTTGTGAACAAATGATGGAAATGTTAGATAAAAATGTTTTCTAGAACATGTTTTATTTTCTGATGAGTGCTATTTTATAATTCACCACCATGCTAATCGTCAAGATTACCGCTACTGGTCTAAAGAATATCCACAATGGATGACAGAAGAACATACGTAATACCCTTAAAAGGTTAATGTTTGGGCAGGAATAGTTGGAAGCCATCTCATTGGTCCGTTTTTCCATTGATGTAATTGCAATTTGAATGGAGATACCTATTTAGCACTACTACAAAATAATGTCTTGACAATTTAGGGAAACTTATATCCTGATCGAGCAAATTAACACCTTCCAGCGAATGTGATATGATTCCAGCAGGATGGAGTACAAGCACCTTAACAAATTAATGACCAGCGGTACCCCGACTTAATATTTTTAAATCGGTGGATAGAAAGGAGAGGATCGTTGGAACGGCCAGCAATATCACCCCATCTTCTTTTTCCCTTAGGGCTCGACCGCGTGTTTGCCGCCGCGATAGCACCGCAGCCTTTGGCTTATTGTGCATGCCCTTCGTCTCTTCTACTCCACCCATTCCAAAATCACTGTGCCTTGAACCAGTCTCCACAGCAATTGGTAGGGTGAAATTTTATACTGCTCTGTCACCGGTCTAGGCTGTCCGTAGATCAGTTGTCTTTTGCGGTCCAGAGCTTTACACTCGCACAAGATGTGCTCGGCTGATTCCTCCCCTTGCCGTAGAGTCAGCATGATAGGTCAGGTCAGGTCATGTCAGGTCATTTTATGCAGGTGTTTCTTGACGGCCTTGTGTCCCGTCAAGAGTCCTGTTGTTCTTGAGCTGTCCTAAGATTTAGCAGCTCTAAGCTCTCTTTGAACTGGGTTTCTCAATTACTGACTTCCCATGTCTGAGAATTGGACTGTTTGCCCAGTACACCTTATGTTCGTTTCTGACCCGGGACTTAATGGATACTCTAGCAGTGCTCTTCGTCACGCCCAGGAACTGTTCTGGTCTCATAAATGGTTCTGCTGACCCTCTCTTCGCGAGACTGTAAGCTTCTTCATTGCCTTTGACCCCCGAGTGACCTGGCACCCAGATGAGGATGACCTCATTCTGCTCAGCCTGGCGGCTCGTCTCATCTCGGCATTCACTTATCAGCCTAGAATTTACCCGTGGGCTACTTAGGGCTTTAAGGGCTGCCTAGCTGTCTGTGGCTATGAGGATCCGCTTCTTGGTGTAGCCACTCCTCTTGGGCGTACATTTCGGCCTCAAAGAGCGTTGCATGAGCTCCGAGGGAAATACTATGACTTACCCTCGATGGCCGTGTTTTTTTGTTTTTTTTTCTAATTATCCGAAACGCTACGGTTACAAAATTTATCTAAGGGGAAAGTCTGGTCTGTGCCACACGTCGAGGGCAAAACCCCATTTTATTATACTCCAGACAAGGACTAGGAGAAGCAAATCCTGGTGGAAGGGTTAATTTTTTCCACTTTATTTGAAATACTGACAAATAAGATAAAAAGGTTTAAAGAAGAATGCTCTGGCCGGTTGAATACAAATTGATTTGAGAAAGTATAAAAAATTTCCATTGCTGGGCTGATATAGATCTACACAAAAAGCAAAAGCTTTGTTGCAGTTAAAATTCAAGGTCACTGTGTTGGCTGGAATAATAGGAAATGTTTTCATATGTCTATACTTTTCACCTTACAATATTGATGAAAGAAACTATTCAGAATTCGTTTAAACTAAGTCAGACCATTGAAGAGATGCCTATTCACCTCAGGAGACACACCATATTTCAAAATAATGGATACCTGACCTATTATAGTATCTAATACTAAATACACTTGGAGAACCGAAATCACCACACCACATATTTTTAAAGGTATTTCTAAGAATTTGAAGAATTTTTCTTCGTCTGATGATGTTAACCTTGTTAGTAAAACGATCGTCAGGTCAGGTCAGGTCAGGTTTAAAAAGATGTGTTGTGGTAATTTGGGTTCTCCAAGTGTACTTATCAGTGCTCATCACAGGTTCCAAACTTCAGTGAAAAGTGTCCAAGTGTGAGAATTTATCGTTAACTATTTTCCTAAAGAATGGATAGGGCGAAATGGCCTGATAAGATGGCCAGTTAGCTCCCCAAACTTGAGTCATGCGAACTATTATGTTTGGGGATGAAACGTTTCATCAAAGGAATTCGTGAAGCACGTAGAACGTTGAGGGAGGAAGTTCGTTTGGGCCTGACCATAACCCACATGCTAGAAGGACACAACTCTGTTTTCGACTCGATGGTTGACATTTCGAAGAATCGTTAAAATAAGGTGTATGAACTAGAGAGGAGACACAACAGTTAGTATAATTTTCTGCATTTTGTAAATTGATGCACGCAGCTATATAGCCAATTTTAGAAAAATCTAAGTTACACAGCAAGAAATGTTTTGGCCATTGACGTCTTTTGAGAAATAGCTATATATAATATAATATAATAATATAATTACCAGGTATTTAGGTTTATCAAATCATTGCGGTTATTAGATTACACAAATGAGAAAGCAGCAGAGAACGTTATTTAGAAACTACAGAAGTAATGCTAAACAATTGCGATGATAGAAACTGTACGGTAATAACATACGGTAATTGCATCTAATATGATGAAGACATCAAATTAACAAGTTCCAACAGTAAAATAAACAAGGTTGTTCATAGTTTTGGTTAATGTGTTAAAGATTTCTACACTTAATGGAGTAATGTACATTCATGGACCTCAGTTAAAATTAATTGTTCTTCATTGGTGATACTTAACAGTAACAAAATGTTCTACTTGTTCAAGTGCATGAGACATACCTATTTCTGCTCATTTGTTTTCCGTCTCTAAAAATGATATTTAAGTTTCAGTAGACAGTTAACAATAATTTAAAGACCAGTGCACTTAAAATTTTATAAAAATCTATTTATTATTAATCTAATAAGAAAGGTTCGGGACGCAGTAAGTGCGTTATGGTAGCGAATTTTCATTAAATGTTTCAAATTTGAATAACTCAAGTTTGTATAAATCCAGAACGTTTAATTTTTGGTGTGTATTAAGCTGCTTACGAAGGTGACATATTCACCAAATTTAATCAATATGCAATTTTTGGAGATAAACTTTAAAAAAAAATTACAATTTTCCGGGAAAACCTTGTCCGATTTTCCTGGCTAACAAACTTATCCAAGCTATTGTTAAAAGAAAGATTGTTACCGAGTTTAATCACAATCGATTAATAACTTTTTGAGTTATCGTGTTTTTGAAATATACAGGGTTTTTCACGATGCCGTGCATTGGAAGTTATGAAGTTCTCTGATATTATAAATTTTGAAATTTTGACAGCGATCACAATTCGTAATTGTCTCTTATTCTAAAATATTTTAGAGATCACATCACTTCCGGTTAGACCGGAAGTAGTCATCAACTTTCCTAATTTAAATATAATGCCCTATTTTTTATTACATATTAGAATTCTCCATAAAATGTGAATATTTATATTAGGCTTATATTAGGCCCATCCCTATCTTCAACTGTTCCAAAGATATTGTGATTTTTTTTACATTTTGCGCAACTTCCATCCTCATTTATACCACTTTGTATTTCACACGTTTTAAAGATAAAACGCTGGAATTTAGAATACTATAACTTCTGGGATGAAGCCTTCATATTATCTACCTAAAGTTTACCTGTATCATACAGAGTGTTTTAAATTTAAAGACCAACTTACACATATTCAATGTTGCGAAAGTCATTTTTTTTTCAAATGGTGCACCCTGTATATTATTAAAAATTCGAGTTTTTAATTTAATTATACACCGGTTTTATATAAGTTTTTCTATACCTATCTCTTACGAGTAACTTGCTACTAGAGTTTTTAGGTAACAATCTCCTTTTCTAGAAAATATACACTACGCTGCACAATAAAGGCAGCTGTGGCTGTCAGAAAACAGAATTTTGACAACACATGAATTCTAAAGCAACAAATATATTTCAAAGTTAATCTGAGTGTGTTTGTATTACTCACGTTATAGAAATAATAAGCCAATAAAAATGCAGAATAATGAAGAGTACTCTAATATGGATATGTTAAATTTATTTTATATTCATGGGGAATGCAATTGGATTGTAAGCAGAACATGCAGGATGTTTAAAGAGAGGTATACGACTCTATCGGCAATGACTAGAGGAACATTCGCAAGGATAGAGGAACCACTTAAATTGACTGGAAGTGTCAAAACTACACGACATGATCCAAAGTCAGTAACTGAAAATGAAAATAATGAGATAAATGTTTTGGCTTATTTTCAAGTTTACCCGCGTAGCTCTATTCCTGCAGCTACTCGAGATTTGGGAATATCAGGTTCATCTGTGCATAGACTATTGAAATCTCATAAAATGCACCCATATTCAGAAATAGTTCTACAGGACTTTCACCTGGTGACCATTTAAAAATAGTGGAATTCTAAGAACACATGTTTCTGAATATTCAACAAGATAAGAATTTTCTCTCTAAAATTATCTGGACCGACGAATCGAAATTTAGAAGGGAAGGAATTCTGAATAGGAGAAGTACTCATTTTTGGGCAAGCGAAAACCCTAATATATTATGGACAATAAGGTCTCTTATGAAATTTACGAAGAAAATTTAAACGGTGAAAAGTATTTGGAACTATTAAGGTGATCTGTCCGTAATTTTCTGGCAAGGCTACCACTAGATATAAGGCAAAGCTGCTGGTATCAGCTAGACGGCGCGCCTACCCACTCCACTGGCACACTTTATTGGCACTTAACGCAATTATTTGAAGACAGATGGATTGGGCCCAACGGTCACTGGGGGCGTAAAAAGTCAAATGTATGACACAACAGTGCAAAGTAGAGAGGATCTTTTAAATCGTGTAATTAGAGCTTTTTGAAATTTGGATCCAAATGAAATCAAAAGAGCTACTACGAATGAGATGAACCGTAGAATTTTGCAGTGCCTTGAACAAGATGGATGTCACAGAACATTCATAGTGATCGTAGCATTCCAATTTGAATTATTTTTTTATTTGTCTTTGTTCAGTTTTTTTGTTTATTGTTAATATTTGTTTTATATATTTTTTACATTAAATATTTTTATGAAATCATATCACTTTTGCTATCTGACTAACAGTCACAGCTGCATTTGTTGTGTAGTCTAACGTGTACTCTTTAGAAGAGGAGGTTGTTACCTAAAAATGCTAATAACAAGCAACATATTGAGGATAGATATAAAAAAACTTATATGAAACCGGTGTAGAATTAAATTTAGAACTCGAATTTTTAATAATATACAGGGTGTTCTATTTGAAAAAAAACTTTTGCCACGTTGAATATGTCTAAGTTAGTAACAAAATTTAGAACACTCTGTATGACACTGGTAAACTTAAGGCACATAATTTGAAAGCTCCCTTCCACAAGTTACGAAATTCTAAATTCGAGCCTTTTATCTTTAAAAACATGTGATATACAAACTATTATAAATAAGGTTGCAAAATCACCGAAATACAATGAAATCACAATATCTTTGGAACAGTTGAAGATAGGGATAGGAAAGCCTAGTATAAATCTTCACAAAATTTTATGGAGAATTCGAATATGCAATATAAAGTAGGGTGTTCTATTTAAATTAGCAAAGTTGATGACTACCTTCGGTCTAATCGGAAATGATGTGACCTTGAAAATATTTTTAGAATAAAGGACAATTACGAATTATAATTGCTTCCAAAATTTCCAAATTTGGGATATCAGGGAACTTCAAAAAATTCTAATGCACGGCTATCGTGAAAAACCCTGTATAGGGTAAACCTTCCGTATATCCCTATTTGCAGAAGCCAATGTATTGGTAATAAAAGAGATGTATTCGTACTCTGCCTTGGTATATTATTATAAGCAGGGTGAGTCTTATGTTTTTGACCAGGACGAAGAGAACAGCATATAAAGGGGGTATAGAAAATAGTGAGACAGACGTAAGTCTGCATATGTATGATTTTTTTTTAATGTTTAGTGGTGTTGCACAACCTTGGCGTAATAAAGTTTAGTACTATAACCTTATTATGCCAAGGTTGTGCAACACCACTAGAAATAAAAAAAATTAATACTTCTATAGCTCTATTATGCCAAGGTTGTGTAGCACCACTAGAAAAATATTAACAACGGAGTTGGTTTGAAAAGCACGTTCAAAACTTGGCTCCTTACAGTACCACGAAAATTAATGCAAGGTATTCTTAATTTAACCAGTGATTTGGTTTAATACATTCGATTTTCAAGCGTTTAATGAAAATTCGTTACCAAAACGCACTTACTGCGTCTCGATTTTTTTTACAAACATGCACCATATCGCGATGAAAAATGCTAAATGCAATAAGGAATGTTCAAAAAAAAAACAACGACTTAAGGGCCACCCCGTGATTGTCAAAATATTTTATAAGATGCAGCTGAAGACATCCTATAGGTAACGTATACAATTTTTGCTTGTATCTTGCCTAATAACAATTATATTGAGCTTTACCGTAGAAATACGTCACCCTGTATGTATGCAAACAGAAAGTAAACCCGGATATGGATTCTAGGGGGACTAGTTTGCGCTCATTTGAAGAAATCTTTTTAGAATTCAAAAGCTGCTGTCTCCACAATAATGAATTTTTTTTACGAAAATTAGCTAACAATTATAGACCGACTATAAACTTAACTAAAACTACTTCCAAAGCATCAGAAAAAGCGTCTATTTGCAATGAATTTTCTGGAAATATTTTATGAACATGAAGGGCAAATGGTTGAAGCTGAAACCTAAGGGTTTGCAGAACCCCCTTTACATAATCCCTATTTCTTCGATCTTCTCGATCTTCTCGTTAGTGAATTTTTTAAAAGAAAATTCACTAAAACAAGCACTTGTGAAGCTTGGAAAAAGTCTACGACTGTATTAAATATGGAACGGTTTCAGTAAGTTAGGGCCAGAACAAACAACCTGATATGCTATTCAAATTGAATTAAGTCGTAAAACTTTCATCTCCTCTTTATTAGATTATTTTTTATACAAAAACTCGCTAAAAAATTCATTGGAATAACAACAATCTGATTAGATAACGGTGAAGTGAAATGAGACTAAAAAAATAATTGATAAATAGTAAAGTCACTAACTAGGATCAGAACTCGTCATGTAGGAGTCGATTATCCGATGTACAGGGAGTTAACCCACTAAGTGACATGCATGTACTAGCAAGTATATCCCATAATAGATGTTAATTGTTCAACATTTTACAATTTACACAAAACAATTTTGATTTACAATGGATTTTTTGTTCACATTTTAACGAAATCAAGGAAAATAATGACTTAGACACATATCCAAGAGCTTGTTAGTCATTTCTTGTTGTATTTTTTACTCACATTGGTACCCAATCAGTTTTGACGTTTTAACTTCCTTGAATCAGATTTAATTAATTAAAAATTAA
The DNA here is from genome assembly GCA_964006375.1 of Tillus elongatus. NCBI lineage: Eukaryota > Metazoa > Arthropoda > Insecta > Coleoptera > Cleridae > Tillus > Tillus elongatus. The sequence goes on from OZ023264.1 coordinate 161,930,839, forward strand.
TTTACATCTAACTTTTTTGTCTTTTAATGTAGAGTTCTGAATTTTGATACGTGGGATACTCTTTATGACAGAAACGAGCGTACCAACTTTGGTTGCTCTTATTTTGTTATTTCCGGAGATATAATTTTTTTTTTCAAAAGAAAACACAAAATTTTTTGGGAAAAGCTGGGCCGATTTTCCTGACTAACGAACTTATCCAAGCGACTTGCAAAAAAAGTTATGTGCCAAATTTGATCAAGTAGCAGTAGCAAGTAGGCCACAATGGGCCCTTTATGCCAACCCTGAAAACAATGCTCTACTCTTCCTCGGTTCCGTCGCCAAACCGCCTCGACCTCGAAATGAAAGCCGTGACGGTCTTCAATTGGACGGTACTTACCTGATTCCTCTGCAGAGTCCTCGAACCGAACAATTCTGCTCGAAGACTCCCAAAAGCCTCGCATTCACACAGATAGGACGTTTCTTCATCCTCGCCGCATTCCTGGCAAATGAGATCCCTCTCTACGCCCATCAATGTGAGGTGTCTTCTAAAGGCGCAGTGGCCTGTCAGCACCGCAAGGATGAGGCGAAGCGTAGGTCAACTCCTACCGAGCAGCCAGACAGCTTTATATCTATCCGGCCCCTCCACGAAATCTCTCGCCTGCCTACAGCCAACAACCGACCCCCAGTGCTTCTCCATTGCTTCCTCTATCCACCTGTCTAAGGCGTCAGATACCGTCTTCCTACTTATGCCCATCGCAGGCTCGATATATATTCCTGCCCCGGAGGATTGTTGATCCTCCAACCACGACCCGTCGGTGAAACAGACCAGGCTTGCGGGCTGGAACGCAACCTCATTTTCCCTCCACTGATCCCTACTGGGGATTCTGAGGGTATATGGCCTAGTCAACCTAATATCGTCCTCGACATTCCGTCACTTGATGGCGGAAATGGGAATTTCCTTTTCCACCTCCTTGGAGACTCTTGCATGCCTTATTACTGCTCCCTCCCCGCACCAGTTTCCAGAGTCTCGCATTCTAAGATGCGATGCCATAGTCTCCTTCTTATACAGATGGGAAGCGGTGGCAGCATCAACAAGACCTCTAGCGCGGCTGAGGGTGTCGTCCTCATAGCGCCTGTGATACCCAGGATTGCCAGCCTTTAAAGTTTGGCCAGTTTCCTACTGTTACTTTGGTTCACACCACACCACCAGACCAACGCGCCGTAGAGAACTTTCGGCCTGATGATCGCAGTGTAAATTCAATGAAAGATACGAGTATTAAGTCCCCAGGTCCTCCCTATCACTCGACGACGCAGCTGCCAGAGGGTCGCTACTCCCTTCCTCACTACTCTTTCTATTTGCGACCCCCATGTTAGTTTGGAGCCCAGGATCACCCCCAGATATTTGGCTTCCCGCACTAAAGATAAAGGCTTTCCAAACATCACCGGCTCCCTGAACCCCTCTACATTCCTCTTCTCGGTGAATAATATCATCTCAGTCTTCGTCGGGTTTACGGAGAGTCCCAGCTCACCACATAACTTTTCAATTATTCTACAGGCAGCTTGCATGCACTGACAGACGACGCCGAGGAATTTGCCGGTGATTAAGACCAGCCCATCATAAGCGTACGCCTGGGCGTAGAAGGTATTCTCGGAGAGCCGCACCAAGAGGCCGTCCATGACCAGACACCATAGATGAGGCGAAAGGCAGCTGCCCTGAGGACAGCAGCCCGTCACTTGATCCAAATCGGACCATTTTTTTGAGTTATCGCTGTGATATATATATATATATATATATATATATATATATATATATATATATATATATATATATATATATATATATGTATATACATATATATATATATATATATATATATATATATATATATATATATATATATATATATATATATATATATATATATTGAAACTGACCCTGGATATGGGTTCTAGAGGGCCTAGTTTGTAAAAATATTTTCAAATTTCAATCTACTCATTAGTGAAGTTTTTAAAGAAAATTCATAAAAAATAAAAACATTATATTTTATAAATAACAGTACATCTGCTTTCTCTTCCTTTTAGTGAATTTTCTTAAAAAAAATTCACTAATGAGGAGATCTCGACTTTTGAATTTTGAAAAAATTTCTTCAAATGAGCGCTATTTAGGACCCCTGGAACCCAAATCCGAGGTCGGTTTCAGACTTTATATGTTATATATATATATATATATATATATATATATATATATATATATATATATATATATATATATATATTTATATACATATATATATATATATATATATATATATATATATATATATATATATATATATATATATATATATATATATATATATATATATATATATATATATATATATATGTTTATATATTTATGTGTCACACCTATAACTAAAAAAATAATGGACCAATTTTGATAAAATTAGGTGAGTACCTTCCTTTCGCGAGTCGCTTGGACAAGTTCGTTAGCCAGGAAAATCCGCCGAGGTTTTCCCGGAAAATTTTGTGTTTTCTTTCGAAAAAAAAAAAAAAATTTATATCTCTGGAATTAACAAAGTAAGGGCAACGAAATTTGGTACACGGGTTTATATAATTATAGGCAAGTTACCTACCAAAATTTAGCGCTGTAGGTTAAAGGAAAAAAAGTTACAGGCATTTAAAGAAAAATAAATTTGGGTTTTTCTCAAAACGTCAAAGTCGCGATTTTAAACGTCAAAATTGTTAATATTTAGGCAATGAACCTGAAATTAATATGATCTTTGGAAGGAAAATGTCTCAAGAATAATGTTTTACAAAGCCTGAGCTCTTAGTTTCAATCGTCATTGTCCTTCATTTTACTAAAATATTCCCAGAAAATTCATTTCAAATAGACCCTTTCTCTGATGCTTTAGCAGTAGTGTTGGCTATAGAGTTTATCGTTTAATGGTATATCATTTTTGTCGAATGTTCGTAAAAAATCATTAAAGCGCAATATATGCGTTATTATACAAGTTACGAAAAAAAGTTGTATACATTAATTGTAGGGTGTCTTAAGCTACATCTTAAAAAATATTTCCACAATTACAGGGTGGCCCATAAGTCGTTGGTGATTCAAATTTTCTTTTTTTTTTGTGAATTTTGTAATCGAACACGCCCTATGTTATTGCATTTTTGTATTTTCCATCAAAATATAATACATCTTTGTAATAAAAGAAATTCGGGACGCAAAAAGTGCGTTATGGTAGTGAATTTTCATTAAATGCTTCAAATTTTGAATCAATTTGCTATTAACCTATAAGGTTGACCAGAAAACCAGTTTTTTCGGGAACAATTTAAGTTTACGTTCGGAAATTTTTGTACATTTTCAAACAATAAAGTTATTTTGATGAAACATGGCACATTGTTTCCAATATATAGATTATACTGGTAACCAAATTTGGTGCCTGATTTCTCAAAAAAACATATTTCCTATTAAAAACATATTTATGAAAATTCACTACCATAACGCACTTGCTGCGCCCACAGTTTTTTATCTTATCTAGCAAAAAGGATGTTGTTTTAATGCCATATATTTCGTGCCTAAGTAAGTTACAAGACAAGAATGTCAAACACAATTTATCATTCATAGTATTGTGGTATGTTTACTGAATTTTAATTGCGTATAAGTCATGTGGATATAATAAGAACGCAAACTTGCAATTATTCATTCACATAGTAGTATGCTTTTTGTGCAGTTTATCTTAAAACTGGAGCAATTTACACTGACATCTGTCATCTGTAATATAAAGTAATTTATAATAATCGTAGATTACATTGGTGTATGTTAACCTTTACGTGAAGGTATTGAGAGATACTTAGCCTACAATATGAAAAAACCTGGATGCAGGAAATGCGGTATACCAGCGAATTTTTATAGACATCTTTCCAATGCGAAAATTTCGAGACGCAGCAAGTACCTTGTGGTAGTAAATTTTCATAAGATTAATATTTTTGATGTAGTAAACGAAGAGTACTACAAAAATGACAAATAAAATACAAGATCTCTACATAAGTCTTTACTTTAATCATTTACAGTCATTTCTATAAAATTAAAAAAAAAAACAAGTGACAGACAGGAATGTAACTTGTTTTACCAAAATAGCATTAAGTTAAGTAAATATAAAATTTATCGGGTAGTTTACCCCTTGGGGTTTTTTTTAGAAATCTTTTTTTTCAGAAACTTACTCCCCCCTCCCCCCCTGGATGTACATACCAGAAAATAAGTTTCTTGCAGACGACCCCCAAAAAAGTTCAAAGTTACGGGACCAATAGTGATTAGGTGTGCTGCGCGGAGAAGAAGAAAAGGAAATATTAGCGGAAAATGCGAGAAAAAAGAAACAGCTTATTTGAGCCTTTAAAAGCTATCTTTTAGTTAATTTCCTTTTAAAAAGTTCACTAATGAGGAGATCCCGACTTTAGAATTTAAAAAAATTATTTCAAATGAGCGCAAACTAGGACCCCTAAAACCCATATCCGGGCACAGTTTCAATTTTATATATATATATATATATATATATATATATATATATATATATATATATATATATATATATATATATATATAGATATATATATATATATATATATATATATATATATATATATATATAAGGAGAAAGATTAAGGGCAAGGCTGCGAGGAGACAACCGCATACACGTGTTTCAAGCTTATTAGCTATCATCAGTACGGTATAGCCAGGTGATGATGGGAACACTCTGGATGAAGAACCAACAATACACGGAGTCACAACCAGTGCACATTTGCAGCATCATTAGGAAGACCCTCAATTTGAGAGCAACCACCAACATCGCCACGGAGGCAAAGAAATCACCTGCGTGAGCATTCGGAGCCCCGGTTGGTTGTTGCTCTCGAATTGAGGGTCTTCCGAATGATGCTGCAAATGTGCACTGGTTGCCTGTTGTGACTACGTGTATTGTTGCTTCTTCATCCAGAGTGTTCCCATCATCACCTGGTTATACCGTACTGATGATAGCTAATGAGCTTGAAACACGTGTATACGGTTGTCTCCTCGCAGCCTTGCCCTTAACCTTTCTCCTTGTATAGTATATAGGAATGCCGTGTTAAAAATCCTGATATATATATATATATATATATATATATATATATATATATATATATATATATGTATATATATATATATATATATATATATATATATATATATATATATATATATATATATATATATCACCTATAACTCAAAAAATAATATGCCGATGTTGATCAAATTTGGCCTTCCTTTTGTAAATGGCTTGGATACGTTTGTCAGCCAGTTAAATCGGATAACGTTTTCCAGGAAAATTTAGGGTTAGGTTATTTCGAGAAAAAATTATATCTCCGAAAATTAAAAAGGTATGGTAACATAATTTGGCACGTTGGTTTCCGTCATAGATTGTATTTCTTGTACCAAAATTCAGATCTCTAGATTAAAAGGCAAAGAAATTACAAGCCTCTCAATAACAAAAAGTTGAAACGTCAAAATTGAAAATTCTGGCAGTCGTACATTAGTACGCATTAGCGCTTTGTGAGTTAAAGATACGGCTCGAAATGACTAACAAGGTCCTAAATCTCTGTCTCAGCCGTCATTTAACTTTATTTCGTTAAAATATGAGGAAAAAAAGTCAATTTTAAACAAAAATTGTATGGTGTAAATAATCAGGACTGTTCTTTAAAAAATACCTTGACAGGTCAGTTTTCAGTTCGAGGGGCAACTGTTCTAGTTTTAACCCTGTCAATTTATCCCTCTTGATAGGGGGAGTTTCACCCTTGAAATTTTAAACGGAATTGGGTATTAAGCGATATCTCATTTGAAAGCTAATCAATTTCTCTTTTTAAAAAGTATTAGTTTTTAAAAATTGGTTAGGTATTTTGAGAAAACTCATTTCAATGTGTTGTTTACCAAACAAAACAAACAAGTCTCTTACATTTTTTATATAAACTAATGGATTTAATGTTTAAATGTTGACTTCTAGCTTCCATGCAATAATACAAGTTTTACTTAAATGTTTACAGAAAATTCATTTCAAATAGACACTTTCTCTGATGCTTTGGCTGTCGGTTTAGTTAAGTTGATGCTTTCGCTGTAGGTTTAGTGAAGTTTATGGTTTAACGGTCTATAATTTTTAGCTAACTTTCGTAGAACAAATTCGTTAATGCATTTTTGCATTTTTTATTGAAATATGATGCATGTTTGTAAGAGAAAAATATGGACGCAGTAAGTGCGTTTTGGTAGAGAATTTTCATTATATCCTTTAAATGTCAATAACTCAATTTGCTTTTAACGTAAGTTTTGTTGGTTAGGAAACCAACATTTAACTATATTTTCGGAAAATTTTTGTATATTTTCAAACAAGTAATTTTGATAAAATATAGTACATTGTACCTACTACATAGGCTATACCGGTAATCAGATTGATGCCTGCTCGCATTTGCTATTAAAAACATTTTTATGAAAATTCACTTCCATAACGCACTTGGTACGTCCAGACTTTTAAAGTAATTCGGGAGGTCAACTCTGAATACGCTATACATTATGAATACTGAATAATATGTTATTTATTTTGCGTCATCTGATGCACGATGGTATTTTCCATCACCTTTTACATATTCTAAGCAGTAATAATCCACAGACCTAGTTTGTTTCTTCTTTGGAGAACGGTTTCCTAAGCGGTCTGCATTTCGTACTTATTTAAATGCAGAAACTTAAAACTGTTACAAACTGGTTCTTTCACAGCTTTTTTCTTGATTAATTTTTGATACATCTCTCGAGTGAATCAAGATAATGGCATTCGCATTTAGAGTAACTGTACACAGAAATGTTCCCATAATTACGGTGACAACAATACCGATTATCGAGCGTGATGTTTTTTACGGCGAAGGAACAAGCTGATCGGATTTGAGACACAGAATATCCGAGCATGTAGCGTTACACATTTCGAATTCTCCACATTTCCGGGTAATTTCTTAAAGAGCGGTAATTGGCTGGGTAATTAATTAAAAGCTGTAAAGTTCCTGGCTAATTTATTGAAAAAAAAACCCGTGCATTTCTAATAATAAAACACGCCAATTTAGTGTTTTCTGTTGCGCCAATATATTAACAGTTAGTAAGAAGTTTATTGGAAAATTGTGGACGCAGCAAAAACGATATAATATTAGCTTTAATTAAACAAAAATAAATTATTATTATTATTATTATTGTTATTATTATTATTATAACAAGATAATAAGAGTAAATATATAAATCTATAACGACTCATAACTTAAAAACAATATTGCATACTAAGAACAAGGGAGAAAGAAAAAAGCCGGGACGCAGCAAGCGCGCTATGGTAGTGAATTTTTCTAAAAATATTTTTAGTAACTACAGAATATGTCTTTTTTTAATGAAAGCAGGCATCAACTTTGGTTACCAGTATAACCTATATAATAGAGGCAATGTACCACATTTTATAAAAATAATAAAAGGGAAAGCATCATTTTCATCGGATCGGCTATTTATTGGTAAACGCGCGGAATCATAATTTTTGGTGTGCGCCAAAAATAAAGAAAAGTTGCAAAATAATTGAAATAACTCGAAAACGATGTGCGCTATAATTTTTTTCCTTGCAAACATGGATTACAAATCGATGGAAAATGCTAAAATGCAATAAAACGAGTGGTCTTCGATTTAGAAAAAAAAAAAAAAAACAAAAACAAAATTTTTATCACTAACGACTTATGGGCCAATTGTAATTATTAAAATAATTTTGTAAGATGCAGCTCAAAATACCCTATAATCAACGAATACAATTTTTTGTATCTTGTGTATACTGAGCTTTACCGTAGAAATGCAGCAACACCGTGTATATATGGGTTCCAGGGGGGCAAGTTTGCGCTCACTTAAAGACATCTTCTCATAATTTAAAATTCGCGGTCTCCCCAATGGAGAATTTTTTTCATGAAAACCACCAAAGTATCAGAGAAAGGGTCTATTTGAGATGATTTTTCTTTTGGTTTTATGGGTTTGTCTGGACATCAGTGATCAGTGGCACCTAATTTTTTCTTTAAATGCCATATATATATATATATATATATATATATATATATATATATATATATATATATATATATATATATATATATATATATATATATATATAACCTTTAAAATTCGCGGTTTCCCCAATGGAGAATTTTATGAGCTCGTTAGACAGTTTTGACACTCAAATACTTAAAAAAAAATGAAAAAAAAAAACTGTTCGAAAAGGCAATATCTTTTAAATTACTAGAAATATTAAACTAAAACTTGACAGACACGTACATATTGTACATCTGGTCATACCTATCAAAATTGAACTTAATTGGTTCAGTATATTTTGAGTTATAACTAAATAAAAATCAATAATCTACTATATGACCTGAAATTAACTCTAAATGGATGCCTATAATGTTAGACAAAGTCAGACAGATAAGTCAGGGTTCCGCTGCTATTGCAAACAAAATATCCAAATTAAGTTTTAAACGGACAGGCTACGAAAATATGTCACAATAAACAATCCGCGGGATTGCCATTTACGACAACTCTCATCTAAATCTGTAGATATCAGAAAAATGTAAATAAATAGAAATTTTAATGAAAGTGATTCACTTTGTTTAAAAGCAATCTAGAACCATGTTTTATTATATTATATTTATATTCTACATATAACTATTAAGCTTCCTATTTTCACGGTATTTAAAAGCCATCTCCATCTCTCTAGTTTAATCTGACAACATCACTATTTGTCATCTGTTAGCTGACAGGAGTCATGGGAGAAACGTGTACGTTTTGCGCATAATCTCGAATTCGACTCCGCTAATACCTTAGAATCGCAGAATATAAAACAACTTCCTATATTGAATGGTTAATACAAATAGTAGGTAAATAATAACCCAACTTTTAATTTTAATACCACTTTAACAAATGCCTTCGGGCGTCGACTGTGAGTGTAGTATATTATGATTCTAACATCCAATCAAACAAATAAGAAAGTGGTTGTGTACATTAGATTCAGGTTCTTAATCAATGCATGTAGGTACTGAAACACAATTATTTTAAGAAGAAATATACCTACCTCAAACTAATATAAGTATAATACCCAGGGTACCTAGGTACTTATGGTTTTGTGCTTTTAGATTTTATTCTTTATAGAACATTTGAAGTAAATGAAACTACATAGTAATATAAAATAGGTAAACTTACATATATAATCAGATGTACAGTGTAAATTATTAAAATTATAATTTCAAAATTTTGTACTTTATTTGATTTTCAAAAAGCATGGGTACAGTGATAGTAAATAAGTGTTGAAAAGAGTTTAGGTCCAGCAAGTGCGTTATGGTAGCGAATTTTTGGAAAAATATTTCAAATAGTGATAACTCAATTTCCTATTAAACTAGAATCTTCAGTTTTGATACATAGTAAAACCCATATAAAGGCAGCGTGGGTACTAGATTTGAAAAATAACTACTAATTTCTTTTAAAAAATCTTTTTTGTTATTTGGTTTGCAGAAACTGCTTCGATTGAGTTGACTGAAATGGATCATCCAAGCGATTAATAAGGAAAAATACCTGTCACGTTTATAATTTAGCAGATAAATTCCATTTCCCATGTCCATGCGATGTTGGGAACATTAAAGATCCACCTCCTTACATAAAGGCAGGGGTTCGGAAAAATTTTCAAAGTAGTGAAGTGAAACAGTTCCCTGGCGTCGGTGGTGGCCATAGTCGCGGAAATAGACCGACGTTAAAGTACAAAAAAAGCCCGATGTTTTCTCAGTTAACTTTTTATAAAGAAATTAGCACAACGCACTTGCTGTGTGATAGCTTTCTAATATTTTTTTTAACCTAAAGCTGCAATAAAAGTAAACACTCCATTTCATGAGCTTCGTTGGTTCAATGGTAATAACGTGTGCCTCTGAACCGAAGGGTACTGAGTTCGTTTCCCAGGGTTCCCCTTTCACTTTTTTAGTACATACTATAAAATTAACATCAGGCGAGGGTGGGGTATTTGTATTTGAGATAGTTGAATGTCCGCACGTTCCGCCCTCGGAAGAGGCGTAAAGCCATCGGTCTCGTGTCCATCCGATATTGGGCACGTTAAAGATCCCTACTCTCCTTACAGAAAGGCAGGGGTTCGGCAAAATTCGCAGTATAGTGAGGTGAAAGTGTTTGCTGGCGTCGGTAATGGGCCTTTGCCATGGAAATAGACCAACGTTAAAATACAAAAAAAAAATGTTTTCTAAGTCAACTTTTTATGAAAATTAGCATAAAGCACTTGCTGCGTGATAGCGTTATAATTAAATGTTTACCTAAGGCTGTAATAAAAGTAAACACTCCATTCCATAAATAGTCAATAGTATACAAATCAGGACTTTACCGTGCGTAAATATTAATGATAAAACACAATCTGCTACCAGTTATTTTGCTAATATTTACAGACCTTTTTATGTATCTACTAAGCAGAACGTCGTATGTGTCTTATTACATGCATCGCATTTCCGCATTCATTATGCATTTGGTTTTTGCGGTCTCTAAGGATTTTCTGTTACACTTTGGCACGTGCAAAAGCTTTGTTTAAAGAAAGACGAAAATGATCTACGTAGAACAAAACAGATACTCCTGTTGCACCTACTGAGTGGGTTGGCGATGGCTAGTGGAAAATGTAGGTGAACAAAGACACCGTGATGCATTTGTTCTAGGAAAACATATTTAACTCACATATCGCAGAAAACTGTTATGGTACCGCGAACACACCACAATGTGGAGCCTGAAGATAGTGCCGAACGGTTTAGATAATTACAAACTGGAAGCGGGATTTGTTTTACGCTAAGAGATTCCACAAATTGGCAAAAAACGACCATTCTTCCATTTTTATTACATAAGGTGACTTGAAAACACGTAAGGGAGAAGTAGGAAGAATTTTTATCGTAATATTAACTGTAATTAAATCGGGATTTCCTTCATTTAATGCCAGTTATTTTTATAAATGTTGGGGTATTTAAATAGGGATTTCATTTATTTAATGCCAGTTATATTTATAAATGTTGGGAATACCGTTTTTAGTGAATTTTCTTTAAAAAATTCACTAATGAGGAGAGTGAGGGCTATGTAGAACCCTGGAACCCAAATCAGAGGGCAGCTTCAGATATATATATATATATATATATATATATATATATATATATATATATATATATATATATATATATATATATATATATATATATATCTGTGTGTGTGTGTGTCATTCAAAAAATAATTGGCAGATTTTGATAAAATTTGGTGAGCTAGGAAAGTCGGACCAGTTTTTCCCGGCAAATTTTGTGTTTTCTTTCGCAACATTTTGATATCTCCCAAAGTAACAATGCTATGGCAACCAAATTTCGTGGAAGAAAACAAAATTTGTATCTCTACGTTAAAAGAAAAAAAGTTATAAGTGTTCATAGAACAGAAAGCTATATAAAAGGGCATTTCCAATCGTGCAAATATATTTGTTAATATCGTTCAATTTATAATTAAAATTTAGTTATAGGAAAATTTGCTACAACAATTAATGTAATATTTCATGTAGTAGGTCACAGATGTATCAATAACATTGACATTAAAATAATATTACATATTTATCTAAATAATAAACAGGTTGAAAATGCAGCGTACAGTGTGATGATGTATGGTGCAAATACCTGGAGCGAGGCTGTTGTGTGCAGTTCTAATATTTTTCAAGACCTTGTTGCGTCTTTGGCTTCTAACAATCTAAATCTGAGCGCAAAGAAATCGAAGGTTATCACTTTTTCACCTACGAGGGTGGGTCTCCCGCACATTGTTCCCGTAATACGAGTGAAAGATGAAATAATCAAGTGCGAGACTAACGTGAAGTATCTGGGGATCATCATAGACCAGCATCTAAAATGGAATTGTCATCTTGAAACCCTGAACAAAAGGCTCAGGAAATTTGTACATATTTTTTATATTCTACGAGGCATCTTAAGTCAAAGGATTTTGCTTCTGACGTATGATAGCCTGGGCCAGTCAATTTTGAGGTATGGTATATCGTGTTGGGGATCGGCATATGACACTTACATGAATCCTCTACGCATCACACAGAACTTTATAATGAAGACTATATTGAACAAGGAGATTAAATATCCCACTAACTTGTTGTATAACCAGGCAACCAATGTACTCAATATCACTGGATTGTACATAATGGCACTCATACAATACACGCACACAACTATAAGCCTTCAGAAATTGTTAACGCATGGTTACAGTACAAGGGGCAAAATGGGTGATTTTATGACGTCTGCGGCGTGTAGGAAGAACATTTCACAGCGTTATGTATCGTACCTTGGTCCAGTGCTACTTAATCTTGTGCCACTGGAGATAAAAAAAATGAAAGATAATTATAAGTTTAGGAAAAAACTTTTAAATCATTTAATTGAGAACTTTGTAACATTTGAGCAAGTGATACGGGAAAAGAGGGTATGATGTTTTCATACTGCGTGTATATATTTGGATAATGAATGTACATGAAAGAGTGTGGATGTGTGGGAATGTGTGAGTGTGAGTGCGTGTACGTGAGAGACTTGGTGGGTATTTCACTTGGTAAGTGAGTGTTACTTTTAATTGTGATTGGGTAGGTATATATTGAATCGGGAAACAAGTGGTTTAGTAATTTGTTGTAAATATCGGATCTTCCTCTTTCCTCCTTTTTATTGTGATGAGAGGGGAGTAGACTTTAATCACGGCTGATTGTAGAGATCATTTAATGGTAAATAATAGAGATAAGATTGGAGAACCGGATCATACGGACGTGATACGTCCTGTTGCACTGTAGCTGGAAAGATGCATGCAACTGCTCTGTAGAATATGTAGGAGGAGTTTTTCAGCACATACAAGTTCTTCTGAACTTACGTGCTACTGTTCTTAATATTAGTCAGTAAGTATTATTGTATGTATGGGAAATAAATAAATAAATAAATAAATAAAATAAATAAACAGTACTAGGAATGCTGACTGCTGAGGTCTGCAATTATGTATTATGTAGACCAAATCAAGGTTATAAGTAGTATTGTTGATAAACATTAAGAGACTTGTGATTCTAATTATGTAGAGATAAGTAGAGACTTTTGCTTTAAAAAATGTAGTGACTAATATCAGAGACTTTTCAATTAAGATTCAGCATGTAAAGATTTCGGCTTTAAAATTCATCAGGTTAAATTAGTTCTAAGCATTGTTAAAGTTTAGTTATTTATTAAAGTTTATTATATCGTTACTAAGTCTAAATTCGCCTAGTTCGACAAGTTATTCTATAAATATCCTCCGCTCCTTAACATGGTCCTTCGAAGCCAACAGTAGTTGAAGAACATGGTCCTTTGACGAAAAAGTAACCAGTGCCATTGGAAATACAGTGCTCACTAAAAATCAAAATATCCTTATCAAACATCCTTTAACCCAAGTCTCCAAATACCTTTTTATTTTAAGTAAGAGCAGTCAAGGACATAATCATCCAATTAAAGCAGCTATACAGGGTCAAATCAGGACAGAAGCGTCCAGGAAAGTACCAAAATAAGGTCAGTTCCAAATAAAGCACATATACAGGGTCAAATCAGGACAGAATCGTCCAGGAAAGTACCAAAATAAGGTCAGTTCCAAATATAAAGCACCTATGCAGGGTCAAATCAGGACAGAAGCGTCTAGGAAAGTACCAAAATTAGATCAGTTCCAAATAAAGCACCTATACAGGGTTAAATCAGGACGGAAGCGTCCAGGAAAGTACCAAAATAAGGTCAGTTCCAAATCAAGCACCTATACAGGGTTAAATTCAAAAGAATCATGGACACAAGCGTCCACAAACGGCACCAATACAGGGTTAAAGGCAAAATATAGGTCACAGGCGACCAATAAACCAAATCAAAAAAGAACTAGGCATCAAACAAGGTAACAAAACTACGAAAATTCATTAAATCAAATAAAATTAAGGAAGTAATGAAGGAACTAAAAATAAAAATCACAAGACGTTCAAGAGAACTAAAATTACGGGTAAAGCAATTAGAAGGACCAGAAATAATGGACGATGGCGATATATTGATCAGGTATAAAATCATGATAGGAAACTTATATAGGCAATGGGAAAAACTAGAAGACGACATAATGGATATAAATAGAATAACACAAGCAGGTATTCTAGATGAAGCTCATTTGACGCTAAGCCAATGGTACGATAACGCCATGATCAAGCTGAAAAGAGCAATTAAGAAACAAACACACCACTATTCAGGGGTTAGGTTACCCTTACTCAAGCTAAAAATACCAATCTTCACATGCAAGTACAAGGAACGGACAGCATTCCGAAAGCGAGTCCAGAAGGCAATAGATTTAAATGTTGAGGAATTCTACACTAAAACAGCGGCAAGAAGCAAAGATGAAACATTTAATTTAATAGTTGAAGTTCCATTCGAAAACGAAGTACCAGAGGTAGAAGAGGCCACAGACGAGCAAGAAAGATTTAGTTTAAATTTAAGTGAAGAGGTACAAGAGATAGAAGAAGTCAAAGACGAGCAGGTTAGATTTAATTTAAAAATAGCTGGAGCCGAATTAGCGGCGGAGATTAAAACAAATGTAAGTAGGCAAAACAATTTATCAATTTTTGAGACGTCAATGACAAAAGGGAAGAAAAAGGTACAAGAGGTAGCACAAGCATTAGTACAAGCAGAGAAATGTCCAATAGAAACGAAGATAGAAAATGAATATTTTTATATGAAGAATATTCAATCTGGAACGGAACCAAATAAACAAACAAAATTAGTAAAGACAGAACTCAACAAAACGATCAGATCAGGTGGGTTCAATTTAAGTAAATTGCCCAGCAACAAATCGCAAACAATAAGCTTTTAAAAAATATAGTTTTTCTTCTTACAACGTCAAAGTAGTCGCGATTCGAAACGTCAAAATTGACAAGTTCTAGATCAAGAACTTAAAATGAATACGGTTATGTGTAGAAATGTCATAAGTTAGAAAGTCTTAAGTTTCAACTTCAATCGTCATTGTTCTTTATTTTATTAAAATATTTGCAGAAAATTCATTTGAAATAGACCCTTTATGTGAAGCTTGCCAAGAGTTTCAGTTATTGAGGTTATTGATTTGATTTTAATAACGGACCAGGTTATGTTATTATTTAGCGTTTTTTTGCCAATTAGTCACAGCGGGAGTCTTTCATGGAGAAACGGTGTGGTGGGTGCTGGTCAGCAATGGTTGGTGATTCATCAGGGTAACCCACCAGAGTAACTCCTTTAATCATTTTTTAGCTCGACGATTCCATCATAGGTTATATTCCAGAAGATAGGTCACAGGATTGATCCTTGAGGGAATCCCGACGTGAAGCCACCGTCTTTCCCCTCGCAATGCCGATCTTTCTATGTAAGAAGTAACTGTTTATGATGTTTATCAGATACTCAGCGATGTTTCTTCTTTTCAGTTCTTTTATAATTTTGCCTCAGCTAGCAGTGTTGAAAGTCTAAACTGTTTCGTCAGAATCCGGCAGCTCTCACCCCGTTCAATTTTTCACAAATGGCTGCCGAATGGCTTTTCTTGGAACCTGTTATAATCAGTTTTCGCTCTTTTGTCTTCTTTTTGTGCAATTCAATTGCCTTCGTAACTGCTAGCTGGGAGTGCAACCTCTCTATGCAACGAGTCAGTTGTCTTCTAGCCATTAAACATTCGTTTTTATTTCCTCCCATTTCTGTGCTCCACCAGTAAGGCATTTCTATTCGGTTCTCCTGTACAACCACGCAGCTTCCATTCACCGCTCTTTTCAGTTTGTTCGTCAAGCCTGAGTGTTTTGTATGCACAAAGTACCCTACTAATAACATAGCCTGGCCATATAATTTCTATTGTACCGCTGTTTGGCAAGATATTTGAGATAGTAATTCACAAACGACTCAGCCAGTATTCTGAAAGTGGGGAATTGTTAAGTGACTGTCAGTTCGGTTTCAGAAGGCGGCGCTCGACTGTGCAGGCAGTCAGCAAGGTTGTGGGGGATATAGTTACGGGTCTTGAGATGGGTAATCCTGTCGGTCTTACGCTTTGTGACCTAAGCAAGGCCTTTAACTGTGTCTCTCATGACCTGCTAATAGAAAAATTGTTCAGATATGGTGTTAGGGGTCCTCCGTTAAAGTTCATAAGTTCATATTTACATATGAGAAAGCAGCGCGTCTTTTTTAATGTGGAAATTTCGAATCTTGGGGCTGTCGGAAGTGGGGTGCTGCAGGGTTCTGTCTTGGGGCCGCTACTCTTTATAGTCTACATAAACGATTTATTCGATTTGATGTCACAGAGTCGCTGCGTCTGTTACGCTGATGACACGTCACTTATATGCCAAAGCTGCGACTCAGAAAAGCTGAACGTTGAAATGATCTCTACTGGGAAGTTGGCGGAACTGTGGTTTACACAAAACAACTTAAAATTAAACACAGAAAAAACTGTTATGGTAATATTTTCCACAACTCCGGAAGTGTCAGTGATAAATGATGTTAACCTTATTGGCATTACTATAGATGGAGCCCTTAAGTGGGATGCTCATGTTTCTCTGTTGAAGAGTAAGTTGTCGATCTCAATTTTTGTGATCAGGAGGTTGAGGAATTCGGTTGACACAAGTTCACTTATGGCAGCCTATTTCTCCCTATTTCACGGTCATCTATCGTATGGCACTCATTTGTGAGGCAGTTCATCAAATTCTATACAAACCTTCAGGCTCCAAAAAAAAGTGGTTAGGTTGATTGCTGGAGTTGGCTGCCGTAAACACTGTAAGCCGTACGTTATTAGTCTGGGAATTATGACTCTTCCCACGATATATATATATATATATATATATATATATATATATATATATATATATATATATATATATATATATATATATATATATATATATATATATATATATATATATATATATATATATATATATATATATATATATATATATATATATATATATATATATATATATATATATATATATATATATATATATATATATATATATATATCTTTAGTCAGTTATTGAATATACATAGGGATAAATTTGATTATCAGCTAAATTTTGCATCCCATAACTATAGTACAAGATCGGCTAGTTTAATGCGACCACAGAGGTTTAGACTACAAAAATCGGTAAATGATTCTTTGCAGATCGCCTTATATAATAAGCTACCGGTTCACACAAAGTCCTTAGATTATAGGAAATTTAAAAATGCTATAAAGCATTACTTTAAGCGAAACGCTTACTATTCAGTCCGTGAGTACATGGATGCCTCTATAGTGCTATAGTGTTTGTATCTCGCCGTTTGTGTTAATTTTAGATAACTCTGTATATATGACCGCGTGTATATACAGCTTTGTATTTTTGTTGTTTGTTATTTTCCTTTTATGTGGCTTAGTCTGTATGTTCACATGTAGTAATTTGTATTTTGCGGGGTTCACTTATAGCATAGTTAATTTTAAGTAATTTATATGTATGTGTATTTTGCTCTGTACTTTTTGACAATTTGGATTTTTTACTGGTGTATTTAGACCTGCCACAATTATTGTATTTTTAAGTGTAAAAAGTGGTCAAATAAATGTATCTATCTATCTATATATCTATCTAGCAGGCTTGTCCGCCAGGGACCCTGGGCCTTTGTTTCCGCTCGTGGACATGTGCGTGGTCACTAAGTGTCTCGCTGTCTTCAACTTTCTCGTTTTTGACTTTTTCGCCAAATAGTAGTAGTAGCACTGGCAATATAAGAAATGAGACAAATTATTCACAGCAAATTTTTATTGTTACAAATTTAACTTACATATTATTATTAATATTCTTATTATAAATGACGGGTTATAAATTTACAAACTTTAAAATTCCAAATTGTGCATTCAAGGAATGTATTAGTGATTACAATAATAATACATAAACTACAAGTTGATAATACATTTGTTGAAGTGTGTTATTAATATGCTGAAATAGTTTTTATCCATTTATTGGCAAATGTATTTCACGACAATATGTTAATAGAATTAATTGAAGATCTATATGAAAAGATGCGAAATCGAGATCATAAGACATTTAGTATTATAATGTATGAACAAGGATAAAGAACGATGTAACATGTATTTCTAAATCATCTAATTAGTTTACCCGGTTTTCCGAACATGATAAACTTGTGCTGAATAGTGAAATAATTAAAACCTGTGTAACGACACTTTAAATGACAACGCCGCCCGTATTCCTCCCCGCGAGAGAACAGGCACCCCTAACAAGAGGTATTAGACAAAAGCCAAGGAACGCGCGCTGATCTTTACCATTACTTATTTCTTATTTTATTACTGTTGTTAGTTGATTGTGATTCATGTTTATGCTTGTGCCAGCGTCACGATCTTCAATATCTTCGCTCTGGCAGGTATTCGTCGAAGTTGCTGTCTTCCTTGAATAAGCTGCTTCTGCTGAAGAAAACAGTTAGAAATTCGCTAGAAGCACAAATTACCCATGTGCAAGAAAAAACAAATCACAATGGCAACGCCGCGATGATACACAGCACGAATGGTAGGCGCGACGCAGGCTTCCAAATTCCATAAACTTCTAAAACAAAGCTTGTCTTTACTTGGAACTTAAACCCTGAAAAAACCAGCTGACGACGATTATTACTTACTTTTTGCATAAATAGCGTTCTTACTTGTGGGCCCCACGTTGGGCGCCAGTGTAACACAATATACTACAGGTGGTTCGATTGCTACACAAAGGGAGCGTCAGGTCAGGATGCAATAACTAGCGTCTAGCGATATCAATTTTATTTTGGCCTTCGGGCTTCAGCATGCGCAGTAAGTTACCGGGATAATTAACATGGCTCGTAACTCATGTGTGTTTTGCCGTTTTAACTAAATAAAATACCTCCCTGAGGTGCCTTTTACACGCAATCCTACCAACTAACCTCCCTGACCTGCCCTGACATCAGTTTGCCAAATCAAAAGCTAAAAGAAGGAAAAACCAACCCTGCCACAGATCTAGTTCATGTGAGATCCCAGCAAACACGTTGTAATATTAACATACCATATATGTATTACCCAAGTCACAACAGTGACATGTAAAAAGTATATCTATGCGATATAACCTACATATAACTTTGCAACTTGAATTACAAATTTGCTGCTCAACACAAAGAGACATACTTGGTCCGTCGCACACATATATCGATGGAATATGTCATGGATATGTTATTGTAACGTTATTTGCACGTATTTACGTAACATAATAAGTGAAAGTAGGTATATTATGGCAAATAATTACTCATTATTGACGATAAACCCTCACTTTTTATATATAAATTATGGTTGGTGTCTCTAAGAAGCCAGTCTTATAAAACACAATATAGGATTATATAATAATATATAATAATTTTCATGGCAACTCTATCATAACCTCAAATTATGATTAATGCATTTCCATTTCATCCTAAAATACATTTAAGATGAGTTTTATAGGACTAGCTATGTATATATGAGGAAACTATTTTGTCTTGAAACTTTACAAGTGTACATTCCTTGATCATGCTAATTTTAGCCGTAATCTTTGATGATGGCGAATTACAATTTTGCCGTCAACGGCGTAGTATACCTCACGCTCTGCTGGCTCTAGGCCGATTTGTCGTAGTTCATATAGTCGCGTAGGCCTTGCCTCCGTACGGCATGTTCTGGAGTACATCACTTCTTTATAGTAAATTAACTTTGGTTTGATCCCGCAATAATAAAAACATTTTGTCAAATTTATTGTATTTTTGTGTATTATTTGCCTTCCTGATATAAAATATGTGTGATGATTTATTATGTACATACTTTGGATTATACAGGATCAGCTCTGTAAGATGCAACTCACAAATGTTAATTTTATGAAAAGTAAATATTCTTTCCCTCCTTTTATAGGCAATTTTATTAAATTGTCATAATTATTACTATTGCATATCAATATTCTCTCACATACAAAATGCTAAGGAGGATCTTAATTAAATAATCAAAACACGATGTTAAAAATATTACCACATTTTCATTAGGTCTGAAACTATGTACCTATTATAAGAGCTTATATGTATGAAGGTTTTTTGCTGCCAATAACACAAGCAGGATTATCTTGTTTTGAAAGACGAATTTAAGAAAGTATTATATATTTATTGTGATATGTTCTTTAAATATCTTCTGGTGCTGTAGCTGCAACAAATACTGGTGCCGTAGCATATACATATCAGTGTTCTGTCTTTGGAATATTACATAAATTCATCTCTGCGATGTACTGAGTAGAGCCTGTATTGCTGACATGCCTCTTTACATGTTAGTTACATGGCACATCTCTGTGACAAGTTGAGGGAAGATGTGATAGTTATATCGCTGATACATAACTGTCTTTGCTGGGAATAATATATACATTTCCTTCTTTTATCGGTTAATTAGGCTGAAGTCAGAACAGGTCAGTTGGGAGGATTGCGTGAAAAGACACCCCAGGGAGGTCTTTTATTGCGTTAAAACGGCAAAAAACTTCATTAGTTAATAGCCATGTTAATTATCCCGGTAACTCACTGAGTATGCCGAAGCCCGAAATTCAAAGTACAATTGATATCGCTAGACGCTAGTGACGCGATAACTGCACTCGGTAGAAAGCAGGTGAAAATGAAATGGCACCTGTTGTGGGAGTGAGCCTGGTTTTGTTGCAATATTACACGCAGGGTTTAACACACAACTTTACCACTTTATAACACAAAACACAATGATTAATAGCTAACTAAAACATGAATTAAGATCAGTTAACCACAGTAATAAAATAAGAAATAAGTTCGTTGGTAAAGAGCAGAGCGTGTGGCTTGGCATTTTTCTATTTACCTCTTTTTAGAGGCGCCTGTCCGCTCGCCGGGAGGAATACGGGCGGCGTTGTCATTTAAAGTGTCGTTACACCTCTTATTTTTTTAACTAGGCTACATTTTCGTTAAAATTACTTGTTAAACAATTTCATCAGGAAATAACTTTTTTTCTCTTTGCCAACGGACTTACATAACTAATAGGTATGTGCTTCGTCAATAAAAACAAACAGCAATACACTTTTTCAAGAAATTTCAGAAGTAATGATTATTTTATAAACTTCAGCATGGGTGTAACATAATAAAAAGTATAGTCAACCATATTCTTCAAGAAAATGGTAAACTATTATTTGCAAGATTTAACATATTTTCTTTTTAGTTGGTCTAGGTTCCAAATTCCCCACACTCTCAGGGAGTTTAATTAATAAATGCTGTCCCAATTAAGATTTGCACACCCTTAAATGTCCAGTTTCGTCCAATTAGTGGGGAGATGCTAAAACAGGTCATTTTTATCTTGAAGGGAGATCAAATTTTTTCTTGGTTTCGAAGCTATTTTTGCACCACTCTAGCGCTCAGGAACCACCCCTTCAAAAAAATTTAAATGCCAAGTGGGATTGAGTGACATATAATTTTGAAGCTGCTTTCATTCTCTATGCAATCGTTTTTTTTTAATTTGGTGCGATTGGTTCACGAGGGTGTTCCAACAAAATTTTTACCCCCAAAAATGTCTGATTTCGTCCAAGTTTGGGAAAAATGCCAATGGGCCGATTTTGATGAAATTTGGGGGGATCGTACTTTGCAAGTGGCTTGGAGAAGTTTGATAGCCAGGAACAGGTTTTCTGAGAAAATGTTGGGTTTTCTTTTGGAAAAAAATCGTATCGCTGAAAATAACAAAACTATGGTAACCAAATTTTATGCGTAGTTTTATGTTAGAATTATGATGAAATCCAGAAAGTCGGTTAGTAAATGAACGGATGAGTCCATTATTGTGGAGTTGTGTGTAGAAGACGTTGGTGACTTTGCCAAGGATTTGGGGTCTAGTTCAATCCCATTCAAGGAATGAAGGCGAGAAAGAGCTCGCAAATTTTATGCGTAGGTTTATGTTAGAAAGGGAAATTATACACCAAAATCTAGACCCATATGTTACAAGAACAATGTTTTAAGAATTCAATTTAAAAAATGTTTGGTGCCAGATCATTTACACGAAAATTCACCACCAAAACTCAATTGCTGCGTTCAGACTTTTAAGTTTAGATAGTGTTGACAAAAATTCCACAGGCCTCTCCTTAGAGAAACCTAGTTTATTTTATGTTACCTACTAATGTACGTCTTGTGCGAGTGTAAAGCTCTGGACCGCAAAAGGCAACTGATCTACGGTCAGTCTAGACCGGAGACAGAGCAATATAAAACTTCACCCTACCAATCGCTGTGCAGACTAGTTCAAGGCATAGTGATTTTGGAATGGGCGGAGTAAGTCTAAGGGTATGCACAATCAACCAAAGGTTGCAGTGCTATCGGGGCGGCAAGGCCGCGGACGAGCCCTGAGGGAAAAATTTTCAAGTCCTTGTTGAGGGTGGGTTTATTACTTCCATATGAAGTAGGATTTTTGACAATCAGACGGTTTAAAAGATACTGATGTTTAGTGAAAGTTGTTATACGTATTTACTGTGGGGTAAAAATGGCATGTGGGTAAGTTGCGTGAATTTGTCATATATTTAGTCTACATACAGACTTGGAGACTACTTCTCTGGCTTCACTGTTGGTTTTCGTTTTTGTAGGTGAAGGACGTAGCCAGCACGTAAGCTAACTGGAGCAAGTGGCCCTTATGAATTGTGGATGTTCTAGATTACATACACATACAAAAACGAAACCCAACAGTGAAGCCAGAGAAGTAGTCTCCAAGTCTGTATGTAGCATGGACCAGTTTCACCAAGTAAGGGCAACAACAATCAATGAATATATTTAGTCTTCTACACGTACCTGCTTAGTGTCGAATCTCATCACAAAGAAGCAATGTAGTAATGTAAATAGACATTCTTTGCAATTACTGGTAGGCAACACTGAAAACAGGCATATCTTGCGCGTTGCATTACAAGTTGCATATACACAATGACTATCAATGTGTGGGATAACCAAGAGGATGGATATTGTTTGATGTTCATTCTTAGCTCATTCGTTAATTACTTTTTTCATTATGGATTTTCAACATCTAATGTGTTAGATTATTAGAACATAAGGTCACCTATCCCGAATTTTTACGGAGGAGTTTTAATTATTCCACCATTCATTTTAAAACAAATTAAAAAGACAATTTCTTATATTATAACATTTAAAATAATAACTTAACAAAACATATATTTAATTGGCACTTATTATTATAAACACATTTATAGATAAAACACACAGAAAACGACACATAAAAATGGAAGATACCACATATTTTTTCACTATTAAAAATTGAAGAGACATATTATATTACGTTAAGTGGATAATAAAATACTTACAGAGAGCCATTATTTTGTAAAACTGCCTAAAAGTTTTGTTATCTAAAACAAAGTATTATAATAAATTTCGGGACGCAGCAGGTGCGTTATATTTTACACTATTAGTACCTCAGATTACTAAAAGTAATACTTTCAACGTAAAGTGTCGTCGAAGATCGGGTTTAGATGTCTTAATACAAGCTCATTTGAGGAATTTATTTCTTTATATTATCATAAAAAATATTCAAAACTTGTGTTCTAGCTCCTTTTAAGAAAAAAACTTTGAATGCCCAAAACTCAATTTTCTTTGACGCTGGAAAATTTAAATTTGGTGATTCTAGGTACTGTAAGTCTCTTTAAAAGAAACTTTTATTACAAATTTCATTAAAGTTACAGAATCTTATCGGAAGGAAACCTCATTCATACCCAAGAAGTCAATTCATTATTCAAATATCTTACCTACTTAAACAAAAACAAATATTAAGGTTAATATTCTTATTTTTCGATTTCCATAGAATCATTTACTATTTTGTCTCAAAACCGAACTGTCATAACATAATAAATAAACACAGCACCTTAATATGCTTTAGTTTCCAATTTTAAAAGCGTAATATAGGTACAAGTTGTTACATCTATTTCAATGACAATAATTTACTACTTAACCTCAAAAGATAACTGTCAAACCGTAATAAATAAACAAAGCATGTTCTTATTCTATAGTTTTTAATTTTAAAAGTAATATACAATCATTTGCTTGACCTCAAAACAATTGTCAAGCCATAATAAATGAACAAAACACACTATCCCATCTGGTTTTTACTTCAAGTAGCTTATATAAAACTTCCTTATTCTCCCCTACAAATCCGCGCATCCGAATATACCCGAAGGCGCTCATTAGGATGGGATCGCCACAGTTCGGATATGAACGTTATCGTTGCATTATGATGTATGCATGTGGTATATGTATCAATCCACGCGTGGCAGGTGATTACTCTGTCTTTGTCTGGCAACATACTTTAACCACTTAAGTAGTTTCAATTCATGTCTTTCAGACTTTATTTTTTATTTGGGAAAAACTCAAAATTTTGTTCACCAATTTACTTAAGATTCACAACAGTGGTTTACTCACTTAATTTCTAGCTATATGTAAAGTCCCATTCCAGTTACTTGCATACCTTCAAAAATATAGCGTACATTTTTTGGGAGAAAATATGTCCGTTATAGCTGATTGACGAACTCGTCCGCGATTGTAACCAAACGAAGGCTTGTGGCAAGTTTGGTTTAAATCAGTTGAATATTTTTTTAGTTGTCGCTCGGATACATACATACATAGGGCTGCCCAGAAGTCCGGAATAAAATTAATATACGCTTAACCTTTAAGTTTTGGGAAAAACTATCGGATACGTCAATTTAGTTTTATATACTCTCACATTTTGACGTTATTCGTTTGTTTTTTTATAGACATTGGTCAAAGATATGACCACATCGATATTTTTTTAAATAGAAACATACAACTTGTGATAGATCATTTGAAAGATAATATCTCGTACACTATGCTCATAAATTTCGGCGCGATTCTATCAAGCTATTTCAAAATGGCGACTCTTAAAAGTTTTAAAAAAATCCCTATTAAAATAAGCGGAAATGATAAATCATTGATGTGTTTTTTACCTTTCTAGGTAAGAAATTTTCATTGTTTCACGTTCTGTCATTTTGTGACATTGTAACTTAACAATACATATTTATGGTTTATTTGTTATTTATTTTGTCAAAAAAAAAATATGTAACGAAGCAAAACAAAAAACGACAAAAAGGCTGTTTAACGTGGCAGATGCTGGAAATGTCCTCCATCTTCTACTTGGCATGCTTCCAGACGACGGTAAAATCCGTCGACGGAATTCCGAATGGCTTCATCCGGTATGTTATGTGTCTCCAATTTAATGTTGTTTTTCAAATCTTCAATATTATTTGGCCTATTTTGGCAAACTTTTTCTCTTAAATATCCCCAAAGAAAATAGTCTAGAGGCGTTAAGTCTGGGGACGGCGGTGGCCATTCAATTGTACCATGTCGTCCAATCCAGCGACCTGGAAATATCTGATCTAAATATCTTCTCACATTGACACCAAAATGCGGAGAGCACTATCTTGCTGAAACCAAATTGTTTCATTAGGTATATCTGGATCTACTTCGTTGGGAAAAACTACAGCTAGAGCAGGCTACAACTCGAAGGTTAAGAAATCCACGTACCGTTCAGCTGTAAGGTTTTCTTGAAAAAAGAATGGCCCTGAAATTCGGTTATTAATGATACCTGCCCATACATTTACTTTCTGTGGCCGCTGAGTATGCGCTTCAAATATCCATCGTGGATTTTCTTGACTCCAGAAACGATAATTATGTATGTTAACCACTCAGTTTAAATAGAAAGTAGCTTTATCAGAAAATAACATGTTCTGTGGAAATCTATTATTCTCGTCACACCGTCTCATTATTTCTTCGCAAAATTGCAAACGCCTGTCTTAGTCATTTTCTAAAAGCTCTTGGACAAGATATACTTTATAATGGTATTTTTCTGCTTTCAAAAATCTTCCAATAGTACCTCTAGATGTATCATGATTTTGAGCTAATGAAAATGTTTAAACATGCGGATTATTCTGCAGAGATAATGCAATATCTAATTTTTCACCGTCGCCTAAAACACGTGGCCGTCCATTCCTAAGCAAGTCCTTTACTGTGCCATGTTTATCAAATTTGTGGAATATTTTCCTAACAGTGCCCTGTGGAATTTGTTTTTCCGGATATTTAGCATCAAATAAAGTGCACCCTTCACCTTGACTTGTTATTTTATCTCCACATACTGACAATATCAAGACTTCGATACGCTGCCTTTCCGACAAAACCATTTGTGTTTAGAAAATTGTAAAATAATACCTCCGAAATACCTAAATTAATTTGACAAGTTCAAAATGTCACAAAATGACAGAACGTGAAACAATGAAAATTTCTTACCTAGAAAGGTAAAAAACACATCAATGATTTATCATTTCCGCTTATTTAAATAGGGATGTTTTAAAAACTTTAACAGTGGCCATTTTGAAAAAGCTTGGCAGAATCGCTCCAAAATTTATGAGCATACTGTACGAGTTATTAGTTTTCAAATGATGTATTACAAGTTGTATGTTTCTATTTAAAAAAAGATCGATGTGGTCATATCTTTGACAAATGTCTATAAACAACAAACGAATAACGTTAAAATGTGAGCATATATAAAACTAAATTGACGTGTCCGAGCGTTTTTCCCAAAAATTAAGAATATATATATTTTATTCCGGAATTCTGGGCAGCCCTGTATATATATATATATATATATATATATATATATATATATATATATATATATATATATATATATATATATATATATATATATATATATATATATATATATATAAATTCAAATGGATTTTGGAGATGGGTTCTAGATACCAAGTTCTCGCTCATTTCAAATTTTTTTCCGGTAGTCAAACCATTGTTAGCTCTCTATTAGTGAATTTTCTTAATTACAATTCACTAATAAGCAATGCAAATATAAGGCTAGATGTATTCTCACCATATTTAGCAACTCAGACCGGTTTCGCTCTAATTAGAGCTTGTCAGTACGATATACCAATTACAGCGAGAACACACCTATCAAAAAATACGGCTATGATAGCCAGCATCGTAAAACATTGTGAGATGTACGACAGGGTCGCCATCTCGCTGCGGAACCAGGTAGTATGTTGTCACGACAGCACCAAATAACACAAAATGTTATAAAATAAAGACTGTGTACAATACAATGTTCTACTGTAAATATGTAAAAATAAATGTTATTAGAACTGCTCAATCGTTTCAGATATTTTGGCTGTCTGTTGCATATATAACGTATATATGTTACGGTACAGAGCCATGGACTTTGGAGTCATTAAATTAAAAAAAAAAAAATATACTGGACAGCACGAAAACAACAGTGAAAAAGTACTACCTGTAGAGGCTTAAAGAATCTCGTGATATACAACGTTATAGTTAAAACTAGAAGAATTCTTACTTGGGCTTCTATCTAATCCAAAATTAAACATATTGCATCTCACAGTTAATCTCATTAACAAAATTGTATAGGCTTGGTAGCAAAAACTGTGCTGCATGTAAGGCATCAGGCAATCTATAGGACTAAATAAAAACAGATAAGTTATTTGTTGTGACAGCTAATCTTCAATGTTGAATATGATACGCGAAAGAAGATAAAATAATGTAGCAAAAACTAGATAGGTACCTACTTATAAATTTTCTATTATGTGAAATACCTACTAAAATATTTCCTGCAAAACCTATAAGGTCCACTTCCTGAAAAAGTCCTTTCTATAATGATCCACAGGAGCGTTCTGTTCTGAAGTTATACCAATTTTCAGAATGTCTTCAAGTTCGTTCTTATGTGGAAACTATTTACCATAACTGTTTGTTTCCAAAATAAACCTTTTTGACAATGATGTAGTTTTCTCGGAATATTGACAATAGTTTAAAAGCCTTCAAGCTTTATATTAAGAAATAAAATACAATCTTAGCATGCATCTAGACTTTTAGTTAAGGTTTTGATATGCACCTACTCTTTTCTAGCTTTTGTTGTATTTGTAATTAATCTGAGGAGAAATAATTCGATTTCATTTTTAACAACAAAGCTTTTAGTGAACTTTTTTTACAAAATAATGGCGGTTATTAACATATATATATATATATATATATATATATATATATATATATATATATATATATATATATATATATATATATTCTATTCACACTTTTATCCATTCAGTCAAAAAATAACAAACTGTACACTCTCAATAACCTAGGAAGCCTATACAAGGCACAAAAAAAATTGGTCAAATTGCCTACATTTCTTTATACATTCGAAACAAAATATACTAATTGATGTTGCTTGAGCATAAGGTGGTAATTAAATTGTTTATCGGCAAATTGTAAATATAAAGAGTTAATTTAAGCAAGCATAATCAAATATTATTTACAAAAAAAAATAAATCTCCAAACAAAAACATGGTTGGATACAAAAGGTATATAATTCTACATACAGCTGATAAAAGTTTTCTGTTTTACCTTTTCCTGTACTCGATAACGTGGTACACATCACGTTAGATTTATCATTATGCCATATATGTGCGCTAAATTTGGCAAATATTTTACAAATAATTACTAAACAACATTTTTACCAACAAATTATTTGATCAACATAGTAAAAATTCACCAGCAAATAAAGGGCTTATTTTTTATAATTCTCACTTCAAACTGTTAGCCATACTTAACAGTTTATTTTGTCGATTAAAGATAATTAATGCCTGCTAAAACCTACCAGTCATAGATAATTGGCACTGTAAACTGTTAATTATACCTAATTAGTAGTTCAAATTGTCAATTAAGAATAGATGCCTGTATTTGAGAAAGTTCAATGTCTCTACGTTCCGCCCTTCAGAGGGGCCGTAAAGCTGTCAGTCGTCTCTATATGCGATGTTGGACACGTTAAAGATCCCTACCCTCCTTACATAGAGGCAGAGTTCCGGGGAAACGTTTCACGATAGTGAGGTAAAACTGCTCCCTGGGGCGTCGGAGATTGTGCATAGTCTCGGAAAGAGACTGACGGTTAAATACAAAAAAGGATAGATGCCACTTTACATGTCTAAAAGTAAATAATAAGTGTACGTTTAAAGTGTAATTGACACTTTAAAATGTCAACCGTGTGTCTGTTAAAGCAAATGATTTTCGAGTTTCTCTCTATTTGTATTTAAATAATCAGAAAATAATTTACGATCTTAATAACCTAAATATACCTAGAAATTTGTTATAATAAATAACTGTGACTTTAAAACGACAACTAAATAAACCTCATTGGCAGATCATTTGATCTGTCAATTTAGTTATTCAGTAGTATCTTCCCGAATCTAAGAAAACAGCCGATTTACAAAGAACTGTTGCATTCTAGATACTTGTCTACGACATTTAACAGAATTATCATAGGCCATGGTGCTTTTAAGTCTCATTTGTATAAAATTTGATTTTTTCCTGTATTATGCATCTCATGGACAAAGAAAAATATTATTTTGTAATTTGATAGAATGCAATGTTTCCTATCCACTTGATGTGACATCACCTATGTATGAAGCTGTAATAAAAGTGTCATGGTAGCCTTCATGTGTCTTGTTAGAGACTCTAAGATAGCTAGGTTTATATAGCTCTTAGTAAAAAGATGATATTTTGAAAATTGGACTGTTCTAATAAATATATAATAATAATCCTGTATCGTTAAACAACCGGGTCTTTCTGTGGCCTCACCAAAGTTGCCACCATGAAAACTGAATACGCTATACAGTCTTTTTGTGAGACGCATTGTGTAACTTACTCGCTGATAAACTAAACTAGTTTAGAGAACCCCCAAAAAGTTAAAATTTAGGAAACAGAAAGCTTTTTTCAGCTTGGAATCAACTACACTAAAATATACACATAAAGTACACTACATATTTATATTAATAAATCTGTATGTACTATCGCATGGATTTCTGTTTAATTTAACATTATTAAAGCTTTACCTTGCTTTTTTTCATAATAATAATAACAAATAAAATTTCTATTATTAAATACCAATATAGAATTTTCGATACAATTTCTACACTATATTACAAATACCTAAAACTAACAAATGGACCCCCTTTGATTATATATATATATATATTTTTGAACTCAAAAGAAAAATATTATTGCCATATTTTTGAAAATCTTTAAAAGTTTATTTGCTGCAGCAAATTTGAGGATATTATTCACAAAAGGAAGCCATGTCACACTTCAAAATTTCACTGTCGAAAAATACTGTCATATACAGGATGATTGGTCGAAACCGTCTATTAAAAGTATTAGAAGTTCTGTTCATAATACTTCGCTGAAAATCTCAGCATGCGGACAACGACCCAAAATCTATTCGATCAAAATATTTTTAGGACAGCGGTACTTTCAGAAATACCGGAATTAGACATCAGCTTTCTTATTTCAAATAGTATGGTATAGGTTTTTTTGCATTGTTAAATTACAAACTTTATTCCAGACGGATTTTCAGTAGCATTGTCTATACCCAAGTTCAACCTCTTTTGAGTTTTTTCGACTTCTTCGAAATCTTCTGGATTTACTTCAATATACTTACAATAATGTACCGCCGCCATTTTTAAAGTAAATGCTCTAAAGTCATGGTTGTAGATAGAAAACATGTTGATGTTTATAGTGCCGTTTTAAAATTGGTACATTATTTACAGGGTAATGATAGGGCAGAAAAATGTGCGAATGGTCTGACGACCGCAGCCATGAAAGAAGACAACACACACACACACACACACATAGGGCATTGTATTTGAAAAAAATTGAGTTATAATAGTCTGAACTTGCACTAAAAGAAAATTAAATTTGGTACACCCTGTAGATAATGTGCCAATTCAAAAAAACGGAACTACACACGTCAACATTTTTCTATTTATAATCATAATTTTAGCATTTTGCGCTTAAAAATAGGGAGGTAGATAATTTGACGTATCATAGAGTAAATCCAAAATTGTGAAACAATTCTAAAAAACTCAAAAAACGACTGAACTTGGGTATAGGGAATGCTACTGAAAGTCTCTCTTATATAACGTTTATAATTCAATATGCACAACAGCTCGGGACGCAGCAAGTGCGTTATGGTAGTGAATTTATATTAAATGTTTCAAATTTAAATAAATCAATTTTCTATAAACTTAGACAGTTTAATTTTGGTATGCGGTAAGGTATTTTCTAGTGAAAGATATATACCAAATTTCATTAAAATAACTTTGTAATTTTCGGAGGAAAAATTTTTTTCGAAAGAAAATTTAAAATTTAAATAGCTCAATTTTCTATAAACTTAGAAGGTTGATTTTGCTACGTAGTAAGGCCTCTTACAAGGAAACATATATGGTAAATTTCATTAAAACAGCTTTGTTGTTATTAAAAGAAAGGCACTTGCCGAGTTTCATTGAAATCGGTTAATTATTTTTTGAGTTATCAGACGGATACATACATACATAAATACATATATATATATATATATATATATATATATATATATATATATATATATATATATATATATATATATATATATATATATATATAAACATATAAAAATTAAAATTGACCCCGGATATGGGTTATAGGGGTCCTAGTTCACGCTCATTTGAAAAAATGTTTGCAAAGTCTCACTATCGATACCTAAAACGCTATACCATCTCATTTGAAATAAGAAAATTGATGTCCACTTCCGGTATTTACGGAAGTACGGCCATCTTGATCATGGCTTGTTACTCGTTACCCGCATGTCGGATTCTTCAGAAAAATATTATGAACACAACTCCTAATACTTTTAATAGACAGTTTCGATCAATCACCCTGTATATTTATTTAAGGGCCCGAACGCAGCAATTGCGTTACAGCAACGAATTTCCATAAAGGAAATTCAATTGAGTATTCATATTTTTTATAAACCTGGAAACTGTAATTTGGTGGAGTTCGTTATTTATTGTGTTCATTAGCTGTTTGCCCCTTAATTGGCTAAACCATACTAGATACAGATGCAGTGATGTTTTCTCTGGTTTTATAAGTCTTCACTGCAACCGGTTTAGCTTTTTACTGTATGGAAGAAAAATGCATTTTTTATGTCTGAGGATGAAACTGATAAACGAGAACAACCTCGACTTACTTGTCTCCCTGTTTAATAAAATTTACGAGACAGGAAGAATACCAGACGAATGGATGGAGTCAATCTTCGTACCCTTGCCAAAACAACCACACTCTCACAGATGCGAGGACCTTAGGCTGATAAGTCTTATGAGCCATGCCTTTAAGATACTATTAAAAATATTACATAACAGGTTATTTAGAAGATGCGAAGCAGAGATATGACATGATCAGTTCGGTTTTAGGAGTGGCATGTGGACAAGAGAAGCGCTGTTTAGCCTACAAGTGCTGTGCCAGAAGTGTTACTATCAGCGCAGGGACATCTTTCTCTGTTTTGTCGACTTTGAGAAGGCCTTCGACCGAGTGAAGCATCCGAAATTGATAGACGCCCTACGAAATATAGGTCTAGATGGCAAGAGCTTAACATTAATCAAAAACTTATACCGGTACCAAGTGGCCAAAATTAGAATAGAGGGAGAAACTTCTAACACCATAAATATTGGGAAAGGAGTAAGACAGGGATGCGTATTGTCACCCATGCTGTTTAATCTGTATTCCGAGCTTCTGTTCAAAAAGGCTCTTGAGAAAGTTAATGACGGTATAAAACTAAATGGCGTTCGGATCAACACTATTAGATACGCCAACGACACCGTATTAATGGCAGATACGGATACCGGCTTACAAAATATTCAAGATCAGCTAAATGAGACATGTTCGGAATTTGGAATGCAGATCAACGAGAGGAAAACGAAAATAATGGTAATGCAGAGGAGGCAGAATGTACCTATACCCTTCATTATAAATAATAACATATTACAACAGGTCAACCATTATAAATACTTGGGATGCTGGATAGACAGCCAATTAAACCCCTAAAAAGAAATAAATTCCAGAATTTCACAAGCCAAAAGCAACTTTACAAAAATACGAAGCCTTCTTTGCGATTCGCATCTCGACATAAACCTAACTTAAGGTTAGCAAAATGCTACATATGGTCAGTCCTTCTGTATGGAGTAGAGACATGGACCTTAAAAATAACGAGCATGAATAAACTGGAAGCTTTCGAGATGTGGGTCTATCGGCGCATACTAAAAATATCATGGACAGCAAGAGTGCGAAGAAATTAAGAGGTCTTACGCAGAGTAAACAGAGATAGAGAGCTCCTTCAGGTTGTCAAGCGGAGGAAGACAGCATATCTGGGCCACTTATTGCGCAATCCCAAATATTATATCCCCCAGCTCATAATTAAAGGTAAACTAGAGGGGAAAAGAAGTGTGGGCAGAAACAAACTGTCATGGCTGAGAAACATAAGATATTGGACAGGTCTGGGCTTTAAGGGCTTGATGAGAGGGGCGGAGGATAGAGAGGAGTTTGCTGTTGTAGTCGTTAAACTTCATTAGTGGAGATGGCACTCAAAGAAGAAGAAGATGTCTGAGAATACCGCACTTGTAAAGCCCAAGAAGAAGTCTCTATATCTGTATTTAAAAGGTAAAATGTCTATAAAACATGCGTGTTAAATTTTCTCGAAATAGATTTATTATTTTTAGTTTACCTACATCAAAATGACGTACACTTTGTTAAATCGTATATTAGTGGCAATAAAAAAGGTGTTTTTAATGAATGCCCAATTTCTATAAAATCGTTTCTTTTGAAACACCTAATCATCTCTCTTTGTGTTATTTTTGTTTATTAAGCTGCAGCAAATTAATATGCAAAAAAAACTAATACTGTATCTAGAAAAGTTTTGTGTAGGAATGGCGATGACAACAAAACGGGAACATACATTTTGGTGTTACTGATGAACAGTGGACCCATGGGTTTTCTGGGTGTATTAGTACATTTTTAACTCTAAGGATATGTCAAGGACTTTTAATTGTGTTAGTAAAAAGACTGTTAAAATAAAATACAAAATAACAATAACCTTACAACTTTAATAAAATATGTGAAATGAAAAATTATAAAAGTAAAAAATGTTTCCAAAACATTACATTTTACAAAAATGTTTCCAAATAAGAAACAGTATTCAAATTACCCATATTCAACTATTTATACGATAAAAAATCACAATCAAAATTGTACTCAGTCCCAAAATAGATGATATCTTACACAAACAGAGTACACATAAGATGAATATTTTAATTATTCATTCATATAGTACAATATGGGACAAATACTTAAGTCTAGGACGCTAGTGTTGACAAAAAGGATACTGTTTTAATAAGATATTTGAGATGGCTTTGTGCGCATCTGGTAAAAGTATATTGGTAAAAAATCGCAAAAGAAACCTTTAAGGTTGTATTGGATGCCCCACCGGAAAAGGCTGCGATAATCACTATATCGAAAACTGTGTAACGAGTGATTATCATTAGGTAGGGGAAGGTTGATATGTTTGGGACAGCACCTGGTTACGTACAGTCAGTTGTATCAATAAATGACCTTTCAAAATTTCAATATTTGGCGCCTCTGTATGGTATTTCGCAGTAGTGTCAACTATGTGTCATTTTATGCCATGTGAAGCCATGTTCTTGTATGAAAGAAGTAATTATTTAGTTGTGAAGATCTCTCCACGTCCCCTAGTACCTGGAACTGAATCAAATTGATGGTTTTTGCATGGTAATATAGGTAGTCACCCGGTGCGCGAGTGAATGACGCTTTTGTAATTATTTGTTTCTTGTATATTCTGGCCTCAAGTGTACTTATTCAGCCAGGGTCATTTTTATTTTCATTGACTTCTTTGCAGACTATCTTTATACCCTTAGTATATTATATAACTATATTGCATATAAGCACTTATATCTTGCTACTTTTTAACTATTTTTATTAATTATAACTTTAACCTGAGGACCAAAACCTGGAAACTCGCTTCCTGTTTTGGGGTCGTTAAAGACAACTTTATCTAAACATAGAACAGGTGACCACAGGTAAGGTTTGGGTAGACATTAGGAAAGACATTAGGAATCTTAGAACCTAAGCATTAGTTATTAAACCTAAGAATTACAAATATGCAGATTTAAACTATATGTAACATAGTTACACGTACTATGCACTATCTAAAGTGAGGAAACTGAACAGAACTGGTACCTCATGACCGAAACATCAATAGAAATGACTATGTTGTAGTTAAATTCGCTGAAAACCAATGATTGTTCACTAGATTAGGTAAATCAGAAAACAAAAATATACGACTCCCTGGAAATAAAAATTTGCGACGTAGTGGAGTCTCGAGCGAATTTCAATTAACATATATTGAATACATTTAAGAAGTCAGAGAATTTAATGCAATTAAAAACTTAGAATGCCACCAACATTTGGTGGCAACATTTTATTTTTTGTTACAGATTTAGGTTACATGTAAAAATAAGAAACTTTTATCCGAACCATTTTCCCGATAGATGTCACCATTAACCTTGTAAATAAATTTTAACCGCTCTTAACACAAACCAGACCCAACAACAAGGACGTGGCTGTTGTGTGTGGGGAGAATGGATGGCAGAAAATGTAAGCGTTTATAAATGTTCCAAGTGCTGCCACCTTGATTCACACATTCCTGAATCCGTGTTCAAACCCTGTCGGCAGCTCGCAAGATTTCTACGCCGCTCGATGACTAGTAGGCTTCCCGGATTCAAACCTTCATATCATATTTTTCTGTGAGTCGACGTCCGTAAACAATATATTTGATCCGGCCCCAAAGAAAAAATCCAGAGGTGTCAAGTCTGGAGATCGAGGTGGCCACGCTACAGGTCCTTCTCTTCCGATCCACTGTCCAGGGTACAGGTTATCAATGACATTACGGGCTTCCAGCGACAAATGACTTAAACAACCATCCTGCTGCATCCACATCGACTCTCGTGTATTGAGCGAGACGTCTTCCAGAAGTTGACAGAGCACGTTATCAAGGAAAACAGCGTACACACGGCCAGTTTGGGTGCCACCGAAAAAATAATGCCCGATGATCTCGCACCCGATGTGGCCACACCATGTGTTGAGGCTCCACAAATGCTGGTTGTCCACTTCTCGCAGCCAATGAGGATTTTATTGAGAATAGTAATGGGCATTGTCAATGCTGACCTCCCCGTTGCTTTTGAATGTAGCCTCATTGGTCCAGAGAATGGATCGAGGGAACTCAAGATATTTGGTTAATAGAATAATAATGTTTTTGATAATCCCTCGGTTCAACTGCCTGTTACAGATCAATGTGGTAGGGATGATAATGATTATCTTTTAATCCTGCATATTGACGTTTGTCTTACACCGGAATCAACCGCGATTCTGGTTGAAACATGGGGGTTCACAGCAACAACAGCCAAACTGTCAGGTGCCATTTCGTCTCTTATCGGCTGCCTAATCTGCTGATTCTTATTGTGTTGCAGTTGAATTTGAACAGTTGTTCGAATTCGATCAGGCGCCTGTAAACGTTGTGAGATTGAGGAACACGGTCAGGGTACCTCTCTGAATAGAGACATAGAAGACAATCGCCTAACACCATGATCATATCGAAACCTTCCTAGTTGGAGAACATCTTTGCCTTGTCAAAAATGAAACTTAGGTCGATGATTTCACGAGGCAGTGACTAGATGATTGATAATGTTTGACAGCAATGTTTATTGCTGACATTTCTATGTTTACATCTGGTATTTGTTTGGTAGATCCTTGTTTCCGTTTTTTGAAACCCAGGAATGTGTGAATCAAGCTGGCAGACACTGTAAGCATTTACGAAAGCTTACATTTTCTGTCATCTAGTCCCCACACACACAACAGCCATGTCCTTGTCGTTGGGTCTGGTTTGCGTTAAAAACAGTGAAAATGTATTTTAATGGCTAATGGGGACTAGGGCTGGGAATCGAATAAGAATAGTTCGAATATTCGAATAATTGAGTATTCGAATACGAATTATTTCAACGAGAGTGTATACGAATATTCGAATATATTCGAATATTCAAATACTCCACGAATATTGGAAAACTTGAATAATTCGAATAGTCGCAAAGCTTTCGGAACGAATATTCGAATACACAAACGAATAAATTCCCAGCACTAATGGGGACACCTATCGCGAAAGTGGTTCGGATAAAAGTTTCTTATTTTCTTACATGTAACCTAAATCTGTTGAAAAAAATACCATTTTTCATTTAAAAACCCAAAATTTAGGTCAGAACGACCGATTTCCGGCTTGTCTCGGAAGTTGACTCTATCACCAATCAATAGAAGGTTTCCGATTGGAGTATACAAACATATCTTATTTTTTTCCTTAGAGCGTCCAGTAGGCTAATAAACGACTGGTACAGGTGGTCTGATACACCCTGTATATATACATACATTTAGTTATTTTCGCACCAAAAACACGGTATTATACAATATTCAAATATTACAACAGTAAATAATTCATGAAGCAAAGTTCCTAATTTCTCTGGGGGACATGTATCTAAAAATCAGACCAATTTGCCAATGTATTGAAAATTTGTACCAAACTTTTCAATCTTTCCCTACTTAGTATTCAATTTTTAAGAAAACGTTTCTTGTTTTTGGAATGTTATAATTATTAAAGCTATGCCATCAAGGTAGATACTTTTTAAGATTATTAAACAAAGACAAAATTTAAAATCTATTGTCCTTATTTGTTTGTGTTTCATGACGTCTTAGACGCAGAGCCAGAGGTGAAATTTTTTTCTGAATTTACAAAAACTGATTTTTTTATAGTTAATTAGGTACGCTGTGCACGTACACATATTCTGGTCAGTCAAGCGAATCTTAGAACAGGTGCCACAGGTGTGCCAACAAAGATGTCGTTTTTATTGGGGTAATAAAATGAATTTACAAAAGCTGATAACTCTTATACAGATTCTATATTGTATAACAATAAAAGTTATGTCAGTCAGCTGCATACGGGAACAGAGCTGGTCAGTCAGTTCGAATGTGTGTATGAAAAATAAATAATGTGCAATTTATTTACAAAGCTTGTAACTTTTTTTGTGTGTATATATTGATCTGGTAAACATTAAAAAA
Organism: Tillus elongatus; assembly: GCA_964006375.1. Classification (NCBI taxonomy): domain Eukaryota; kingdom Metazoa; phylum Arthropoda; class Insecta; order Coleoptera; family Cleridae; genus Tillus; species Tillus elongatus. Next base: position 161,969,044 of record OZ023264.1, read on the forward strand.
ATAGTCAGTCAACTGTTTTGTAGAACAACGCCCGTCAGTAAGCGAAAAAAGATATAAAAATTTCGTGCGCACCTGCGGCGTTAGAGGCGGCATGCGGTTAAATTTTGCCAGTAGAATGCCTTCGATGGTGGGGCAAATGCCTTCCCTCCTTCAATGTCACCCAGGTAATGAAGGGAAGGTACACGAATCCTAGCTATTGTTCACGAAAATTCGGGATCTTATTTATGCTGTGCGCTTTTTAGTATAATCTTCGAAATATATTCGCATAAAATTTTATTTTTGAGAAAGATGTATATTCTCAGTAATAATTTAATTTTCATATACTCTATATATTGAACATTTAATATAAATTTCTTATTGCATTTTTTTTAAATTGGATAAAAGAAATTAAACGTTATTAATGTACTTATATGTTTTAATAAAACAATAAATTACTAATTTATAATTACAAATTATAATTTCACATAGTTTTCTGATATTTTAAATAATAATAATAATCATAATGGGAGGATAAGAACGAGCATGCCGGCTGTAACGCCGCCGACGCGCATGAAATTTTTATATTTTTTTCGCTGACTGACGGCCGTTCTTCTACAAAACAGTTGACTGACTATTTTTTTAATGTTTAGTAGATCAATATATACGCACACAAAAAATTCCAAGCTTTGTAAATAAATTGCACATGATTTATTTTTCATACACACATTCGAACTGACTGACCAGCTCTGTTCCCGTATGCAGCTGACTGACTGACATAAATTTTATTGTTATACAATATAGAATCTGTATAACAATTTTTAGCTTTTGTAAATTCATTTTATTACCTCAGTAAAAACGACATCTTTGTTGGCGCACCTGTTCTAAGATCCGCTGGACTGACCAGAATATGTGTACGTGCGCAGCGTACCTAATTAACTATCAAAAACCCAGCTTTTGTAAATTCAGAGAATTTTTTCACCGCTGGCTCTTAGACTATTTGGATAAACTGAAAGTTTACAAATAATAAACTAAGCAACAGTATCAAAACGTATTTTTAATTTCTGAATAGTGATATTTAAAGTAATACGGCAAGGAAGGGAAACCTTACATGCTTGATAAAATATAACCGTTAATAAATTGTTTCTTTTCATCAGCACTAGCAAATCAATAACCAATAAACATTATTAAAAATTACAGGACATGCAGGTTTTCACAGGATTTTGATTTACTATCTCTCGCCCAGACTTTCCCTAATAAATTCCTAACTTTAAGACTAGCCGACGTTCTTGAACCTCTGTATTTCTTAGGCGAATTCGCCGCACTACCAGTTGGCGTGCCTGTACCGGATGCAGGTGACTTGTTTCTGCTTAAGTTCTTCTTTGAAGAGCTCCTCTTCTTAAACAGGTCTCTCGATTTCTCCGGGTTCTCCAGTTTCAGTCTGATCTGCGTTAAAACACCGACCAACAATTCATCTACGTTGTGATTTATACCAACAGATGTCTCTATGTATTTGCAGTCGTACGATGTGGCAATTGATTTTCCCTCTGGAAGAAAATAATCGTATTAGAATAGTTTTATTGTTTGTATTTTTGATAACATGCCAGACGAGAATAGGGTGCTGTCACGACATTGTAATTTGGTATAATAATATATATTGCGTTTAATGGTTAATGCGCTTAGATAATAATGGTTTTAACTCTAACTCACGTACATGAATTCGGGGTAATTCCTGTCCAAATAAATATACATTCTTTAAATACAAGAAATTTCAATTATATTAAACTGAGTGTCAAAAGTATCTTCACTTTTGTTAGTTTTTACTATTAGTAGGGGCTGGGACAAATACAGAGGTCCAAAAGTAATGATACGCAGAACAGCAATAGATTTCTGGCATTAGAACATAACAAATTCGCCAAACTTACCACAGTCTAAAAGTCAAAAAGTCTGGACGGAGGAAGTGCGTTATGGTAGTAAATTTTCATAAAAATGTTTTTAGTAGCAAACATGTATGTTTTTTTAAGAAAGCAGGCATCAAATTTGGCTTGAAGTATAACCTAAAGAGTAGAAATAATGTGCCATGTCTCATCAAAATAACTTTATTGTTTGAAAATGTAAAAAAAATCCTAAATAAACCCGAAAAAACCTGGGTTCTTGGTTAACCTTATAGGTTAATAACAAATTGAGCTATTCAAATTTGAAGCATTTAATGAAAACTCGCTACCATAACGCACTTGCTGCGTCTCGAATTCCCTTTCTTACATACATGTATTATATTTCGATGGCAAATGCAAAAATCCAATAAGGCGTGTTCGATAAAAAAAAATAGAATTTATTATGCGCCACCCAGTGATTGTAGAATTTTTCTTTAAGATGTAGCTCAAGACACCCTATAATTAATGAATACATTTTTTTTTGTATCTTGTAACGGATATATTGAACTTTATTGACTTTTACGAAAATTCGACAAAAATTATATACCATTAAACGATAAACTCTATAGATAAGGCTACTGACAAAGCATCAGAGAAAGGGTCTATTTGAAATAAATTTTCTGGAAACATTTTAGTAAAATGAAGGACAATGACGGTTGAATCTAAGACTTCAGGCTTTGCAAAACATTCTTCTTGAGACATTTTCTTTCCATAGCTCCTATTAGTTTCTGGTTCTTCAACTCTGTATTAAATGCCGAGCTTTCGGAAAGTTTATTCCATTCTCAAGGCTACAACATGGAAAGAAAAAAGTTTACAACTTACATAGGAAAAATATAAAAGCTTAAAATACTTTAGTCCTTAAAGATAGATTAACACAGCACAAAAGTGACATACGTTTACAGAAAAGAACTTGCGCTCTGTCTGAACATAATCTCGATACTGGCCACAATATAAATTTTAGTTATGTTTCTATTTTACACTGTGAAACCTTAAGTAATAAAAGAATGTGTTTAGAAGAATTTGAAATTGCTTTTAAGCTTAATAAACTTAAAGAAAGATAATAATTTTAGAAATCACTACCCCTATTTATATTTCCTAGACAAAAACAAAAAACAAATTCAAATACACAATAGTTAGCTTTATATGTCAATTTGGCATTTTTCGACTTCAGTCAAATTTATAAAAAGGTTTTCTTCATGTTTGTTATTTCATAATTAGTCATAGTAAAAGTCACGTTATACATAAGTATTTTAAACTTTTGTATTTTTCCTATGTAACTTGTAAACTTTTTTCCTTCCATGTTGTAGCCTTGAGAATGGAATGAACTTTTTCGAAAGCTCGGAATTTAATAAAGAGTTTTATTTTGCAACTGACGGCTTTCCCACAATTTTTTAAGTAAATAACACTATTACCGTCACAAAAACTGAATACTATATATATATATATATATATATATATATATATATATATATATATATATATATATATATATATATATATATATATATATATATATATATATATATATATATATATATATATATATATAGCGTATAAAAATTGAAACTGACCCCTGATATGTATTCTAGGGGGCCCAGTTAGTGCTCATTTGATGGAATTTTTTGAAAATTCAAAAGTCGGGATCTCCTCATAAGTGATTTTTTTAAGAAAATTCACTAAAACGTAAAGAGGCATCTTGCCCAGTTTCACAAAGCTCGATTAGCTATTCAACAGACTATTCGTTAATCGTTGCTTTAGATAACCAATCACATACTAGGATTCAGGTTTTTGCCATGACAACCAAATATTTTAAAGCTGTGATTGGTTGTATTGGTAAAAAGGTAAAGGTAAGATGCTTACTGGCAATTAGGCCATTGCTGGCCCTTTTTGCTCATCTAAACTAACCTACCCTCCACCTTGAGCTCGATCTCAACGACGACAATGATTGATTTGAAAAATCATCCGCCGCCGGGGAGTCTCGAACCGTCGACCCCCCGAGTCCGTATTGGAAAGTCTGAATCGACTTTCCCGCACGGCCACGGAGGCGCTCGATTGGTTGTATTAATCAATGATTAACCAAGCTCGCGTTAAATATTTAAGCAAGCTTTGTGAAACTGGAAATGAGGGTATTAAATTAAAAAGCTACATTTCTATTTTCTAATTTGATATATTTAATTTAAAAGAAATATTTCCAAGAAATGAAAATCCATCAAATAGGTCTGCTTATTTAAAACAAAGCAGCTGCTGTATATGTGCTTTTATTTATAAAGCTTCAAAAAGTCAGTTTGCGCTTCTTATGCGCTTATTTGCTGTGGGTCTATATAACGCAGTCTACATCGGTTAAACTTCTAGAAGATTTTATATCGGATACAAAGAACATACTTTTGTACCTATAAATAACCCCGCTGACAAATTTACATTTGCAAAACATATTATCGAGACTAAACATAGACCCATAGTTAATAACCGCATACAACCAAAACTTTTTGATAACAAGCTCCAAATTGACTTTCTTGAAGCTTTAGTAATAAAAGAGTACATACCTGACAACTGCCTTCTTTAATATGAGCAGACTGATTTGATTGATATACCTTTTTGAATACTTTTCTTTCTAATTAAATATATCAAACATAGTATACAGATATACTACGGTAATCCAGTTTTTCAATTTAAAGTTTCATCGGATATTTATCCCCAGATAGCACAGACACATTCTGAGAATATATCAGCAATGTTTTTAAAGAATATTGAAACATCCCCAGTACATCCCGACACGATACAAATACATTCATAGAACATTCTATGAACATGACAGTTGGACAAATTCTGCCATACTAATAAGGTCCTCAAAGTGTTATTTATATTATTCTTGGGAGCCCCCAGAATGTTCTGAAAAGGTCCCATGAACAATTCAATGAATATTCTCAAAATGTTTATATCTACACTCATGGGAACATTGCTTTTTTAAGGTATACATCGTGTTTCGCATAAGAACCGACACAGAGCTGAAGCATGTAGGGAACCTAAAGTATTGGATTCAACTCTAGATCCCCTATACTAAGTTGCAGCCCCAAGAAGTTATAGACCTTCAAAGTGAAGTTTCAAATTCCAAAAAAAAAATCAATATCTAAGTAGAACTTAAAAAAACCAATATTAGCACACGTTCTCTACGTACCGAAATCATTAATCGATGGTAGGCAGAGTTCAATTAAAGCACTTCAAAGAGTTGAATAGGAGCAATGCATTATTAGAATGTGTCAGAATTTTTTAACCTATTGGCAAATTAAAAAAAATATATATTTCATTTTATGGAGAATTTAAGTGTTAAACTTTTTTTACTCCCGTAATTTTTCAAAATCTTTGTCGTTTTCAAGTAAAACCAGAATAACTAGACACGTATTTTATCAATTTTACTTAAAACTTAAAATCATGAAAAAATCAATAGATGCCTATGAAATTATCATTTTGAATAATTAGAAATGAGTCGAATTAACCTGACCTGACCTGACGTTATTTGCAATTTACAAGAGGAATATGTCAACAGATTTGCTTCTGGTCAAGAAGTTGGTGGATTGCAATTCGAGCATTTTATTTAAAGGAAACAATACTTGAATTTGTTAATAGGAACCTTTAATTTTTGATTGTTTTTATTCTAGATGAGTGGTGAGACACGAAACAACGTGCCCCCACCTAGTTCCGGAACCAAGTGGTATGTTGTCACGCCAGCTCCAAATAACACAAAGTGTTAAAAAAAGAGACTGTATACAACCAACTTACAATTTAGTAAATTGTTTAGCTCTGGCCCATTTCTACCCTAATATAGGGACAAAGTATGTAAGGCTAGATGCATTCTCACCACAATTAGAACCGTAGACCGGTTTCGCTCTAATTGGAGCTCTTCAGTAGGGGATACTAATTATAGCGAAAATACACCTATAAAGTAATACGGATATGGTAGCCAGCCTTCCAGCACTTAGTGAGATGCAAGACACGAAGCACGTGCCGCCACCTCGTTGCGGAACCAAGTAGTATGTTGTCACGCCAGCTCCAAATAACACAAAGTGTTAAAAAAAGAGACTGTATACAACCAACTAACAATTTAGTAAATTGTCAGCCCTGGCGCATTTCTACCCTAATATAGGGCCAAAGTATATAAGGCTAACTGTATTCTCGCCACAATTAGAACCGCAGACCGGTTTCGCTCTAAGTAGAGCTCTTCAGTACGGCAAGCGAAAATACACCTACAAATATCGCCACAATTAGAACCGTAGACCGGTTTTGCTCTAATTAGAGCTCTTCATTACGCCATAATAATTGTAGCGAAAATGTACCTATAAAGTAATACGGCTATAGTAGCGAGCCTTCAAACACTAAGTGAGTGGTCAGACATTTATTAGTTGTAATTGGTTGATATCTGGTTTTTGGTGTTTTCCGTTGTGAATGTGTGTAGCTACGTTTGATTTGTTACTAAGTATGTGGATTTTATCTAATGCTGTAATATGTTCCCTTACATTCTATTTGATATATTCCGTTTAATTCATGTGGGTTGTGTTCTTGTTTTTTTAAATTTATTTTGTTTATTATTATGTAATTGGTATTGTAGTCCATTTCTTAGTCATATTGTTTGAGTGTTTGTGTTATTTTCTTTGATGTGGTGTTTATAAGTGAATGTTGTGTACTTTGTGTTTGTTACTGGTGTTTTGTTTTCGGTTTTTTGATTTGTTTGTTTTTGATTTATTTTACTAGTTTTTATGTTGTTTTCTTGTTGCATCCATTTCTTTGTGCTATTTGTATTATGATGTTTTATTTATTTTCTCGTTCGTCACAATATATATGTATATATATATATATATATATATATATATATATATATATATATATATATATATATATATATATATATATATATATATATATACAAACATATAAAAATTGAATTTGCCCCCGGATATGGGTTCTAAAGGTTCTGGTTCGCGCTCATTTAAAGATATTTTGTAGCCGGTATCTCCTCATTAGTGAATTTTTTATACGCAAATTCACTAAAAGGTAGGTTGCCATTTAAAAAATGTCGATGACGTTATATTTGAAACTTAGTAGTGGAAGAAGCTAAATTTTATGCCAAAATGTGTATTTTTGAAAACTAGAGTCGACGTGTCCGAGCATTTCGTTAAAACACAAATCACTCAATATATATATATATATATATATATATATATATATATATATATATATATATATATATATATATATATATACAACTCTAGTTTTCAAAAATACACATTTTTACATAAAATTTACGCTTGTTCCCTTACTACGTTTCAAATATGACTAAAATTCACTAATCGGGAGTTCCCGACTATTAAATGTTGAAGAAAATTATATATATATATATATATATATATATATATATATATATATATATATATATATATATATATATATATATATATATATATATATATATGTATCACACCAAAAATTAAAAAAATAATGCACCGATTTTGATAAAATTTTGTACGTACTTTTCTTTTGATAATGGGTTGTATAAATTTGTTAGCCTGGAACTAGGTTTTCCGGGAAAATTTTAAGTTTCTTTTTGCGAAAAATTTAAAAGCTATGGTAACCAAATTTGGTAAGTGGGTTAACGTCATAAAAGGTAAACTACCTGCCGAAATTTATATCTTAATATATATATATATATATATATATATATATATATATATATATATATATATATATATATATATATATATATATATATATATATATATTGCAACAACACACCACGATGGCTTACAGCCTAAATACTATTGTATCGTGGGTGTCGATAAGGAGAAAATAGGCAACTTGTTAATTCTGGACTTGAAGGTTTGGAGGTTCGGAGGAGAAGAATTCCACAACTGGAAGTCGGGCATAACAAGATGTTCTATGTCTGGTGACCTGGACAGTAAAAGGGTGCATTCGCTCTGGTCCCCTGGTAGTTCTGTTGGGGGCAGCAGGTGGAGGAACTCTGGAAGAAAGCTCCTCTAGGCAGTGCCCGTGCAGATATATATATATATATATATATATATATATATATATATATATATATATATATATATATATATATATATATATATCTATATAAGAGAGAGGTCACCAACGGCACATCGGTGGGCAAGTGATGGCAGCCTTTGGGTGAGGGTAGGGTCACCGATGAGACGTATAGCTTTCTTCTGAATGGAGTCCAGGATAGCGAGTGTAGAAGCCGCGGCGGCACCCCAGATGTGGGAGCAGTATTCAAGGTTTGGCCTTATTTGTCAAGTATATAAGATTAGCTGGTGAAAAGTATTTGCGAGCCCGGAAGTGGAAACCTAATTTCTTAGCAGCCGCTTGTGAAATTGATGTGAAATGTTGGTGCCAATTGAGATTTCAATCCACAGAAATGCCAACAAGTAAAAGGGACTCATTACTTTGAATAATTTGGTTGTTCATTGTGATGGGTCTAGGGCTGGTGTATCTCTCATGAGATAAAAAGCAAGACTGAGATTTGGTGGAGTTAAATTGTACAAGATCTCTACTTCCCCAGTTTAATATTTTTTGGAGAGTCACAGAGACAGAACCCCCCATGAGTCTGCGATCCTCACCTAATTGGGTTAAAGAGACAGGCTTAGAATATTGTATATTTGAGTGGAGAGTACTGTCGTCCGCGTAACTGTGAACTGGGTTGGATGTGCTAGAGAGGAGGTCATTGATGTGGAGAAGAAAAAAAGTAGGGGCTAAAGCTGAACCTGCATAAATTGGATATAGTTTAGAGGAATGGCCATCCATGACAACAGAAATGCTCCGGTTGGAGAGGAAATTTTCTGTCGAGGTACAGAGTTTTGGTGTTAGGCCATATGCCGGAAGTTTATTAAGCAGAGCTGCGTGTCAGACCTGGTCGAATGCTTTGGATACGTCTAGAGCGACAATCTGGGATTCACCGTGGAAACAAAGGAAAGGAGGTCGGTACTTGATCTGCGCTGACGGAATCCATACTGCCTGTCGTGGATATATATTATATACAAATATATTGAATAAAATTAAATACCAACAATTATTAACAAACATTTTTAAAGTTTGTTGTTATTTAATTTTCTCAAGTTCAATTCGAAAACACGCTTCATATCGGGCTAGCTCACGATTTTATAAGAAATAATAATATTACCGCCACGAAAGCTTTGCCGCTATCTCGTAATTAGAAATAAATAGAACAGACAATATACGTTTTCTTTTTATACAAAATCCCTATATTTTGTCAATGCACCTGCTTTGAAAGAGCTGTTGCCCTACGATACGTTATCACCCAAAAGCTAAATTATTATTTACAGAAATGGAATGCCTATTAAAATTTCACACGAATTCCTTCCTTTTCGCTTTTGTGTCTGGTAATCACGTACAGCGGTACGTATGAATGAATCAGGCGAATAAAAAGATGTGGGGTCGTTATATTCGCAAATATTCCAAAGATGTCTTTTTGTTCGTCTCGTTTTAAGTCGGCAGCTGTCTATGTTGCAGAAAGACTGGAACTGCGTATTACGAATAAGAATGATGAGCCTTTGCCTTTCACTTATTCAAACGAGGATCCCAGCCTTCAAATATTTATATAACGTTTTATGTAAGCTCAAATTAGTGTATTTTTATCATCCACCTTTAAAAACACAACACGTTATAACAGCTGAGGTTCTGCGACACAACACAGAAAACGCGGTGTGCCATCTGTTTCCATCGAAAAACTTCAAATATTTTTCATTTTTTTTTTCGTTTCTTTAACGTCGGCCTATTTCCGCGACTATGGCCAATCACCGACGCCAGGGAGCAGTTTCACCTCACTATCCTGGAAATTTTGCCGAACCCCTGTCTTTCTGTAAGGAGGGTCGGGATATTTAACGTACCCAACATCGCATGGACACGGGACCGATGGCTTTACGCCCCCTCCGAAGGGCGAAACGTGCAGACATTCAACATACAATGCCAGAACCTCGGTTGATGTTAATTTTACAGTTTGTACTGAAAAAGTGAAAGGAGTACCCCGGGATCGAACCCAGTACCCTTTGGTTCAGAGGCACACGTTCTTACCCCTGAACCACCGAGGTTCTTAATATTTTTCATAAAAGCATTAATAATTACATGAAGTGCGAGTTTGTAGCTTGAAATAACTTCAGGGAATCAAACATAGTTTATTTACTTTTAAATTTTCGTAAAAAATGTTCACTAATGAGGAGATCGTGACCTTTAATTTTGAAAAAAAAATTGTTCAAATGAGCGCAAACCAGGTCCTCTAGAGTGTAAGAGGTGAGTTTCAATTTTAATATTTTTTCGATTTCCATCAAAGTTGGTGAGTACCTTTCTTTTGCAAATGGCTTGGATAAGTTCGTTAGCCAAATCGGCCCAGTTTTTTTCGCATGTGTGAATAACAAAATCTATTGTATACTACAAAGATTATTTTTTTTGGCCCAAAATCGTCAAGAAGCGCCAGAAAAATTACTTTAAAAATTTTATAGTCGCGATTTGAAACGTCAAAATTGACAACTTTTAGGCGAAGAACCTAAAAGAAATACGGCTTATGTAGAGAAAATGTCACAAGAAATGTGTTTCAGAAACACTTAAGTTTGATCTAAAATATTTTCAGAAAGTTAATTTGAAATAGGCTCTTTCTCGGATGCTTTGGCAGTAGCTTTAGTTATAGAGTTTATGCTTTAATAGTCTATAATTTTAGCGAACTTTCGCAGAAATTTTTCATTAATTAGGAGACTGCGTCTTTTGAAATTTAAAAAGATTTCTCCAAATCAGCGCGAACTAGGCCCTTTAGAACCCATATACGAGCTTGTTTAAGTTTTTATCTGTTTACACATATACATGATGCATTTCTACGGTAAATCTCAATATTGCCGTTATTATGCAAGATACGAGAAAAAGTTGTATACGTTAGTTATAGGGTGTCTTGAGTTGCATCTTAAATTATTTCAAGAATGATACGGTGGCACATAAGGCGTTGGTGATAAAAATTTTCTTTTTTTTAATCAAACACCTCTTACATTATTGCATTTTCCATCGAACTAGAATACGTGTTTGTAAGAAAGAAATATTTCAATATTTTAATTGATTTGCACCTTTTCACATTTTTAGAAAAAAATTCTTCAAATTACCGCGAACTAGGCCCCCTAGAACCTAAATTTGGGGTCAGTTTCATATATATATATATATATATATATATATATATATATATATATATATATATATATATATATATATATATATATATATATATATATATATATATATATATATATATATATATATATATATATATATATATATATACATACACCAATAACTCAAACAATCATGGTCCGATTTTGATCAAATTTGGCACATACCTTCCTTGTGCAAGTGGCTTGGACAAGTTCGTTAGTCAGGAAAATCGGCTCAGGTTTTTCCAGAAAATTTTGTGTTTTCTTTCGAAAAAATCTCCGGAAATAACAAAGTAAGGGCAACCAAATTTAGTAAGATGATTTCTGTAATAAAGTGTATCCTGCGCACTAAAATTCAGATCTCTGTCTTGAAAAACAAAAAAGTTAGAGGTAAATAAATTTTTAATTAATTAAATCTGATTTAAGAAAGTTCAAACGTCAAAATTTATTGAGTACGAATGCGAGTGAAAAATACTACAAAAAATGACTAACAAACTCCTAGATATGTGTCTAAGCCGTTAATTTCCTTGATTTCGTTATAATATGAGCAAAAAATCTATTGTAAATTGAAATACTTTTATGTAAAAACATTGAACAAGTGTATGACGGGATATAGCTCCTAGTAGGCACATGACGAGTATAGCTCAGTGGTCTAAGTCCCTGTAAATCCGATAATCAAATTCAGTTGACTTCTGCATGAAGAGTTCGAATCCTAGTTAGTGACTTTACTGTTTTAATTTTTTTTGTGTCTCATTTCACTTTACCGTTATCTAATTCGTTTGTTGTTATTCCGATGAATTTTTATCAAGTTTTTGTATAGAAAATAAATAGACAAAGAGAGAAAATATTTTCAGAAAACTCATTTCAAATAGACACTTTTTCTGATGCTTTGGAAGTAGTTTTAGTTAAATTTTTAAGGTCATTGATGTTAAGAAGAAACAAAGTAGGGGCTAAAGCTGAACCTTGAGGGACTCCTGCATTAATTGGATACAGTTTAGAGGAATGGCCGTCCACGACAACAGAAATGCTCTGGTTGGAGAGAAAAATTTCCTGTCCAGGTACAGCGTTCTGGTAATAGACCATAGATCGGAAGTTTATTAAGCAGCGCTGCGTGCCAGACCTGGTCGAATGCTTTGGATATACCTAGAGAGACAATCTGGGATTCACCGTGTAGTTCCATAGACTTGCACCAGGAGTGGGTGACAAAGGAAAGGAGGTCGGCAGTTGATCTGCTCGGACGGAATCCTTACTGCCTGTCGTGGATTAGACTGTGTTTTTCAAGAAATTTTAGTTATTCGGTGTTTATATACTTTTCCATCACTTTAGAGACGAGTGAAAGAAGAGAAATAGGCTTGTAGTTGCTAGGAAGCGTTTTGGATCCTTTCTTGGGGACGGGTTGAACTCGAGTAGTTTTCCAGTTAGTAGGGAATATGCCTTTATTGTAAAATGTCTGAAACAGACGAGTCAAGACAGGAGCGAGTTCTGGTGCGCATTGTTTGAGAACAATTGCTGGGATCTCGTCAAGGCCAGAGGCTTTCCTGGTATTAAGAAAAAAGAGCATCTTTCGTACCTTTTTAGTTTTGAAAATGATATCCGTCATTTTATGCGCGACACTGGGGACTGTTGATGGTTGAAAGTAGAATTGCCGGCGAACAACGAGGCAAAAAGTTCAGCCTTGCCCAGGGCGGTAGAAACAATTTTATCCGGTGAAACAAGAGGTGGGAACGTTCTCTTGCAGAAATTATTCCCAATAGATTTAGCAAGAGTCCAGAAGGGTTTACTGGCGTTGAAGCTTGAGAGGACCTTGTTTTTAATGTGGTTATTAAACGAGTCTCGTATTATCTGCTTAAACTAGGAGTCGAATATGTGGGGGTGGAATATCAGTGACACAAATAACGAAATTTGTTTTCCGCTACACCGACGTAAAAAGTCTGAAAACATATAGAAAAGTTGATTCTGTGTGTGCAACAGTTCCTGGCTTCAGACTCAATGCCCATTTGCCACAAAATATACCTAATCTAAACGTTTACTACGTTTTAATATTATTCACAATTTTGTTAGCGACACCTGGTACTGTTCGTTAGCTTCGACATAATAATAGATAGTATGTTGGATAATTGCTATAAACACTTATTACATATAGAGCCTCGGTGGTTTAGTGGTAAGAACGTGTGCCTCTGAACCGAACGGTACTGACTTCGATCTCAGGGTTCTCCTTTTAGTTTTACAATACATACTGTACAATTAACATCAACCGAGGCTGTGGAATTGTATTCGAGAAAGTTGAATATCTGCACGTTTCTCCCTTCGAGGAAGGGGGGTATAGCCGTTGGTCCCATTTCCATTCGATGTTAGGCACGTTAAAGATCCCTACCATCCTTACAGAAAGATATGGGTTCGGTTTGTTTGGCCTGTACGTCTGTCTGTTAGTAGGCTCAAAAAATTCGAACGAATTGAGATATCATCTTCAAATAAGAGCCTCGGTGGTTCAGGGGCAAGAACGTGTGCCTCTGAACCGAAGGGTACTGGGTTCGATCTCAGGGTTCTCCTTTCACTTTTTCAGTACAAACTGTAACATTAACATCAACCGAGGTTCTGAGCAAGTTGAATGTCTGGACCGTCCGTCCTTCGAAGGTGGCGTAAAGCCGCCGATCTCATGCTCATGCGATGTTGGGCACGTTAAAGATCCTTACCTTCCTTACAGAAATACAGGGGTTCGGCAAAATTTCCAGGATAGTGAAGTGAAACTGCTGGCGTCGGTAATTGGCCATAGTCGCGGAAATAGGCCGAAACAAAAACACACACACATCATCTTTAAATTTGTTATCCAGTTAGCACCCGACAAAGGAACGATTCCAATTGTTTTTGGGTAAGATCGCTTTAGGTAGTGATAAATGAGGGGTGATTTGGTGAAAATTGACATCTTTCGTTAAAACTCGAGTAATATAGCGTTTGTGGGTACAGGAATAGAATATTCCCTTTGCGGTCAAGTCATGGATCCTAAATTCATTTCATGACAATATCTTTCTGAGGAGGGTATGTGAAAGTTATGATTCAATTTACAGCATTTTTTTCCAACCATTTCATAATGTGAGTTATCTGGCATTTTACGTAATTAACGTTTAAAGCCTGTGTGATGTAGATTTCACTTTGCAATGCAAACTGCGCGATAGATAAAGCAAACTGTTTTCTTTTGGGGCAAATTTAAATAACCAAATGCGTGAGGAATAACTTCAGTGTAACTTTGGAATCATGAAATAAATTAAGTCCGCAAGTTAAAAGCCCCTATTATAATTATTTTCTGCGAAGTTATCATATCTGATAAGCCAATGGATTTTTAAAATTATATAGTCACTCGAGGGAGACGTTAATTATATTACTGAAGTATAAAAACAATGCCTATTAATTCATTTACTATTTATCATTGTAATTGAAAATTACATTACGAATTTCATTTTGTCTTAATGGAAATAAGAGAAATGTTATACAGGCTGTGGCGCCAAGACCTTTAGTTAGCCGTTTCTCAATAACTACTCCGATTTGAAATTTGAAAATTTACACACATACGATCGAGACGAATATCAGTTCAGTGAAAATAGTTTATTTTATGTCTAACTTCCGGTTTAACCGGAAGTGACCATCAACTTGCTTATTTTAAATACAACATGGTAACTTTAAATATATTTTCGAAGTCTACATTTAATTTGAGATAAATTATTACTAATACACCATATGTCAAAAAATCAACCGTTTTCGAAATTTTTCGATTTTTTTGAAAATTCTCGCGAACACATATCCGGGGTGAGTTTCAATTTTTATATGTTTATATGTATATATATATATATATATATATATATATATATATATATATATATATATATATATATATATATATATATATATATATATATATATATATATATATATATATATATATATATATATATATATATTACACCGATGGCAAATGGCTTGGACAAGTTCGCTAGCCAAGAAAATCGGACTAGGTTTTCCTAGAACTTTTTGTGCTTTGTTTCGAAAAATTTTTATATCTCCCGAATTAACACAGTAAAGGCAACCAAAAAAAATTTAATATTGGTGTGCCACGCCTGTATGACCAACCCTGTATAAATAAAATTATCACCGCCTAGTAAACATTGAAGAACCCAAAAACTTTTGTATAAAACTTTTTTCGACACCTTGTATATTTTCCCGGATAATCGATCGTTTCCAGACTTATCAGCGACCCTGTATATATATGTATATATATATATATATATATATATATATATATATATATATATATATATATATATATATATATATATATATATATATATATGTACACACAGATAACCCAAAAAATAATGGGCCGATTTTGATCAAATTTGGTGAGTACCTTTTTTTTATCAGTAGCTTGGATAAGTTCGTTAGCTAGGAAAATCTGCTCAGTTGAAATACATTAAACAATGATTTGTTTTAATTAAACATACGGATTCCCCCGGTCACTATCAGTTCTGAGCTGACCTTAAATGTTGGAATTTCGACCACGAAATTATAATGCATGTTTTGTAAGAAAATAAATTCGGGACTCAGCAAGTGCGTAATGGTAGCGAATTTTTATTGAACGCCTCACATTTGAATAACTCAATTTGCTATTAACCTATAAGGTTAGTTGGCCAGGAAAATAGCTTTTTCGGCAATATTTTAAGTTTATTTTCGACAAATTTGTGTACATTTTCAAACAGTAAAGTTATTGTCATGAAATATGGTACATTGTTTCTACTATATATGTTATACTGGTAACCAAATTTGATGTCTGCTTTCTTAAAAAAAAACACATATTTGCTATTTAAAACATTTTTATCTATGTTTAAATTTAGCATTTGGTTGAGGGCCAGAGATTGCAAGTCTTCAGTTCTGGGGATGTCTTATGTTCTTAAGGTTAACTATGTTTTCATTTAGCAATTTGATCAGGCCTAGCGATTGCAAATCTTCAGTGTTGAGGGCGTTCTTAGGCTTTTTAATATTATGTATGTTTTAACCTAGCATTTGGTCGAGGACTAGGGATCGCAAGTCCTTAGTGTTCGAGATGTTTTTATGTTTTTTAATGTTAACTATGTTTTGATTTTGCATTTGATCGAGGGCTAGATGTTGGAAGTTATCAGTATTCAGGATGTCTTTAGTTTTTTTAATGTTATCTATGTTTTCATTTCGCATTTGATGAAGGGGTAGAGATTGCAAGTCTTCAGTGTTCAGAATGTCTTTTGGTTTTCTATTATTATTTATGTTTTGATCTACCATTTCATCTAGGCCCAGAGATTGCAAGTCTTCAGTGTTCAGAAGACTATCTATGTTTTATTTTAGCATGTGGTCGAGGGCATGTCCAGTGTTCAGGATGCCTTCTGGTTTCATCGACCATAAAGCATCTAGTTTTCATTATTTTCTCATATAACGTGGGATAGTGTAAACAAGGCGAATATTGCCATAATGAGCAATTTTCGTACTAAAACCAGTTTTGTTGCAACAAAAAGCTGACAAAAAATCGACTATAAATCCTGTGGGAAATTTTATTTAAATAATTGTAGAAATATGTTAGGTCATATTGACCGTGAGTAAGCTATGTTTAAAAATCCCCACAACATGAAATTTTTAATGAAAACTGCTAGCTAAAATCAACAACAAAAAACGAGAAATAAACACCACTCGTAATTTTTATATTTTGAGTAAATATTTGGCGTGTGAAACAAAACACTGAATGCGATTAAAAGTTAAACTGAAAATACCTAAATGTTTACATAATATCACCGATGATTTTGCTTAAAGCAATCAAATCACTTTGGTATGTACGCAAAGCTGAAAACCATTACAAAATTTAAATGGCGAAGGTAGAATATGGGGAAACGTGCTTTAATTAAATCTTATTTCAACGCCAACTGGCAATTCAGTGCGACTATGACGAGTTGTTAAGGTGTAGGTTATTCAGCATACGTTATCATCCTAGACTTTATAGATCAATGAAATGCATAAACGGAGAGGCTGGAATTATTGTTGCTACTTTGATATTGTTTTTAAAAAGAAATAACCCATATTTTATACAGATTTCTGGCATAAAAATGTTACGATTCAGCTCAATTTTACCACAGTTAAAAGGTCAAAATTAAAATGGATTAAGGAGTTGAATCTCGATTTTGCTTAATATCTAAAAAGGTCTGGATGCAGAAAGTGCGTTATCGTAGCGAATTTTCATAAAATATAAGCGAATGTATCTTTTTTTTTTAATAATACAGACATCAAATTTGGTTAGCTATATATAGTAGAAACAATGTACAATATTTCATCAAAATAACTTTATTGTTTAAAAATGCACAAAAGTTTGACGAAAATAAACTTAAGATATTCCCGAAAAACTAGTTTCTTGGAAAACGAACCTTAGGTAAATAACAAATTGAGCTATTGAAATTTGACGCATTTAGTGAAAGTTCGCAACCATAACGCACCTTCTGCGTCCCGAATTTGTTTTCTTACAAAGAGGAATTATATTACGATAGAAAATGCAATGACATAAGGCATGTTTGATTAAAAAAATTGTATTATCAACGACTTATGGGCCACCCGTGATTGTCAAAATAGGTTTATAAGATGCAGCTCAAGAAACCCTATAATTAACGCATAGAACAAGAGAGGAGGTCATTGATGTGGAGAAGAAACAAAGTAGGGGCTAATGCTGAACCTTGAGGAACTCCTGCATTAATTGGATATAGTTTAGAGGAATGGCCATCCACGACAACAGATTATTATTATTATTATTATTAATTAAAAATTTGCTTTAACTCCAAGGGGGGGTAATATTTACAAATAATTACAATATAAACTGATTTTTTAAGATGTGGATTGGTCTGAGGTACGCTATTACTTGTTTATAATTATTATATTATTGTTACAAAGCACTTCAATAGATGTAGGTGCAGTGTTGCCACATCTCCAGAACTTCCCCAATATCTGGGAATTTTTGCACAATCTGGCAACACCGCCTCCACACCCCACTGGGGCTGCCTGGGGTGACTCCCCTCAGGCGAAGTCTTAACCCTCTAGGACCAGAAATAACGAAGTTACCAACTTTTACCCCGTCGGAACGGATAACTGAGGTCTGCACATTCCGAACACCCTGTATGCGCAGAGAACCCTTACACCCTGTATACGCAGAGAGATCTTATATTACGAGAAACACCTCTTGTGTAACATAGGAGTGATGACCACATTTGGATCATCCTGTATATACATCCCCCTGTATACACACGGAACCGATCTGTATTCACAGAACCTTCTAGTAAAAGAAGATCCTGGAACATTCTGGAATGGAACGCTCCAGAATGTGGTGGAAGGTACGGCGAGTATATAAACGCGAAAGCACGCCAGCCAGGACAGTTCAGTAAGATAATGTTGAAGTGACTAGAAGAAGCAGCAACTAGTGTGAAGTAGAGTGACTTGTGTGCAGATTAGTAACCAGTGTAAGGCCAGATAAACTAAGTGTTTTGTGAGAGAGACGTTCTAGACCTTTATTGTATCCATATTTAGACAGTAAATTAAGTGTTTTGTGAGAGAGACATTCTAGAATTTTTATTGTATCCATATTTAGATAGTAAATTAAGTTGTTTTGTTAAAATTTAAAGTCTCACTTATCCAGAACCCGGAGAAAACGCAACATTATAATTTTTTATTTATTAAAATAAATACAATAATCTCTTTCTGCAGCCCAGAAATCTAGCAGCGAACGAACCATATAAGTAGCAAAAGTTCAAACCCAGCTAGTCAGTTATGGTAGTGTATTTTAATGAACATTCTTCTTTTAATTTTAATAGCCTAATTTTCTATTAAGAGTGGCATTCGAAAGTGGTAGTTGTAGAAATCTCCATGTAGGGGGCTACTGTATCATTACTTAAAAATTTATAAATTTGTAGCTTTGCATATTACTATAAAACTTAACGGTTTTATTCTGTCTTCACTCTAATCGCCTTGTAGCACAGGTTTAACCAATAAGAGAAGAGTTTACATAGGATGAGTCGTAGGTTGCTGTGATGCATAAGTTATTTAGCAACACGATACGTTACTTATTAACCCATATTCATTTTCCTTGTTTGCAAAGATCCATATAATATATTATCACTGTTTACACTTATTTTAATTCCACAGAACGAACGAGCAAATCAAGGAGCAATCAGATAATAACAAATGTGGCGCGACGTTCAACCCTTCTCATAATACCGTTCAAAAAGAGAAAACAGATATTTGGAGAAATTGTACTTTTTTTGTTCATCACAGATTCCAATCTTCACTCAGGGCACAATATTGCAAATAGGTCAAAAGTTTATAGTAATATTTGGCAACTGGGCCAGTATTAAATTGTATCGTCTACAAGCACAGTAAGTTCCCATCATAACATTATTTTAATGACAAAGCGTATCTTTAAAGATACTACTAGGATTAATACTCATACAACCTTAGATCTTCAAATCAAAGTTTTTTGATTTTCAAAATAACGGAATCCTGATTACACAAAATCAATACAGTAACAGTGACAAGCAACAAAAATTGTGACGCGACAAGAAAGTTCAAAATCAAGAAGACTGCGATAAACATACTAAGCCAAACATCATTATTTTTAGTAGAGGTAGATATTTTTTCAATATAAGCGAGAGTGCTCACAATAATAGGCTAACGACGCTAGCGATTTGCGTTAACCTTAAGCCCTTGATACTGTCATTGAATATTGATGTTTATAATTTATCTTGTAACGTAGGTATAGATGTAGCTGACATGGGGTTTCCAGCAGCAACAAATTGAATCTCAAAGCAATTTAACTTGCATAATGTGTTTCGAAACAATATCTTGACAGATTATGTAATGTAAAAGTTATCTACTACGGACAAGGTAATAATGTATACCTGGAAATTAGGCTAGCCTGACCTACCGGTGATGTCTTCTTGGGCACAAATTGGGTGTTTAATACACTAGCCTGCGCAATTAAATAATCCAAATTATATATATATATATATATATATATATATATATATATATATATATATATATATATATATATATATATATATATATATATATATATATATAGTGTGGAACAGCCAAATGGAATAAATTCTATAACGGATAAATGAGGGCGTGTTGGGAAAAACGCTTGGACACGTCGATTTGTATTTTTAACTGCGCATCTTTTTCAAGAAAAAAAAATTATATAGGTGCGTCATGTGACAGTGGCCAATACCAACTTTCTTATTTTAAATACAAGCCCCTGTATATTATTAATTTTTTGGATTCTTCAGAAAATTCTAGACATAATTCATGTACAATGTTCTATACCTATCTTCAACTGTTTCGGAAATATTAAGTATTTTCAGATTTATTACAAAAATTAACATTAAAAATAGAAAATTATTTTATTTCACAAATTCGCTACATTGCATTCAATACTTATTTCCCATTCAGCTCTTGATAATGAGAAAGTAAACAAAAACCATTCCTGCGTTTCTTTTTACTGATATGAAATGAAACAAAAACAAAAACAGTTTTCTTTCTGTTCGTATAAAACTCGTAGCCTTAGCAACTTGTTGTCTGCCTGCATGACAGTAGTGATTAGTGTCAGTGCTATTGTCGTTTGAATTTCGTTAACTGTACGTAATAATATCAGAAAAATGGTTCATTTAACAGAAATGCACAAAATAACCATTCTACAAATGATTGGTTATGGAGATAACACACGGACACAGATGGAAGTGTCTCGCTTATTTCACGAAAAATTTCCAAATTTGCCGCCTGTATCCCAAGGAACAATTAGCAAAATAGAAAAGCAGTTTCGCGAGCTTGGTCATGTGAGACAGATAAAAAAAGTAGCTGCCAATGCAGTAAGTGATGATACGAAATTGGATATTACGCTTGAGTTTCAAGAAAACCCACATACTTCTGGTCGACAAGCAGCCCAACTATTCAACGTTAGCCACACAGCAATTTTTCGAACATTAAAGGAAAGTAAAATGCATCCCTATAAAATGATACCAACTCAGGAGCTCATGGAAGACGATTTCGATAGGAGAACGTATTTTTGTGAACAAATGATGGCAATGTTAGATAACAATGTGATCCAATTAGAAGATGTTTTGTTTTCTGATGAGAGCACATTTACACTTCACGGTCATGTTAATCGTCAAAATTGCCGCTATTGGTCTAATGAGAATCCTCATTGGATGAGAGAGGAACATACGCAATATCCTGAAAAAGTTAATGTTTGGGCAGGAATTGTTGGAAATCATATCGTAGGTCCCTTTTTCATTGATGGCAACTTGAATGGGGATAAATATTTAGAACTGCTCCAAAATAATGTCGTGCCAACTTTGACAAACTTATATCCAGATCCAGCAAACCCACAAGTTCCTGCCAATAAAATATGGTTTCAGCAAGATGGAGCACCGCCCCATTACCAAATCAATGTCCGGCAGTACCTGAACCAAATTTTTCCAAATCGGTGGATAGGGAGGCGCGGATCGATAGAATGGCCAGCACGATCTCCTGATCTGTCGCTATTAGACTACTTTTTGTGGGGATATGTCAAAAGTATTGTATACAAAACTAAGCCCCTCAACTTAGATGACTTAAAAAGACGAATCACGCTTGCGATTAGATCAGTCACGCCTGAGATGTTGAGTAATGTTAGAAGACATTTCTATACCAGATTAGCATGTTGCCAAGATGTTCGTGGCGAGCATTTTGAACATTTACTACATTGACATTAATTTTTTTTTGTTTTTTTAAATTATTAAGAAATAATCAGTATTTCTTATTAGAATTTGTGAAATAAAATAATTTTCTATTTTTAATGTAAATTTTTGTAATAAATCTGAAAATACTTAATATTTCCGAAACAGTTGAAGATAGGTATAGGACATTGTACATGAATTATGTCTAGAATTTTCTGAAGAATCCAAAAAATTAATAATATACAGGGGCTTATATTTAAAATAAGAAAGTTGGTATTGGCCACTGTCACATGACGCACCCTATATAATTTTTTTTTCTTGAAAAAGATGCGCAGTTAAAAATACAAATCGACGTGTCCAAGCGTTTTTACCAACACGTCCTCATTTATCCGTTATCGAATTTATTCCATTTGGCTGTTCCACACTGTATATATATATATATATATATATATATATATATATATATATATATATATATATATATATATATATATATACACACCTTAATTTTAGTGAATTTGTATTAAAAAAATTCACTAATAGAGAGGTATCGATGGTAAAACTTTGCACAAATTTTTGCAAATGAGCGCGAATTTGGGCCCCTAGAACCCATATCCGGGGTCAGTATGTTTATAAATAAATATATATATTATATATATATATATATATATATATATATATATATATATATATATATATATATATATATATATATATATATATATATATATATATATATATATATATATGTATCCAACCGCTAACTCAAAAAATAATTAACCGATTTTGATAAAACTCGGCAAGTACCTTTCTTTGATTAATAGCTTGGATGAGTTCGTTAGCCAGAAAAATATGACACGGTTTTTTGGGAAAATTTTGAGTTTTCTTTCGAAAAAAATTTTTCCTCCGAAAATTACAAAGATATTTCGATAAAATTGGTGTACATATTGCTTAGGGAAAGACCTAACTATGTGCCAAAATTCAGAGTTCTAGGTTTACAGAAATGTGAGCTATTCAAATTTGAAACATTTATTTTTAAATCAGAGCGTTTTATTTGACAATGGCTTATATTATGAGATCTAGTAGGCGTTGTCTTGGTAACGGAACATCTGATATTATAGCGCAGGTCTGTTACACTCTGTAGCTGACGTCTACCGTATGAGATCCCTTATATTTGTAGTATTGACTAAGAATAAATTTCAACGATTGCATGTTTTAACTATTTGCGCATAGATGTCGCTGCCACCCGTTAATAAATGTAACATTAAACATTAGTGATGTTAATTCAATAGGTACATGTTTCTATTTATAAACTGAAAGAAAGTAAATTTTTCATTTTGCTCCAGTTTTTCATTGGAGTAAAATTAAGTAAACAATAGCCTACACTCTCAATAAAAGTCACCTTACGAATTATTTTTGTGTTGAGTTTGTATTTCACAAGGATCATGTTGCATTAGATTTGAAAGAGGCAAATCATTGATACTCGTGCGATACTCAACACCACAGCGTTGCCAGCTTGTCGCTCAAGGTACAAATTATGGTGGTAGATTGTAAATTTTTTTATCGATGAATAGGTGCAACATGTTTCGACCTGTTAAAAACAAAAAAGTCTGGACGCAGCAAGTGCGTTACGGTAGTGAATTTTCATAAAAATATTTTTAACAGCAAATATGTGTGTTTTTTAAAGACAGCACGCATTTTGGTTACCAGTATCCTATATAGTAAAAACAATGTGCCATCTTTCATTAAAATAACTTTATTGTTTGAAAATGTACAAAAATTTCCGAAAGTAAACTTAAAGGGTTCCCGGAAAAAACCGTTTCAGGGTCAACCTTATAGGTTAATAGCAAATTGAGCTTTTCAAATATGAAACATTTAATATTTACTATATAGGTTATACTGGTCACCAAATTTGATGCCTGCTTCCTTAAAAAAAGACACATATTTCCTATTAAAAACATTTAAATGAAAATTCACTACCATAACGCACTTGCTGCGTACAGACTTTTTAAAATTATATATTTTCCAACCAACTCTTGTTTTATAATTTCGTTTTTAGTGAATTTTCATTAAAAAAATTCACTAATAGACAGGTATGGATGGTAAGACTTACGGATTATTATTTTTTGGTTAATGGCTTGTATGAGTTAGTTCATCAGATCTTAACGCCCAATTTTTCTTATAGAAAAATCAAAAGTTAATTTTTTTTGAACGAAATACTTTTGAAAGTGTTTAAGAGATTAAAACGAAAATTAACAACATAAAAGAACATTGATAAGCATGGTGTGTACCAATTTTCAAATCTTTTGATTAAAGAAATGTAAGGTTATTCGAAATTTATGATAAAATAATGTTCGACATCATTTCAAATTCTGTGATGCAATATTAACAATGCTGGACAAAGACAGATGGCGTTACCTGTACTGCTATGCTATTTAAATAGGTCGTAGGTAAAAATCGCAACAATGGCAGTTATGATCATTGCAAGATTTCAAGAGGTAATTGTTTCTTACCGAAGTCGCCAGATCTTCTGACAACGTCGTTAGACTGCATTCCTGCTGGAGCATCGCTGTCATTTGTCATTTGTCATTCTGTGGTAATGTTATTTGTTGTCAATTGTGAATACCAAATTGTAAATTTAGCTTCAAATGTAGGTTTTAGACATGATACAATTACTAGAGGGATATGATAATGAGGCTATCTATTTTTGAATTGTCGCGCGCATGCGACATGGAGTGAATACAGTCGCAACATAATAATATTATGGTGCGGTACAGTGAGTAAGAAATGTCATCACATCTCAATTACGAAGCTTGTGTTTTTTATTAGATTTTATAAAAGTATTTAACTAATTTTTCTGTACATACAATTAGAACAAATCAAGTTTATGACTGTTAACGCGCTCTAAGTAACTTCTCTACTTTTTAAGTTTGTGTTGCCAGAATTTTTAATTAACCCCCCCTCCCGATTATACTTATCTTCTTATATATGTATTATTACAATAATGAAAAAGAAACAAAAATATAAGTGAACTAGTACTGCATGGAAGATTTTTAGAAAAGAAAATTCAGAAACATGCATTGAACCCCTCTTGGATGCACAACCCGCAAGACAAATTTGTTGCAAACAACCCTCATGAAGGTTCAGCGATCAAGAATGAATAGGGTGCTGGGCGGGGAGGAAATATGAGCGGAAAATGCTGAAAAACATTTAGTTGGACTTTCAAAAGATGGGTTTTTTTACATTTTGCAGCAATACCTTCTTTAAACTTTGTCTACCCCGCACAGCGCCCATATTCACCCCAGGTACCGCAACTTTCTTGGGGGTTCTCTCAAAAAAAATTTCCTTGTGCTTTATGCTTTGAAGGAGGTTGTATGCATGCACAAGGGTAAGGAGAACCCCCGTGTTCTGGCTGAGAAGGCAGAAGCCCTCTTCGTCCTGGGGGTTCTTCTTCCCCTTCTGCTTGCATACAATCACCCTCAATGCTTAAATCACAGGAATTTTTTTATGTTCAGCTTTGTAAGGAATTT
Organism: Tillus elongatus; assembly: GCA_964006375.1. Taxonomy (NCBI): domain Eukaryota; kingdom Metazoa; phylum Arthropoda; class Insecta; order Coleoptera; family Cleridae; genus Tillus; species Tillus elongatus. Next base: position 161,994,462 of record OZ023264.1, read on the forward strand.
TTTGTTGAGTAGGTATATTTCCTGTTTATCAATTGCTTTGTTTCAGTTTTGTATCCAAATTACTGTATGATTATTTATGTTTTTGCCTGTCCTTCTTTACCTTATTATTTACTCTTCCTAGTCAAATAAACTAAATTTTTATAACTTTTAATATAGGGCTAGATTAGATTAGATTAGATTTTATTGTGAGTGAGCTATTTCAGTCCCTCCACCGCGACCTTAGGTCTATTGTGGCTCACGTATAATTATTTAGATTTCACCCATCAATTCCTGCTCTCTGAGGGAGTCGATCTTTTCTTGAGGGTGAGAGTTTGTTTGGCAGGTGTACTGCCATCTGAGTAAAGTCACTTGCCCGTTTCGAAGCTCAAAGGGAGATAACCTCTCTCCGAGTTCGTCCGGACCCGACATCCGTCGGTGTTTGCCTCGAGGCAGTATCATGAAGTCCCGCTCTCGGGCAGCATCTAATCTCCAGTTGTAATCCACCCCAGAGATCTCAGCTCCCCTCAGGCTCTTCCAAGCCTGACACCTAACAGTGTTAAGACTCAAGACAACATCCCATCCAGTCCCGCTCCCGAGCATCACCCCAGCGAGGCCGTCCGTCCGTTTCGTAGCACACAGTATGGGCTCCAAACTCCGGGTGTTTACCACTCATCAGAGATCAGAGACCCCCGGGACGTCTGGACACACAACACACACCAGGGCTCAATCCAGGGCGGTATCATCTGAAACCCCGCTCCCGAGTAACAACCAAGCGAGGCCAATTGCCAGTCTCTGTGGCCACAGTGGAGGCGCCAAACTCCGGGTGCATATCACTCCCCAGAGATGTCTGCCTGCCCCAGCCTCACCTGCACCAGACCACCGCCAGTGTTTCATTGACTCAAGTCGGTACCATGTAGTCCCGCCCTCGACCAGCATCCAGGCAGGGTCGTTAGCCGGTATCGATGCTCACAGAGTAGGCCCAAGTCTCCAGGTGTAATCCACCCCTAGAGATCCCATCCACCTACGGGTTCCTCCAGGTCCAACACCTGCCAGCGTTAGCTTAAATTTCACCCAACAAATCGAGCCTCCGACAGGAGACGACACCTGCGAGGTGAAACTTTGTTTGACAGATGTACTGCCATCTGAGCGAAGTCGCTTGCCGGTCTCAAAGCTCAAAGAGAGATAACCTCTCTCCGAGTTCGTCTGGACCAGACATCCGTCAGTGTTTGACTCGGTGCAGTATCATGAAGGTCCTGCATCCGAGCAGCATCCAAGCGAGGTCGTTTGTCCGTTTCGAAGCTCACAGAAAAGGCCTCAACCCTTAGTTTTATTGCACCCCTAAAGATCTCAGCTCTCCTCTAAGCTAAATCACTATTATATTATATATTATTCCTATAAAAATTCACTAAGATAACGCAGTTGCTGTGCCTCTAACTTTGTTATATTAAATATCATGGGCGTTGAGCTTTGTACGAAACAGCAAATAAAAGTATAATATCCACATATTCACTTTTCCATCACCTAACCAGATGTTTCTAAATCCACAAACACGACATAAAATAGTAACTTTTCTGAATATATATTTGAATAAAATATTCGGTAAACGTTTTGAGTACTCGCATATTCCAGTGCCGTATGGGTATATGGCAAAGAAAAACGAATATATTAAATTTTAAGGTGGCAGGTAGTATGACAAACGAAATTGCCGAGTTTACATTTTCCTTTGTTTGGTTTCAAATTTTACATGAATAGCAGTTATCTCTGTAGACTTTACAAAGAAAAATAATGAGAGCATAGGTTGTAAGGTCAGAATTATAATGAAGGGTCGATATCGACAATGATATTCACTCCCATTCAACGAAAATTAAAAAAAGTCTGTACGCAGCAAGTGATTTATGGTAATGAATTTTCATATAGTTGTTTTTAATAGCAAATATGTCTTTTTTATGAAAGCGGGCATCAAATTCGGTTACCAGTATAACCTATACAGGGTGGCGCATTGAGAACGAAACAGACCGATTTGCATTCCAGATAATTTTTTTTTAAAGAAACGCTGAAACACGTCAATTTTAATATTGAGGGGAACATGTTTTGACATAAAACTCAACTTTGTCACATCAACCCCTTAAGGGTGGTGATAACAACCCTTATATTTTAAATAGGGAACATGGGTCGATTGTTCCACTATTTGAAAGCTCTTTCTTTTCTGAATTCAGCACACAAATTTTTTTGAAGTTTTATCAACTCGTTTAAAAATTATTCACAGTTGGAGTTGCAAGAATGTATTTCATTAATTGTGATAAGAAATGCACTGATTAGTAAATTTTTTGTTGAAAAAAACAAAACTAAAAACAAATCCAAACGTTCAGAAATGTTAATTCAGTTAAGTAAGTGTTCAAATTGTTGACCACCAGCTTCCATACAAAAGTACAAATTTTGATCAAAACGAGCTCTGACATTCTGGAGCATTTGTGGAGTTATTAGACGGCATTCTTCAACAATGCGTCGTCGTAATTCTTCCAGAGACTCCGGTTCTGTTGCGTAAATTCTACTCTTTAAATGTCCCTATAAAAAGAAGTCTAAAGGAGTTAAATCCGGTGATCTAGGGGGACACTCAATAGCACCTCTACGCCCAATCCAATGTCCTGGAAACTCTCTGTTCAAAAACCTCCTAACACGTTGTGAAAAATGCGGAGGAGCTCCATCTTGTTGAAACACTAAGTGATTTTCTTGATAGCGATCATAATTTTCAACAATGTCAATTAGTAGAGGGTAAACGATATCTTCTAGTAACTCCAAATACGTTTCGCCACTCAAATTGCCATCAAGAAAAATTGGTCCGATTAAACGGTCTCTAAAAATGCCAGTCCAGACATTCAATTTCTGTGGAGTGTGAGTGTGGACAATTATGACGATTGACTGTAGAGTTTAATAAAAACGTACACTCGTCTGAAAAACAGATATTGAACATAAAGTTCCCGTTATCAGCTATTCGTGCAGTCATAACTTTACAAAACTCCAGCCGCCGATCTAAATCATCTTCATTCAGTTGTTGTACAAGATGAGTTTTATACGGGTGAAATTTATGATGCTTCAATATTCGCTGAATAGTTCTTCTTTTCATGTTTGAAACAGTGGCCAATTTTCTCGTGCTCAAAGTTGGGTCTGCAGCAATTTGTCCTAAAACTTCAATCTCAGTAGTCTCATTTTTAACCGGAAATTTACGCTCAGGATCCTGTTTTTTGTTGGCTACTGAACCACTTTGCAACTAACTCCAAAATGTATTTTCTGTTAACAGGTCTGTTCGGATGTCGTTCATTGAACAAATTTGCGGTACGGTTGGCACAGTCATCGTTTTTGAAAAAAAATAGTAATTATTTCAACGCTTTTTTCTACAGAATACACTATTGTGAAATTAATTTTCGGTAGTACTATCAAGTATCAAACCGACCGATAAACTGAAATAATAAACCGCATTTCTCTCATTTCGATAAGAAATGTTCTGATACTCAACTTTTTGTTTACAAACCAACAAAACATTGACTATCAGCACATTTATTATCGGAATGAGTGAAATGCGTTTTTTAATCTTCAACTGTGAATAATTTTTAAACTAGTTGATAAAACTTCCAAAAAAATTAGCGCGCTGAATTCCGAAAAAAAAACAGCTTGAATGATGTAACACTCGACCCATGCCCCCTATTTAAAATATAAGGGTTGTTATCACCACCCTTAAGGGGTTGATGTGACAAAGTTTAGTTTTATGTCAATACATGTCCCCCTAAATATTAAAATTGACGTGTTTCGTTTTCAATGCGCCACCCTATATAGTAGAAACAACGTAGGTACCAGGTTTCATCAAAATACCTTTACACTGTTTTCAAAAGTTAAAAATTTTCCAAAAATAAAATAAAATGTTCCTGAAATAGCTGGTCCGATTTTCCTGGCCAACAAATGTCTTCCAGGTATTTACCCACCTGCCACGATATGATTATTCACAAAAAGCCCTTCGACGAAACTCCCAAAAAAAAAAGTGGATATGTATACTAGGTGGCCTAGTTCGCACTTATTTGGAGGAATTTTTCAAAATTCAGAAGTCGCTCTGGGGAATTTTTTCTACAAATATTCACTAAAAAGAGAAAATTTGTATTACCAAGACTTCTGGGCCACCCTGTGATTTTCAAAATAATTTTAAAAGATGTAGCTCAAGACACCCTATAATTAACATATGCATTTTTTTCGCGTATATGGTATAGTAGCCGATATATTGAGCTTTACCGTAGAAGTGCGTCACCCTGTATATATGTTAACAGATAAAAACTAAACTCCGGATATGGGCGTCTAGTTCGCGCTTATGTGAAAAAATATCTTCGAAATTCGCGGTCTCCTCATTAGCAAATTTATTCTGCCAATATTCCCTAAACATTATAGAGTATGAAACCATAAACTCTACAGTGTGTCCCAAACTGGAGGGGAATGTCTTGCCCTGCCTCTTTTCGTTTTCGAGTTATTTTGACAAATACAAAATTTGTCGATTTCTTTTTTCTTCAATATCTAAGCAGGCGTTGATCTGACATGTCTAAGATTTGCACATTATCAGGACAATTTTTACAGAGTAATCTTTTTGTGCTATTCTCAACTTTGGATTGTCATTTGTTTTTGAGCTACATGTATCAACTTTGGATTGTCATTTGTTTTTGAGCTACATGTATCAACTTTGTTTTTATTATGGCAGCCATCTTGGTTTTTTACCAATGTGATAGCCTGTGAAAAGAGCTCTCCAATGATGCACAACATGCTTGATACATCTTGTAATTGCACTGACAATTTTGAGAATAACCGTTTTGAGGATAGTAGGCTATGAAATACAAAAACAAATGACAAAAAAAGTGTTCAAAAAGCAGTAGGCCATGAGGTCTAACAATAGACTTCTAATTTAAATATAATTTTCCGTAATGATTCACGATAAAAAAATAGGAACTTTGAGCACACCAAAGAATCGGCCCATTATTACAAATGATATTTTACATTACAACATTATGCTTAAAAATGGTTATAATTTAATTAAATAGGTAAATCTAGTAAATAACTAAATTTACTAACAGAACTCAATAAAAAGCAGATTAATGATTTACGAAGACGTCTTTGAAAATTGTTTGGTTTTTAAACCTAAGTCAATATATAATATGGATATAACACTATCGCGACAATTAAGAATACTGTCATTCTTAATTATCTGAACAAATTGAGGTGTATTTAACACGTTGCTTAAAATTTTGTACTAAATAGTTTGTTTCCTAAATATTATTCAACAATATGTTTAGTAGTGAAGAATATTTTGACATGTTGGAATGTTATATTCGTTAAACAGCAAAATATTTCGCAGAATAGTGACTAATCTATTGGACGACGGTAGCTTCCACGCAAAGAAACTACCAATGCCTAGAAACGACGATTGAAATAATGTCGTCTTACAGGTTTCAAACGAAAATCCTCCGCAATCTGTTCAGTTTTATGGTGAACAAATTGACGTTCCGAAAAGTGCAGTACGCCGTGTATTAAAACAAAGTCATTACCATTCATACAAATCTACAATTGTACAAGGCTCAAATTTTGACGATTACCCTAAGCGACTTCAGTTCTGCAGATGGTATCAAGAACAATGTCAGCAAGATAAAATTTTCATTTGAAAATAATACGGACTGATAAATCCAGATTTACAAATTGTGGTGTGTGTAATCGCCATAATAGGCATTATTGGGCAAATGAAAATCCCCATATAAAGGAAGAAAGACGATTGCAAGACAGATTAGGTATTAATGTTTGCGGATTATTAGGTAAAAAACTGTTATTTCTATTTGCAGACCACAAAATATCAATGAATTACGAAAGCTATAAATCTTATTAACCAAAACACCCTCACCAGAGTTTGCAGGCATGTTTCAAAAAGGTGTATAAAGTGCATTTAACGAAACGGTGGCCATATTGAACAATTTTCTATTTAGTGTATTTTTATGTTTCTATTTTATTATTTGTGTAGTTTCGTTTCTAATTGTGTTGTTTTGTGGAGTTTAAGTTTCTATTTGTTATTGCTGGGTTTCGTTATTAATTTTTTTCACATAATATTACCTAATTAAGTATTGTAAATTGAATCACAATAAATTAAGTATTGTAAATTAAAGCACAATATTTTTTTATCGTGAATCATTACGGAAAATTATGTTAAAAGTAGAAGTCTATTGTTAGACTCCATGGCCTACTGCTTTCTAAACACTTTTTTTGTCATTTGTGTTCTGGTATTGGATTTCATAGTCTACAATCCTGAAAACGGTTTTTTCAAAATTATCAGTGCTATTACAAGATTTCTCAAGCATGTTGTACAACATTGGGAACTTCTTTTCACAGGCTATCACATGAGCAAAAAATCCAGTATGGCTGCCATGATAAAAACAAACGTTGATACATGTAGCTCAAAAACAAATGACAATCCAAAGTTGAGAATAGGACAAAAAGATTAATCTGTAAAAAGTGTCATGATAATGTGCAAGGCTTAGACATGTCAGATCAACGCCTATACTTAGATATTGAAGAAAAAAATCGACAAATCTTAGTTTTTTCAAAATAACTTCAAAACGAAAAGAGGCAGGGCAAAATAGAAGTAATATTTGGAACGAGCATGAAATTATACAAAACATTGCTAATTTAAGCGCTTTCCTATCTCTAATAATAACGCAGATAGCAATAGATTCCCATCCAGTTTGGGACACACTGTAACTAAAACTACTTCCAAAGCATCAGAAAAACGGTCTATTTGAAATGAATTTTCTGTAAACATTTTAGTAAAATGAACGACTGAGGCTCTAATTATTAAATTGTAAAAGTTCTTAATTCTTTGACTTAAAAGGTGTCTAAACTATTACTTAACGAACTGCATATAACTGTCAGCAAACAATGTTTGCAATTGACAGCTACAAAAATACCGTTACATTGTTTCAGTGTGTAACTTGATAAGAAATTGAATAATGAAGTACAACAAAAGGAGGTGTTTTTTAAAAAAGTAAATTGTTTCTCAATTTTTTTTCTAAAGGAACCCAATTAAATTTTTACAGTGCCGTATCGAGAAAGAGACGTTCCTTCCGAAAATGCAAAAAATCATATATTTCCTTTATACAAAAAAAAAGCTGCTTAGGTTCTCCAAACTCACAATTAGAAGGCCCACTAAACCATTTGAAAAAAATGTATGTTTCTATTTAAGATAGAAAAGTTAGTACCGACTTTTTGCAGACCCTGTATAGCTGGAGGACTAAAAATATTTTAGACATAACGGACATAATCGATTATGACAGCACGCGACTTAACTTCACGGTTAAGACGTTAAAACAATTTATTTAATACTTTGAACAATCAATACTTAATTACTTAGTTACAAAAAAAAATGAATAATATAATATACTTCAATACTTAATTACTTAGTTACAAAAAAAAATGAATAATATAATATACTAAAAATAAGACGATCAACCTACATGTGATCTAATGTCTACGCACTCGGTGTGCTAATGACTAACTCGGAACAAGAATGAACGGTTCTACCTCTGTGAGTAGCCTCTTTATAGTCTTCCCTCCAGGCGTGGCACTATTGTCTCTGGATAAACAAGGAATCTGCTGATGTAGATTCTCACAGTGATATTCCGTTCTACTTGCACTTTGAACCTGCGAAGTTCTTGGCTCCGTTAAGACGACGGCTGACTCAGCGGTTCTTACCGTGGAAAGGCGACATTGTATTATAACGGGCCATTGTTTGGGCTCCATTTATCTCGCGACATTTCAAATTTTTAATCAGACTACAAGTTGAAAAACTTATAATGCCTGGCCTAATGTAGATCACCCTGTATAGTTATCATTATTCTAATTTGATAATGATTTATTTATAAGGTGTAATTTTACAAGTGAAATTATATTAAACGACTATTAAATTTTAATATAACTGATACAAGTAAAAATTTAAATAAATAAAGGAAAACCGACTTCATTAAGGATAACTCAAAAACTACTAGTCAGATATTGATCAAATTTATATGGGACGACACGAAAAGCGCCGGCTTTCGAATAAACAAAGAATAATCAAAATCGGTTCACATAGAAAAAAGTTTTGAGTTCATGAACGGCTGAAGCTAAAACTTAAGGGTTTGCAAAGCACGTTTCTTGTGACAGGGTCTCTACATAACCCGTATACGTTTGAGGTTATTTGCCTAAATAGTAAAAGACTCCAGTAAAAAGGATCAAAGCATATTTGTAATTACTTAGTTTTATCTGACAAATATCTGACATAAACTAATACTACAGATAACGGCCTCTGTTAGTATATTGTACAGTAGATATCTAAGTCACAGAATTACTGCAAATAGCTTATTAAAAGACGGAAGTAAATGCTTGTCTTTTGCATATCCTTACATTGTATTACAAGTGTTCTGATTTAATAAAGGACGACTGCAGTTGACCCTATTTAAGGTCTTTATACCCCACGAGAGTAGAATCGTTGCATAAGCAGCTAATTTCTGTGCAGAATATTCAAGGCATATCCATATGCATTTGCTTAAACTGGGTTACCGGTATCATTTAGGATGTCTTAAGGACGAGAACTTATCGAGCTTTACAAGATTTAGACTATTTGATTCGCAATATTTCAGTTGCTACAGCTACTAATTTGTAATAAAAATACATAATGTATATCAATCTCATGTTAAATATCTCCAATTTAGAATATATAGTTAGTAAATATTTTACTGACACTAGGCTTGAATTTGAATATACAGTCAGTCAACTAAGTTAATCAGTTTTATTACTTCCACATCGTCACAACGTGTGGAAGTATCGTATCAGAGACAAAAATTCATTTTTTTTTCACTTAAACATCGTAAAAAGTATCAAAACATAAAAAAACATGAATTGGGGAACGAGAATTTTTTTGTTTGTCGGTCTGTCGGTTTGTTTGTTTGTAGCCACGATAACTTTAGAACGAATTGAGATACCGTCTTTAAATTTGGTACAAACGAGCGGTCGGGATTGTTTTCGGGTAAGATATTTTTAGGGGGTAGGGGATGAATTTTGGTTTGGTGAAAATTGAATTTTTTACATTAAACTCGAGTAATATAACGTTTCAGCGTTAATTTATTAGAAAACTTTAAAGTTCATCAAAGATTGGGTATTCTATTCTGAAATAAAATTAGGGGTTGAATGTGTAGGGGTGGAATATTGTTGACAAAAATTTGGAAGTTTTTTCGCTAAAACGGTGTAAAAACTCTCAAAACATATAGAAAACTTGATTCTGGAACGATTTTTTTTTGTCTGTCGGTCGGTCTGTCAGCATGTACGTCTGTCTGTTAATAGGCGCAATAAATTTCAAACGAATTCCGATATAATCTTCAAATTTGGTATTCAGTTAGCACACGATAAAGGAACGCTTCGAATTGTTTTGTGTAAGACCGCTTCAGGGGGTAGGGGACAAATAAGGGGTAATATGGTAAAAAATTGATATTTTTTGAAAAAACTCGAGTAATATAACGTTTCCCCGACCGCAAGGCATGGCGGGAGGAGACGCCGGGCATACCACGGGACGCGCTCGTCTGGTTCACGGACGGATCCGGCGGGAAGCGTGGGACGGGGTAAGTCATAGTATTTCCCTCGGAGCCCATGCAACCGTCTTTCAGGCCGAAATGTACGCCATCCGGCATTGTGTGCGGGAGAACAAGAGGAGGGGCTACACCAACAAGCGGATCCTCATAGCCACAGACAGCCAGGCGGCCCTTAAGGCACTAAGTAGCCCACGGGTAAATTCCTGGCTGGTGAGTGAGTGCCGAGACGAGACGAACGACCTGGCTGGGTAGAATGAGGTGACCCTCATCTGGGTGTCGGGTCACTCGGGGGTCAAAGGCAATGAAGAAGCTGACAGTCTCGCGAAGAGAGGGTCAGCAGAACCATTTATGGGACCAGAACCGGCTCTGGGCGTGACAAAGGTCACTGCCAGGGGAGCCATTAATTCCTGGGTCAGAAACCAACACAAGGTGCACTGGGCAGACTGTCCAGTGCTCAGACATGGGAAGTCAATAATTGACGGACCCAGTTCAAAAAGAACTGTGGAGCTGCTAAATCTTAGCAGAGGACAGCTCAGAAACACAACAGGTCTCTTGACGGAACACATGCCCGTCAAGAAACACCTGCATAAAATGGGGCGGTTCGAAGGGGACCTCGCATGCAGACTCTGCGGCGAGGGGGAGGAATCAGTCCAGCACTTCTTGTGCGAGTGTAAAGCTCTGGACCGCAAAAGACAACTGATGTACGGTCAGTCTAGACCGGAGACAGAGCATTATAAAACTTCACCCTACCAATCGGTGTGCAGACTAGTTCAAGGCACAGTGATTTTGGAATAGGTGGAGTAACACTAAGGGTCTGCACAATCAACCAAAGGTTGCAGTGCTATCGGGGCGGCAAGGCCGCGGACGAGCCCTTGGGAAATATATATATATATATATATATATATATATATATATATATATATATATATATATATATATATATATATATATATATATATATATATATAACGTTTCAAAGGTTCATGGGTACCAGAATACAAATATTTTCTTTGATGTTTTTCTGAAGAGAATTAATTATCACAGCTATGTGGAAGTTATGACTCAATTTGCAGCATTATTTTTTCTCGATTAGTAAAATCTTATGTAAAACCGTTTTTGCTATGTGACGTTTTAAAAGAACACCGCGTTCTGTTGACAGTTTTATGTGGCAGGCAAGGGGCACCCACCGAATTGCAGTTCCTCCAAAACAGCAACCTAGTGTGTGACTTATGGAACCCGAATTCGGTGGCTAACCTACCACTTGCACACACACATACACCATCACATACACACACACACACACAAAAAGCAACTATAGCAGACAGAGTAAGAATTGCGATAAAAACGCAACTAACGCACGCTAAGTTAACTCGCGACAACAATTTTAGATTATAACGATGACGATAGACTGTGTTTAGAAAGTAACGCATAAATGCAATAAAATTGAAAGTAACCATTATTAAGGAAAATTCAAAAACAGGTCGCGTTATATTTCCAAAAACTAGTAGTGGTAGCAGTGGTGGGGAGGCCAACGCCAAGCAAGTAGGCTACAATGGGCCCTTTTTGCCAACCCCAGCAACCCAGCAACCCAGCAACCATGCTCTACTCTTCCTCGGTTCCGTCGACAAACCGCCTCGACCTCGAGATGAAGGCTATGATGGTCTTCAATTGGACGGTACTTACCTGATTCCTCTGCAGAGTCCTCGATCCAAACAATTCTGCTCGAAGTCTCCCAAAAGCCTCGCATTCACACAGGTAGTGGTAGGACGTTTCTTCATCCTCGCCGCATTCCTGGCAAATGGGATCCCTCTTTACGCCTATCAATGTGAGGTGTCTTCTAAGGGCGCAGTGGCCTGTCAGCACCCCAAGGATGCGGCGAAGCGTAGGTCGACTCCTTCTGAGTAGCCAGACAGCTTTATCCCTGTCCGGCCCCTCCACGAAGTCCCTCGGCTGCCTGCAGCCACCAACCGACCCCCAGTGCCTCTCCATTGCTTCCTCGGTCCACCTGTCTAAGGCGACAGAGACTGTCTTCCTACTTATGCCTATCGCAGGCTCCAGGCCACAGAACGGCCGCCGGGAACCGAGTCTTGCGAGATTATTCGCCACCTCATTCCCCGCTACGCCACAGTGTCCCGGAACCCACACCAGTTGCACCTCCTTCGTCCTGACTAGTCCTCTGAGCTTTGCCAGCTCCCCAGTGGCAGCCCGGCTATGCTATAGGTTGATCTGGCCCACCCACAGTAGCCCTGCGAATTTAACCGCGACGCCGCCCGGGCGGAGACCTCCCCTGGTCAGAGTCCGTCCGTGCGCCCGCCGCCTGCCGGGCGGAGGCGACCGCACTCCTTGTCGGAACTCTGGTTACACTCAGAGTCACCAACTCAAAATACAGTCGGCAGCCTTGCCCATCCAGCTCGCGAGCTACCCCGGGCCCCACAGAGAAGACCAGACGCCATGCCCCAGGTCTCCCTGCCCTCTCCAGGTGCTGCCACTGCCCAATATTGAGCGAGCAGTTCTGGAGCGCAAGTATCCTCACAACATCCTGTAAGTCCACCTCTTGACTTCTGAGCCAAAAGCCGATCCGGACCGACCATGGGGCGCCCCCTGCCCTTACGGCGCTGAAGGCGATCTCCCCCACCGCCGTCCTGGACCAGCCGTTGAGAAGCCAACTCAGGGACTCGTCATCCTCGGCGGTCACTAAGAACCACCCTGGATCAACTATCCCCGAGTTACGGAAGCGGAGATGCAACGCCACGTCGGATACCGACATGGCGTCCAACATCCCCGCCACCAGACTCCTCCTTATTGGCTCCGCCTCTTCCGCCAGAACTACGTCATCCCCCCGGTTGAAGGTGATGACCACTTGCATTTCCCTTCTTCCCGCCGGACCTGACGTTCCCGAGGGGTCAAGGCCCGCCCCAGCGGCTGGGGTCGCGGTAGCGCCCCCCCCCCCCTCCCAGGAGTGGGGACACATTAGCCGCTTCCCCCGCAGCTGCCGGCGCACACCCGCGGCTAACCCTGTTGGTCCGTCTCTCCGCCCTTGTGCGCTTCGCGTACGCGCCATCAGCTGACTAGGGCCAGCCTGGCGGCCTCGGCACCGGAGAGCCTGATGCTCCTCCCTGAGTCGGTGGCCGCCTGTCTAGCTTTTGTCCCTGTGGGCTCAGCTGCGCCTTAACCCTCTTTTGTCTCTGCCGAACGCCCGGGGGGCGCCGCAGGGGTAGAGCCTTTCGGCCCCTCCCCCACACTGCGACGCTCGCCCGGTCCCGTCGGCAGGATAGTCTTTTTCACTTCCCTACCTCTCGCCTCACGGTGCCGTCGTCGCACCTGCCGCCAGGCCGCCCGATCTAGCAGCCTTCCAGCCTTGACGATCCCTGAGGGTTCACCTGGCTCGGAAGCAGCCCGACCGGCCGCAGAGGCAGAGGGGATTCGCGCAGGTCCCGCAACTTTCTTGGGGGTTGTTCCGAAGAAACTTTTCTTGTTTATATTGTTCTTTGTTAATGCATTGAGGGTGGTTGTAAGCATGTATAAGGGGGAGGAGAGCCCCTATGACAAAGCCGCGACCCAAGCTTTTTAATTTATGTTTAAATTGTTATCTCATTTCATTTGTTTAAAGATTTTTCCAAAAATGTATTTGTGGTTGCCTTATTTGTCAGTCTCACATAGAGAGCTACAATATTTTATTATTTATTAAAAAAAGTATGGATACAGCAACAGCAAATAAGTGATAAAAAGGGTCTGGGTGCAGCAAGTACGTTGTGGTAGAGAATTTGCGTAAAAAGATTTCAAATCCGATGACTCAGTTTCCGATTAAGCGATAATCTTCAATCTTGAGCCATAGTAAAACCTATGTAAAAACCCTTTTTTGTTGTTTTGTTTGCAAAACTAGTTTGATTGGGTTGACTAAAACACAACCATCCAAGCAATTAATAAGAAAAAAGACCTGTCATATTGATATTTTAGCAGGTACATTCCCCTTGCTGCGTCTCGAACTTTTTTTCTTAATAATGGTCACTTTCAATTTAATTGAATTATGCGTAACTTTATAGAGACAGTGTACGGAGAAGTATTTGAGGTATTGCCTCACAGATCAGCTAAGTTTAAACAGTGGGGTTAGAAGTGTTTTGCCAATTATTTACATCAGTTGTTAGGATACACATAAAAAGTAAGCGATACGATCGATGAAAACGCAATTAAAGTTCTGTATTGGAATTGAGTGGCTGAAATATCCGTATTTAATGTTGCCACTTCTAACATCGCTCAATCACCGGCAGACGTCTAAAACTAATCGAAAAGGATAGCTGTCTTGGTAAACTGGAGATCAAGCTATTTTATAAGCTATCAGCCGGTAAACCCACTTGTGCATGATATAATGTGAAGTTCACGACACCTAGAATAAGCACGTAGCGTCGTTAGATCCACATGTTCCACTTCAGTTGAGTATCAACTGGCGGTTTTCTGCAACGGGCGATCCAAAAAGTTTGTGAAATTCTGCTGCCAATATAAAAGGTTTCTGGTTGCTACTCAGTGATATAACTAGCTAAATATTACAGAGGTAAAGAAGTCTGGATACAGCAAGTGCGTTATGTAGCGAATTTTCATATAGATATTTCAGACTAGTACATAATAAATTTTAAGTTTATAGCTTTATATACAATTAAGTTATTGGCATTTTAGTGATTTTGCTTAAAAAAATTCACTAATGAGGAGATCCTGATTTTTAAATTTTGAAAAAAATTCTTTAAATGAGCGCGAATTAGGCGCCCCAAAACCCATATCCAGGGTCATTTTCAATTTTTTTATGTTTATATATATATATATATATATATATATATATATATATATATATATATATATATATATATATATATATATATATATATATATATATATATATATATATATATATATATATATATATATATAATATACTTGCCCTTAGCTAAAATCTCCTCGGCTGCTTCAGCTTCTGACTCTAGTCTCACTAGTCGGTGCAAATTTAGAGACGGTGCTATATGCTATTAATTCTTATATATTTTATAAATATATACCCCAAAGAAATAGGTCAACAATTTTTAAATAATAACAAATATTTTTATTGAGATTGGAAAATTCTAGAATTTTGTTCTTAATGGATCCTCTACGGTTTAACACTAACAAAATGTTATATGGATTAAGTGACAGGATTTTAATTGTTTTGATTTAAACAAAAATGGCCAAAATTTCATTCGATTCCTAATTTGATACACTATCTGCCCTCTATGATTTTGCCTGTGAAACACTATGGGAATTTGGTTTAAATTTATGCTTATATTGATGAATTCTGATAGTATCATATAAACATTTATTTCTCAACAAAATGTGATCGTTTGCCTCGATTAATAATTAGAAGAAACCTGCTTTAATTGTGATTTATAATAATTATGTGAATTTTGCGATACCTTGGCGTCTGATGTTTGATGATACAGGTAATGTTTTGATCTATATTACCCTTATATTCATTTCTCGTCGTAATTCTCTGGTCTGGAACATCTACTGGATCTCTTGCTCACTTGTTGGACATATTGGGTACTGTTTACGCACAAAATTCACTTAAAAATTGATAATTTATCTGGACGGGAAAATGACGCTCATTACTAGGCGTTCTTTCAACAACGACCTCCTCAAAGCGGAAAACGGATATCGTCGAAAAATAATCTCGAAGCTTATTTCCTGTTCCTGTATTAAATTCATAGCAAGCTGCCTGGAAATTACTTTCAACATTCAATTTTCCGGTCTTTATTGGACTCGGCTGCATATACCGCCAGCCAGTGTAGCATGAAAAACCATCAGTTCATCTTTGACAGGTATGTTTTATTTGGAAACCCGCCAAGTTCAAATCCTTCACTCTAATAATATTTACAAACAGAAAATTCCTAACTCTAGATATGACATTTGATAACCTAACTTATTCTACGTATAAACATTGATTTCAAATTAACACTAGAAACATTTTTAAATGTTCAATCTTGCTTGGGAGGCATTTTTGAAAACCACTGTTGTCTTTTGGAGCTTTAATATTTCACCTCTTATTAATATACAGAGTGTTTTTCTTTCAATATATTTTATTTTTAAATGTTGCAAGTAAAATCTTTTGACCATAGTTCTTTGGTTTAAAACTAACTTGTTTTTAGATTCCAAGCTATACATACACCTTTAGGTATGTAGCTTAATTACTTTTTACTAATATCGTTCCAAATTATATAGGTTATAAATTATAATGTGTGTGTCTGTGTGTTTTATTTCTTTAACGTCGGCCTATTTGCGCGACTATGGCCAATCACCGACGCCAGGGAGCAGTTTCACCTCACTATCCTGGAAATTTTGCCGAACCCCAGTCTGTCTGTAAGAAGGGTAGCGATATTTAACGTGCCCAACATTGCATGGACACGGGACTGACGGTTTTACACCCCCTCCGAGGGGCGGAACGTGCAGACATTCAACTTGCTCAAATACAGTGCCAGAACCTCGGTTGATGTTAATTTTACAGTTTGTACTAAAAAAGTGAAAGAAGAACCCTGGGATCGAACACAGTACCCTTCAGTTCAGAGGCACACGTTCTTGCTCCTGAACCACCGAGGCTCTTATTATAAATTGAAATTTTTAACAATCATTTAAGTGAACATTTCTTTTTCAGCTTTCATATCTCTTTTACCCAGCACTAAATAACAGTAACAAAGAATAGGTCTGGTGATAATGTGTTGCTGTTTATGTTTTCAGTTGGCTAGTGTCATGTAATATGGATAATTTATATTGGCACGGTTTTGAATATTTATAGTCATGGATACAATTTACAAAAATTTACATACACATTTCGTGCAAACTGTAGGTATCCTTTAAGACCTTTTTATCATAGCAATATATATATATATATATATATATATATATATATATATATATATATATATATATATATATATATATATATATATATATATATTGCTATGATTTCGTTTTTGATTCCATTTTAACATTATAGCATCAGACTGTGTACTTCCAATACATTTTTAGCGACTTTTTGTGTAAAAGGAAAGATAAGCACTTTTAACACTTTTAATTCAAGTTTAATAGTAGCTGTTAATGCCCTTAGCTGGCATAACCGTGCCACAGTTAACACAGACGTAGAGATTTGTGACATGAGAAGATGTTGTTTTCTTCTCTACAACCGGATTCAATTTTTACAGCATCCACAGGCAAAAGAATGTTCTCTGTGAAGCCATAGAAAAAGTATCTAGCTCTGTAGTCAGATCAGATTTTGAATATTTTTAATTGATTTAATTTATTTCTATTTCTATTAGTTAATTTTATTGTACAAAATGTTCTTTTAATAGCGATTTTTCTTATAAATTAATTTAATGAATTAAAAGAAACGTTTGTTGCGAATTTTTGTATGAAAAATTATTCAATTGATGGAATATTTTTTAAACGAAATTCATCGAAAATAAGGTTTTAATGGATTTTCGTGCAAATAAATTATTTATTTATTTCAATTTTAATTACAGATTAGGTATATAATTTGAATTTTATGTATTCTTTTTACAAAATTTTGTAAAAAGATATTTATCTAGTTTTCGCAGAAATTTTTTTCTTTCGTAGAAACCATTTTTTTGTAAGAGGTTCTTCCGAAATTTTGGCAATTATTGATAAATGTTTCAGTTATTATTAAAAAAAAATGTTTACAGATTTTCTTAAAAATTGTTGCAAATTTTCATGAAATTTTTGTTGTGTGTCAAAAAAGTTTTTGTGAAAAATTATATTTTGGTAGGTGGGTAAATAACTTGAAATGGTTGGTTGGCCAGGAAAATCGGACCAGTTTTTTTATTTATTTAATTTATTTTTATTAGCTAATTTTCTTGTACAAAATGTTCTTTTAACGGCGAATTTTCTTACAAATGAACTTCATGAATTTTCGTTGAAGAAACATTTATGAATTTTTGTTTGAAAAATCTTTGAATTGAAACAAAATTCTTCGAAAATAAGGTTTTAATGGTTTTTCGTGCAAACAAATTATTTTATTTTGAATTTTAATTACATATTAGGTATATAATTTGAATTTTATGTATTCTTTTAGCAGAATTTTGTGTAAAAAAGATTTAGCCAAATCTGATACCTGCTTTCATTAAAAAAAAGACTAACTGTCATTCAAAATAGTTTTATGAAAATTCATCACCTTAACGCACTTGCTGCGTCCTCCAGACTTTTTTAATGTTCATGAAAACTACTTCAATGTGACGTTTTTAAGTATGTGATAGGTAAATTATCTAAATTTCAATGAAAAAAATTGGGTATTTATGTTGAAATCCATTATTTATTAAACGTTTATAAATAAGCGTGACCCAGAAAGAATTGTTGCCACAAAAACTAAAAAAAAATACAGAGTTTGCTAACCCTGGTTTTATAGACTGAACTGTTCATTAATGTTTCAAAAAGTCTAGCGACCAATGAAGAGTTAATAACTTTAAACAATATAAGCAACTTAAAGTTTACCCTCATGTTGGTTCTTCTCTTCTGTTATTTCTAATTAGCGCTGAGAGAGTTAACGTGTAAAGTCCTTGAAAGCAAAGGTGGGTGTTCCAACTTAACTACACTCAAGTACAATCCTAAATAAATTTTCAAGTTTTCCAATTATTCTAAACTTTAATTCCAATTTTCGTTGCGCAGTTAATAAAGATTTTAGTCAACATAAAGTTTAAATGTGGTTTCTAGAGAAGTACAGTGGAGTTGAGTGAACACATCCCAGACAGAGGACAAGAAGTAAAGGTAGCTTCTGACATGATTAACATTTATTAACATTTATTACAGAGCCACCTTGATTTTCTTAATTACCTTTGTCGAGGACTCGTAATTGGAGGTAATTTAATTATCAAAAGGCTCATTTGAAATAATAGGCCTTTTCACAATAGACTAAATTAGCTTTAGAACTTGAGTAATCGTATACGGCAAAGTACTAACTTAAAACATAATGATTTTGATATTTGGCGAGACTTGTATATGGTGTGTATACAAACCAAGAAATTATAAGTCAATTTAATAAGTACATAGTTTGAATATAAATGAATCCAGCTAATTTTCTGCTGTGTTGTGTTTGCGATTAACAAGAGCCCCGAACATTGATTACCAAGTAATTTTTTAATAACTAAGGGCAAATAAAGGGAAATTACATCATCGAAACTACGTAAGGTAGACCTACGCATTTTACGTTGCCTCTATAATCAGAACTATATAAAAAAACAATACCTTATGAATCGACATAAAATCCGAGTTTTCTGGAAATATTCGGTCAATTAAAAATACCTTCTTTTCTTTTTTAAAATGGTTGTAAACTTCGACTAGTATTTTATGTTGCGATTTTAAACAAGGAAAATTATACAGTGTGTCCCACATTCGAGAGACATAACGACATGGCTATTTTTTAAATATTTTACAAAAACCACCAAATTTAAATATAAAATCGATGCCATTAAGAAATTACATTTTAGTACTTAAAAAAAAAAACAAAAGCAAATATAAGTCTCGACGCAGCAAGTGCGTCATGGAAATGAATTTCCATAAAAATAATTTTAATAGCAAATATATCTTTAATGAAAGCAGGCATCAATTTAGTTACCGGTATAACCTATAAAGTAGAAACAATATACCAAATTATAGTTTGAAAATGTACAACAATTTTCCAATAGATATTCTATTATTTAGATCTTGATATTTTTTTCTCACAAACATGCATCATAATTCAATGACAAATGCAAAAATGCAATAATATAAGGGATGTTCGAAAAAAAAACATTTAGGTATCACCAACGACTTATGGGCCAACCTGTGATTGTCAAAATAATTTTATAAGATCCAGCTCAAGACACCCTATAATTAACGTATACAATCCTTTCTCGTATTTTGTATAATAATTATATTTAGATTTTTCGTAGAAATGCATCACCCTGTATATACGTAAACAGATAAAAACTGAAATTATACCCGGATACTAATTCGAGAGGGCCTACTTTTCACTCATTTGAAGAAATCTTTTTAAAATTTAAAAGTCGCCGTCGCCCCACTAAAGAATATTTTGTGCGAAAAGTAGCCAAATATTATAGAAGGTTAAACCATAAAATTAACCAAAACTACTGGACCTAGTTCGCGGTCATTTGAAAAAAAATTATTAAAAGTCGCGGTCTTCTCATTAGCGAATTTCTTTTGCGAAAATTTGCTAAAAATTATAGGGAACTCAATCATCAACTCTATAATTAAAGCTACTGCTAAAGCAACAGAGAAAGGAGTCTATTTGAAATGAATTTTCTGGAAATATTTTAGTAAAATAAAGGACAATGACGGTTCAAGCTGAAACTTAAAAGTTTGTAGAATACTCTTTTTGCGACATTTTCTTTACATAAAACTATTCGTTTTAGGTTCTTTGCCTAAAGGTTGTCAAATCGCGACGTGGACGTTTTGAGGAAAACCCTTTTTAGTGAATTTTCGTAGAAAAAATTCACTAATGGGGAGATCCCGACTTTTGAATTTTGAAAAAATTTTTGCAAATGAGCGCGATCTAGGACCCCTAGAACCCATATCCGGGGTCAGTTTCAATTTTTATATGTTTATATATATATATATATATATATATATATATATATATATATATATATATATATATATATATATATATATATATATATATATATATATATATATATATAGATATATATATATATATATATATATATATATATATATATATATATATATATATTTTTATATATATATATATATATATATATATATATATATATATATATATATATATATATATATGTATGTATCACACCGATAACTTAAAAAATAATAGGCCGATTTTGATAAAATTTGGTACGTACCTTTCTTTTGTAAATGGCTTGGATAAGTTCGTTAGTCATGAAAATCGGATGAGGTTTTCCTAGAAAATTTTGAGTTTTCATTCGAAAAAAATTCTTATCTCAAAAAGTAATAAGCCGATTTTAATAAAATTTGTCATGTACCTTCCTTTTGTAAATGGCCTTGACAAGTTCGTTAGTCAGGAAAATCGGATGAGGTTTTCCGGAAAAATTTTGAGTTTTGATTCGAAAAAAATTATTTTCTCAAAAAGTAATAAGCCGATTTTAATAAAATTTGGCATGTACCTTCCTTTTGTAAATCGCTTTGACAAGTTTGTTAGTCAGGAAAATCGGACTAGGTTTTCCGGGAAAATTTTGACTTTTCATTTGAAAAAATTTTTTATCTCAAAGAATAATGGGCAGATTTTGATATAATTTGGCATGTACCTTCCTTTTGTAAATGGCTTTGACAAGTTCGTTAATCAGAAAAATCGGACGAGGTTTTCCGAAAAAATTTTGAGTTTTCATTTGAAAAAAATTTTTATCTTAAAAAATAAAAAATCTATGATAACCAAATTTGGTAGGTAGGTTTACGATATAAAAAGTAAACTATACACCAAAATTTAGATTTCCATGTTACAAGAAAAAAAAGTTATAATAAAATATTTTGTGCCAGATCATTTCTATGAAAATTCACTACCATAACGCACTTGCTGCGTCCCGAGATTTTAAAATTTAAATGCCTACAACTGTATTTTGATGAACTGGGTTCTCCAATCTTATCAGTGATCATCACAGATTCAATGCTGTACTTATCCTCTATACTTGCAAATTTCATCTTCAAAACTTAAGTATCCCCACAAAAAGTAGCCCAAAGGAGTGACGTCTGGTGACCTAGGAGCCCATTAAATTGTTTCCCCTCTACCAACCGATCTGTCTTGGAATACTGCAGCCAAATTCTCACAAACAGGTCTTACCTTTCTAGATGTACTAGTTATTAAAAATGATGAGTCTTGAATTCTATGTCCACAGGAAGGAAACTATCACCCTAAGTTACATTCTAAATGACTCAGATCATACGTTTGCACCAAAAACGGCCGGTTTAAATTTCTTAGTAAATAGATTAGCAAAATTTCTCTTAGTAAAATTAGATATAGTATAGAATTAGAGCACATCAAAAACGTGGCAAAAGATAACGGATATTTGGATTGCTTAGTGAAAAAATTAACTAATAGACACAGAACAAAGAAAATGTTGGCGGCATGCACGACATTCAGGAAATATAAAATAGAGAGCATTTTTAAGAAAGCCGATTTGCAGCTAACTTTTTCGACAAAAAACAATTTGAGAAATTTGTTGGTAATACGAAAGATATAGATAAAGCCACTGAAATTTCTAGTATCTATGAGATAGGTAGTAAAGATTGTAATACGTTGTGCAAACTAAAAGAACATCCTAACCAAGAAGCCGGAAAAAATGTGCGAATGGTCTGACGACCACAGCCATGAAACAAGACAACACACACAACTAAGAGAACCATTGTGACATTGAGCAGCTGAGATACGGTAGTGTATACAAGTCATGCGTAGCACAACATATTTGGGATAATAACCACCACATTGTTAAAATCTGACATATATCGAAAATGCTAAACAACCAGTGTAGCTAGATGCGTACGAAAGTATTTATATTTCTAGGGCAGTAAAAAACAAAAGTTCCTTAAACTGAGCTGCACCACTGGTTTGTAGTCCTCTGTTTGCGCTCTGTCTTCGATGCAGATGAACATTCCGAAACCTGTCAGGTAAAGTGATAAGAAGTTCAAAAAACTCGTCCGGCAATTAAACTACAATACACAGAAAATATGCCTGCAATTTAGTCTCCCTTTCGGTATCGCTATTTACTTAAGACTCAGTATAAAAGCTGATGCTAGTGAAACGATCATCAGGTCTTTAAAAAGATGTGTTGTGGTGATTTGGGTTCTCCAAGTGTAATTATCAGTGCTCATCACAGGTTCCAATCTTCACTTAATAAAACTTTAAGTGTTGAAGTTGCTATCTTTAGTTGACAACAAATTGTAACTCAACATGAACTTACTACTTGTTCAAATATTTTACTGAAAATTTTTGAGGAACCATTGTTTAGGAGAACTGATAAATATATAAAGAGATAGTAAACTGTCTGATATCGTAGTTTATTCTGGGCGTTTCTTTGACTCTTTTGTCAGGATCGCGATGGCAGCCTTAAATTTAACCTCGTTGTTTAGTAGAATCTCTATGCTGTGTATATGAATTCTAAAGTTTACATCTCAGACTGTCTCATGTGCACATGGTGTGATTTTATTTATGAGTTACACGATAAGCTTTCTCTGCATTCAAAAATAATTTATACATTTGTCTAAGCGCAAAGAAGTTCAGACGTCGCAATCCGCTACGCCAGCAAACTTTCAAAAAGACTGCCAGAATCAGAGAACTTAATTTTTCGTTAAGCTGGAAACTTTAGTTTCGGTAATTAGGTCCGTATAGAAAGAATACGTGTCGCGGTGCAAGTATGTATACGTGTTTACGATATATATATATATATATATATATATATATATATATATATATATATATATATATAATAAGTTAGTTTTATGTGTCTGGAAGGTTATTTTCAGTAAATTATAAATTGATTTAAATATGTATTTCGCATGGGTGTGGTGTGGTATTTTTTCTCCTTTTGACCTTTCCTTACTTGATTAAAATATTGTACAGTTGTACAGGTGGTCCTTATGGGCTATCTCATTTATTGTTTTTTGTGTGTAATTACAATGGTTTATATTGGTGTTTGAGACATTTTTAATACAAACAATTTGGATTACCTATGTCATTAGATTATGACACAATCCAGTGCCAAACAAAAACTAGGCAAGATCCAAATGATGGCTTACCTAGGCATCACAGGGGCCATGTCTTCAACCCCAACAGCCGCCATGAAGGTGTTGCTGGATCTGCCCCCCGTACACTTAGTTATTATGGGGGAGGTCAGGCTAGGACTATACAGACTAGCCTGCTATGGTAGACTGAAGATCAACCCAGGCTTCAGGGGCCACTGCAAAATTCAGGAGATCGTGAAGGAGCCCATGCTTGAAATTAGGTCAGACTTCGTGAGCCCGCGAATCTGCAGGAAAAACAATTTTACAGTAGAAATCCCCGACTGCGAGGCATGGCGGGACGGGACGCCGGACATACCACAGGACGCGCTCGTCTGCTTCACGGTAAGATCCCGCGGGGAGCGTGGAACGGGGGCAGGTGTTTATTGGGAAGGACCGAGAGTGAGTCATAGTATTCCTTCGGAGCTCATGCAACGGTCTTCCAGGCCGAAATGTACGTCATCCTGCACTGTGTGCGGGAGAACAAGAGGAGAGGCTACACTAACAAGCGAATCCTCATAGCCACAGACATCCAGGCAACCCTTAAGGCCCTAAGTAGCCCACGGGTAAATTCCTGACTGGTAAGTGAGTGCCGAGCCGAGACGAGCGACCTGGCTGGGCAGAATAAGGTCACCCTTATCTGGGTGCCGTGTCACTCGAGGGTCAAAGGCAATGAAGATGCTGACAGTCTCGCGAAGAGAGGGACCAGGACATGACAAAGAGCCCTGCCAGGGGATCCATTAAGTCTTGGGTCAGAAACTAACACAAGGTGTACTGGGCAGCCTGTTCAGGGGTCAGGCATGGGAAGTCAATAATTGACAAACCCAGTTCAAAGAGAGCCGTGGACCTGCTAAATCTTAGCAGAGGACAGCTCAGAAATATAACAGGTCTCTTGACGGGACACATGGCCGTCAAGAAACACCTGCCAAAAATTGGGCGGTTCGAGGGGGACCTCATATGCAGACTCTTTGGCGAGGGGGAGGAATCAGCAAAACACATCTTGTGCGAGTTTAAAGCTCTGGACCGCAAAAGAAAACTGATCTACGGTCAGTCCAGACCGGAGACAGAGCATTATAAAACTTTACCCTGCCAATCGCTGTGCAGACTAGTTCAAGGCACAGTGATTTTGGAATGGGTGGAGTGAAGAGACTAAGGGCATGCACAATAGGCCAAAAGCTGCAGTGCCATCGGGGCGGCAAAGCCACGGGCGAGCCCCGAGGGAGAGAAAAAAATGTACGTTTAGCTGACAGACTGATTCCTAGGCCTTATTTGATGACAATTTCTGGAACAATTCGGAAGAATAAGCCCCAGATTCCACCAACATTGGTCGAAAATAAAATCTCCAGGTGGGAGTATCATTATTTGCCTACAGTTCCAATAGAACATTAGTTTCCTACAAACCAAAAACCAATAAAATAGTAGCACTTTTATCTACAATGCATACATCATCTGGAACTACTAATAAAAATACCAATATACCTGAAATTATCCACACCTATAATGCAACTAAAGATGCAGTAGACTCTTATGACCAGGTACGACAAAACATGTGTGCTAATCGAAAAACAAAAAGGTGGCCAATGTGCTTATTTTATAACATGATAAATATGGCCTCTATAATCTCGTATGTAATTTACTCACACAATGTTATTTTTCAAGGGAGGAAAGCTAATTTCTTGGCAAATGTATATGCTAGAGCTACATAAAAACCCAACGGAGGCTCATCAGATTAGTCGATTGGAAACGGTAACTAACATGAATAATGAGTTTAAAAAAAATTGGAGATGTTCTGGGAAAAGAAAGTGAGGTAGAAGAACCCTGAGGAGATAACAACAATACAAATAATAAATATCCGAGAGAATACTGCTACAAATGTCTTACCAGTAAGAAGAGGATGACTATAACATACTGTTCTAAATGCAAAAAACCAATATGTGGCGAGTATCAAGTTACAATATGACCTAGTTGCTCTTGAAAAAACACTGTGACTGCTATTTTTATTTCACTTTTTCAAAGTTAGTTTGTATTATTTTTGTACTTTTCTAGTTTCCTAAGAAAAAAAATATTGTTAATATATACTACCATAATATATCATTCGATTTTTCATTACAAGTACATTTTACGTGTTGATAGTATTAAGCGATCTTACAATAATGATAGTATTCTATGTTTAAAGCGACTTTAACAGGTCCACGCTATGTAAGACTATTACGAGAAGATATTGTGCCCCGTATCAGAGAACTGAAAATTATTTTTCCAACCTCTACTAGGTTCTTACGAGATAGTCGAGAGTCGAGTGTGAAGAGAGCTTGAGTGAACACAGTGCGCGACAAGTACGACGAGAGAGTACCTAGACGACGCGGAAGTACTCTACGACGGTGTGCCAGGCCATCCAGAACGACGAACGACGATAACTGATGGATCCCGTAGCTAAAGACGATAGTCTATTACTTGTTATTTAATTACTCCACCGTTGTTATGTTTATAGAGTTTTACAATATAATTATAGTTAACACCGGCATAGTTTCAGTCTTAAAAGCACGCACGACCTAACACCTTACATATCTCTAGGAACGGGGACTTATTCCGGGATATACGTGAGTGTTCCAGGGATAAGTTCCATATATATATATATATATATATATATATATATATATATATATATATATATATATATATATATATATATATATATATATATATATATATATATATATATATATATATGTAGTAGTTATTAACTTTAGACAAGGAAATAAATTAATTTAACATTTTCTAACCAATGAATAGAAAGAGATGGACCAATTGAGTGACCAGGTCTACAGTTTAGTTTGAGTGTAGTATAATTTGGTAAAAATCCTGGTTGTAAGCTCAGACAATTATTGTAAAAGAAATATGTTGTCATGTTGGATAGGACAAACAATTGGGACCATCTCAGCCGAGTGCAACTCAATATAACTGTGACACTGTTTAAGTACATGAGATCAAGAAATTAAACAATGGAAAAGCAGTGGGTGTTGATACAAATTATAGAAGCAGTAGTGGTACTAGTAGTAGTATTATCTCATCATAATAAATATCTCAAATAAATTACCGTCTACTTTACCCAACTATGAGCCAACCACCATCATGTAATAAAATTTACATATTTCGAGTTGTTTACTGAATGTTTTACAGCGTAAAGTTTTCCATGCTCAGAGAGTTCGTGACTAGGCCAAAACTCTTAAACATATCAGCACTGAAATTCGTCGGAAATTGCTGTCTATCAAAATACAAGCTTCCATTACGTAAGCTGCGTGCTTTATCGTGCATTCTTCACGCAATCTAGCCACAACAAACTAGCTCACCATTTAAATAAAGTGAATCAGTAATTAGTGCATAAGTAAACCCGCTCATAACTTGAGTTAATTAATTTCTCAAATGGTTGTCCAGGCCTCTTACAACTTAAACCCCTGAAATCTGTGTACGTCAACAAGGCTTTTGTTGTTGATCCAACTGGGGGTGTTACGATTATTTATTGTCTTACAGTTTGTTATAGTTTCCACTCATTTTACAGCTAATAATTATAGTTGCAAATGTGTTCACTTCTTACAAAAATCGTTTAAATTAGACTAATTTGTCGACTATCCAAGAAAGTGGTTGAAAATATAATACATGTTTAGGCTTGAATTTATACGATTTAAAAAAATATCTGATAAGAGACTCAAACGAAATAGCTAGCAATAAGTCATGACTACAAACTAGCCAAGAGCGCCGGATATCAACAATAAATTTTAAATTCAAAGCGAAATGTTATTTTAAACAAATTTTTAAAAAATGGTAAAAGAGTGGTGACATTTTTTGGGTTTTCGAGAATTTTCTTTGATAGAGCGCCATATACAACATCTAGAATCTATATTTATGGGTTGTTTTATCTATGTATTTCTGCAGTACACTTATTTCTTGGGGAATATTTTACCTATTTACTGGGGTGTTAGGGTCATCCCCCCAAGGTACTTGAGCCTTTTGCAGAACTGAGCCAAGCAGTCGCATAGCAAGCATTCTGTTGTTTCTGCTGGTTCACTGCAGCATCTGCTGTTTTTATTGCCCGCCTTGCTCATCTTCCTAAGGTAAGTACACTTGGAGAAGCCAAATGACCACAACACATTTAAAAAAAATGACGATCGTTTCACTAACCAAGTTAGCGTAAGCAGAGGATAAATACTTCTAAATATCTTACATCTAAAAATCTGTTTATATTCTTCTGCAGGTAGTCGGCCTATAACGATAGATAGATGGTCCAACGACACAAAAATTAACACATTTCGATTGGCGGAAATAACTGAGTTTTTTATTATCTATCTGTCGATATTTCTTGTAAAGTGATCGATCGATGCACTCCCCATAGGCAGCGGAGCCAAATTCATACACTCTTTATTGTTATTATATTCAGCAATACTTTCGAAAGCGTTTAGCTGTCCTGGTTGTCCAACATTTTTTTATTAATTAGCTAATAGAGAGGTATCAATAGTGAGACTTTGGCGCGAATTTGGACCTCTAGAACTTGAAGCCAAATTTGATTTTTCCAAAAAAAATTGTACCTCAAAAAACAACAAAGTAGTTCCGATGAAAGTTGGTTCGTATGTTGCCCCCGTAAATACCTTACGTACCAGAATTTAGGTTTACAGAAAATGTGTGATACAAATTTCAAGCGTTTAATGAAAATTTGCTACCATAACGCATTTGCTACGTCCAGAAATTTATATATATATTTATATATATATATATATATATATATATATATATATATATATATATATATATATATATATATATATATACATATATATATATATATATATATATATACATATATATATATATATATATATATATATATATATATATATATATATATATATATATACATACATATATATATATATATATATATATATATATATATATATATATATATATATATATGTATATGTGTGTGTGAAAGTGTATAGGGACAAAGTATGTAAGACTCGATGCATTTTCGCAACAATTAGAACCGTAGATCGGTTTCGCTCTCATTAGAGCTCTTCAGTACGGCACACTAATTGCAGCAAAAATGCACCAAAAATAATACCCATTTACCCATTTCTACCCCTATATTGGGGTAGAAATGATCCAGGGCTGACAATTTTCTAAATTGTTAGTTAGCCGATCCAGTCTCTATTTTTTAACACTTTGTGTTATTTGGAGCTGGCGTGACAGCATACTACTTGGTTCCGCAACTAGGTGGCGGCACGTCCACCACTTACTGAGTATTTTAAGACTGGCTATACGATAGCCGTATTATTTTTGGTGCATTTTTGCTGCAATTAGTATGCCGTACTGAAGAGCTCTAATGAGAGCGAAACCGGTCTACGGTTCTAATTGTTGCGAAAATGCATCGAGTCTTACATACTTTGCCCCTATATTGGGTAGAAATGGGCCAGGGCTGACAATTTTCTAAATTGTTAGTTAGCTGTATCCAGTCTCTATTTTTTAACACTTTGTGTTATTTGGAGGTGGCGTGACAGCATACTACATGGTTCTGCAACTAGGTGGCGGCACGTCCACCACTTACTGAGTATGCAAAAGGGGAAGAAGATCCCCAGGACGAAAAGGGTTTCTGCCCCTAACCCAAAAACTGGGAAGTTCTCCTTCCTCTTGTCAATGCATAAAACTACCTTCAAAGCATAAAGTGCAAGAAAAATTTCTTGGGAGCAACCCCCAAGAAAGTTACTAGACCTGGGCAATTATGGGTGTTGTTCGGGGCAGACAGAGTTTAAAGGAAGTATTGCTGTAAAATATGAAAAACACATCTTTCAAAGTCCGACTAATGGTTTTTTGTCATTTTCCGCTCAGACTTCCTCCTCGTCCAGCAACCCTATTAATTCTTGGTCTCTTAAGTTTCTTAGGGGCTGTTTGCAGCAAATTTGCCTCGCGGATTGTGCATCCAAGGGGGGTCCTCAGCATGTTTCTGAAGAAAATCTAAATACCCTCCTTGCAGTAAACTGTAAATTTACCGAAATTATATTCCACATTGTCGCCTATAATGTCTTTTTCAGATAATATCGAATACAGCACTAAAGTAAATAAATTAACTTGCTGTTTCACTCCTTTTTTTATTTTTATATTACAGATATAAGCACAAGATAAGTAAGTATAATAAAGGGAGGCCCTTAATTAACATTGGGGCTACACAAACTTAAAAGTAGAGAAGACATTTAGATCGTGTCTGTGTGCATACAAAAATTAGTAAAATAAATTAGAAAGTATAATAAAAAACAACAGCTTTACGATATTATTTTAAATAAACCAATAGGCATACGTTTTGCGGTTATTTCGAAATTCGCGAGTGTATGAATGTAGGTTTTGTCCAAGACTACACTGAAATCCGGTCGACGCCGAAAGCAAGCAGCTTTTAAATTAAGCTCGATATGGTTGGACGCTAAACAAACGTAGGTATGTCTAGTTTTAAGCGGGACTGTACCTGTTTGAAACGTACAATATGAGAAATACAGAAAGTGCTATTTACTAACCTCAATAAAAAAACTAACCTGCGAAACCATCGATAATAAAAATGATGGATCTAATAACTTATCTATCAGTATCGTTCTTATTTTTTGAGCAGCTTTTGATACTTGCAGAGAACATGGTCGCATGCTAAAATTCAGAGCTTTTGCAAGCAAACATTGTCCCGGTATTATAAAAGAAATGGGCCAGGTCTGACATCTACAAAATTGTTAGCTGATTGTACAAATGTCTCCATCTATAACATTTTGTGCTAACTAGAGCAATTGTCACAACATACTACCTGGTTCCGCAACGAGATGGCATCCCTGTCTACGTTCTGGCATGTTGCAATAATACTTGTAACTTCCATTGTTTAGATTTGTATCGACCATTTATTTTAATGTCATATCAGTACAGGTAACATAATCTGTCTTTGTCCAACATTGTATATATTGCATTACAGATATTGATTGCAAAAAACTTTTTTGGGAGTTTTGTTGAAAAGCTTATTTGATGAAATCTGGTACATTGTTTTTACTATATAGGTTATACTGGTAACCAAATTTGATGCCTTCCTTCATTAAAAAAAGACATATTCGCTATTAAAAGCTATTTCTATGAAAACTCACTACCATAACGCGCTTGCGTCCAGACTTTTTATATTTTTGCCCAACAAAATTTTAACGTAACATAAAAGGTAAAACAAACAAAACAGTGGG
This sequence comes from Tillus elongatus, assembly GCA_964006375.1. Taxonomy (NCBI): domain Eukaryota; kingdom Metazoa; phylum Arthropoda; class Insecta; order Coleoptera; family Cleridae; genus Tillus; species Tillus elongatus. The sequence continues at coordinate 162,025,111 of OZ023264.1, forward strand.
CTTGACAGTCTGTTCGCAAACTATTGAAAGTAATTTTGGTATATTACTTAGCCTACCTAATAAAAGCTTTAACAGCGAAACCTACTTCAAGCTTAAACACAAAGGCGTTACTTGTTTTAATTGCGTGATTACTGAGCAGCACTTTAACATAATGCATCCACCACCAATGCGGATACACGGCTTCATTAATCATTGACAAAAATCTCAGCACAAAACCCCGCTATCCGTCTTGCCGAAGTCACATGGTTAGCACATAAAAAGCCTTTTAATTATGGCACGGTTTGGCAGTCGTGAGCTTCCACCTAAGTCGCGTAATCAAGCGGTCAACGCCCCACACGCTTTACAAGCATGCTCTATGAAGTATGGAGACAATAGGTGGCATATCTTGAATACTTCCGCTGCAAGGCCTCTCCAAACAAATATTTTCATGGGGGACATTGTGCTCGGCTTTGATGTCGCACCACTTGCCCTTATTTGAATTGCCCCACATTTTCTTAGCTACCCAATAAATTAATACTCCGCATTGCGGGCAGTTGAGTTCTTTTTTTTTCGCGGTACTTATTTTGTAAACAGACAGTTATCATAGTCACAATCTAAAAGTGACGGTGCCTTGTCGTCGCATTTATGACTCTTAATATCGAGCAGCTTATTTCAATTGATTGTAACTAAACAACTATCGCACTTCATTAACGACTGTGCCAGTATCTTTAAAATATTTCCCTTTTGTTCTATTTTTCAAAGTACGTGGCCTCCAAATAGTGTTGTCAGAACTACATACAGACTTGGAGACTACTTCTCTGGCTTCACTGTGACAAGGCTGAACTTTTTGCCTCGTTGTTCGCCGGCAATTATACTCCCAACTCACCTCCAAATGTTCAACCAGCAACAGTCCCCAATGTCGCGCATACAATGACGGATATCATTTTCAAAACTAAAAAGGTACGAAAGATGCTCTCTTCTCTTAATACCAGGAAAGCCTCAGGCTTTGACGAGATCCCAGCAATTGTTCTTAAAAAATGTGCACCAGAACTTGCTCCTACTCTGACTCGTCTCTTTCAGACATCTTACAATAGAGACATATTCCCTAGTAACTGGAAAACTGCTCGAGTACAACCCGTCCCCAAGAAAGGATCCAAAGCTCTTCCCAGCAACTACAGGCCTATTTCTCTCCTTTCAGTCGTCTCTAAAGTGATGGAAAAGTATATGAACACCGAATTACTAAAATTTCCTGAAAAACATAGTCTAGGAACGACAGACAGTATGGATTACGTAAGCGCAGATCAACTGCCGACCTTCTTTCCTTTGTCACCCATTTTTGGAGAAAGTCTAGGGAACTACACGGTGAATCCCAGATTGTCGCTCTAGATATATACAAAGCATTCGACTAGGTTTTGTACGCAGCGCTGCTCAATAAACTTGCGGCCTATGGCCTACCACCAAAACTCTGTACCTGGACAGCAAATTTCCTCTCCAACCGGAACATTTCTGTTGTTGTGGATGACCATTCCTCTAAACTGTATCCAATTAATGTAGGAGTCCCTCAAGGTTCAGCTTTAGCCCCTACTTTGTTTCTTCTCTACATCAATGACCTCCTCTCTAGTACATCCAACCCAGTTCACAGTTACGCGGATGACAGCACCCTCCACTCCAACATACAATATTCTCAGCCTGTCTCTTTAGCCCAATTAGATGAGGATCGCAGACCGATGGAGAGTTCTGTGTCTGTGGATCTTCAAAAATATTAGACTCGGCAAGTAGATATCTTGTACAATTCAACTCCACCAAATCTCAGTCTGGTAAGTAGATATCTTGTACAATTCAACTACACCAAATCTCAGTCTGGCTTTCTATCTCATAAGAGATAAACCAGCCCTAGACCCATCACAATGAACAACCAAGTTATCCAAAGTAATGCGTCCTTTTCACTTGTTGGCATTTCCGTGGATCGAAATCTCAATTGGCACCAACATCTCACATAAATTGCAGAAGCGGCTGCTAAGAAATTAGGTTTCCTCTTCCAGGCTCGCAAATACTTTTCACCAGCTAATCTCTATACCTTATATACTTTACAAATAAGGCCAAACCTCGAATACTGCACCCATATCTAGTGTGCGGCTGTTGCTTCTACACTCGATATCCTGGACTCCATTCAGAAGAGAGCTATACGTCTCATCGGTGACCCTACCTCCACCCGAAATCTGCCATCCGTTGCACACTCACGTGCCGCTGGAGACCTCTCTCGCTTTTATAGATATCTGCACTGGCACTGTTCAGAGGAGCTTTCTTCCATAGTTCCTCCACCTGCTGCCCCCAACAGATCTACCAGGGGAACAGAGCGAATGCACCATTCTACTGTCCAGGTCACCAGACATAGAACAGCTTGTTATGCGGGCTCTTTTGTCCCGAGGACTTCCAAGTTGTGGAATTCCTTGCCGGCACAGGTTTTTCCTTATCTCCCGAACCTCCAAACCTTCAAGTACAAAATTAACAAGTTGCCTCTTTCCTGCTTGTCGATACCCACGATACGATAGTATTTAGGCTGTGAGCCCTCGTGGTGTGTTGTTGAAATAAAAAAATAAAAAATTGAAAGCTATAGGATTTTTCACAATTTTAAAAATTATGGAAAAATATTAAAAGAAATATGTGTATTGTGTGTAAGTTCAATTATAATAGTCAATTTTGTAAAAATATTTTACCGTTGATTATCGCTAATAAACCTTGAGGTTTATTCGGCTTTTATCTAAATAAAAGAAGGTAGTAAAAGCATTAAAATGTAAAAAAAAGATGTCTGATGAACGGTATTCTACGGTTAAGGATTCAAATATTTTTACTCTGGACATAACACCAAAAGTCCTTTAACAATCCGTGAGCTTATACATATAGAGTGTAATAGCAAGTCATTAAATGCTTTATATATTCTTTACTGCACTATCTTAAAGCTTTCCTTTTAGCAACCAAGTAATATCAAGCCACTGGGGACCTCATCCATTATCTGCCTGCCATCTCTTTGTGTTAGGATAAACTAAATCAAAATAGAAGCTTATTGTGCACGGTTTGCTTTACTCTTCATATGCCATGAGGTTAAATCAGATATGTAGTTACAGCTGTACATACAAATGATTTGTTAAGCCTCTTGGCTGTATTTTAAATTTTAAAATTGACGTTGAGTATAGCACTACGCTATTTGGAATTTTTACTGTAAATTTTTTTTGTTGGTCATGTGGGATAAAATGGACGAATATTTTATGAGCACGCAGCATTATGTGAAAGTTAAAGCTGATTTCTGAAATGGTAAATAAAGTTCCATGACGTAGCGATTTCTGTTCTGGTTGGGTTTGTAGTTTTAGTGAATTTTCTTAAAAAAAATTCACTAATGAGGAGATCCCGACTTTTGAATTTTGAAAAAATTTCTTCAAATGGGCGCTAATTAGGCCCCCGAGAAAACATATCCGGGGTCAGTTTCAATTTTTATATGTTTATATATATATATATATATATATATATATATATATATATATATATATATATATATATATATATATATATATATATATATATATATATATATATATATATATATATATTTATATATATATATATATATATATGTATCACACCGATAACTCAAAAAATAATGGGCCGATTTTGATTAAATTTGGTGAAAAAATTCCTTTTGCAAATGGCTTGGATAAGTTCGTTAGCCAGGAAAATCTGCCTAGGTTTTCCCGGAAAATTTTGTATTTTCTTTCGAAAAAAATTTATATCTCCGGAATTAACAAAGTAAGGGCAACCAAATTCGGTACGCAGGTTTATATCCTTATGAGTAAGTTACCTACCAATTTAGCTATGTAGCTCAAAAGACAAAAAAGTTATAAGCATTTAAAGAAAAATAAATTGTGGTTTTCCTTAAAACGTCAAAGTGGCGATTTAAAATGTCAAAATTGGCAACATTTAGGCAAGTAACTTGAATCTAATACGGGCTATAGAAATAAAATGTCTCAAGAAGGATGTTTTACAAACCCTAAAGTCTTAGTTTCAACCGTCATTGTCCTTCATTTTACTAAAATATTTGCAGAAAATTCATTTCAAATAAACCCTTTCTCTGATGCTTGGCAGTATCCTTAGCTATAGAGTTTATCGTTTAATGGTATATAATTTTTGTCGAATTTTCGTAAAAAATCAATAAAGTTCAATATATCCGTTATTATATAAGATATGAAAAAAAATGTATATATTGATTATAGGGTGTCTTGAGCTACATCTTAAAATAATATTTCTACAATCACAGGGTGGCCGATAAGTCGTTGGTGATACAAATTTCCTTTCTTTTTTAATCAAACACGCCTTATGTTATTGCATTTTTGCATTTTCCATCGAAATATGTTTGTAAGAAAAGAAATTATGGACGCAGCAAGTGCGTTATGGTAGCGAATTTTGATCAAATGTTTCATATTTGAACAGCTCAATTTGCTGTTAACCTATAAGGTTGACCAAGAAACGTGTTTTTTCGGGAACACTTTAAGTTTACTTTTGGAAATTTTTGTACATTTTCACACAATAAAGTTATTTTGATGAAACATGCCACATTGTTTTTACTATATAGGTTATACTGGTAACCAAATTTGATGTCTGCTTTCTTAAAAAAACACACATATTTGTTATTAAAAACAATTTTATGAAAATTCACTACCATAACGCACTTGCTGCGTCTAGAGTTTTTATAATATTTAGCGAATTTTCGTAAGAAACATCGTTAAACGAGTCACAGTTTGTGAAATTCCGAGGAATTTCTTTAACTTATCGCTATTTGAAGCATCGCGAAGTCATATTTAGGACATATTATCACAATCTGTGTATATATATATATATATATATATATATATATATATATATATATATATATATATATATATATATATATATATAGGGCTGCCCAGAAGTCCGAAATAAAATTAATATACCCTTAACCTTTAACATTTGGAGAAAATGCTCGGACACGTCAATTTAGTTTTATATATGCTCACATTTTGACGTTATTCGTTTGTTTTTTGATAGACATTTGTCAAAGATATGACCACATCGATTTTTTTAAAAATGGAAACATACAACTTTTGATACATCATTTGAAAGCAAATATCTCGTTCAGTATGCTTATAAATTTTCGGCGCGATTCTGTCAAGCTGTTTAAAAATGGCGACTGTTAAATATTTTTTTAAATCCCTATTTAAATAAGCGCTTGTGGCTTGTGTTTTTTACCTTTTCAGGTAAGAGATTTTCATTATTTCACGTTCTGTCATTTTGTGACATTTTGAACTTGTCAAATTAATTTAGGTATTTCGGAAGTATTATTTTACAATTTTCTAAACAAAAATGGTTTTGTCGAAAAGGCAGCGTATCGAACTCTTGATATTGTTAGGATGTGGAGACAAAATAAGAAATCAACGTGAAGTGTGCACTTTATTTAATGCTAAATTTCCGGAGAAACAATTTCGCAGGGCACTGTTAGTAAAATATTCCACAAATTTGATGAACATGGCACAGTAAAGGACTTGCCTAGGAATGGACGGCCACGTGTTTTAGGCGACGATGAAAAATTAAATATTGCATTATCTCTGCAGGATAATCCGCATGTTTCAACAGTTTCATTGGCTCAAAATCATGATACATCTAGAGGTGCTATTGGAAGATTTTTAAAAGCAGAAAAATACCACCCTTATAAAGTATATCTTGTCCAAGAGCATTTAGAAGATGACTATGACAGGCCTTTGCAATTTTGCGAAGAAATGATGAGACGGTGTGACGAGAATAATAGGTTTCCACAGAACATATTATTTTCTGATGAAGCTACTTTCTATTTAAACGGGGTGGTTAACAGACATATTATCGTTTCTGGAGTCAAGAAAATCCACGATCGATATTTGAAGCGCATACTCAGTGGCCTCAGAAAATAAATGTATGGGCAGGTATCATTAATAACCGATTTTAGGGCCATTTTTTCAAAGGAGACCTCACAGCTGAACGGTACCTGGATTTATTAACCTTCGAGTTGATGCCTGCTCTAGCTGTAATTTTTCCCAACGAAGTATATCCAGATCCACCTAATGAAATAATTTGTTTTTAGCAAGATGGTGCTCCCGCATTTTGGTGTCAATGTGAGAAGATATTTAGATCAGATATTTCCAGGTCGCTGGATTAGACGGCGTGGTACAATTTAATGGCCACGAAGGTCCCCAAACTTAAAGCCTCTAGACTATTTTCTTTGGGGATATTTAAAACAAAAAGTTTACCAAAATAGGCCAAATAATATTGAAGATTTGAAAAATAAAGTTAGATTGGAGACACATAACATACCGGATGAAGCCATTTGGAATTCCGTCAACGGATTTTACCATCGTCTGGGAGCATGCCGAGTAGAGGGTGGAGGACATTTCCAGCATTTGCCACGTTAAATAGCCTTTTTGTTGTTTTTTGTTTTGCTTCGTTACATTTTTTTTGACAAAATAAATAACAAGTAAACCATAACTATGTATTGTTAAATTACAATGTAACAAAATGACAGAACGTGCAAATATGAAAATCTCTTACCTGGAAAGGTAAAAAATACATCAATGATTTATCATTTCCGCTTATTTAAATAGGGATTTAATATCTTTTTGACAGTCGCCATTTTGAAATAGCTTGACAGAATAGCGCTAAAATGTATGAATATACTGTACAAGATATTAGCTTTCAAATGATGCATCACGAGTTGTATATTTCCACTTAAAAAACATATCGTTGTGGTCATATCTTTGACAAATTTCTATAAAAAAAAACGAATAACGTCAAAATGTGAGCATATATAAAACTAAACTAACGTGTCCGAGCGTTTTCCTCAAAGGTTAAAGGTGAAGAGTATATTAATTTTATTCCGGACTTCTGGACAGCCCTGTACATATATATATATATATATATATATATATATATATATATATATATATATATATATATATATATATATATATATATATATATATATATATAATGTCTAATTTGAACGGAACTTGGTTTTGGGTTCTAGGGACCCAATTTCGCACTTATCTGAAGAAATTTTTTCAAAAGCTTTTCATCGTGACCTCTCTATTAGCGAATTTTTCTTAAGAAAAATTCGCTAAAACATAAGTGTCATCCATTCAAGATAACACTTGTCCAAGAATTATACGAAGATAGTACGGATAGACAGGCATTCTCGGCGACCATATTATCGGATCACTTAGTGTTGATGTCAATTTGGCTGGTAAAGGTTATTTAGAGTTGTTAGAAGACCTTACTGCGGCCTTTTAATCATCCAAGCACTGGAATAAGACGTAATTTTCAAGGGAAACAACCTTCATTTCAACAGGATAGAGCGCTTCTCCATTCTCATGTAGGAGTACCCGGAAAGCTGCTCATTTTTTCGGACAATGGATAGGTCGGCGAGGTCCCATTGAATTACTTGCTAGTTCACCTGACGTAACCCCTTTGGATTTCTTTTTGTGGGGCCACTTAAAGTCTAAGGTTTATGCTACACTACTTGAATCCCTTCAAATGCTTTGAGAGAGAATCGAAGCACAGTGCCGTTTGATAACGCCAGAAATGTTGGAAAATGTTAGATAGGCTTTTGAAAATTGATTGCATGATTGTATAAAAGTTGGGGGTGGACATTCTGAGAAGTACTTTCCTTAAATCTAATTGTTGTTTTATAACCACTTTTGTAATATTTTACAGTAATCTAGGCAGGGTTCTCAGAAACCAATCGCTCAAAATTGACAAAAAAAGAATATGATTGCATAGATAATGAAAGCAGCTTCGAAATGATGTGTCACTAGACCCTTTTTGCCATTTAGATTTTTTGAAGGGGTGGCTCGGGGCGCTAGAGGGATGCAGAAATCACTTTGAAATCATGAAAATATTTTGGTCCCTCTTCAAGTTAAAATTGATCTGTTTCAACATTTTACCCACACTTGGACGAAATTGGACACTTTAGGGAGTGTAGATTTTACTTGGGCACCCTGTACTATAAAATCTGGTTACAGACAGGCCGAATAGCTGAGTTTGCGAGGTGAGTAACCCCTAAAATCCGACTAGGAGCTTGCGGGTTTAAGCCTCGTATTCAGACAGTAGGTCTTTTTTCCTCGAATGTGGAAAGGCCGGCTTCTGATATGTTATGGGTGGTGTCCTTTGTATAAATATATATATATATATATATATATATATATATATATATATATATATATATATATATATATATATATATATATATATATATATATTATGGAATAAAATTTACAATTCAGCGAAAAATAGTTTTTGTGGAAAACGCTGAAACATGCGAAGCTTAATTTGTCGAACACTATCTTATAATCATAGTTAAAACAATTAAACTCCCACCATTTTACCCCCACAACTTTATCCCTTTTTTTAAATAGCAACCCTACATTTTTTCATCAAAATTCGATGGATCACATTTTTCTGAATGCGGAGATACCACATATGTATGGTTCAATATTACAGTTTTCAATAGGTACAGGGTGGAAATTTAATACCGGAATATTAAAACTAAACAGTTTACCCTGAAATTTAAATTTCTAAAATAAACTTAATAAAAACGTCACTTTCTTATAATATATCTTCAAAATGTTCTCCATTCACTTGCACACAACGAAATAATCTGCTCTGGAATTCTTCACGGACTCTTATCTTAAATTTATTATCTTGTCTTATTTAAGACGCACATGGTATCATTAATCATTTCTTATTAACCACCAATTCTTGCATTGTGAAAGGTTAAATTTAACAGTTCTGTTTTATTTTGTGGTGTATTGTGTTGAATGCACGGTCTCCTAATAAATTAGTCGTAATTTTATTCCGATAGTTTCAATAAATTTTTGGTCTAATAATGCGATATTTAACTGAAACTCTGCGAACAGAAATATTATTGATGATTGGGTATGGTGATATGTGTAGAACACACTCACAAGTTGTTCACTTATTTAGTGAAAAACATCCAGATTTGCCCCCACTAACCCAGGGAACTGTGTCTAAGATACATTCACAGTTTCGCGATTATGGACACGTTAAACTACTGTCTAGGAGACCCAAGTTTGTTGAAGAAGATGTAAAACTCATTATTTTATTGGCTTTTCAAAACTAACCAACAACTTTTACCCGTCAAGTTGCACGAGAAAATGATCTTAGTCAATCAACAGTTTTAAGGTGTCTCAAAAACGAAATAATGCCTCCCTATAAACTACAACGCGTTTAAGAGTTGATTGACGGTGTTTCTGATAGAAGACTGCAATTTTGTGAACAACTGCTGTACATGTTACATAGAAATGTCACTTCTTCTGCTGACGTTCTGTTTCCTGATGAAGCAACATTTCTTTTGAATCGTGATGTAAACAGGCAAAGTTGCAGATACTGGGCTGCCGAAAACCCACACTGGATGCGACAAACATAGACTCAGCGTCCTGAGAAGTTGAACGTTTGGGCTGGTATCATGGTGATCACGTAGTTGGACCTGTTTTATAGAAAATCTAAACGGTCCAAGATACTTAGAAATGCTAAGAGAACAGGTTGTCAAAATGTTAGCAGAATTGTATCAAAATGTAACGGAACCTAATATTTCCCATGAAAGGATATGGTTTCAACAAGACAGTGCACCGCCCCACTTTGTTCTTCAAGTACGGGATGATTTACACAAAGTCTTTCCCCAAAGATGGATTGGACGAAAAGGTTTTATCATACACCTCTTGATTTCTTCTTATGGGGATACCTTAAAAACAGAGTGTATAAAACGTAACCTGCTGATCTAGATGATTTGAAAATGAAAATAACAGCATAAATTAGGAACGTAACGCCTGACGTGTTGAACAGAGTTAGAGAAGATTTCCAGAGCAGATTATTTCGTTGTGTGCAAGCGAATAGAGAACATTTTGAACATTTATTATACGAAAAGGACGTTTTTATCAAGTTTATTTTTGAAATTTGAACTTCAGGGTAAACTGTTTAGTTTTAATATTCCCGTATTAAATTTCCATTGAAAACTAATATTAGACCATACATATGGGGTATCTCCGCATTTAGAACAATGTGATCTATCTAATTTTGATAAAAAAATGTAGGGTTGCTATTTAAAAAAAGGATAAAGTGGTGAGGGTAAAATTGTGTGAGTTTAATTTTTTTAACTATGATGATAAGATAATGTTCGACAAATTAAACTTCACATGTCTCAGCGTTTTCCACAAAAACCATTTTTGGCTGAATAATGAATTTTATTCCATAAGTGTGTTTCACACTGTATATGTATATATATATATATATATATATATATATATATATATATATATATATATATATATATATATATATATATATATATATATATATATATACTCGTGGTTTGTTTTTTTTTGTCGTGAAGAGTTATGTTATAATTTACTGGGTTTAAATTCGTGGAAACTCCTTCATTTTTGGACAAAAATTAAAACAACATTTTACTCGCCGGGAAATATAACTTAGTTGTTATAGTTTATTGTATTCTAATCTTTAAGTTTGTTATTCTGTTCTGTTAAAGATAAGAATACAATAAAGATTAGAATACAATAAACGATAACAACTTAGGTATATTTCCGGGCAAGTACAATTGAGTGATGGTGTAACATACAGGTAAGATATAAATATAAATAATTTGTAAAAAAACATAGATTGCAATGATTTAAAGGGAACCTACCCTCTAAAAATGCCTTTTTCAATGTTTACAGCTCTCAACCGTAAAAGTGCAATGGTAGTAAATTAATATAAAATAAAATAAATAAATAACCTGAAGAAGCCGCGCATGAGGCGGCGAAACGTCGTAAAATCAAAAACACAAATGTTGTTTTAATTTTTGTCCAAAAATAAAGAAGTTTCCACGAATTTAAACACAGTAAATTATATATATATATATATATATATATATATATATATATATATATATATATATATATATATATATATATATATATATATATATATATATATATATATATATATATATATATGTAAGCTCCCCTGCACAAGTCTAAGCCGTCTTTGTGCGGAGTTTGTCTTCTGTGGTGTTACTATTATTATAATTATGAATTTTTCTTCTTACAAACATGTCAAATGTATATTCTAGTGTAAACAGTGCTGTGTATGCTCGATTTGAATATATGGAGCTGATCCATTTACACTAGAATCTACATTAATTTTAAGACTAAATATTTTGTCTATAAAATACTAGTTTCACCGCATTGCAGAGGTGGTATATTAATCTAGCTGTTCTACCTTTACAGCTATTACAATAAACCAAGTGACAGTTAACAGACTACTGTTTGTTTTGCTTTACACCCGCCAAGGGACTCGTCTCAGATATGCAGTTTCTGATATACCACTCGTTATAAACTTCCCCTGCTGAATTACGAAATACTGCCGTGTAGCGACAACAATTTGTTGTTGAGTTTTCACATTTTAAGACACTGCAAGATATACAAAACTGTTACGTTGTCTTTCAGGATACGTACTTTAATAATCTATTAAGATATCTAATAAAATGACGTTCAGGACTTTTCCCATGAGAAATATAATCGGCTATCAAATTATAGAACTAGAGTGAAACTTTAGACACAAGAGACACGATGGAATCTCTGGACGGAAATTCGGATAACTTCTTTTGTTTTAAAGTTGGAAGCCGTGAAACTTTAGCCAGTTAGATTGTTTTGCTAAAACTTCGTTTTCTTGGTCACCTACGTTTTAGATTTATTTGTGATAATCGATTTTTAAATTTATTGCATAAAACATATTTGAAACATCTTTGCGAATCAATAAAAACATTATGGCGATACGTTGTAACTACAAACTGTAGAGCCTCGGTGGCTCAGAGGTAAGAACGTGTGCCTCTGAACCGAAGGGTACTGGGTTCGATCCCAGGGTTCTCCTTTCATTTTTTCAGTACAAACTGTAACATTAATATCAACCGAGGTTCTGGCATTGTATTTGAGCAAGTTGAATGTCTGCACGTTCCACCCTTCGGAGGGGGCGTAAAGCCGTCGGTCCCGTGTCCATGCGATGTTGGACACGTTAAAGAATTCTACCCTCCTTACAGAAAGGCAGGGGTTCGGCAAAATTTCCAGGATTGTGAGGTGAAACTGCTCCCTGGCGTCGGTGATTGGCCATAGTCGCGGAAATAGGCCGACGTTAAAGAAGGAAAACACACACATAACTACAAACTGATTTGGGATAACTCAAAAAAAGTCTGGACGTAGCAAATGCGGTATGATAGCAAATTTTTATAGAAATGATGTACGCATTTGTTTTACAAAAATGTATATTAAATGCATATAATTTCTTTTCGTTTAACTTAGACATCTAAATTTCGGTATGGATATACATTTATTTCTCCACTTTTTACACTTAAAAAATAAATGTGTTAAGTCAGAATAGATTAGTAAAAAATTTCTAGACGCAGCAAGTGCGTTAGAGTAGCGAATTTTCGTAAGAATTGTATACTATTATTATACGGCATATTAGCAAAGTTAATACTTTAAAGTTACACAGACCTAGAAGTTCGATTTTAAAGGTCCTAGTACGCGCACGTTTCAAGAATTCTTTCGAAAGTGTTACCATCGATATCTCTCTATTATCAAAAAAATCTTGCGTTCCAACTCCTTTTGAGAAAAATGCTCAAAACTCAATTTTCTATGAAGCTAAAGAACTAAATTTTGCTGTATCTGTAGATAGTGAAAGTCTTTTTAAAAGAAACTTGTATTACAAATTTCATTAAAGTTATACAGAGGATTGCCAGAAGGAAACTTAATTCATATATTGAAAAGTCATCTGCCAAATTGTAAACGTAGCTGCTGTTTTGCCTTATTAATCGCCAGTATGATTTCATTCTAATCAACCTAACCAAACCGGTTTTTTCAATACCAACAATAACAAAATTATAATTTCAGACTCAAAGGTGACAAATTTATTTAGGCGTTTTAAACAAAAATGAGATCTTGTTCAAAACGTATGAAATCTGTTTCTATTATTGTTTCTCCAAATGTCAAAATAAAACATAAAAAAAACATACACTCACCGAGCTGTATTCGATCGCGTGACCTTCTGCTTATGAGGCAAGCGCGACGTCTCAACCATCTAGGCATACGTCAACCGACGTTTTATTTACATGATACATTAGATCGACTTCATGCCCGGGATATTATATTCAAAGTATACTTAACAATTATTTACAGAATTAGTAGAATTATTGAAACACATCCCACGACTGTTTCGGTCTTATAAGTTTAAAGATAAAATGAAGTATTGAAACACATCCCACGACTGTTTCGGTCTTATAAGTTTAAAGATAAAATGAACTATTTTAGAATCATTTTAATAGATACTTAGCTTGATTTTGTTGGGGCCATTCATAAAGCTGTAAACATAGTGTCTTTTAATAATTAATTGAATCCCCCAGTTAAATAACAATCACTTGGCAAATTTTTAATTTCATGTCGTCTGTCATTTATCATAATTGCGGCCGAGATTTCACGATTGTTGGTTTTATGCCTGGTATATATTTTGTTTGGTTACCGTTGATGTATGGTTTATACTTGTTGTGTGAATTAATCTACGCGTGGCAAGTAACTACTCTGTCTGTCAGGCATTGGACTTTAACCACTAAGTCGTCTCAATGCATGTCTTTGGGATTTTATTTTTAATTTGGAGAAAAACTCTAAAATGTTGTATACCAAGCTACCTAAAATTCACAACATATGTTTATTTGCACTACTTTTAGCCACATGTAAAGTCTTATTCCAGTTACTCTGATACTTACAAAAATGTAGCGTTTTCGTATTTGTTGGGTTATCGCTCGAATGCATACATACATACATACATTCATATATATATATATATATATATATATATATATATATATATATATATATATATATATATATATATATATATATATATATACATATATATATATACATACATACATACATACATACATTCATACATAAATTCATATATATATATATATATATATATATATATATATATATATATATATATATATATATATTTATATACATACATACATACATGTGTCCTGGAAGGACCTCTCTATGTCTAGGATAGGCCACCAGCGCCACCTCCCTGTTCTCCAGCGTATTCTCCAGTGTCAGCACCAGCTGGTGCAGTGCTGTTTCTGTTGAGACTCCTCTGTATGCGTATTGTCCTCAGTGTAGAGGTTGTGCTTCCAGTAGGCCGCCTCTAATGTACCGGTTGAGCAGTTTTTCCATTGTTTTTAGCAAGAAGGACATTTATATTGATTGTCTCTAGGGTTAGTTTCCATAAACCTAAAGATGAATACGTTCTCCTTCTACAATAGGTCCATTTTTGTGTGTATTTATTTTACACAAAATAATTCGCAATTAAAAGATTTCACTCGACTTTCTTTGACCTTCATATCGCTGATGATACAACTTGTTCGTTTATCTGATTCCAAATCCCAATTTTGCAAAATGTATTTCAATATTGTCATTACTGTTGGAATACTAATACTTTATACCAGTCGCGGCTCGTGGTCAAATACGAAGGGGGTTCATAAAATTAAGAACATGTAATATCAGAACATGAAGTGCTGCGCATGATGTTGAAAATGCGCCGCAGGAGAATTTTTTAAAATATTTTCAAGGTCACGCGTTTTCAGAAGAAACATTTAGATACTCGTAGCATTTAATAACACAATAAATAAAAAACTTACGTTTACTTATACAGGAAATCCATTCGTCTATGCTTTGAATTAGCAAACACATCAATAACACGATTGTTGAGGTCTGGAATTGAAGCAATTAATTCTTTTTCCATATTTAACATGGATAATGAATTTAGTCTTTCTTTTACCATGGTGTTCCTCAGAAAAGTCTTCACTCTTTTGAGAGTTGAAAAACAACGATCACTTTCAACTGTTGTCGTAGGAATCGTACAAATAAGTTTTAACAACAAAACACTTTCACTGAAACAGTCAAGTAAGTTTCGGTGTTTAAAGAATTGTAGAATAACTAAGCAACTCGCCACCCCTCGAAAATCTTCTCTACTGTATATAACTAATAGTTCACTTTTCAATTTAGCTTTGTCGAAAAAGTCATATGTTTTTGTTACACTATCAAACTCTACAGTGGGGAAGTTGTTTTCATATTCACGGAATTTATCAGGAAAAAAAAGTTTGGATACTAAAAGATGGCCGTTAAATTCAAATCGGTCCTTGGCCTGATTCATTAGCACATCACATACTTCCTTCGATTGGGCAGAAAATGACAAGTCATTCGGTCTACGCCTATTTGGTGGTGAACTGGGAGAATCGGATGTATGGATTTTTGTGATCGCTTTTTCAAAATTATACACAAAGCTATTGATTTTGATAGCATCCAAAGATCGAGACTGAAATTCATTAAAAAGAATTTCACAGTGAGGCATGATTTTACCAAAAAAAGTGAGCCAATATTTAAAATGGTCATTGTTTAAATAGCCCAATAACATTTCAGCTTCGTTATGTGTATTATAATCATTTCTTGCAGAGTCTAAAATACATTCCAGGCATTCCTTTAAAAGTTCTGCATTTTCGTAAACATTTCTTACCGTTAGAGTGTTATAATTCCATCTGGTCGGCGCTGCTGCTGGAATTCGCTTTTTCATAATACTCTGTAATACCTCCGATCGCTTTGGTGATCGTGAAAAGAAGGTAGAAAATGCATGTAAATTTGCGAAAAAATTAGAGATATTTCTATTGACAGACACGCTTTTTTGTAAAATTAAATTGAACTGATGGGCATAGCAGTGTATAAAATACGCATATGGATAGTCATTTTTTATAATACTTTGCACGCCTCCCACCTTCCCTGATATAACGGCTGCTCCGTCATAACTTTGACCTACTAGGTGATTAGGCGAAATATTAAGCTCAGTTAATTCTTTTTTTATTTCAATCGCAATGTCTTTGGCACTATATGACGCAGGATCTAGAAATTTCGAAAATCGCTCATGTATGTGATCGTTTCGTTCATATCTCAAAATTAACACAAGTTGCTGATGGATAGAAACATCTGTCGTTTCATCAGCCTGGATGGCTACAAAAGGAGTCTCTAAAATTTGTTTTTTTTCCTGATAAACTACGAGCATATCATCTAGTAAATCATTCTGAACCGATTTTGAAGCTCCTTTAAAAACATTACTCCCTTCCAAATGCTGTTTCATTGCCACATCTATTTCCGCCACAAAATCGATGAGCCCCCTGTATATACCGCGATTTAAACTGCCCGAAGATTCGTTTTGCCCACGTAAGGCGAGTTCAAAAGCACCACAAAATTTAATACAGTCGATAAGTGATAATACATACCGGTTTTTTGATACTTGTTCATTGAAGTTTTTAATCGACTTTTGATATGCAGAATCCAAAAAAATGTCGAATGTCCACATTACCAATATCGGAGAGATTTAGTTCATTCTTCATATGAATTTGGGAAGATGCATGCTTTTTTATTTTTGCCGACAAATGTGACAAATCCGTAACCCCTGTTTTTGTCCACTCGACACTTACATTAGGATTACCAGCGAAAATCAGGCAAGGGAAGCAAAATAATGCATTTAGTTTATTACACCCGCACAACCAGGAAGTTTTTTATATTGTTCTACTTTAAACACACGTTTAAACTTTTTATTTTTTAAGGTACACTCTTGTGCCAGCTGTAGTTCTGGGCGAGGTGGACCCTTTATCTTTATTTCAAAACGATTTTGAAAATTATTCGAATTTTCTTTAATATATTCCACCGAATACGACTCGATTGTTTACATATTTTAATTAACACGTAACAGGAGACAAGATTACGGGCTAAAGCAGACGATTGTCGAGTACCCGAGCCGACGTAGACGTAGCTCGAATTTTCCTCCTTCTCGTGCACTGCACCTAAACGCCGTAAGATGTGTGTATATGTCTTCTGATTCACGCGTCCGTTGATCTCTTTTTAACACACAGAGTACCGCTCTCACGATATGTTCAGGATCTAACTTGAACCTAAAAAGCTGGTAAAGTCGTCAGCGACAAGACAGCAATTTAAATATTTTCTATGGGTTACGGGTTGTTGTTTTGTATGTAACTATGTAAGTAATGCTAAAAAAGGTAGTATATTATACGATATTTATCATTTATATTATAAATGTTGAAAGGATAAAATTATAATGCTGTAGGTAGTTCAATTTTTAGGGGGTTCACTGCACAAATGCACCTACAGTAAAACCGCCACTGCTTTATACAGTCTATCTGAGACTAAAGTAAGAATATTCCATCTTAGACGTTGTTTTACAAACCCTTTCAGTATAGATTGCCACGGTCGTTTCTTTAGTCTGTTAGCCTTTTTGATAAGCTTTTACATGTGTATGGAATTTAACTCGAACCTAGGTAAATCAACACCTGCTGCTCAGTCAAAATAGTTTCTGCCAATTGCAGCTTTAGTTCAACAATTTTGTGGCAATTATATTGAAAACTTCGAGGTAATGCATGTCGCCCCAAGAACGCCTTCGATGAATCGGATTTTGACATACTGAGTTCGTTTTTCTTTCTTTTTTTTATTGGTTTGTATCTATTTATCCTACTAACTGTTTGAAGATTTTCTATGGTTTTTGTATTTTTTTTTAAAATAAAAAGCGAACAAGGTATTGTCTTAACAAACTATGAAAACGCTATTTTTGGTAACACACATCTGACTTCATGTTAAAGACTTTTAAAGAAAATATTGTTTGACCACCGTTGAAGGATTTAACTGTTGCACTTTTTATACAAAGAAAGACTGTTTAAAATAAAATGTTCTGATTCTTGGCAATATAAATAGCAAACGACGCAGATGAATTTTATTAGGTCGAATATTAAAACAATGGGCTACTCCTTTCGAAATATCGAAATATTAGGCGAAGTTGGATCCTTAAGGGCCACTTTTTTTTATGCACTTGAAACGTCGGAATAAGGAATATTCTGCCTTAAAACATAAATTTGATGGATATCTGAGCTTCTTAGCAACAAGAAGACGTTACAGTTTTCAACGGCGGTTGTACTTTGCCATGAGCAGTACGCATCAGGTGCCAATCAGAGGCGAGTATATCCCTCTGTAGGATTTTTCGTTAGAGGCAAAGAGGGCAAGTTTTTAAATATATGAGAGAGCGGCGTCAAAGGCAGATTCTCCAACGACCACCAAATAAAAACACACTCTATGTGCAAGGAAAAATTCATCTACTATGTATTTAAATCACAACAGGTTATGTGCTTTAAACTAAAGTTTCAAATAGCGGTGTCTTCAGTTAAGTTAATCGATTTGTGTAGAGGCGCCATACGTTACGATTTGTAAGAGAAATTTTTCCTTTCTCTGTCTTTTCATGAATTTCAGGGCATTTTTATATTAAATTAGAGGGGTCTACTTCTAGGAAGTTACTAAAAAGTCTGAGTCTTAATCTATTTATAGGAATTTACGAAAAAGTCTGAGTCTAAGTCTACTTCTGGGAGTATAATTCTGAGTCTCCGAATTTATCTAGGAATTCACTAAAATACAATAGGCTGTAGTCAAACAACCCTCTCTGGCTAAATTTATGGGTTTCTGTAATTAGCTAACCTGTTGTTCCGCACATTTGGCTTTTTGTTTGATACGTCCAGCTAATGGATTTTGGAATGAAAACATTGACGTCCAGCCAAATTTTCATCCCTAATGAGACGTGCTAATTAACGACAAAAGAGTAGGTGAGTTTTTCTTAACAAAAACATTTACTAACTTTCTTTACATCTAAGAATCTGCTGGACAGAAAAAAAATCAAGTAAAAACGCCATTAGATTTTCATATCATTTTTAGGTCAATCATATTTGTATTGTCATCTCTTTCAAGTGACATTGCTGAAATTGTTGCATATAAGGACACTATTTAATTTAAGATCATTTCCTTTAATCGTCATTAATAATTGTGTGTAATAATCTTAATAGTCAGGATAACATTTTCCTGATATTAATTAATAAGGGGATGCTGTCCGTTTAAAGTTCTCTATCTCTTTAATTATTTTTTTTGAGATTTCTTGTAAATTTAACTAAAGATTCATGCCATTTTTTTATTTGATCACAGGAAAATCACAATATTCACCTATTATTGCCTTTCAAACATAAATAAGGAATTAAAAATGAGTAAAGAGCTTTTGAGCTTAAAAAGTCTGATTTGCCTAGAGTTAGACATGCATCTAAAATATATCATTTATTCTATCTGGCCGGACTAAATACTTATTTATCCTTATTTTTAAGATTTTTTTCTTTTACCATAAGAAATTTTTGAAATCGACTGCCTACTGATTGACCATTTTTGACCCGAATACCCTTTTTCCCTACTGTCTGTCTTTTATATGATTAATAAAAAATTATTGTTGTGTTTTACTATTGCTCGTTATTGAAACAGATTCCTAGCCCTGTTTTCTCTTTGATCATAACAACATTATAAATTGTACCGTTATTTAGGTATCTAAATTAATTAATAATAACATAATGACCTACCGTTAGCGAACACAAAAAAATGCACTAGAGGTCTGAAGAATATGAGATTTTAGTTAAAATTATAGCCCCCCTCCCCCCCAAAAAAGAGTAAGTATGCTAATTAATGAAACCTCTTAATATATTAATTAGAACATAATCGTCTTTAACTACCTGAGTTGACATAAAATACCAGATGAAGTCACTGGCAAAAATCTTAGTTTAAAACTCCACAATTTTGACGTTAAATTCTAAATTTACAATCTAATAATACTTAGCTGGTTTCCCTTGGGTTAATTAATATTGGTAGTTACTTTAAAAGGGGGCCCCGAGTGTACAAGATCTGCCATTTTGATAGCTACAATACAATAAACCTTATATCGTTGAATCTGCCTCTAAGGGTACTATCAAAGGTCGCAAAAATACAAAGGATGTTCAGTTTGAAATAAAAAAGTTGATCGTCATCGCGCAACATTCTTTATATCCATCCATACAAGAATACCCCTGCCAAGTAGGAATTGTCCTATTTCATAAAGGCAAGGAAATTCGTTGTAATTGATTCAGCCCTTTCGGAGATATATGAAATATTCCAGACTTTTTTGCCATCCTGTGTAACTACTATGCTTTATTTCAAATTAATATACATTTAACGCTTATTATTAGTTACACGATTAACCTCTGCTAACTTTTATTTTTATATATTTTTTTAAACTGTAACGTCTGTCTATTTTCGCGACTATGGCCAATCACTGATGCCAGAGTGCAGCTTTATTTCACCATCCTGTCAATCGTGCCGAACCCCTGTCTTTCTTTAAGGAGGGTAGGGATCTTTAACGTGCACAACATTGCATGGCCACGAACCCGGCGACTTCACGCCTCCTCCGAATCAACTTGTTCAAATACAGTGCCAAAACTTTAGTTGGTGTTAATGTTACAGTATGCATTGAAGAAGTGAAAGCGGAACCCTGGGAATCGAACCTAGTACCCTTTGGTTTAGAGGCACACGGTCTTACCACTGAACCACCGAGGCTCTGTTCATAATTATTTTGGTTGGTACTAGGGATTTGTTTATTGCTACTTAATATGTTTTAATGTATGATTAAAAACAAATATATATATATATATATATATATATATATACTTTTCTTTAAATTTGATTTAAATTCTCTTTTCCAATATTATGCCGTTGAATGCATTTTGCGATCTCCTCATAAGCGATCTTTCTCTAACAAAATGCACTAAAAAATTCAAATGCTTGCGTTGACACATCGTGCGTCTTAATGAAAACAAAGTTTAGGAAAAATTGGGACTAAGAGAGGAAGAGATACCACAAAAGGAGCAAGTAAATACAAATACACTTAGTAGTGCAATTAAACACAAAAAGTTTGAAACTTGTTAAGTCAGAAGTTCGCCCGAGAAAAAGAAAAAACAAACAAATAGCATAGCTTATACGGTACGATTCACCGAATAAATTAACTGTAATTTATCCCTTCTTAGAAGTTAGAAAGTTGTGAATGTGCTTTCTGGGGCAAACAGAAAAATCTGAGCCAAAGTAGCACTGTTAACAACAAAACTTTGTTACAGCACTTGACTTTTGATTTACGCCTTCATCATTTTCTCCAGAAGACTAGCCGGAAAATTCTGCATCAAGAAATATTCTCAAAGTTTGTAATTTATTCAGAAATAAAAATGCCTAAACGACGCCCTTCGTGTGCCAGGCAATCAGTCTTTCTTATCACAGCTGATTGGATAAATCGACTAAATATATTATAATCTAGTTCGTTTGCCGTTCAATACCCACTGAATCGTTTGAGCGTTGTATTTATATAAAAGGTCAAATCAAACTTTTTAGACGCACTGTCAAGCAATACCGTTTTTAGTTATTTCTATATTGAATAATAGTAATATTTATAAAAATATATTTGACGAACGTAATAGATATACACAATGTATGCATGCTACCTTAAAAACTACATACAAAAGCAGAGACACATATAAATTATATTATAAAAAGTCTGGACGCAGCAAGTGCGTTATTGTAGTGAATTACATAAAAAAAATTTAATGGCAAAAATGTGTGTTTTTTAAGAAAGCAGGCATCAAAGTTGGTTACCAGTTTAACCTAAATAGTAGAAACAAGGTGCCATGTTTCATCAAAATAACATTATTGTTTGAAAACGTACAAAAATTTCCGAAGGGAAACTTAAAGTGTTCCCGAAAAATCCGTTTCTTGGTCTATCTGAATAGCAAATTGAGCTTTTCAAATATGAAGCATTTAATCAAAATTCACTACCGTAACGCACTTGCTGCGTCCCGAATTTCTTTTCTTACAAACATGCATTATATTTCGATGGAAAATGCAAAAATGCAATAACATAAGGCGACTAAAACAATAAAATTGTATCACCAACGACTTATGGGCCAGCCTGTGATTGTAGAAATAATGTTTTAAGATGTAGCTTAAGACACCCTATAATTAATGTATACAATTTTTTTTATCTTGTATAATAACGGATATATTGAGCTTTGTTGATTTTTTACAAAAATTCGACTAAAATTATATACCATTAAACGATAAACTCTATAGATAAGGCTACTGCCTAACATCAGAGAAAGGGTCTATTTGAAATGAATTTTCTGGAAACATTTTAGTAAAATGAAGGACAATGACGGTTGAAACTAACACTTCAGGGTTTGTAAAACATTCTTCTTGAGACATTTTCTTCTCATAGCCCGTATTAGATTGAAGTTCTTTGCCTAAATGTTGCCAATTTTGACGTTTTAAATCGCGACTTTAGCGTTTTGAGGAAAACCCCAATCTATTTTTCTTTAAATGCCTGTAACTTTTTTGTATTTTGACCTACAGAGCTAAATTTTGGTAGGTAATTTATAGCGATATGAACCCGTGTACCAAATTTGGTTGCCCCTACTTTGTTATTTCCTGAGATATAAATTTTTCTCA